>JAOQGH010000040.1:33034975-33105204 GCA_025769975.1 Gallinago jamesoni | reverse complement strand
CCCAGAACTGGATGCAGTATTCCAGTTGTGGCCTCACCAGTGCAGAATAGAGGGGGAGAATGACTTCCCTTGACCTACTGGCCATGCTCTTCCCTATGTAGCCCAGGATTCCGTTGGCCTTCCTGGCCACAAGAGCACACTGCTCATTGTCATATTGCTGCCTACCAGGACCCCCGGATCTTTCTCTTTGGAACTTGTCTTCAACAGGTCCACGCCTAACCTGTATTGGTGCCTGACGTTCTTCTTCCCAGGTATGGGACCCTACACTTTTCCCTGTTGAACCTCATGAGGTTCTTGCTTTCCCAGCTCTCCAGCCTGTCCAGGTCTCGCTGGATGGCAGCACATGCCTCCGGGGTGTCAGCCATCCCTCCCAGTTTGGTATCATCAGCAAACTTGCTGCGGATACACTCTGTCCCCTCATCCAGGTCACTGATGAATATGTTGAACAGGACTGGACCAAGTATTTATCCCTGGGGGACACCACTGGTTACAGGCTTCCAGCTTGAATCTGCTCCATTTAATCATTACCCTTTGGATCCTGTCACACAGCCAGTTCTCAGTCTACCTCACTGTCCCCTCATCCAGCCCACACTTCCTTAGTTTCCCAATGAGGATGTTACGGGAGACAGTGTCAAAAGCCTTGCTGAAGTCAAGGTAGATGACATCTGTTGCCCTCCCCTCATCCCACCAACCAGTTATAGCATCACAGAAAGCTATCAGATTGGTCAAACATGATTTACCCTTGGTAAACCCATGTTGCCCATTTCCAATAACCCCCAGCTCTTCAACTTGTTTGGAGATGACATCTAGAATGAGTCTCTCCATTACCTTCCCAGGGACGGAGACTAACTGGTCTGTAGTTCCCAGGGTCCATTTCACCTAAAAAGCAAAACTATAGTAGCTAATGATGTTCAGCTAGACTTGGTTTTCAGAGCTCAGATTCTCAGTATTTTCTGAAACTTGGGCTTGTTTTATGCATCTTGGCATGCTATATATCAGAGCAGGCACCATCCTTTGGATGAACTAGAGACTGCAATCTCTCACTAGAATCATTCCGGTTGAAATGGGCTAAGGTCTTGCCTCTAATTCTACAGCTCCTCCTGGCTGGCATGTGGTGTCCTTCCATCAACCCTTGGACAGCTTTCGTTTATGTGTCAGAAAAATAAACAAGTGTTCCTATGTTTGGACATGCATATTTAAGTCTTACTCTCTTGCAGAAAGTATATTGTTTGCTTTTTTCCTCTTAAATGACATAGTGGGAAGCACTGACTGGGTATTTTTGAAATATGTGTTACAATGACTAAGATAATTAATTGAGGGCTCCTAGCCAGCTCAGAGCTAAAATTAAACCATCATACCAAAATACACCAGTATCAGATCTACTTTAGTATAACATCAATGCACCTTGGGATTGATAAAGTCTTTTAAATATAGTTATTGACATTGAATGAGTATGCTTTAAGTGATGGAAACTTCTGAAATGCTTTTCAGCCTGTCTGTAGTATATTGATGAAAAGTGAAACATAAAAAAACATGAAAAAATACATGAGAAAATGGTAAGCAATGTGTATAGAATAATTCCTCCCTAACACCAAACACCAAAATGTTCCTTCTAATTAATACTTGCCAAAAACATTTTTTGAAGTGGCATCATATGGTAAACTTACTACAGGATAAGTGTTGTGGCATTCATTTCTGTAGCCAGAAAGTATTATGCAACATGTTTCCTGTCAAAATGAAATGTTAAATTGCTTTAAAAGTTTGCAAAACTCCTGCATAAAGTATTTTCAAACAAATTAAGCCCGCAATGACAAGCAACACTTTAAATGAAAGCACTTTTAAACAGCTGAGGTTTCTCTTTCCAAAGTTTCAAAGAATCAAAAGTTTAAGTGGTTTGCATACTATCACAGCTAAAAACAATCACAAGAAAAAAAATTAATTTAGAAGAAAAGTAAAATTAAAAAGCCTAATCTAAAGATAGAAATCCTGATTATTTCTGTTGCTGTTACAGTTTGAGTGACCCAAATACTTGATTAAATCACAGCAGGTAACTTATGCTATGTGATATAAACCAAAAGAATTCAGAGCACATCCTATGTAGTTAATGCAAAGAAAAAATAGAGTAATCAGCTAAATGAGAATATATTTATCTCCATGTATGTAATTGTAGAAAATGCCTCAGGCTGGCTTCAATTAGTTATGCTTTTCGTAAAAGCCTGGAAATGACAAGATCCCTTGACAATTCTAAAATGATGAAGTTACGCCCAGTAGAAGAACAATCTCAAAATCGATTTGATCTCAGACTTCTTTCTGGAACAAGGTGTGCATGTCAATGAACTATTCTTCAGGCTCCACTTACTCGTTCTTACTATTGTGCTGCCTCTAAACAGCACCTAATTTTGAGAGTTGCTGAGCATCTCTAACACCAGCAAAGAACTTCAGGAAAATCAAGCTCTGTCATTTTGCCATCTTGTGTGAAGTTACCAAGTCACTTAATCCTTCGGTGCCACAAACAGGAAGCTGTTTCTATATCTCAAGTGGATTTACATCCATAGCATCAGTATATGGATGTGACATAATTGAGGGTAAATTGGTGAGATACTATACTTTTTCATATATCTAATTTCATCCCATTACCTGGTAGATTGACTCACACATTCCTGATTAAAGACAAGTCAGTACTTTGTAAATATCAGAAACCACAGTCTTCAACATACTCTATTTTTCCTTCCGGCAATACTACTATTAGGTGAAGAGAATTAATTTTGATTTTCAAAGTTCATAAAGCCTTTGTCTCCTGATGAGCAAGTTTTGAACAAAGTTTTGAAGTCCTCAAGAGTTTTAAAAGTTGTAAATATTATAGCTTGCAAATTATTATTTTTAAATTATTTTCCAATCCTGGTTAAATTAGCATTTAGCCCCCATATCAAATAGTATAACCATTACCAATGTGTTTAAAGGAAGAAAACAAAGGGTTTTCCAGTTGTAGACACGACATTACTGATGACATAAATTATTTAACTTCATAACAGGATTCTTCATCCTCAGATGTCTCAATCATTATCAAATGAATTAGACTCTGGAAACACATTGACTTTACATTGTCATAAGGAATACTGTAGAGATATCACAGCCCAATGATAATTCTAATTCTGAGCTTGTATGAGTTCTGTTGAGATAAAGAGATGGAAAGAAAAAAGGACAAATGTGCATACTACACAGAGAAATGAATTAAAAGAAAAAAAGAACAAAGAATCCAGATACTTCTAAAGAAACACTTCTCTTTCAAAGATATACTCCAATAGAAAAAACTTGCTTGTTGGTTTTAGTAATTATTATTCTCAAGTAAGGAGTGGCAGTCAGCTTTTGTAAGAGTGTGGAGTATTAATGACAGAGAGAAAGAAACTGAAGGGAAGGGTTTTTTTCAGAACCTGCAGTTAAATGCCACTCTTTTCAGCCATTTCATTGTAATTTAATAATAATATGGAATCATAGAATAATTTGGGGAATCATAGAATAATTTTGCTTGGTAAGATTCTCTGGAAATCATATACTCCAACTTCGCTCATATTCAAAGCAGGAGTGACTGTAGACCAGTTTGCTGAGGGCCTTGTGCAGTCAGGGCATTTGAAGACCTCCAAGGTAGAGGTTCCACAGCCTTTAGGCTGAGAAAAATTCATTCCTCGTGTCCAACTGGAATCTCTCCTGATGCACCTTGTGACTGTTGCTCCTTGTCCTTTTCTGGCCATCTCTGAAAAAATCCCTTTTCCTTCTCTGCAGTGCCTAATAAGGTAAAGGAAGACTGCTGTTTGGTTTCTTCATAGCCTTCTCTTCCCTAGGTGCAACAAAGCCACTTCCTTCAGTCTTTTATGTTCTACATGCCACTCACCTCACCTTTTATTTTAGTGTCTCTTGTCTGGACTTTATGTCAGCCCGCCTCCCACGACCTGCTGGCTACACTCTTGCCATTCAGAAATGAGGTAGAAAGAGAAGGAATGTTATAATGTTACACTGGAAAAAATTTACCTGTTCTTCAATTATCCAACGTTGATAATGTAGACTTAACACTGCAAGTAGAAAAGAAGTGCCTAAAGGGACTATGTTATAAATGTGCTTTCAGTGTCAAGGAATCAGAGATATTAATTGGATTTTAACTCAGCAGATATGATGCATTACTAGTAAAAGCTGAGCAAAACCAAAAGGAAGAAAAAAAATATAATATATATACAAATTTTTCATTGCTTCATTTTCTAAGGATTGGAAATTTCTCAGTTATACCTAATAACTTTATATTCTTTTAAACCTAAGTTTATCAGAAATTTAAGAAGAAATAGAGTACTGGGAGCACCACTGCATATATTCTGCAAAGTCAAATTGCATGAAGTGTGTCAATGGCAAAATAATTTCTTTTGATGGTTAGTTACAGCTATTTTCTTGGATTAGAAGTTACAGTGCAGATGGCAAAAACAACAAAACAAACTTTCCTCTTCACTTTTTCTTGGTGGGGAAACTGGAAAGGAAATAGAAAGCTTTGAGGTAAGACTTAATGCTGATGTTGGCTATTAGTCAGAGTCAGTGCTAGTTCTGACAACCTGACCTTTCCGTCTTTCTATCAGAGAGTGATGCCCATTACTGCTCTGAGCATATAGACCAAGTAAAGGGGAGATTTCAATAACAGAACTGCAGTTGTGAGGACAATTTCTGGAGACTGAAGTCAGCAGAACAGCCCAAGCCTGGGAAAGGTGGGATAAGGATCTGGTGATGTATCCAAAAGCTTTAGAGAAGTGGAGGAGAAAAAAACTTCATGGGAATAAAGATTTGTCAGCTTCTTACACATACTGCCAGGGCTGGAAAATTTCCAGTCTCAAATACTTTACCTTCACATGTGAATTGTCACTTAACAGTAAAAGAAGAAAGGAAGTTTGCAGTCGTAGTTTATTTAGGTTTATTGTCAAACCTAATAGTTTGACAGTCAGTAGATATAATACCCATTTTCCAGGCTATTGATATTAGCAGTGCTAAAATTCTTTGATTTCTCCAGATGAAAAATACTGAAGTACAGCTTCTGCTGTCAATCAGCAATACCCTAACAAGGGGTTAAAAGAATCAGAGAAGACTGAACTGGGACTTCTTAGTCTAGAGGTTATGTCACAGAATGACTGACACAGTCAGCCAGCTAATAGTCATTCAACCCTCCTGTGGATCATCCATTCTATGGGACAGCAGACACATGGAATCAACACAGGAACCTCCCCGGGAACAAAGCTATCCACTACTCATTGATCTTCCTCCTACTGTTACTTACATTGTTATTGGTTGGAAACGTAACTCTGTACACAGATCTTGCTTGCAAAATTCACTCTTTTCTTTCATTGAACTATTTCTTACATGTGCTAGACAAAGAGCAAATGGCAAGCATTTTGGTACTAGAGAAGAGGAAATACAAAAGGCAAGCTAGTCATGCTACAAGTCCATCTACTGCAGTGTTCTGTTTCAAGCAATGGTCCTATAGAAATATCTAGAATGATTAATAACAAGGGAAGCAGGTATGATATTATGCCCAGTTCACTTTTAGCCTACAATTATCTTAAGATCAGTGGACTTCCTAAGCCAGATTTAATTTCACTGGTTTAAACACCACCATATATTTTTTTCTTCACATAAATAAAAAGTAATATAGAGAGGAATCTGTAGAAATGATCCAGAGATCTCTTGAAATCTAAGTTCTTTCAATGTTTATTGATTTAGAATTGCAGAATTGGTGCCAAAATGTTGGCATGTTGACACATTCTCAGATAAAAGTTTCCTATGCAACTGTAAACTGTGATCTGTAATGTGTCCTTAAAATCTGAGTTTGTCACAAATGGTCTCTAGATGGACAGACAGATCATGAATGCCTCTCATGTTAAACACCATATGATCCAAATCTGGCAATGATCGTATGCCTGATGTGATTGTTATAAGATGCTTTTATAGTTGTTCTCTGTCAACAAAGACCCAAACAAAGTTTCTCAAAATTAATTTTGACATTGCAGTAGGACATTTGTACTTCATGCATTCTATGCACACATATAGACACGTATGCATATATGGCTAGACCCTGTATAACCATGTATACGTACACCTCTTCAGAAAAGTATTAATTGTTCAGACTCCTTGTAAAGCTAATTATCAAAATTACCTCTTGTGACTCATTACAGAATATGTTGGGTTCTCATTTCATAAGTTTCTTTACATCTGTTCTCTTGATATTTTCACCTTATAGCCTACTGCTTGTAACAAATTTCTGTGTTTATTGAGATAGCTTACTAACTAGCGCCAAGCAGTAAAGCCACTGCCTGGATCACCACAAAATATGTCTGGAATCTTCCAAACAGATTATGTGATGAAATGAAATCATTTTTTGACATGTTAGCAAACTTCGGAAATTCTTCTTTATGATCTATGATTTTCTCTATAACAAGTCTGTTTTCTGACAGGTCCACTCTACCCCACAGGTCACTTATATGTAAATCTTCACCAGGAAAATTAAAAAGTTCATACAATAATTCATTTGGTGAAGAACTTAGGATCACTTCAACATAATGTGAAAATGTGGTAGGAGGAATAGAGTAACCTATAAATGTATCTTAGATTTTAGTGGCAGAAATTGTGAAAGAATTATGAAGTTGTACACAGTAGCTTTAAAACAACCTTACCAATATATTGCCAGTGCTCTGCATCAAGGGTAAAAGGTGATGTTCTAGATCAGCCTTGGGCCAAGCAATTAAAGAATTTATTTCCATTTAAAGTTTTAGCCAAGATTTTTATGTAGGACGGTGCAATACGTAGCCTTTAGATGTCACATGCTGTCCACTTTGAATAAGGAGAAGTTCTAACATTTCTCCCTTGCCTTGGCACCGAGTGGTTAAATTTTTCTCAATCTAGTATCTGTGGTCTTAAAAAAATAAATTTCCCATCCTAAAGGACAGAAGGCCTGTGCCCTTAAGTAGGATCTAATATTTTTTTAAGCTGCCTCAAAAGCATAAAATACCTTCCTATGCAAATTCAGTCAAGAAGCAAAACTACTACTGAAACAATTTCTCAATGTCTTTGATTGCAAACAAAAATGTACTTTCCCCATACTTTTATGTGAGATGTTCTGCTAAAAATATATACACAGTGACTTGGAGTAGATACAATAACAACACAACCTTGAAAATTTATATAGAAAGTTTAACATCTCAGCATGTTAACAATAATTTAATGTATCAGATCTCGACTGGAGAGTTTAGATAGCAATAGATAGCCACCTTTGTGGCTCAAGACCAAATTTAGCTACTTTTACCCTTTTAAAATGTCATTTCAAACACACTCATGAATCACATCATATTTCCTAATTGCTTATGTATATTATAATCTGATTAATTTCCCCAAGTACCAATTTAGTCATTTATTATTTACATTTTTTGCCTTTTTTTTTTTTGAGCAGCAGCAGTGTATGTCTGCTGCTTGAACTACTTTACTTGGCAAATTCTTTGTTTTCTTAACAGGAAACCCAAGAAATTTAAAGTGAATTTTTCCTCTTCTTTCAGGTTGGCAACTGTTGTCACATTTTCCATTTAGCCTAAATTAGGAGCATTTGGTAGAAAATCAAGTTCAATTTTTACAGCCTATTTCAGGCAGCATCATGATATTTACGAAATTGTTTTGTTTGACCAACACCTTCTTCATTAGTGATTGCAAAGCTTGATTTCAAAAGGACCAACACTTTAAAATTATCAGCACTTGTGTACGTGCTTCATTGTTACTGAGTAAACGGTTCTTAATGACTGCTTAGTTTCTACTCACATGAGCTACTCCACGACTGCTGCAGAAATACCGATGCCTCACATAAGAAACGAAGGCCGGCGTACTAATGTTTGGAGGTTGAGATTCCAGCTGTCCCCACAAGGAATTGTTTCCCAGTGCATAAGGGCATATCCATCAAGAAAGCCGAGTTGAAATAAATTCCCAGTATGAATTTAAAGTGCATTAGTTAAAGAATATTAAAATCTAATGCACATGGACATGTGTTATTAAGAAAACGCATCTTGGTGTCTTCACTTGGTCTTCTTCCACTTCTCACAGATTTACACTATGTGATGTATATCTGCCAGTACTGGAAACTGTGTTTTGGAAAACATCTGGAAAATGTGTTGATAATACAGTATTTTAATAAAGTTTAGATTTTAATTTAAATCTGATCAGATGGAAAATCTTTAGTTTAAAAGCAGTAGGTTGTATATGTCACAAGGTCTTTCAGTGCAAGGACTCCTAACTGAGTGCCTAATCACCAGGGCTTCTCTTGCGACAGAAGAAACAGTCCCATTTCAAGAAAGATTTTCTACAGCCCAGTTGAACTATAGTTGACCTACATTAGATTTTTTCTTTTTAAACTATGGTATCATTGAAACTTGATAAACACGTAAGTACTAAGAGCTTTTTAGTCCTAAGCATTTACAGAGTAGAGCCACATTTAAAACTAATTATATATTCATTTTAATGCTGCTACCAGACTGTCTATTCCTGTTCTCTTTTGCCTTTTTATATTCCCTCTTTATTTTTTCTATAGTATTAAAAAGGGATTATGTAATATGATGTTCTGGTGAATGCAAGACCTTTTCTACTCTCTAATAAATATTCAAAAATATTTTGCATACATCCTGTGAACAAGGCTTGTGAAATCCTAATGGGATGACTTATGAACATTCATCTTTCCTATAGTGAAGTATAATCTAGTCAACTAGATGGTATAGCAAATCGTCCTGACACGTTTATATTAATGTATATTTAAATGAGAATATGAAAGAAATAGTCAAATTTATGCTAAAAACTTCTAAAGTCTTAACAGCATCTTACTAAGTATATATGTCAGCTTAATCTAATCCTCCTGCTTCTAACACGTTCTGTGGTCTCAGCACGGTGCCCATAATGCTCTCGCGTGTTATGAGGGATTGCCTCTGAGAAGTTCACCGTCAGTACTACACTTTGTTCAATAAAACTTTACATCTGGTCTTAGGATGACAGAAAGCTCTCTGTTTCAAATTTGCATTACAAACCTTTAGCTTCTTTTGACATCAGTAACACCGGCTATAATAATTTCCAATAACCTGTTACAATATGCAGATATACATAGTCCTGGTTCTCATCTTACTGTGTCAGGTAAAAACAAATCCCTCTAATTTATTTGGAGTTTTAAATAAATGATGATTTCTTTGCACCAAAAAAGCACTCATCTAATCAGAGGCTCTGTGGCACTATTTTCTTCTTTCACTCCCACAATTTTAAGTTCTAATCAGAAAAAAGTACTTTATTCTTTTCCATGCTTTTCATAGAGAAAACAATGCATTGTGATTCAAGATCTTACAAGAATTATTGAAGACTATTTGCTAATCTTATGATGTGATGGAAGTCCACCTGAAATCCACTAAGGCTGGAACAGTTCTCTCTCTCACCTATCTCTCTTGATTTCTGACACATGATAACTTCTGTCTTTTCCATTATAGATACATCTGTCTGATATGTTTCACGTGAAAAAATATTTGAATAGCAGTGGCGAGCATCCCCTACTATGTTATTAATATTATCTTTCTTCAGCAGACAATGCATCTGATGGTAACTGAAGACTTTTTTTGGGATCAACTGTGTCTAACACATGTTGGAGATCAAATATGTCACTAATGGATCACCATACCGATGGTTAGCAACCAGCGCTACCTGAATGGAATTAATAAACGGTGACTGAAAAGCTGGTCTTTCAACATCATTTGTGTTCTGGCAGCCCCATCAAGGAAAGACTATTTTTTGAAGTCCGTGTACTAGGCCTGCAGATTTCCAAGATCAGTCCTAGGAAACTGCCAGTCTGTGTTTGAAAGACAGTTTTACCAACTATCTGATCAGCAGCATAAGCAAATTCTGGTACGCACCTGGACATACTCTGCAACAGGAAGTAACCTCTGGAGGCAGTAGCAATCGCCACAGAGACATCCGAATACTCAACATATCTTAGGGCAAGTCTGCAGAGACAGGTATGAGCAAGTTTTGGCCGTGCTCAGAGCTGACAAGACACAAAGCAGTGCTATTTTGGAAGCCAGTGTGATCCCTCTTGTGACTTGCCACATTAAGATTCACGCATTCTATAAGCAGAACAAGTGTATCTTAACTTGCTGAAATATATCATAGGTATATTTTGAATTCTGTTCAGGTAATGAATTTAACTTCCAGGTAATGTAAAACGTGCCTTTTTTTTTTTCCCTTGGTCCCGAATCCAGATTTTGGAAGAAGCCTGACAAGTTAATGGGTTGTTGTAGATGAAAAATGAGGACCACCTTAAGGCTCAAGAGGAAAACAGGAATACATTATGAGAAAGTGGAAGAAGCTGTGGTCATCAGAACTTGACAATCTCTAACATTGTGTTAGAGGTGTTATAGGCGGCGCTATATAGGCTACATATATGCTATAAATATATATATATGTGCTATGAGATTCAAAAGAAAGATGTGATATTAGCTCTGGTACATAACATCTGTGAAGCACACGAAAGGACACGCATATTTGCAGTAGTTCTGCCAGTCAAAACTGAAGACTGTCAATAAAAACAGAAGATAAAACATAGACTATGTCATGTTGCTCATGGCCACTGTCTAGGGGATGCTGAAATAAATGGAAACATCTTGGAGACCTTACACAGCATTTAAGCTGAGAGTTAATATATATATGTGAGTACATTTTAAATTATGAGAAGTGTAATTATAATAATAGTAGAAAAGGCAGTCAAGGACATACATAGTTCAGTGATATGCTGCATCCTTTGGAAAGTTGAGGAGGCTTTGCTGAGACTACCTGCATTTCAGGTCTCCAAGGACACATATTAACAGAACACTTAAATATGTCCCTGTGTATAATATTAAAAATTAGTCTTCTGATATTGAATCAGAAACAGTATAAATGTAATAGTCCTGTATAAGATTTAAACTATCAGTAAGATATACTTCAGTTACAACTATTTTAATTTGAGAAATTATTTTCAAATCTATAGCATATTTCTTCTTCCCATTACATGAACTTTCTGGAAATTTTTCCTAAGTAGAAAAAAGTTACTTAAAAAATCCTCATCAATTAATTAGTGCTACTTGTAAATTTAATGTAGTCTATATGTCCTACAGATTTACAAGAATGTATTTCCTACCAGTGGGGATAATGATAAAATTGCTATAATGACAGGAATTATTATGACAGTGCAGAGATCCGAACACAACTGGAACAAATGTGTGACAATCACAACAAATCTTCCTTTGTCTATGCCATTGGTAGTATAACATGAATGGAATTGAATCAATTTTTATGCTCACAATTAATTCATTATATTGATCAATATATTTAATAAAGCAAATTTATTTGAAAGTAATTATTTTATGGCCTGAGAAATATTAGGAAAAAAGCAGGCAAAACGGTAATGTTAATCCCATGCCAGGAACATGTTTTATCAGGTTTCCTTTTAGCTCTTAAACAAGATGTAGTAAAAACAACAACATTCTGTCAGACTATATGTTCATTCCTTGCTTCCTGGATTAAATATGCTTATTCTATGCCACATTTTTATAGCTTTCAATTCCTGTACTTTAAATCTATTAAACAATGTCAAGTTGAATTTTCTTCAAAAACTGCTGCAGGTTAAGAAAAAAAAATAGGACAGCAGAATATTTGAGGGCTAACATTTATGTCAGTTAATTAATATGGATCAGTTGTGGTCTGTGAGGATTTTTAAAGTGCATGCATGTTTGAGATAAATATAGACTAAGGATCTGATTTTTTTCATTCTCAAATTGGTAACAAAGCTCTTACTGATTTCAATGAAAGTATGGTCTACCAGTTTTGTAGAACTGACAGATAAAATAAGCTTTTGTGCTCTTGCATAACATTAGTTGTCCTAAATTGAGCATAGCCCAAAATACAGATGTACAACATAAGAAACAGATTATACTTATATACTGTTCTGTATTCTCTTTTCTTGGTCAGGGAATGAGATTTTGGAAAAAATAAACATTGGGGAAAACCAGTGAATTTGTTTGATTAGCAAGTTCTATTTAAACAAGTTGGTAGGAAAACAGCCCATGTTCAAAACCACACACCCTGTATTTTGTATCTAGAGGATACAAAATCATTTCCTTGCTTTAAAATACCAATATTTCATTATTTACTCTCTAAAGAGTGCCCGTTAGCACACAGAATTTGGTTATTTGAACATAGTTCTAGATGATGACAAAAATAGGCTACCAAATGGACTTCTGTGCAAAAGATTCGTTCTCCCTATGTTCGACCATGAGGTGGGCTGGACTTCTCAGCAACTTCTCTTTCATGGAATCACAGAATAACAGCCTCCTACTCAAAGTCCAGTCAGCTGTGAGATCAGAACAAGTAATCCAGGGCTTTTACCAGTTTGGTTTTCAAAGAACCCAAGAATAGAACCTTTCTACATGAGAAGCATGCCTGGTAACCAATGAAATAACAAACGTATCTTAATCATAGAACCATAGAACGAAAAGGTAGGCTGCAAAATACCTTTAAGATCATCAAGACCAATCATTAACCTAGCACTGCCAAAACCACCACCAATGTCCCTAAGCACCACATCTTCCATCTTAAATACCTCTAAGGATGGCAATTCAACCACTTCCCTGGGCAGCCTGTTCCAATGCTTATTAACCCTTTCAGTGTAAAAATTTTTCCTAGTATCCAAACTAAACTTGCCCTGGCGCAACTTGAGGCTGTTTCCTCTTGTCCTATCGCTTGTTACTTGGTAGAAGAGACCAGACCAACTCCCACCACACTACAACCTCCTTTCAGGTAGTTATGGAGAGCCATAAGGTCTCCCCTCAGCCTCCTTTCCTCCAGAGTAAACAACCCCAGCTCCCTCAGCCGCTCCTTCTAAGACTCGTTCTCCAGACGTCTCACCAGCTTCGTGGTCCTTCTCTGGACACGCTCCTGTAGTGAGGGTTCCAAAACTGAACACAGTATTTGAGGTACAGCCTCACCAGTGCTGAGTACAGGAGGACCAATCACCTCCCTAGTCCTACTCACCACACTATTTCTGACACAAGCCAGAATGCTATTGACATCCTTTGGCCACCTGTCGTTGAAAGGGACTTCCAAAATGTCTTCTTCCAATGAAACCTTATGCAGAAGTAAACAAAAATTGCCTTATACTTAACACCTGGTTTTTGTCATCGTAAGTCTTACCTGTTTGTAGTGCTTCAGCATTAAAGACATCCTTCTTGAAGAAAGCTCTAAAAGACAAAGGACTTGCACTGCAGTCTTCTGAAAGTTTCTCAACAGCTTGTCTAAACATAGCAACTAAGTCATGAAGAGGTCCATCTAAATCAAGGTGAGAAGCGGATGATGAAATCAAGCTCAGACGTACAGAGATTGATGCACAAGATGCAGAACTTGACTCCACAGATTCACACTCAATTTGGAAGCCCTCTGACAACATCTTCATTGCAAAGTGTTTTCTTTGGAGTGGATCATCAACTACTGCAACAACGTGCCATTCAATGGCAGCATCTCTGGGTAGGTGAGATATTACAGCCACAGCAAGCAACCCACAAACTGCAGTTACATCATGATACATCTCTGAATCTTCAACCTAAAAGATAAACAAAACATTGTGCATATTACAGAGCTGATTGAAATTAATGTTGCTCATATCCAGCTGATATATTCAAAAAGTATGTGCAGTACAGTTATTTCATGGAGACTGTTTTTGCCCTTAAACCTTCCCTCTTATTGAGAAGTCATCTTGAGTAATTACAAATTTGTCTGACAGTTAATATCTGCTCATTTTTGCAATCTTGAACTACTGCTATGCCTGTACCATTTCAAAAAATGCTGATCATAATGTATTTTTCACTCATTTTGCAATTAAAAAAAGTATTTTTGCATACAGTAATTTCTGTCCATTCCAATGGTCTTTGAAGAATACAAATCAGAGGAACTACCAAAACTACAGAAATGGGTTAGTAGAGCACAGAAGATTTATTTTTAATGTTGGAGTAAGCTTACTCCTTCCCTCCCCAATGGCACAGGTGAGAAAACTCATGGGTCAAGATAAAGATGGCTTAATAAGTGAAGGAAAAAAAATAGAAGAAAGGATAAAAACAAAACCAGCGATGCAAAGGCTATTAGTCAACGCCTCCCCACCAGCAGACTGGTACCCAGCTGGGCTGTGAACAACAGCTCTCCTCCCACAGACCCCTCCCCTTAGTTTTTATGGCTGGATATGATGTTATATGGTATGGAATATCCTTTTGGTCAGTTGGGGTCAGCTGTCCCAGCTGTGTCGCCTCCCAACTTCTTGTGCACCCCTTGGCTACTCACTGGTGAGGTGGTGTGACAAACAGAAGGCCCTGATGCTGTGTAAGCGCTGCTCAGCAATAACTAAAACACTGGTGCATTATCACACAGTTTTGGTCACAAATCCAAACCATAGCACCATACAGGTTGCTATGAAGAAAGTTAACTCCACCCCAGTCAAAACCAGTACACTGATTTTAGTCTGCTGCTACCTTATATATAAATGCAGATACTTATACTCCTATTATGTATACAGCACGGTCTATTAATGGAAAGCAACCCCATTTTATGATATACACACTCTCAAAAAGTAGGATTTTACATTAACTTATCAGCTCTCTGAACACACTTTCTTTTGAACAACTGTTCAACTATTTGAAATGCTTACTCTAGCCAGCATTCGGCCAGAATACTGGTAATTTTTTTATTACTTTTCTTTCTTTCTTTCTATCTATCTATCTATCTATCTATCTATCTATCTCTGGTATTTTTTTCCTACTTTTCCCTCCATTCTTATGGACAGACAATATATTAAGCATTTTTAATATTAGTAACTTACACCATCTTTTTTTGTGTACGCAGATAATGACTTTTTTAAATACCAATTTGCTTACACTGCAGTATATACTGGTAATATTGTCATTGCTTGACCTCTGAAAGGAAAAATAATAACAAGGCAAAGCTGTCATTTTGCCTGAAGTCGATAAGGCCATATAACTCACAGTACCTTCAATTCACAGGCTTCATTTTCATCCACTCGCTCTCAACTTTGAGAGGAAGAAATAATGACAGGTTACAGGCACTTTATTTCAAAATTCACTCACAAAGTTATTGACAAGCATTTTCCACAGAATATCTCTGATGCTTGACCCTCGTGAGCTGTTTACATGAAAAACCCACTTACTTCTATATTAACGATAGTGGAGTCTAATTCTATACCAAACATGTAGCAATTCTGTTTTTGATATGGGAACAAAACCAGGGATAATTTGTCTCAAATTGCAGTCACTTCAGTCATAATAAAATCTCCCTGACTACTGTTTGCTTTCAGTACTTTCATTAGGCTGGCCAGGGCTGTTATTAAGGTACCAACACATAAATGTTATATTAGCACTTAACAGGAGGAGCACAGTATTCTCCTCTAGGAGATGAATTCTAACCTTGTCAATATAATTCTGCTCTGAGTGCTGTAAAACAGTTTGAAAAGATGAAATACTGGAGCTTTCCACTGAGGAAAAAAAAAAGTCATGCTTATTGAGGCTTAAAGGCCACTTTGCTGGCCCAAGGTGCTGAGGTACCGTTTAGAAAAAAAAGTAAAGAAGCTCTCTCAGGTCACATCAAGCACTGAGACAAACTTTCCTACTTCCCTGTACTTGTCTTCGGTTGTTAAATCAATTACTCACTATTTCTGCTTGCTTTCAGCTGCCATTTAGAATATGAAGAACTACATAAAAATTAAGGCCAGGAGAAAGTACATTTCCAAATTTAACAAATGAGAATCATTCTGAGTGAAAGACTGTTCACGGTGTACCTGTACAGCACCACAGCACTCATAACCTTTAACTTCAGGGTTTACACAAAGCACAAGTGATGGAGCTACTGGGGACTAATAATCTTTCATCAGCTGCTACAAAATCTTACAGAAATACTTCTAACAATGACCTCTCCTGACTTATTTTCAAGAAATCACTGACATTTGTGTTGTATGTGGATGCTGAATTTATGCGTTACCTTTCAGAAATTTACAACTGGCTTAAACAACTGAATACCTTCATGATAGCCTGTCTAGTAAATGAGGATTAATACATAAGGTCTGCTAAAAAATTCTATTCATATGATGTTGGAACAATATAATTATTAAGAGGGAAAACGAAGAGGAATTATTTTATGACTAAATTGCTCTTTGCAATTAATTCTTCTCTCTCATTAATGAAATCCAGCACTTTTGGAAGACAGCTGTGGTACTACTAAGAAAAATATGTTTTTAGGGTTCTTGCCCAAGGATACTGTTGTAGACTGTTTAAGAAAGGAGCACAGGTTTTGGCCTACTCTTTCTACATCTTCACGGGCTTAGAGAAAAAAAAAAAAGAGATAGAAGAGCAAGCAGCTTGGCTTGTAATTCTTGAAAAGTAGTGACAAATAATTTTTGGAAACCTTTGTAAAATTTTCATTACTGAGAGATGAGAAAACACTGCTGGGCCAAACACTGTTAAAAGCAGTGATTTCTTAAAGTATGTTTGACCTGAATTCTACAAATCTTTGCAAATTTCAATAGGCTGTAGGTGTGGCTGCCATCTGAAGATATTTGCCCTTAAACACTTATTTCCCAGCGATCAGTATTCAAACAATTTTCAGTTCATGGGAGAGGGTCTGCCTGTCAAAGATGCCCATTTCCAGTCATTTGCTTTTCCACAGGATTTAGTGTTTTCTAAGAACAAGTACTGTGAGGTAACAGGGGAAAATGAGCAGATTATAAGGATTCGTTGTCTGACTGTTGAGATAATATGGAGACGGCTGCCAATTCTGTGCCACACTTTCACACAATCTGATTTGAAGAGGGCTGGAGAAGCAAGCCAGGTAACAGGGCAGGAGACAGCCTCTGACTCTGTAAAAATGTCCTCTTTCAGAAACGGGCGCAAACTGGATCATCTCAGAGGCCACAGAATGAGAGGATTCTGATTCTGTCACACTACAAAATGACAGATCCCAAAACTTTGGACAAAGACTTGATATGACAGGTGATTTAGCTTTTACTGAATCTCATCTCAGACTGTCCTCAAAACGTGATTCAGAATATCCTCCCTGTGCCAATAGGATCATCTGCTACTCAATTTATCAAAGGTGGGAAAGATGGAGCCCCAGAAAGTTTGGAAAAGGAAGCCCAAAAGTAGATTTTTCTAAAGATATGCATTGTATCTATATAATCACCTATCCAGAGGACTATGAACACTCTTATTTTTTAACACTTTGCTTTGAGAAAAACCACAACCCAACAAAGGACTTTTCTCACTGTGAAGAAAATACTGATATTATTCTGGTGATACAATGCACATTTTAATAACTCAGGGGAAAAACATGAAGTACAGAGGACATTTTAGGAGGACTGTGAATGTGACCCCGTTCTTTACCTGATATTTTATAATACAAAATAGGCTGATGCCTTACAATGTAAACACTGAGGAGAAGCTAAGTAACATGCTGGAAAGTCTTCATGGACTGGTTCATGAATGTCAGCAGTCAAAAAAAGCAAATAAAACATTAATTTTATGAAAGGGACAGAGAACAAAGTAAGTAATATTATGCCACTGTAGAAATTCATGGTTCACCTGCACCTTGAGTAAGATATTCAACTCTAGGTCTCTCAACTGAAAAAATAATGTATTAGACCCAGAATGTGTTCAGAGGAGGACAACCAGGATGATCAAAAGCTCTGGAGGGTCTGACTGGAAATGTTCTCCAACCTTCTTAAGGAGAACATGATAGAAGTTTATAAAATCATACATGACAGAAGAAGGGTGGATAGGGATAAGAATTGATTTTGCATGGTTGTCTTTTTGTACAAGAACTACGGATCATCAGATGACATTAGTAAGAGCATAGTTTCAAAAAGAACGATGGTGGGTGACATCTGGAATTCCTTGATGGGGAATGCTGTGGTTGCAAAAACTTTACAGGGATTCAAGGGAAGCCCGAACAAGTACTCAGAACACAGATTCAGTGGGGATTATAAAAGAGACATACTTAAATTCTCAGTTAATTCTTAATTTATACAATAGTTAATAATTAATACAAAATTATTTATATAAATTTATTTATTTATATAAATGATTTATATAACTATTAAAATTAATTTAATTAATTTAAATATGAATTAAAATAGTTTGAGGGTGGGAGAATATTACAGTGGATATATGTTTTTTCCTAATTTTACTGTTCACATTTGCTTAGGATGACTGTTTGGAGTCAGAATACTAAACCTAGCCCATATAATTATGACTATTCTTACGTTCTTACATAAGATTTTATGCTTATGCTGATACCATTGGTGTGTTCAGTGGAGAAAAACAACTGGGCTTTCTTGACTGGACTGGCTGAATTTTCACAAACAGTCCCTTCCAACAACTAGTCCTTTCCAATATTTATGCAATTCTAAAGGAGTTTTATGTTCCCCTGCGATATTCCAAACTGATTTTATTGATGAATGCTGAACACAGAGTCAAGCAGCAGAATGCAGATAACAACCCTGAAGTGCTTCTTAGCTGGTACCAGAATTTAGGGCTCCAGGAGTGGGAGTTTGAAGTGGTTACTCTTGGCCTCTTTCTGAGAAAAAAAAAAATACTTCCTCTTCTTTTAGAGGGGGTCACAGGGCTTGGCTGAACACTTATTGAAAGCCACAGCACTACAGTTATCAAATGACATGCAGTTCAGTAAGATATCTAATAACCAGATATGAGAATGGGAACTCTTCCTATACGTTATATTGATGCCTAGGTTGAAGCTGAAAAGGTAGCTTGGTAGAAGCATTCCTTAGCTAACATGCAGAAATACAACCCCTTTCATATCACAAGATGGAAGGTTAACAACAGAGGCTGTCAATTGGTTATTAAACTTGTAATTAACCTGTATCTCTACATTAAAGTAAAATGGTTATCTGAACTGCTGTGTGCATAATGCTTTCTGGAGCTTTGCTCAGACACAAGAAGTTCACGGGGGCTCATGGTATTACCAAGTCCTTGAATTTTGTACACCTTAGTTCTAGGTAAAGATTCACTTGATTTTCATTGTGCGTATTCAGGAAAGTGACAGAATGCTCTCACACTAATGAATGCCTAATGCATCCACAATACCACTACAAAACAAACCAGAACCCAACTCAATAAGCATAGTTAAATGAAAAATGCTGGGCTGTAAGGCTTGTAAACCAACTTACACACATTGTGGTTTTAAGAGTGCTAACCTTAAAAAATAATTTCTCCAACTAATTGTGCATTTTGTCATTAAAAAAAAAAACAAAAAAACAAAACCAGACCTATTAAGATTCCAGTGAAAACACTGGAATAATGATTATAGGACGAACCTATGCTCAATCCATAGTATATGCATTTAACTATTTTACTTAGATTAACTGAAAAAGGTACATATTTGAGCTCTTTAAAATTTATTATATAAATTTGTTTATTTTGATTATCTTCAATGTGTTCCATATGAGAAATATTCTTTTTGTTGTGCGAGTAAGGACTAAGGTCTACCTACTTCACAGCTCAATATGGAATCAGACTGTAAGAGACAGACATGAATGCGTAATTGCTATCTCTACAAAGAACTGAATTGGAGAACAAAAAGAAAGATACTGTGATGTTACTTTTAGAAGTTGAGTTTATGAAAACCTTCTATGGTATGCATTATTACACCATTATAGCAGCAAGATTAATGTGCCTTTAAATAATACATTTAAAATTTCTTTTACACTGCCTGCATTAAACAGACTGCATCAAACTCCTGAGATCCTGTTTAAGCTTTGCTAGAGAGTGTCTCACAACAATAGGTTTATGACTTTAAAAAGTAAAGATTCCACTAGGAAAACTGCATAAGAATAAAAATGTCAGTTCCTGAAGAAAGTAGGATAGAAGCAATCCTTTTCAACATTCTAGTTTGTCTAATAAATAGGCCACATGCATTCCTGGTATAACACGCCAGAATTCAAAGAATGAATATCACAGTGATTTATAACAATAAAATTGTTAAGAATATTTTTGCAAGGCTTACAAAAATAAGGAAGTCTGTCATTTAGTATTCCTTGCTGAAATAAAACATGAACCCAAGCCTGGCAGACTAAAAATGAGGTTTTGTAAACCTGAATATTTATCATGGAATAAATACCGTTAATATAAAAAGAAAAAAGTTCTCCAGAAATTTTAGTCCTCTCTACTCCACAACCTGTTGGACAGAGCTGATGGCAGTTCAGTTACCACTGTCTCATGTACAAATCATTTTGTACAATGTCAACTGGAAAACTGAGCCTGTCCTTACCAGGGAAAATCTAGAGAAAACAAGGTGGTTCTTTATTTATTTTTGTCAGCATCTGATAGCTGGTGATCTGATAATTTCTTGGCTTTGCAGTCTTTATCTACATTTAAAAAACAGAAAACCAAAAAAGGGAAGGTAGATGCAGGGAAACAAATATGGGTATAGAAATTTAGAGGCAGTACTATTTCTAAGGGTACTTTTAATTTTATTTTTTTTAATTCAAATGGTTTACAAATTAAGGTAATCTCTCAATATAATGATTATATTTCCATATGCTGGCGTTCAGAATAAAATCCAAATTATTTTTTCTTCATAATAATTGTGAAAAATTCTTAATGCAGATATGGTAGTGATGCAAAATTAATTATTAGATATGAAATGGTCAGCAATTAACATGCCAAGCACAGCAGCTTAACTTTTCCCAGAGAAGGGAATTTGCAGAGGCATTTTGCAGGTGACTAAAATGAGCATACCTCAACTTATATTAGTGAGAGTATAGGAAACCTGAGATCTATACAATATATTTTCAGCTACCATTAGCATTTGTCAAGGTGATGGGCTAAAATTTTATGATAGTCAACCAAGTATGTCAGAAGAAACTACCACAAAAATTAAATAATATAACTCTTAAGGCACAAATACCACAATAAATCTAGCATATATTTGATTTTATAAGTTGAGACAAGTTTTTGGTGCATAAAGGATATATTTAAATCTTTGCAGAATCAAAACTTTCATGACGAATGGTCTCTGAGTAGTACTACTGTAAGTATATGTAAGCATTATATAAAAAAGATAAATAAAATATGGACGCTCATGAAAACAGAAAGAGTTTGTTAGAAATCAGATCAATAACTACACATGATCTATAGCTTATATCACTCAAAGTAATTTAGGAACTTTCTATTCTATCTTTTACTAACAGAGGCCAAGCATACAAATTTTCATCAGTTCTGTGTGATAGGCCAAAGGGCTCAGCTGAAATTAAAGACCCAAGCTTACAAGCTCTCTTTTGATTACATTTAGTACATAAGGACACCATGAACTTGTTAATCTTACTTCTCTTTTCTATTGTTAGATCTCTGGTTTTTTGATCTTTTCATTTCAGAAACTGAGAAGCTGTATGACATGATCGAAATAACAGCAATCAGTATCCCATTTCCATGAAGACATCATCAGCTTTGAACGAGCTTTTAGAACAAATAAATAGACTGTATACAAAGTCTGTAATAACAAGGCTAACACCTCTGCTTTCTGGACTTAGCAATCTGGAAGTTTTCTTGAAAAGCAAGCTCAAAAAAGTATTTGTTAGAATAAATTGAAAGAAATATGAAAAATGCAAACTGGCCTGCTGAAAGAAAGACACAGATCTCCGTGTGCACAGTAATGGAGAATAAGCTTGCATTTAAGACTGAGACTTCCATTTTTGCTTGATTTATCAGGTAAGTGTCAGAATCTTGTTCTATCCCATTAAATAAAAGCACAGTGTCAATAGTCCCATGGACGTAGAGTTTTCAACTACCCACTGAATTTTCTACATTTCAATCTGTCTTCAAAACACATTTCATAATAATATGTGACAATTATGCCACCATCAGAGCAAAAGAAAGATTTTAAAATGTTTGATAATCAGCCATGGGAAGCACGTGATAATATCAAATGGAAAATAAACAATACCATTTCCCCCACACTTTAGGTGGTTACAAACCTCAGCTATAGCACTGACTATTCAGAAGTTCAAAGGACTGCAATGAATGTGTCCAGACTGGGAACGTGAGAAACACAGGACTGCCAGTGTGGCTGTCAGAGGGGTATAGTGCCTGAAATTCAGAATTAGACAACGAATATTAGCTTTAAAAATGGATATGACTGCTTGAAGGAGAAGATTTTCCCTCATACTGGGCCCTTAATTACTCCCACTGATACATACTGAGACAGATTAAGTCTAACTTTTGTTTATTCTGGTTGGTTTTGTGGACTTTTTTCTGAAGTAACTGAAGGTTATGGCTTGAGCAGAACATGTCAATAAGCAAGTGCTCTGATACAATATGAACACCTGCATCTTTTTCCCTAAGTCAAAGGGGTCAGGAAGGGATTTTCACTCTTGGGAAGTGCATACAAGCCTCTGGTTGGTTGGTTTATTCCACAGAAGCAGTCCCGCTACCCTGGGTACTTACCAACCTGATAAACACCTTTCCTACTGCATGGGAAGCTCAGCCTCTCGTTTCTCATCTTGTGGCACAAAGTATTCTAAACTCTTAAGTTCTGATATACTTAGTCTAAGTATACTCACAGGGTTCAAAATAGAGATTTCTGGGTGAAATGTAATGGTCTGTGATATACAGGTCAGACTAAATGATCAAATGGTGCCTTCTGGCTGTTCAAGCTATTCAAGCTATGAAATCTGTTTTACCCACTACTTACACTCAGTCTTTCCACCAGCACTGCAGTGCCCCAACTCTAAAAATCCACGCTGAGAAGGCAACTATCTTATTCATTACAGCCCTTAATATCCCTTGCTGACAGGTCTAAATTTTTAAACAGCCTACCTGTCGTGCTCCCTTTTATGTGTTCTCATAGTTACAGATACAATTTTGGAAGCAAAATATCTAAACAGTAAGCATAATAAAAATGAAGCAGGTTAAAGCTTATTAGCAGTAGGGAGCAGATGTAGCAAAGTTCTGCCAGTTCCCCTACATTTCCTCCCCAGCAGGGACTTTCTGTCAAGCTGTGAGTTAGTTCTATACAATAATGCAGGCTGCTGTTACTGCAATTGTACCTCCCTATACCTCACTATTGTACTCAAAATTCACTTTGATTTTTGATGTCTTCCTTTGTAATAATAATAATATTTAATGCAGTTCCTGAAGAGCTAAATGTAAATTCAAGTACTGCATGCTAGATGCTCAAAGGCATGAAAATGTAAAATTGATAAGAAAATAATTACATATTGAAAAGCTGTTTTATTGGCTTTAAAAATATTAACTTTCTCTCAACAAACTAAAAGTTCCTGAGCCAAGAGTTAATGACTGAAGTTAAGACTCCTTGAAACACCTCTGAAATATACATCATTCAATACATCAGTTACAATGTGGAAAAAAAAGATAACTATTTAAGGAACAAAGTCATAAATTGATAGCAATATAAACTGAAAGCAAATGAATTCTGCCACATGAAACATGATCACAGACTGTCACTCTGAGGGTTTTATTCTTCATGTGTAGTGTCAAAAATAAGTACTTTGGAAAGAGAGTTGAACTGAATTAAAAATGTTCAAGTTGGAAAGATTCCACTTGAAAATCATTTGAGAGTGTGTACCCAAATGGGACAGAAAATGAGAAAAGTTAATGGACAAAATCTGTTCTGTGGGCATTAAGGATAACTGATTTTATGATTTAGAATTTAAATTTCAGATACTGATTGCAAAGATGTTTTATTTGAAAGTCTACTTTCCTTCTGAACTTTGATCTTGAGCTCTGGAACTAATTTTCAAACCAAATGTCAGCTTTTACCTTACATATTCTAATTACATTCACTTCTTCAGCTTTATTCATACAGCACCATTAGCTACTGTCCTTAAACCTGTAATTACATTTTGCAGTATTCAATGAAGAAAATGGTGATGCTGCTGGAGGCAGAAGAAAAACAATTTGCAAATTCTGGTGGCACTATCAAACTATATTAATTTATTAATCTATTAATTGCCAGGCTCTACCGCATTGAAGGCCTCATTGAGACAGCCAATTTTATTAGTAATATGATACATAGAATTGAAAATTAGTTTGAATTTGGCTCTTTTTAACTAAACAAAATTTTTAGTGGAAAATACAAACATTACGTTCCTTTATCTCATGTATATGAGTATTTTGTGGGCAAATGTTTGTTTTCAGCAGTCAGCTACTTCCATTTTTTAACATGGTATGACTGCAAAGCAAGATCAGTTAAATGGAATATAACAGGACTATTAGGACTGCACGTGCCCTTTGTTTTAAGTCAAGCCATTTGTATTGGTCAATGGTGTCCTACATGCAGTTTGGAACTTTGATTTTGCAGGACAAGTATACAGGGAGGGAGGGAAAGAGAAAATCTCTATACCTGTACACGTCCCCTATGTAATTCTGCAGAACATGCACAGAAAGACTATGACAGTACACATCACTGAACAGATATTTACAACTCCAAGCACACTTTCACTTGACAAATTATGACAAGGCTTTACCAAAATTACTGACTTAATCGGAAAATTAATCAGAAATTGACAATTAGTATTTTCATCAGTTAACAGTTACATTTTTCTCTTTTAAAGTCACTTGCTTCTTCATTGAGATATATGCAGAATTAACTACTTTGTCAACTACAGGAGATATCCACAGATGTTTCCACGAAGGTGCTTTTAAGTGAGATGCTTAAAGACCTGAATAATATTAACACTGAATAACCTCTAAAAGAAAATCAAAGCTAGATTTCAAGTGTTACCAGCTGTGTTCATTGTGTTACAACTAAAGGACAGACAAAAACTATACACTTTTATCATATGAGCTGGAAGTATTTATATTTTTCATCCACAAACCTGAATAAATACAGAGAGGAAGCTGAAGGATGCTGATCTGGCATGTATGTTACTGGGAACTGACTAGTTAGCACTGCTCATTTTTGCTATGCAAAAACGTAAAGAGTTTTCAGAATAATGCTAGCTCACTTTCACACTGTCTTATGTACTTTGCAAGTGGAGCACAGGAAAGGATAAATTTTTTTTTTGGTTTACTTTGACTTAATTTTGAAGCTTGTGTGATATCCTTCAGAGAAGAGGAGGAGAAAGAGGAAATGAAATTGTTATTGTGATCAGCACACAGAGCCAGAGATGAGGATAATCAAGTATTGATATTTAGTAGGATCCCTTGGATTGTAGTATACACTAGTAAAGATGTACTTTCACTGGAAGAAAGAAGATATTTTCCTGAGTTAATTTACTTTCTTTTCTTTAAAGGTTTTGGTGGCAGAAGATCATAACTGTATCCAAGTAGAGATAAGAGTTGCACAGTTTAAAAAGAAAGAGATGATATTTTGAGCTCTAATTTCGACTGGAGCTTGATGAGAGAGAAGGCCAGGTTATGAATTTTCCTAGTTAAATTGTGGAGTTTCTCTTCGGTGGTAATTTGCTGAATCTATTTGTGGTGTTGCCCCCAGCCAGCAGCCAAATACCCACACAGCCCCTCACTTGCCCCCCATCCCTGGCAGGAAGGGAGAGACAACAGGAAGAGCAAAAATGAGAGAACTCCTGGGTCAAGATAAAGACAGTTTAATAAGTCAAGAGAATAAAACTACTGATGCAAAGGCAATTATTCACCACCTCCCACCAGCAGACCGATGGCCAGCCAGCCTCTGGGGAATTGCCAACTCAGAAGATAAAACTTGTTGGAAGTACTGAAAGAGATCAACCTGATACAGTTTTAGGAAGGACCAGTTGTTAATAAAACTGACTATATAGGTTGGGGTGGGAATCTGGCTCTTCCTTCAGCCCTGATCAGCAGGATTAACTCATCCAAAGGAGAATAAAAAAAACTTTGAAGCTGATGACTTTCCTGAAATGTCTTCCTTCATTGTTGGGATTGATCGTCCTAGACACATCAGGACTACAGTTTAATTTCCTGAGTGAAAGTAGGACCTTGATAACTTTTCAACCAAAATGGTATTCTTACCTCTATAAAGAGGCACTGACAACAGGTACCAGCCTGGGGGCTGAAATTCTGTTAATGGCTTTCACAGTCATCACACATAAGACTTTTGACCAGATGTTCTGGCCTAAGCAAACAGTGGATGCATATATGCCCTCTTCCTTAGCACAGAAGTGACAGGATCAAAACAGAATTAATATTTTCAGCAAAGGGGACAAAGAATCACTCAAAAAAACTCTTATAAGGAAACTGCTGCAGGGGAAAATTAGTCAGCCTGGATGAACTAGGCTGTTTACCACCCTGAATAACTTGACATGCATTTCTTCACTGTGTCTAACTGAAAAACAACGTTCAAATGCATGTATACATTACCTGTAAATGGCAAATAAGCTAGTGTAGAACAGTTCATGGAAATCAGAGAGTTGTGCTGATTTACACCAGCTGAGGATTTGACTGTATCTGTACCTATCTACAGATAGGTATTCTGTAGGTATACGTTCACACAAGAAATCCTCTCCTTATTTTCTACTTTTTGTATTTTATGTTTACATTCCACAAGTTAAATTCATGTATACTGTTTAGAACATTGTGCAACCATATGATTTTTTTTTGTATATATATATTCAATTTCCCATAATGGCTTTAGCAAAAATCATGTAGATTGCTTCATTATTCTTGTTGTTGACTATATTCCTTTTTAAAATCCATTAAGGCTCCACTAATATTACAAATAGAATATCATAATGTTCCTTTAAAATAAAGTGAAAGTGGCAACCCTTTCACCTCCCGTTGTGGCCCAGTGTCAAAAGACAAGACTATTTTCAAGGACCTCTGGAGTTCCACTATCTGCATTTGACCTGTGTTAAATATTCTCATTACAGTGCTTCTAATGAATACAAAAGCTTTCTTTAATCTGAACACAGGGGAAATGAAATACACTAGGCACAAGATGAAAGACTCACTACCACTGTGCTATTTGAATGCACTGCATGTTCTTAACATGGGCCATAAAAGAAGCCTGGTTTAAGATATTAAACTGTGGAACACTGAAAATAGCATCTAGTAGCAAAATAAATGTTATAAACCTGATGAGACAAAAAAGGAAATGGAAATATGTATTTTCTTCCTACTGAATTTTTGATAGGCATAGGTACTGGCTGGTGGCAATGTTTATCAAAAATATTTAGTTTTCTTCTGGTAATATTACCAATTATATTAATTAACCTACGCGAGATTTCACTGCAATGTCAATGTAGCAGGGTTCTAATCTGTCATTTATACCTTTATAATATATATTTACTTTTACTCCTCACATTTTAATCTATTCAAGAAACTGGTAAAAGGAGACCAATTATATTAGTATTCTCTATGCTACTACCTATAGGACACAGAATTTGCATTACTATTCGGAAATCTAACAAAGGTATTAAACATAGATATTAACCAATACATACAATAAAATATACAAAAAATGTGCACATGAATATTATGGACTTACAAACATCTGTTCAGGATGGTGAAAAAGTCTGTATCTTCTCACAGAAATGTGGTTTTTTTTCATATTTCTTTTAAGTTTTATGGTAATTTTCTCCATAGGTAAAGAGGATCTTAAAACTCTGTCCAATCATTTGCAGCAAGAAAAACCTTTGACTTCCACTATTTGAGCATAAGCTACTTCTGTTCTACTTAGGATAAAGTGTCAGAGAATGCATGAATTTTATTTAAATTCATGACAGTCTGTATACTTCAAATACTACGGGCACGTCTGAACAATGCAACAGACTGCTGTGTTACAGATGCATTATGACATTCTAAATGACTGCCATGAAAACATAATAGTTACTCCAGAAAACCACTGCATGTGGCTAGACAGCTTCTGGTTCAGGATTTAACTTGTTTATAACTTGGGAGCTCTGCACTATTCAGTAGGCAAAGGGGAAAGACACAGGGTAGTACCAATGGCGTTTACTGGAGTGTCGATGGAGGTACGATGTGGGTGCTCTCTAGGATGGGCCCAGTGCCCCTGTTGACTGCTCTTAGATATTTTATAAAAATCCTAGCTCAGGCTCATTTACATCTTTTGGAATCCAAACAGTTTGTGAATCTGGCCCAAAAGGTTTAAATTTAGATACTCAAAGTTGGCATCAAGTTACCCGAGTGCTGAAATAAGCAATAACCCATTCACAATATATATCAGATACAACATTGCAAATCTTTTTTCCATCACTTCTGCATTACATGCTATTAAGACACACATTGTCAACAACCTGACTGGCATTCCTGACAGAATGAAAGTCAACTGTAGCACTCTTTGCTGGATTTGAAACAACCACAGGATCACAGCCACTCATCCCAAATGCTTACCATAAAAAAGAAAGCTTCTGTCAGAAGAAGGTGGGCTGGGGAACTTTGAAAGTTTGTGGTACATTTGCTCAGAAATTTACTGGAGGGAGTGAACTATACAACTAACATCCAAATGCAAGCTGTGTTATAAAAGCCAAAAAACACGTATTTTTTCATGTCACAGGAAGTATTTCACCAAGTATATTTTTCATTACTGAGGATGGAAAATACAGTGGTTGCTGCCTAATAAAATAACTCAGAGTGTAATTCATCTATAATATCATCATCTGAAGAAAATAGTATTATAAAATGAATTGCTGAAACAAAAGATATAAGCTAATGGCCTTAGAGCTACTAACACATCTTGCAATTACATTAAATATTACCTTTCCATGCAACCCTGTCTTCAAATCTTCACAAAATATATTGTTTTCACTGTTTCAAAATCACCCTTCAACAATATTTTGGGCTAACTTGCAAATACAGGCAATCCAAAAATTTGTGTTGGTAACAAACCCTAATGTACCACATGTACTAAAGTGTTTCCCTATGCATTTTTCTTTTTATAACAAAGAAATCAGAGATGAAATTTCAGATAGTTCTGGGAAATATGCCTCTAAGTTTTGTATAAGCCATCAAATCAAAATAAGAACTGAAACTCGTTTTCATCATTCAGTCACATTTATCAAGAACTGCATTTCAAAAGCCCGAAATGGCCTTCAAGTTTTTCTGTAAATTAATGTGCTCTTAACTCACAGAAAAAAATTAATTCATGGTACTTTGCCATGCAATATACACTTGAACAGCAACAACCCAAACCAGTATTTATTACAGAGATTATAAAAACTGATATATTTCACTCGCCTAGCTATACCAAATCTTGCTGAGGATTAGCAAGATACAAAAGAATAAAACCCAGCAGTTAAACAAGCCAGAATGCCTGAAATCTTGAGACAGTACAGCATTTTTCTTCATTGTATTAGTGAGGACAAAAAAGAGAAAGCAAAAAGCAGGTGTTCAGAGGTAGAAAAACAAAAAGTAATCATGATCTTGCCTATCTCAGTCTAGTGGTGTCTGTTGTACAGACAGAAGCACAATCCAACACTTGAAGTACTCTAACAAAGTACTGCAGGGATGGTTCTGCATGGAAAGCCCATGGGGAGGGGAAAAAGAAGGTAGGGGTGGATTCAGCTCCCAACTAACTATAGTGGGAGTGCTGTCTAAATGGTACAACTCAACCCCTACTGAATAAAGTGCGTACACAAAGTAAATTAATAAAATTTTGCAGGCACATTCACTGTTATATCATTATACAATAATTATTTGGAATATTTCCATCTATCAATAATGCCATCTGTCCCACCCAATACAAATGGACTGCAACCCATCTGGCTTATGTTTTTTCTATTGATTACTCTGCTGAATGAGTTAGCAAAACCACTTATAAAATCATCATATTACATGACACTGTCATTAAAAGATGTGAAGTAAAGAAAAACACAAGATGAGACTTAATTGGAAAACTGTCAGTTCTTCTTCCAGAAAGTTTTAGCAATGCTACAAGCTTTTTTTTTTTTTTGACGACATTAAAAATTAAATTAAAAAAAAAAAAAAGCTCTTAAATGCTAACTACTGGATTAGGCAGAAACTATCCTACCACATGATTGTTACTGCTTCTGACTAGGTATATCAGAGAAGCTCCGTAAATGTATCTCTTCAAGAGTGTCAAAGAATCACAAAAAGAGGGTGAAAGGAGTGTAACTTAAAAAAATGGTGAGGGGAAGCTGCCAATGGCTGGCACTTGGGTTTGTTAATTCCAATTATTCTTCCTAGGTTTTGGCTTTGATTATTTGTTTGCATAATTTTCTTTATGCTATTTTTGCAGCCCTTGTTTTTTCTTTTGCTTTTAACTACTGCTTTCCTCAAACATATTTTAATTTCTACAGACGCAGCCTGTTTTTTCTTTTGATATTAACCACTGCTTCGCTTAACTATATTTCAATTTCCCCTACAATCACTACGTAACAACAACGCAGCCTTATCCACTTAAATGCTTACCTCCAATGCCTCAAAATGTTGATCCAAAGATCTTTTTGTTAGCCCAGTGATTTAGGAGGGTTTTTTGAGTGAGACCTCAGTGGGGCTGCTCTCTTATCCTTCCCTCTCCAATATTTTCTTCTTTCTACTTCAACCTTCCCCCCCTCCACCAGATTTCTGTCTCCTCTATCACCCCAAACGGCTTTTCCATGACACTACGACTCAAAAGAACATAGGAAGGAAGAAGAGAGAGGGGCAGAGGCTGGATTCCAGCCCTAAGGACACAACCCTTGATGGCTGTGGGTAGCTGAAGCTCAGGGAGGCAATGCTTGAGTTTATACCACAGGGCTGAGGGAATGGTGCTGGGAGCACAGGTGCTGAGTTGCCATCTGGAGTGAGGGAAATTAGGATGACAGCAATGGAAAGGAGCTATGTAGGAAGAAAGGAATGATGCTGGAATAAGGAAGGGGGCAGAGGGTGGGTGTCTGAAACAAATTAAAAGTTGCTACAGGGTCCAGCCTGCTTACTGCTACTGTTTTCTCCCTCTCTCACAATCCCCTCCCATCATTGATGCTCCTCTGCGTGTCCATGAAATAATTTGGTTATTCTGAAACATACTCAATTTATCTTTCTCTTCATAATTCAAGAAATTCCTAAAATACAATGGTCACTGTCAATATGACAAGAAGTCCTCTAAAATCCAGGTGTGTCTGATCCTTTGGCCTTTCATTTTCATTCTCAAATGAGACTTTGATTGACTCTGTATCCACATCCTGCTCTTAGAAGTACACCTTTCCCTTATATAAACACAGAGAACAATTCTCACACTTTCCTCTTCATATTATGTTCTGTTAGGTCCAATTTATTTCTGGCCTAAACAATTTATACAATCCCTTTTGTGTTTTACAGACATTAAATACGTAGAATGATTCGACCAAAGTTGCCAAACAGTACTATTTATGTAGAGAATATTTACTCGACATCATTATATGACAGAACACTCTAAAAAAAACCTTTGGCAGTTCTGGTGCATATGATTTAGTCACTGTGTTAAATACAAATACCTCAATCTTAATATACCATCATTTTGCCATTAAACATAGAACATTCAAAAACCTGAAATGAAGAGTTTAAAACTCATCTTTAAAACATAAATAGTACTATGGTTTACGATGTCTAGTTTACAAGAAGCGATTTCTGAGCTGCTTTGTTTTGTTTGGACAGACTCCCTTTTCCATGAATGACACAAGCAGAACAGTTTCAATTAAGATATAATTTGTTCTTATTAAGGAATCTGTAGGTTGCTATTGATTCAGGCCTTCGGCCACTGCTTGATATACAGTTCAAGAATAATAAAATACTTTTGGTTTGGCTGACTTCATTTACTTGAAGAAAACAGACCATTATTTCATGTCATGGTATCCCCCAGAACTGTCTGTAGTAGTATTGGGATACTAAAAAATAAATAAAACCACATAAGTAACAAATATGCTAATCAGACTCTTAAATACAGATGTATTCAGAGGAAAGCTACTGTGTTCTGAGTTACTACTCTTTTCAACTTATTTGTTGGTAAAGTTATGTTATATTTACAGGGTTTGTGGTCATTACTTTTTTATGGTTGCAGGGTGTTCCACGGCTATTTAGGAAAAGTGGTACATGCATAATAGAAATGATTATGGTATCATTATAAATCACTGTGCAAATTATTATGCTGTTAGAGATGATCTAGGGTCAACCAATAGACAGGCACACCCTGATCTGGTCTTAAAATTCAGCTGAATAATAAGCAATAGTGTGAATTAAAATTGCTACACTCAGTTGTCATGATGATATTGCTTGTAAGAAAGAGTGGGGAAAAAACCTCAACAGAACTCAGAAAAAGTTGAAGTAAAATGTCCAGTTCCTATTATGTAAAAATATGTGGGCAGAGGTAATTCAAATAAGGTATTATTACCATTTCTGTTGGAGGAACTGACTGCTCTTTGAAGAGTTCTTTAACATACTGCTTTGGGGAATTAAGACAAAGTTAGTGATGAATATAATTTTCTATTAAGCAATTTTCTTTCTCAATTGTGCACAAGCACTTATGAGCCAGAACATAACAGCTCAATCAAACCTTATTGTATCAGCTTTACTTGAACCCCTCTGAAATGTACTGAGAAATTTGTAATATTACTACAAGACTTAGAGCAGAAAAAAAAAAGGAAAGAAGAAAACGGATGTCACAGCTACCTTTTTACATTCTCTTAATTTCTTCTGCCATATAGAGCGAGCAATGGGAACATGCTTGCTGTCAGTTACGTAGCAGCTGGCTGTGATGATGTGGTGGAGTGCAGTCTCCTGGCTCATAGCTTGAAGAACTCGCTCAACGTGACGGAGGGAAACTATGGCCTCAGTCTGTATACCACCGCTAACAAGCTGCATTGTACAAGGTACTAGAGCAATCTGTCCAGCACAGTAGAGCACATCTCCGACCTAGAAGAAAATAAAAATAAGTAAATAAGGTTCTGGAAGTATAGAGAAGGCAAGGGACTTTTCTCTTTTCCAGGTAGTTTCATTCAACAGTAATGTTCTTTGTCCTAACTTGTCACAAATGGAGCAAACATGGCAGCCTAAAGATAATTTTTGATAGGGATTTAACTACAATATAGAAACACACTGCAATAAACTTTAACATAACAGTTAATACATGGATATATGTGTCAACTCAAAGCAATAGTATCTGATGCTACTGACTCTTACAGCTGCTGGATCACACTGATGCCCCAACATGGTTAAATTTGTTCTCGCTTTCTTTTTTTAAGAAATGATGCAGACTATCTTTGGTTCAATGCTATTTTTTTTTAACTTCTAAGTCTTAAGCCTTTTTTTACATAAGAATATATAAGAAAGAATAAACATATATCTGTGATGTCTTTAGTAAACTGATTTAAAAATACTATAAAAAATAATTCTTGCAGAACACCTAATAGACTGAGTATGAAAAAAGTCATGATAATCCACCAGAAGGTGCAAAGAAATTGCAAATTGAAAATAAAATGGAGAAGAGTGCTACTTGCTCAAAGAGATGGGTTCATCTTTTGAAAATGGAATTAAACGAGTGGCCAGATATACTATCAATATAAATTTTAAGTTGAGCTGCAATGCAGTTACTTTGGGCTGATTTTCCAAAGTCTTCCTGGCAACACTCTGAAGACCTACTTTTTTTTAACAGCAGCCAGCAAAGGAAACATTTATTCTTACTATTCAGACATCTCAAAGATTTATTATAAAATCTTAATGTAAATATCAAAACTTTTCATCCTCTTATGCTGCACTTCTCTAGAAAGTCTGTACATTTCCTGATCAGTGAAGCAGTAAATTTTATTCAATATCAAAAGAAAACTAAGTATAGAAGTGGAACGTAAGGTGGGCGTAAGCAGCTTTGAAGTCAGCACAAGAAGCATTTTGCTAGGAGTACGGAGAGGGAAAATGGATTGTGCAAGGAATCTTTAGGAAGAATTTTGCAGAACTTACTGTATAAACTGTAAAATTCCCTCAGAATTAAGAATAATTAAAAAAGAAATCTGTGTCCTAAAAGACATGGCAATCAAACCATGTGACAGACCCATATGCAACTCCAAATCTGTCCTCATAACTGTCTGTGTCTCTCAAAAGGCTCACACATGTAACTATTGGAAGAGTATCTTATACAATTTGGCATACAAGTTCTATGATTAGCAGATGAAGAGGGGGAGGAGGTAGAGAGGAAACATATCAACTGACACCCATCAAGTATTTAAATTGTTTAAAATATCTGAAATATTGTTTTGATAATGCTATATATAATCCTGAATTCAGAAAAAAAATATGCAAGTAATATTTTAGTTTATAGGAACAAATGGTCCTTTTTTTTACAGTGCTATTTTAAAATACATGCCATTGAACACGGGAGTCCAGCCAGCTACCAAGTGGCATACTGACAAGATGAGAAACAAATTCAGGAAGATATGATTCAGAGGGGCACACGTTTGTTTTTAAAGCAACCAATTTATTTTCACCTCTGCGAAGTGAAATCCATGCGTTAGTCAAAAACTCCAGTACAGGTAGCTTATACTTCTACAGAAAAAAATCACAGTGGCACTATTTCTTCCTTTTCTTCCTGTTGGTCTGCTGCTTTTCCATGCATCACCCATGTTAATTATTAGGTAGACAGAAGAGCTGTTCAACCAGTTCACTTCCCCTATTCTTGAACAGATTGTTTGAGACATAATATGAATACTAATTAACGATAAAATATCTGTCAGTGTTTTGAAATATGGACCAAGATAGCACTTTCTTAAAGTATCCTGAGTAGTTCTGATACAATTAGCCCCACTGGTCATAAGCAAGGTCAAAAAAAATCTCTGAAGGATTTGAACAAAATTGGCACCACTTTTGGCTCAGGTTCAGTGGGAATTTTGTGGTGTTCTTTAAAAAAGCACATAAAAAAATCCCTCTGTTCCTAACATACTTGTTTGTATCTGAAGATGTAATTAATAGAAAAACAGCATTCCTAACATGCCACCATGCTATAGAAGGGTGGATGCAAGGGGGAAAGAGGGGAAAAGGGTCAAAACATGGCCACAAGTCTGCAGCAACTGCATTTCAGGGGGACATAATTTAGGACAAGGGAAGGAGAAGGGATGTTCCTCTCCTCTTTTCCAGTGACTTGGTCATGAAAAGCAAGCATAAACAAACAATCAGCAGGGGCAAAGCAGCAAACCAGTACAAACACTGTTTTAGCAGATTTCAAGAGGTTGTCTCTAGAATGTTTGAAGCATTATACAGAAAATTGTTAGCAGAGTAAAAAGTGTATAAAACAGAGAAGACATCATAATATCTCATTCACAGTACTGAAATCTTACAACTGGAGATGTCACAATGTATGGTGTCAGTCCGTGTGTTGTGAAAGTGTTCTGCAAAACCCCGCTAGAACTTTGCAACAGTTTATCTTTTTGGAGCATCTACAAGGATAACAGAAGAACTTTCAGGCTATAGATTCACAGTGTATCAAGTCTAGAGGGCTCGTATATCCAGTAAACTCAGCACAAAACTAAAATATAATGGATGTGTATTTATACACTAGATGTCTCATCTTACACTGATGATTTAATTTTCACTGCAGCCTATACACACATTTCCAGTGCTAAAATTTCATTAAAGATTTGACAAACCAAAAATAAAGAACTTGTACTGCTGAGATGCTAACTTGTACCAATTTATTTCCAGTGTAGCTCCACAACAGGAAGCAGTTCATAAATCAGGCCTCACGTTACTCCACATTTCTTCCCTTTTTATTTTCATGTGTATCACTGCAAATTAAATGAAAGGTGAGTCTTAATAAGCTAACATAACAGTTTAGCAGCTGTTTTGCTCAGTTGGCACAACTGTATATAATCAAGGGAATTCAGTGGACAATCAGAACCTCAGACTATGCAGTCCATACTGTAACAGATAGGAATGCTATGCGCTTATTTGAAAATTACTACTTTGTGTAGTGGAGCTGTGCTGCAGGAATTAGGTATAATATAGAGCTAGATCACAGCTGATACAGAGTAGCTGATACAGTATAGTAGCAAATTATTACGTCACCTTTTTTTTTAAGCTCCATTCAGGTTTTAGGAGAGCAGAAGGAAAGTATCTATAGTACTATGGAAAGGAAAAGTCAAAAGAACGCTTGGTGCCACTTTGAACTGTTCTATCCCATGAAAAAGTTTCTAGCAGTATTATAAGTTAACAAAACTAAACAACCCATCTGCCATAAAAAGAAACAATGAGCAAAACACACTTAATTGGACATCAGGACTAACAAGATGCTAATTGACAAGGGAAAGCTATAATTATTACTACTTAGAAAGAAACAGGATAACTACAGATATGCACTGAGTTGAGTTTTCAATTAAAGGCCAACAGCAACTATGGACATTTTATGAAACTTTTCCTGCTGGCATTATTAAAGGTTGCTAGTGATTCACTGGCATAATACGAAAATCGCAAGGAACTTCTAACGGAGACATTTCAACCATTCACCCACCAGTATTTAGGCCAATGTTAATAGCTGCACCTTATCAACAAACACATTTATCCTGGAAAGGAGGGAGTCAATAAGCAATCAGCCAAATCTTTGTTATGAATGCAGTTTGGTGTCTGAGTTACTGCTGCCCTTTAACAGGTCAGGGTACACAAAAGATTCAGTGACCCCCTGACCTAACAGTGAAATAACCCACCATTATGTTCAGTCAATGTAAATAAGCATAACTGACAATGCGCTAATAGGCTGCCTCTGGTCAGCCATGTGTACCTCTGACCTTAATGAAGACCTAAATCAATTAATACTCCAGGCAATAAAGACCTCTGGCTGATTAAGTTAGATAGATATCATCTTTTCTAACGGGATTAAAGCTGTAAGGTGGTGAACTTTTTATTTAATATATGATAATCTTTTCTTCCTAGGGCCCTCTTATTTTAGCTAATGATGGTAAAATTGCTTTTTGCAATGTGAAATCTTTTATTCAACTACCTAGTGCGAATAAAGTTTTAAAGGTACCGTTTAGACAACAGTAATAGAAAAGCTTTCCATTCACAGTATGAACACAAATTGTATCTGACTAACTTGGTTCTAATATACCACAACCTTCAATGTAACTCACATGGTTTTCTTGTATTGTTACAAATTCATAATCTAAAAATTCCATAAATAAATTGATTGCACACAGATTACTTTGATACAGGCTTTCATTTGAGAACATGTGCACACTTATCGGTAGCTAAAAGATGAAGGATATATTTCTAAATGAAAAATAAATAAAAATGTTATGATTATCTTTGACTAAAAAAAATTGATACTTATAAGAATCCACAAATGATTTAGGAAAATGCTTGCATATTATACTTAAATATAATAAGCTCCAGAATTTGCCTTTGAATAAAATAATATTTTTCCCTAGTTAGGTCAAAAAATATAATAATCATAGGCATATTTTTGCTATTTAATTGAAATAGCTGTAACACTTCCACAGTTTTCAGAGATATATAATTCAGTTTTCAAATGCTATGGCTCCAATTTGCTAATCCTCATTTTGGGATGGAGCTACGTATGTTTCAAAATGTATTTGATCACCGAAGATACAAGACACTCATCTTTTTGCATTGTTCTTCACTATTAAAGTTTATTTCATCGAAGTGTGATTTAAATTTTTCTCTTTGAACTTACGTATTTGTGGGTTGAAAATTCACAGGACAATTTTTATAAAGAACTGTAATAAAATACTCAATTTCACAGATACCAAACTAGACTGTCTAATTTTTTTTATCTGCAGTTTAGCAACATACAAAAACTGGCAGTTCTTTAAAAAGGTTGCTAAATAACTTGACAATGCATCTGAAGAAGCCACAACATTAACTGTTATGCATACTAGATCAACTTCAAAAAAACCTACATCCAAATACCTCCTATTCATACTCCATGCTGGCCCAACAGTAAATATCTCTGCAATCCTCTAAAAATCAAATTCTTCAAATTGAGCCTTTAGTCTGTGCTGGATTTACAGCAGGCGATCTCATATAATACATTCTAGAAGGACTGTACCACTTTGAAGTTTAACAAAATGCTATATGCACAGATTTGAGAGGGGCAATCAGGTCAGAAAGCTAAAGATCGAAACTTCAGCTTGAAAACCATTTTTGAAAAATGGTTCTATCACAGAAAACTGTAATATTTCTGTACATATTTTTGGCAATGTGTGGGTTATATTTAAACCTTGATCAATGCCAAATCAATTTTATTCTGCTCTACAACTGATGGAAATAAAAACCACACACTTTTGACTTACAGAAGACAAAGATTCAGAAACTGAAATTTTCATAAAAAAATCTCACCCCCAAAGCTGTCATTCACATTCCAAGGGAGTTGAAACACAAAACAAAAATAAACCTTTCTTTTAAAGTCAGCAACTGTAGTTATAAAGATCTAGGAAAGTTTGCAGTACAGTGGGTAAAAAAGGCTTGCCATCTAATATATGCGTGTACGCACGAGACTAGTCTGAAATCTTCTTCAGGACTCTCATTTTGGTCCATTTGGAATCTCCAATATATACAGAGCAAATGAAGAAAATGGAGACTAAATATTCTTTACTATGCATCTTTCTGCCAATGTCTTGTACTGGCACACAGGGTACATATCATTCCTTTATGAAAAATTACAGTGGACAGTTCAAAGACTTAATTGCCGTAGAAGATAAACTGTTCTCCACATTCTAAGTAGAATTTCCTAAGTAGAAAAAGCGAAAAAGCACAGCCTCCCTACTTGGAAATGAGCAAGCTAGTAAGAGTATTAATCTTTGATGCATTTCTTCCTTGGACAGTGGAATTCTAGTCTTTGTGACTATTAATCTGTCACCTTTTACGAAGCCTACCATTTCCTCTCAAGCTTTTGAAAAAAATCACAAGTTCTCACACAACCACATTAGCAAAATCTGCCAACTGTGAAAAACTGCAGAACACAGCCGTATGAACATACCTTATCTAAAAGATGGAGTAAAATCTCCAAACTGATTATAATTTACTCATTTCTTATTCATATTTCTTTGAATAAAGATAGCAAGCAAAACAAATGAAAAAAACCCCTAAGATTAATCTGTCCCACAACAATTAGGGCTGGGATGGGGAGTGAGAGACTTAATCAAATCAGTATTTACCAAGAAAAGTAAAGGTACATTCAGGATCCAGAGAAACAAGGCAGAAGAGATTAGCATCTAAAAGTGTAAAGCAACGCAGATGACTTGATATGGACATGGACTATTGAGCAACAGTTACCGCCTTTTTAGAAAATGCATATTATGTCCACCACAGTTCATGGTGGGTTTTTGTTATTTATTCATTATATACGCATACATAAGGGAGGATAATGGCTGTAACTCACCAGGATTCTTAAAATATCTGGTACAGCATATTTGGAAATTATTTTTAACACTCATAAATGCTGTTAACTAGCTGATTGTAAGGAGAGAGTAATAAAAATGCCAATGTACTGAAGTGCGGGGCCGTAGGGAATGGTATTAGGCCTGATTTTGTTTAACATCTTCATTAAGTCAATGGAAGAAGGGATTAACAGCATGGTAATGAAACCCATAGAGGATACTAAATTAGAATGTGCATCAGTAGAAATAATAAAAATGGACACAGATAGGTTTGAAATAAAGGCAGGAAATAAGAAAATGAGACTTAACTTATGAGAAATGAAAACTCATGCCAGAGCAAATGGCAAAAATATTTTGAAATACAGATATTCATAACAAGGGAGAAAACTTGACTGCAGAAGTGCTGAACAGTTTATATGAAATCCTAACTGCTCTTTACTAGAAGCAAGTTCAGATTAGGATAAAAGAAGATACAGTCACTGTTCTATTGAAACAGGTCTAATTAATCAGATCGATGAAATACTTGTTCCAGGACAAGTAACACCTACACTTGGCTAATGAAAGAATGAAATTTTCTAAAACGTCAGAAATTGGTACCATACCCTTTAGGAAAGGTTTGATTTCCATATTTCAAGATGAATGCTGTGAAAGATTATGTGATACCAAAGTTTCAGATGATTATTCAGAATTGATGAAGTACTTTTTTCCAGAAGTTTTTACATTTTATCATTAACACTGATTTTCAGTTTATAGGCTCATTCACAATATGACAAGCATTTTAATCCCTCAGTGTAAAGATACAAAAAATAACCCCCCACTTTTCCTCCCCTGATATAATGGAAAATGTCTAAATCTTACGTGAGGCTACATAAGCATTCATTTGGGGTTACCACACAGTTCATTTGTGGTTTTGCTATGTATGACTATTATTCTACATTTATTCTGATAAGGATAGCTTTATAATAACCCAGCATTCTTTCTCTGTCATTCTGTATTAAAAAAAAAAAAAGAAAATATATAACTAGCAAGTTCCCATGACATTTCTCCTGCCTTGATTTCTACATTTTTCTCCGTCTATGCTTACTGTTTTAGGGGACTGCAGAGCACATATAATGAGAGACAGGTTACAAGGTAACTGTATCCACATACATGGTATTTAAAGGAAGATAAAGAAAAAAGGTAAAGTGATGTGATATGCTTAAAGACCTATATGTATTTATATTACAGAACTTGCCTCTATTTTTATCATTAAAAATACAACCTAGCTGGAAAGGGATCTCATAGTATCTTTCCCACATTAACTGAAACTTCTACTGAGAATATCTTCTTACTTTCTTTAAAGACGAGTATCTTCTTCTTTCTTTAGTAAACTAAAATATCAGTTAAACTATCACTGCAGTGATAAAGCAGTCCAAGAAGGCACAGTAGATATTTCTAGGTTGAAGTTTCTACTAACAATAAGGGTGCTATTGCTTAAGTCTGTATCACTGTTTTGGAATACAGCATCCAAGGAGAATTGCAGTCATAAAAGCCTAAGAAGAGTGAGTTGGTTTTTTTCCATTCCTACCTGTCTTTTCAATCCTTACTGATACCAACTGTCAAATAGGTTAGTGGGATTATAAACAGAAGAGGGACAGCTGGGCAGACAAAATACTCTGTATTGAAAGGTGAAAGATGTTCATAACACAACAGTAATTCACAGTGTATGAAACACATTAATGCTGTGACATTTTCTTACAGAAAAGATTTCATTCCCAGCCATCACTTGGCTTAATATTCTTACTCAACATATGTTTTTCATGAACATCACTGGCTACTTTAAGATACTGGTTTGCCATAACTGGGAGACAGGAAAGAAGCAGGTTCCATAAAATCAAGAATTAGTTAACTGAAAACAGTTAACTCTAATAACTTTCACTAAGCTAAATTTGATAGTTTTCATTCTAGCCATACAGTGTGGTTTCTTACTTTACCTTAAACACTGAACTTATATCAGAATTGCAGTGTGGAGAACATCCCTATATGAAATATCACTAGATTTCTAAATATACAATCAGGCAGATTTTACTCTGTACCTTTCAAAGGGCAAATTTTCTCTTAGATCGGCAGCACTTCGTGACAAGAAGTTGCCTACTGACTAAGTGGTCCCTTGTAGCATTTAAAAATTAAATTTCTGTAAAAAGTTATATTTAAATTCTATGTTATAATTGGACTGTAACTGTATAATATTCTGTGCTGTAAGACATATTCATTTGGGTATGAAGTTAGAATTTCGCAGTATACATTTTCCTAATCTTTTATGGTTTTTTTTTTTTTACATCCACCTTCTTCTTCTGTTATAATACTTATTTTTACAGAATTTTCTAGATGGTTTAAAAGGATAAAAATTGGGAACTGGAAATTGCAGTATATTGACAGTATATTAGTAACTGATAGGTTAGTAATAACAAACATACCTAGTGTTCTGCCAACCAAGCTACACTCATGTTTTTATCCATCTTACATCACAAAGTGATGTGCTTGCAAAGAACCAGTGCTTGCAAACTTACCGTGTTCTTACCCTTTTTATGTGCATTATTAATAAAAGTAATTATTTTGGCTAGTAAAAACTAACTGCAGAATCAAGGCCTCTGATATAAAAATGAGTACAAAAAAAAGCGTTGAAACTAAAAGGGGGTAAATAAGAGGAAGGGAGGTCAGAATACAGTAAGGAACAATCTAGCAGTTAGGTTAATCAGCTGTGATAATGCAGAGATTCAGGTTCAAATACCCTCTTTGGTATTTTTCTTTTTCCTGGTAATGGCAGTGCTGGCATGGCAATGCACAGTCCAGGAGGCACATCTCTCAGTGTTTTCTACTTAAACTGTTCTAATTTGTTTCAATAGACTCATTTTCCTAGACAAAGACTCTGTTCTGTTTCTTGATGAGTATTTTAATCAGTATGCTATAAGTTAGTACAGGATGGAAAGATGGAAAGATTCCTCTCTCTGAGAAAAAGTATTAGTAAGGATCTGAAAAAGCTTTACAGTGAACACCAAATCAAAATTGATGCAGTCATGATTATGATTTCTTTCTTGATAACTCAATGTTATTCAAAAAGAAATGACTTACTGAAATTCCAGGTACTCTAAACTGCTATGAGATAGTCATTGTTACCTTCTAGCTTTTTGAAATAACAAGCATTTAGCAATGTGAAAGGTACTTAACAAAGAATAAACCTTACACTGCAGAACATTTAGATCAATGATCCTGTACAAACACAATTTTTGTGAAATATTTAGGCTACTTCAAAAGAAATGAATGATAAAATGGAAATCATGTGGGGAAGGTAGACTTAATTAAATTTTTTAAAATAAAATCAAAATACTTACAGAAGCCTAATATGAACGTGAGATGTGACCAAGATCTTCACTTTGAAGTATAATGCTTAAAACGTACTTTACCACAGAAATGATGAATTCAAAACAATACTGATGACATTTATATCAGAAAATCTTTGAACTTTTGATTTGAATTTTATAAATAATCAATAGAGTACCTCCTCAAACCAGAGACTGTATCAAAGTCTACAAATTATGCTGAGAACAGTTCAAATATCTAATTTTGCTTTTTGAACTTAGGAAAATTATAGGTGCTTCACTGAAAATATGACCTTAGTATGACAATACAAATGTCTAATATTTCACTCCTTCAGCCCAACAGAAAGAGCTTCAAATTATCAGCTAAATATTGCACAGTATTTGAAAAGTATGCAAAAATTTCAAAATTCAAGTTGCATGACTTGACTGTTCCTCTATCAGGTTTAAGTAATGTTTTAAGGTTTTATGAAAATAATGTTATTAAAAAAGTTTGCCCTAAATTCAAACAGCAAAAATGACCAGGGAAGTACAGTTACACACAGCATCTTTCAATGCGTGATTCCAGAGTTTGAGCTTGGCAATGTAACTGTTCACAGCATTTAGCTCCAAACCTCAGGCTTTCTGCCATTCAGACCTGAAAGAGTTAAATATTATAGCTTCTCAACAAAAATCAATTATATGTTTTTGCAGAAAAATATCACATGCTGGTAGTGAATAATTAAATTCTCAAACCAAAGAGAAATGAACTATTTCTGTGATGTATGTTTTGAACTTCTAATAGCTAGTCTGATTCTTCAAAATAATAGCTGTGTTAGAATCAGGAAGGGCACTAATGGGGACCAAAGAAGGGTATAAAAGAATAATGCATGTAATATGAAGAAAGGTGGAGAAACAGAGTAATTCCAATTTTTACTTGTTGTTTGTAATGCTAACTCATGGTGTCACGGACATTTATGTGAAGGAATGTTATTCATTGTACACCCTGACCTTGTAAGGTGATACAATGTTTTGATTTTGTGCAAAATTTAGTAAAAGCAGAAATTGCACCTTGCAGGACTAGGCTCTGGATGCAGAACAAGATAAAGGTGAAATTCAAATGAAATAAGCCCTTTAAAACACCATCAGAGAACAATAAATCAGCTCAACACCTTCCCAACACAGGAAATTGAGAATAAAAAGCGTACCCGGTTTTAATTTTTTTTTAAAGGAGAAATAAATCTGCTATAGGGAGCTGGTTTGATAGTCCTTTGAAGGTCTTCAAAACTCTCACTAATATGTTATTCTCTAAAAAATATTCCCATAATTCTGCTGTCTCCCATCATTCCTTGCCTTGAGATTCATCTGTCAACTTTGATGCATCTTTTAAAGTACCCCTCCAAGCCTAAAAACCACGACTACAGACCACAGAAGAGAACTCTTTGCTTTGAAACTATCTGATCAATCAGAAGATCATTTACCTGCAAGCATTATTTGGTGAAGCTAAAGCGGCACATCAACCAGCAGCATCTGAAGGCTGAGGCAGCAAAACGTCAACAACAAATTGTCATTGGCATTCCATTTATGAACCTTCAAACAGCATCAGATCTTTTCCATGGGAAACCAGATCAGGTCAGACTGGAGCTGAATATTTCTTAACAAGCTAACCATCAAAAGAACTTACGTTTTGAATAAAAAGGCTATCATTTGTTGATTTGAATATCAAAGGGATCCACTGCAAACTCCCAGTCTAGAAAAACCTCCCTAAGCTACACCAGACAGGTGTTTAATAATCTATTATTAAGGCACTATTTTAGGTTACTCAGAATCATAAAAAATAGCTGTAACTGTGAAGCTGCAAATGGGACTGCACAAAGAAATGAATGCTATTAACATACTATTAACAATTCAAAAGAATGAGTTGACATACCAATCAAACTTGTTAATTGACTGTCAATGGCCTGTCCCTGAATATACAACATGACTGCATTATATATTTCAAATGCTGACAGGAAGACAGTTTCATTTGCATTAACTTCATAAACTGATCAACAACCAAACTGCCACATACATTTATAATGGGAAGCTGAATCATTTCAATATTCATGCAGCTCTGTAATTGTAAATTAGGTGCTGGCAAACAATACAATACTGTACATACTCTAAAATATCCTAAATTTCTCTGACCTACTTTCTTTTTTATTTTAAAAGAGCAGTGGAGAAAACTTGTCTCTTGCAGAGATGATTATTACTTTAATTTATGGTTCATGCCTTAGGCAAAACCTGTTTGCAACCTAGTTTGCAACCATAGTTTATAACTCTACTCTAGATGCGTAACTGGTCCACAATATATGAGGCACACAAGGTGATGTAAAATTTTTCTTGCTTTACTTCTGTGAAGTGTAAATACCATTAAAATACAGAGTAAATCTGTAAAGAAAAGTGAATGAAAATCTGTACTATTTCCCTGCTATGACACAAAGCAGATGTCAGCACTGAAACCACTGAAACTTTCTAATTAGACATCGAAACATGTAATTTAAAGTGGAAAGTATTGTTCTTGCACATCCTTCCCTATGTCCTAGAATTTATTGCCCTCAGAGACCCCGTCTATATAAAGCATGTTTCCCAAAAATATCTCGTAATTACACCCATTCGGTTTCATTGGGGTTGACAGTGATAGCAGCTGAAATGGCTGTGACAGAGCCGCCATTTTAGCCGAATGGCTAGTCAGACAGACTCTGAGCAAGTCACAAATCACAGGAGTGGAGAGTAGAACTGCTTGTGACTCTTCCATATTTCTGCATGTATTTATCAATCCAGCGGAAATGACCAAGGGCTGCTAATAGCAGGAAAATGACAGAAAGAATTCCCAATAGAAGATGCAGGCCGACATTCTTCACTTTTCCCATTTAGGATCTCCTCCTGCAACACTTACTATGTTGCACTTCTGCTTACTGAAAAATATGGTTCTAGCTAAGCTAAGAGAGAAGTCTCCAAATGTTTTCATTAATGACTGTGGGTATTGGTATCTATTTGTATGCTTTAACCATATAAGGTTGATAGGAAAGAAGAAATTTGTTTTTATTTGTTCATGAAGTGCTATAGGCATATTTATCACTGTTTATGTAGAAATAATAATACCTCAGTCACTTTGAGAATCAGAGAAATGAAGCTAAGCAGAAGCGTCGCAAATGAGGATTAAGTCATAAGGGTGTGGAAGTGTTGCACTGAAGGCTAAGTGGTAATTGATCAAAAATTCTGAAGTTGTCAGGTCAGTCACATTCCCTCTATATCTGTATGACCCGGAGGTGTATAAGCAAATTTTAAATGTCGCAACTGTAAATGCACATTGTCTTCTTTTTCCCTCTTTTATTGTGACTACTTTCATCCTGTCAATCCAGCAATCACTTTCCTGGTTTTAAAGTTATTGCAAGAAAAGCTTAGCACTATACACTAGCACAATCATATATATCACATAAACATCCAATAAATCTGCAGTCATGACAATCTTCTTCTGCATTTCCTTTCAGATAAAGAATATCAGAAGACAATTTCTCTGTTATATATGTGAGCTGCTATATTTTAGACTTTATATTTGTAGTATAGATATAAGACTGAGAAGCAAGAAAAAATATTCACATTTATTGTTCTTGCAACTGCAACCGAAGAGTAGCAAAAAAAAAAAAAAAAGACTAACAAACGGAAATATAAAACCTTTAGAAAAACTGAATAGAAGGGAGCCACTGGGGTGATGGCAATCCCAAATCATCCTAACTGGTAATCATGAAAGATTACTTATACTACAAACTAGATACTAGCTTTGATATCTTCCCTGAAGTATAAACTGAATAACTGTCATGCTGAATAACATCATATGATGGGTACTGCCAAGTTCTTACACTGACACAACAGGGATCATTAAAGCTTCAGCATTCTTTCAGGTAATCAATGTATTATAAACAATATGTGATTAAAAGCATTTAAGACATGAAAAGTGTCACAGTAAAGAATAGCTCATTACTCAGAGGATGTATTATCTATAAAGCTAGTCATCTTCAAAGGAGCTGGCCATTTACTACTGGTGATAATAGTAACACACAACTACAGTGAATTCAGTAATTGACACTCCAAGATTTATAAAATTTGATCGTAAAATATATACATATATATAGCTGAAATACAGGCACATATACAGAATACTGTAACAGAAATTATGCACTTATGTTCATGTTTCATAAAGACATTTGAATAATTTTAAGAAGCTACAGTTCATCTGCACTGCTTCAAAATTTACATTTGAAATAGTCACGTTCTAATTTACTCAAATATACATTTTCAAGGAAATTTTCACTATCTTGGCTGAAATATTGCTGACTCTCAATAGCCTGTGGCCAGCATAGTTTTGTAGGTGGAGGTAAAAACTCCTGTCCTTGGGAGAATGAAACTTCCTATCATGCAGATACAGTCCCATCCAGGTGGGAAATGGTGCTTTCTTGGAGATCAGCATGAGACTAGAGGACTAATTTGGACACAAAACTTGATTATCACAGAACTCATGATCATTATCTTTTAATTGGAAGACAGTCTTCTTAAACTTCCCTGTCTTTCAAAAACTTACAAAACATAATGAACATTTTATAAGACAAAAAAAGATTAAGTCAAACACTTCAAACAGTACTGAGCTGCACACATACTGTTTGTTTTGGATGAGATGGTGAGTACAAGTAACATATAACCAGTGTTTTTCCTGAATGCATTACTGTCAGCTGCTTGGTGATTAATGGCAAGATCAGGACTTGTACTATACTGTACTTCGAGGTAGAAGGGCTTAAGAAACTAATTCCATTCCAAGATCATAATTGAACAATGAGCAACTTAACACAAACCTGTCTGTATTTGCTATTTTTATAGGGAAAAACTGAGATGAACAAATAAAAAAAATAATTGTAACTTACTGAGAAAATATTCAGAGGATTAGATGCCTATCAGAAATATTCTAGCTTTTACTACAGTCCTGTTTCCATTCCCATGGAAGAAACATCATTCTGAGATGTGCTTTAGTATGAATCAATATTACAGTTCTTAAAAATACAGTAAATAAAAATTTAAATTAAGTGGTTCATCCAGAAGGATTGGAAAGAAGAAAATATTAAAGGGGTAAGGTGTTCCATATTCCTGAGCATTTGTGCAACATCAGTGCTTAGTTTGTGTGGTAAAGTACAATAATATTGGCATTGGTTATACTTATATACTTATATTGGTATATACAGGTGCCTAGGAGAATGTAAGAGGAAAAGGCAGGAATTCCATAAATCTAGAATATGCCTTGTATTAAACATATAGTTATAACATTACTCTAACTATCGAGAAATGATAGGATTAGCATAACAAGGAAGCTAATTCACTGATGATTTCACCTTTAGTTTTAGTATTACCTTACAGGGAGATACATATTAAAAAACCCCACAACCCTGGACAAGTTCCTGTGCAACCTGCTCTAGGTAGACCCGCTTTGGCGGGAGGGTTGGACTAGATGATCTCCAGAGGTCTCTTCCAACCCCATATGATTCTATGATTCTGTAAACAAATACATATACATAATGCTAACATATCAGAGATGAAAACTTAAGCAATGATCAGGAAATACCAAAAATCAGGATACATACAGAAACTTTATGTGTGTTTCATTTTAAGTGAAATATAAATGTACTATAAATGTACGTTTATATTTAAGAAGGTAAATATGAATTTATTTGCAGGATGCTCGGAGTTACAACAAACACATTAAAACAATCAACATTAACAGACTTTTGCAATACCTTGTTGCTTAACTTTGATGCTAGAAGAATTTTTGTTTTTCAATAAAGCCAGTGCTTTCTTGACATTGCTTTCCAGTTGCTATACTTAATCTTCTTAGTATGTAAAGGGATTTTTCCTGAGGAGTTACAAAAAGGCAACTTTGAAGTTTCTACCTGCAGCCACCTCTTATTTATATTAAGTAAATCTGTAACACCTTTCCTACTGAAAACTCTGCAGCTCACCGCATATGTAAATTATTCTGAAATTTGATCAACAATTATGGGAAGCAAGCAAACTATATTTTAGCTCAGGATGGTTTTTTTATTAGTTTCTCATGCATTTAAAAGATAAAATTGCAAGAATGAATGCTTTGTAACCACAGAACACTCACCATCATCCACTCTTTACCTAATTCATTTACACAATTCAAATTTATTGCTACCTTTTCAGAATTTAGGAAAAAAATAACCCCGCAGATTTGTTACTGTTACAAAGAAGGCTAGAACTTCACACAATGTGAGCCACAGACCAACTTGACTGAGATTCTTCAGGCGCTTCCTCAAAGACAGAATAAGATCTGACAGAGTCCTTCACATGGGGGAAGGCCCAGAAAGAAAATGTTTGGCAAATGTTTAGTAGCCTGTTCATTTAAGAGATATTCAAAGACTTTCCATTTCACTAGCAGAAGAATATTGCTACTGTCTCCAGATGACTCAGTCCCAAATAAACATATTTTATCAAGAATCTCTCTTTTTACATGCTCCTTTTTCAAGGTCTGAGATCAATCTAATAACTCCAGAAATTATATACATTTTATAACATTTGTCAAAGTCCAATTTAGCATGACTAAGACTCACTTGTCTACCAGGAAAATTATAACAAAGTTAAACTAGCAGGAAATAAAATCAAGTGTCTCATCTGAGGATTTGTCATAGAACAGTTGCAACATTTCTAAGTGTCCGAACCATGACAGTAAGCCACATTAGTTGCCTGACCTCAACATGACAAAAAGTAAATCAACTATTTTTCAGCAATACAGTTGCAGTTTGCACTAATATATTATTTACTACACTCATCCCAGCCTTCATGGGAATCCCATCCTGTTCAATTGTCATTATTATAATACCCTTTTTCCACAGAGGCAGGGAACTGGCACATATGCAGGGAAGTAAACAGAAGCCCCTTCTGCTGGTGGCTTAGTCTCAACATTGCCATTCTTGTTTATGAGTATTTGACCTCGATAGGAGCAGTTCTCAGGTTGCCCCTCAATAACAGAAAAATTTTATTAACAATTTAGGGCTTTTAATGCCAAATCTTCCAAAGTGGTAATGTCACTGCATTTTCTTCCTTTGGTATATTCATGATTTTTACTGCTATGAAATTAAGATTGTTGTAGAAACTGGTATGTTACAGATTTCAAAGCAGCATTGATCTGCTGTATCAGCTCTGATCAATCTTAGGTTGCCAAGACAGTGAAGAGTGCTTCTTTCTTCTCTACAACCTAAGAAGGTGTCTTTCTATCATAGAAGCACTGGGTTTCTCTGTCCTAACTGGAAAAATATGGATGAACCTAAAGATTATAATTACTTCTAGATATATAAAATCCATACCTTAGATCTCAATAGAATAAGGTTGCTGTCTTTCTTCCAGAAAAACAAGTATGTAAACCACACAGTTTAGAATGCCTCATTCAGCCAACTCAAACTGTAGCCATTATAAAACAAAATTACAGTACAACTGTATCCTTGTATTTTTAAAGGTAAAGCATATAGTTGTTTAAAAGTTTGCAACATCGCTGTCAGGAATACAGTACCAATGACATAACAATAACAAAACGCAGAAATAAAAATCATCAGGAAACAACTATTTTACTATTTCAATCTAAGATAAGTACATGGCAAAACAGAATCACAGAATCTTCATGATTGGATGGGACCTTTGGGATCATCAAGTCCAACCATACACACACACACACAAATATAACCCCCCCCCCCAAACAAAAAAAACAACACAAAATCAAACCACAAATACAAAACAAAACATCCAACCCAACAATCTCAGGCACTAGCGTATGCCCTGAAGTGCCACGTCTAGACGTTTCTTAAATGCCTCCAGGGTTGGTGACTTCACCACCTCGCAGGGCAGGCCGTTCCAGCGCCTGACCACCCTCTGGTGGAGGTGGTGCAACAATCCAATTTCTTGTTTATACCATGTATCTCATAACTCATGAGGCCTACATAGTATATGGCCATGCTACGTAATCATCAGATTTCAGAAACATTCTACAGTGCTCAGAATTCGTTTCAGCGTTGAACCATTTAGTTTCTTTACAATGTCTTAACAATTCACTCTGCATTTTTAAATGCAAAAACCTACCTTAGACACTAATATGAAAACTGCCATTTTCTATAACCAAAAGCACTCCAGCAATAAGATACCTAGGTTACTTATTCAACTCCAAATGTTACAGAATTTTAACCTTAGACTTCTAAAGCCTTCTTCATTTTATGCTGAACAGAAGCTCTTTGAAGTCTTACAGACACCCTTCTTGAGGGTCTCGATGACCACCGAGAATTTTGATCTGGAAGCCCACAAACAATCCATATTCCACCTTAAGACATTTAGAAAAAAGCTTGTCCCTGGGCAATATGTGTGTTTGTGTATGTATACATACATGCACACATACAGAAATAAACAGAAGCATACTACCAACACTATCTTTATATCTGTGTATACAAACTATAAATGTGTAAAGTTAAAATTCTTTATTAATTTTGTCACTTAAAACTCAAAAGCAAGTACTCCCACAAATCAGTCAGACTGCACAACTTTAATTATAACCTCTTGTATATGCGTTATTAGAATTCATTCTTTAGTTACATAATCACATCTCCATTTTATGTGGGTGCTGTGTTTCATGTAGTAAGGAGATGTTTAACATTGCAGGGTTGTTGGTTTTTTTTGCTTTTTAAAAATTCTGTATTTTCTTCTCTCACCCACTGCATGGCACCCAGCTTTGAATAGTCTCCCAAATAGGAATCTCATGTTCTGCTAGTTTCACCTTCTCTGACCCACACACATAGCCTTATCATCACTCTCCTGAAAAAGCAAGGACCATGCCTCATTTCAATCACCTGACCCTCTAAACCAGGAAGAGCACTGGCCTCCCTAATGTATCTTGTCCACTAATTTGAAAGAGCATGGAACTGCAGGTATCTGGAAACTAAGAAAAAGATGAGGAAAGACAACCCTGCTCTCCCCAGTAAGAACTTGATTCAGTATCTCTCTCAGAAAAGAAAGGAGCATAATTTTGACTAGCACTGAAGTTACAGAAGTAACAAGGTAGTGAATTACGATATTAATCATTCCCCATGCATATGAACGGGCACTATTCCAGAGTTCTGAGACTCCACAGAAATAAAAATGAGCAATGAGTGCAATATAATATTAATTTGCTGATAAAGAACTAAGGCTTCCTACAATGAAACAATTTGCCCAGGTTTACAAAGGAAGTCTTTTATGTGAAACAGATATTCAGAAGCTTTTCAGTGAGCACCACAAGATCTTTCTACCTTTCATTTCCCACCTTGACCAGTTATGCTTTAGATCTTTTAGTCCAGCCTGTCTGAATTATCAGTAAAACAATGAATATAGGTGTATAACATGAGTCCAGTAACAGTAACACCATGTATTCTGAAACATGGCAGGTGACATTCCTAATCAGATTACTGTTTTCACGCATGTTGCTTTCATCCCCCAAAATATTTTTTTTTGTTGTAATTTACCCAAGTATATTAAAAAGCATTTTAATTCATAGTAAGGATTTAATAGTCAGGAAGTTGCTCCTGAAGGGTATGTGACTAACAGCTCTGGAGACTTCAACATAATGTTTATTTACGAATGTACACAGCATCACCCAGAGCTCCTGGAAGTCACTCTGTCAGTAAAGCTTAAAGTTATTCTAGGGGAACACCAGGACAGCTGAGTCATTTGCTTCACAGCTGAGAGAGTACTGCAGTGTAGTCTTCTGAAATATCAGTTAAGTCAAAATTGTTATGCATTGTGTGAGCAATCACCTAGTTTGAAAAAAGGACAAAACATACTGGTTTTAAAACTTTTTAATAGGAACACAGTAGATGTAAACAAAAAGCCCTGTAATGATAAAGCCCCAAGCCTTGCAATATCCCAGTGCCTCTTGAACAATTAATGGATCTGACAGCATAGTCTCTGTGAGATACTATTGCACTGCTCACACAACCCAAAACATTCTGATATACTAAAATGCAACCCCACAAATAACATCAGTTCCTGTAAATTTGACCCTCCTGATACCTGAGGTTTAGAATCCATCACCTAAACAATACATAATATTAATACCAAAACCACGACATTAACTTATGAAAATACAAACAATATTGTTGTCAACTGTGTATCTCAAGTGTGTCTTTAGCAGGAACTAGATCTCTAAATGAAAAAAATATTACAGCTGAAATTCTTGCCCAATGTGTTAAGAGAGTGCAAGTTTTCACAGTAAATTTCTGTCAGTACTTATGGCTTTGCTTACACAAATGCATCAGACCTGCCCATGCTAAATATCTCCGGATATTCCCCACACCTAAATGGTAACAGGACCTACAAACTATGAGTTCTCTAACTCTGTGTCTTCTGCCACAATAATGTCACAAGACCTAAGTAAGTGTCTTTGTTCAGCTGACTTCAAAAAACTTGTAACAGAAAGCAAACTGGGGAAACCTGACTTAAAGGATACAGTTTCTGAACTCTCAGTTCCACAAACCAACACTGCCTTTGGCAGAGGTGCTTTTACAACTAGAACAAAAAATTGAAATAGTCACAGACAATGAAACAAAAATTACAACTGTGGGATCACCTAGTACAACGTCATAGGAAGGTTTCAGCTGCATTTGTATCTGCAGAAATTAAATCTCTTGAGTGTTATGAGGAAACTCTTTCAAACTAATAAATTATTTTTAATTGCAAACACACATTTCTTGAAGCTATTTTAAGGGATTAACTACTAGATGAATTAAAGTTATGATTTTAAGTAAATCTTACATCTGTATGCTTCAGCCATCATAACAAAACAATACACTTCTTTAAGATATAGCAAATAATTCAAAAAAATCCCAAATCATTCAGTATAGTACTGCTGAAAAACAGAGTGCAACTATGCTAAATTTTTAAAGCTTGTTATAGATAATTACTATAATTACATAAGCACTTGATCTGGAAGCCAGAGTAAAGTTTAAAGATGGAATATAAATTTCTGTTTTTCACTAACCATGGGTAGCTTTCAAAAGTGTAGCTTAAAAATAGTATCTTTATGGAACTTCCATCTACTGTTTATTTTGTTAATACATTTTAAAGATTACCCCTAATACCACTACAGCTGAAACTAATCTCTATGTTTCTCTAGCACTTAAATTACCATCTTTTCACTTTTTTTGAGGGCCACAGTTGCATCAAAACATACTGATAATCAAAATCTTAAATCTGATAGCCTATGTGTAGCTATCAGAAAACCTACAACCTTAACAGAGACTATTTTAAGTCTTTCTGTGGGAGAAATGGGACCCATAAACGTGAAAAGATAAATCTGAAAGAAAACTGTAACTGAGATTTCTCATTTTGGAACTGTTATTAAACCCTTAAAAGCTAAATGCATTTTTGCTGAGAAAACAATCTCTCTCATCAAAAACAATTCAGAACAATCTCAGGTCCTAAAGAGTTGAGCGAAGAAGAGTTGGTTTTCTATTTGAAATTCCTCTGAATCTTCAGAAGACTTTGGACAGAAAGTTACAATGATTCACAGGCTGGTATAAATTTCAGAAGTCTATGCGAGTCAGTGTAAACTACAGGGACCTGGAAGTAGAGATTGTGATTTGCAGCTGTTATTTATATGCATGGTGTTTTAAAATTCAATTCTCAATTTGGTTTTATATGCTTAAAATAAGTTTATATGCTTAAGACTAAGGATAAGACCTGGAAGATGCATGCAGAGATCCTTATCAAAATAAAGGACTAATAGTATTTAACAACCTTAGTAAGTACCTGATTACTTTTTGTAACCAGCCACTGAAAATTAATAGCCTTCAGAGCCAAACAGACAATAATTGAAAAACTGAATGTAAACAGACAAAGAAAAAATACAATTTAAAATAAAAAATTATGTGGTTGAATGTGAGGGGGCAGAGAGAAAAGGCAAGTTGCATAGATAGGCCTATCATTTTAAAGTTGTTTCACTTCACTTTCTTCTGTCCATAAATTTTATTCTGTATTTATTCTTCTCGAGACATCTGGTAGCTTAAGCCAGAGTAGAAACTTCTAAACAACTTGAGAATATTGTCATCTCAGACATGTTCACCATACAAGTACATATCAAGCCTATAATACACACACAGGAAACTGACACTGCTGCTCTAAGGCTTCCCTATTACATCGGAACTCAGCTGACGATAGTAGTCCTTCAGGTTTATTTAAAATTTCTAAATTCTTTTTATGGGTTGCCTTCAGTTTGACCTTCAAGCATATTTACATGTTTAATGGACTGCATTTAATTGAAGAATCTGTTTAGAAAATAAAAATTAAGAAAAAAGCCTCAATTAAGTGGCTACTTTTGTAATTACTGCTGTAATCTTTCAGTTTAAATGGAATTAGGGTATGATATGAGAACATACCCTGGTAAAGCTAAAAGAGGAGTATGAAACAAATAAGCCCCAGCATTTTACCCTATTACTATTGCTTTGGTTCTTTATCCTTTTATCTTCCTGGATCAGGAACATGAAGTCCAGTAAAAGACCTATCTCCAGGTGACTATCAGAAGGACTTCCCCGTGTACTTTTTGTTCGCCTGCCCTCAATTCTCTCTGTTGTCTCTTGACTTGAGTAACTGGCCCAGCTACTGAGGATGTTAAAACCACAGACTATCTCAATCTCTGCCTTCAGAAAATGGATTTTCATTATCTTCAGATTAATTCCTCATTCAGAAGTTCAAAACTACATAGGAAGCTCTAAGAAATCAAAAGCATACAGGGATACATACATGCACATTACAGCAGAGATGAATCTGAAGAATCTTTAGTTAAGAATTATAAGAATAGAAAGAACACAGATCAACCACCAATTCCTAGATTGAACCTGTGGCATGAATGACTGCAAAAACAAAATTGTGGGTTTTTTCATACAAGCTGATAAGCTACATTGGAAGTCACTGTTAGTCAATGTACAAAATCATAGAATGGTTTGATTTGGAAGTGACCTTAAAGATCATCTAGTTCCAACACCCATGCCATGGACAGGGACAACCTCCCACTAGACCAGGTTGCTCAAAGCCCCATCCAGCCTGGCCATGAACACCTACAGGCATGGGCCATCCACAACTTCTCTGGGCAACCTGTCCCAGTGTTTTACCACCTTCACAATAAAGAATTTCTTCCTGATATCTAATCTAAATCTCTCCTCTTTCAGTTTAAAACCATTACCCCTCATCCTATCGCTACGCTCCCTGATAAAGAATCCCTCCCCATCTCTCCTGTACGCCCCCCTCAGATACTGGAAGGCCGTTATAAGGTCTCCTTGGAACCCTCTTTTCTCCAGGCTGAAAAATCCCAACTCTCTTCAAAGTAATTTTCAAACAACACTTAGTAGGCATGTAAAAGTATTATGTCCATTAATTTCTCTGAAGATTTCAAGATGTGAAAAATAAGAAAGAAATTAATGGAAAAAGAACGACTTTGGAGTATGTGTTCTTCTCTCTGAAATCCCTATAAATCTAGAAAAAAGTCCTCAGACTTCCTCCTATGGCCTCATTTTCTTCCTTTAAAACAGTATCATCTCACTTCTTTCATATTAGTAGTTTTAGTAGGGTATGGTTTCACAGAAATGAGTAAGATTTTGAGTATCTTAGCTATTAGCTAGAAAAATATGTTCTTCAGACACAGCATACGTCATTTCAGCATTTCATTCATTTTAGGATATCCTCCATTTGAATGACAGTGACATCAAATATCTCATATCATGTACTGCCTTTTGTCAAAGGTAATATAAAAAGGAAATGAGTGAACTCTACCCAACATAATAAGCTACTGAATTTTCCATGGTGATACTAGACGGATCCTATAAAAAGAGGTAAATGAACTCCCATGATCAGAAATGGCAATTATGGAGAAAATTTTACATAAGAAGTTGTGTCAACTGTGTCTTGTATAGCTTCATCCTTCACTGGACAAGTTCTTAACAAAATATCATATATAGAACATAATTGAAGTATTTGACATAGGTCCTGTTACCAGAAAGGGGAATCCTCTGGACATGTTTTAGATCCATGACATGATATTAGAAGTAAACTGTACAAAGAGGCCAAATGTAATAATATTGATTGAAAATTCTTTATCAAGGTTAAATTAATACAAACATTTAAACAGTAATGGTAAATGAAAAGTTTCAAATCTATTATATTTTTTTATCAGTTCTGTATGTTTTGAGCTCTGGTCTCATATCACCAGATGTCATATTTCTATATTCTATAATTAAGTCACACCAGAAAAGACTATCAAACATGATTCTTTGCTTTGGGGTTTTTAAAGACTACTTTCTACATCAAAGTTGTTCACTCATCACTATCAGGCCTCAAAAGTGAAAGCCAAGCTATATGACCAAAGCAAAGCAGCTAGCAGACAGTGCAAAACTTTTTATGAGAAATGCCAGTAAAGAAATTATAGAAGATCTGAACACTTGTTGCTTTTCTCTCAAAAGTCACCATAGTATATCTTAAGAGCAAAAGATTAACCAACCTTTAAATGCAGAGATGCAAACATTATTTATTCTGCCATTAAAAAAATGGAATCAGCATATATCACCCAGCAAAATAATAAAAAGAAACACTCTGGGTTTTACGGTGCAGTACTAAATAACATAGGATCTGGGGTTCCAATTAAAAAAAAAGATATAGCTCATTTTTTGTAATCTATAGACAAATGTAGGAAACTTTTCTTGTTACAGAAATCATAATTTTCTTCACTAGCACCACACATTAATTAAGATCTCAGACTAACATAGCAGTTTGTCTGAAAACTTAATCGAAGCTGTAAACTATGGAAAAGAAAGATCACGAAATCAAAGAACCTATACAGAGAGCTACTATTTTGCCAACAAAAAATTGTTTTTAATGGTTTGGGCTGACATTATTAAAATAAGTTTTTTATGCAGAACCCTGTAAACACTTTCTTCCAAAAAATCTAAACCAACACACTTGATCAAATTATAATAGTGCAGTATTATTAGCCTGTATCTTGATTCCACATAGTGGCTGTTGAAAAATTTATTTATGTTGAGTTGTACCCTAAGGTAATTAATTTTTTAAAAATCAGAATTCTACAATAATAACAACCATCTGAAAGACAGCAGCCTGATGATCAGCCTCAGGTAGGAAGGATTATTTGAATCCCATGGACAGTAAAGTAGGTCCTTAGAAGTGACAATTTCCTTTTTATTTTTCCCTTTTTTATTTTGATTTTGTTATTAGACCCTCAACTTGCAAATGCTCAACTGTCACAAAAGATCAGTGTTACTGAACCACCGGCATTAATCTGTTGTTTGAAATGTATAAAAAAAGACAAATAAAGGAGACATTGCAAAATGTCTTCCTCAAGTAGAACCAGATATTGAAATGATAAATAACATAACCTATGAGCACTAGTCATAATGTTCTTGGGCAGAAGAGATTTCTAAATATCAAAGACTGTTGCTTCATTGTCAGATGGTCCATAAATAAACCATGGTCAATTCATGACATTGGACCTTTTCTTCTTGCTATGCTACTGTAAATAAGTGTGTTCCCCTTGCCTGTCTGAATTCTACATGCCTATTTCCAGAAATGCCGCAGCATATAAGTAACACTGTCATGTCCGTTTTGTCAACTACATGCTGATTATCCTTTTCTATCTGCAGTTTGGGAACATTATCAAGGTCAGAAGCAATCGCTCAGAAAACTGATCCTGAAGCTCCTGTGTCTGATAATTTCTGTAAGGAATTTTCATAAATAAACTTCATAATGCAATTAGTGAAAGATCTATCTTTCTTATATCCTGTAGAAACAAAAATTGTACCAGTAACCTGTCAAGTATCTAGTCAATGTGTTCATTTATTGCATGTAATCATGCCTTATTCCAAAATGACACAAGTCTAATTTACTGTTACCATACCTAACTTCCACGTGTGTTTGGGCAAATGCCCACCTCCTTCAACTCTCCTGACCTCCACTTTTTTTTTTCCTTTTTTTTTTTTCTTTTTTGACAAATTGGTTATGAGGCATTTACAACTGATGCACATATCGCAAAATTATTTCTGCCAAGCTTCCTCCATGACCTGCCCGTGGGACATGACATGCTCTGAGATGCATCGCTCTATCAAACTGAATCTTTCCAGGACAATGCAAATTATGACAAATTCCATCATCCCGCATTATGCGCTTCATGCTAATCTTCCTAATTCGAGAAAATCAGAAGGGCTTGCTGTTCTGCTGAAGGGCACGTTGTCTGAATGAATGATGGTGAAAGAACATTCGCAATCCCCTTCATCTTCTGATCCCAGCTGTGGCCACCTCTGCCCTAAAACCACTGAGCAACCTTTCTTCCTATGTTATTCTTGGATCAGAATTAACTCAGGATCAGTCTTCTGACAGAGTATAGAGAATAAGAATGATTTTTTGGTTCTGGACTTCAATGGTAGTACATCTTTGGAAAAGCATTTTAAACAAAATTTTCTCCACAGACTTTTCCTGCCTGTTTCCTCTAGTCTGCTAGACTTTCACAGTAGGAGTGCAATCTCCATGAAAAGCTAAATTACCTCCCAGAGTGGATTTTGAAACAATTTTAGCAATAGGTTTCAGGCAATTTCTGGTCTCGAGTACTTTAGACTTTGGGAGGTTATGCTGCTGACTCAAAGTAAACAACCAACCTGCAACACATTCTTCAGGAAGTCCCTAGGATAGAAACTACATCTCTGAATCATTCTTCACTGGCTCAGAAGGTGGCAGCATTACTACATGAAAGAAACTTGCCAACTGCCTAGTATTCCATATCCACACTGCTGAAATAAACATGTTTAATTCCCAAAGAAGCATATATTTTATCCTGTGGCATAATTTACTTATAACATTAAAACTCAAACATGGAGCAATTTGTAGCAATAACTATGATTATGCTGTTAGTGGCCCAAATGTCACTGTCTAGATTAGGCTAAATGATACCTAGCACCAAAGAGCTTCTGTGATTTATTTTTTATTATCAGTGGTAGAACTTGCATGCTTAAAAGGCTCCCCATTCAAATTATTCAGTCTTCTAGATGACTGACGTAATCATAGAAAATCTTATAAGAAATGATACAAGTTTTAAATCATAGCCATGCTTAAAATATAGAAATGTTTTGGGCAGGCAGTTATGTTATTATAGATTTAAAAATAAAATTTCACAGTAAAAATACAATGCATACTGCAGATGGAGAACTAAAATGTATCATTTTTTTGCAATCTGTGAGACTGAAAATTAAAAGGGTTTAGAATCAAGAAAAGAATTATTGCTTTATGAAATATGTCTTTAAAACATTCTCAGAAGTATTAATAAATATATTTTGAAGGTGTTTCATTGAAAAGGAGAGAACATTAAGATTTTCAAATAGTTTTTGATTTAATTTACATCTCAACTAATGTGATCCTTTTCCTATCCATTTATATAGTCAGAACATTTCAATCTACAGGGCTTTGTCAATATTACTGATAATAATTCTTTTATACTCTTACTTTAAATTAGAACAGAATTTTTATTTATGAAAAATGAAGTGTAAGGCATACTTTCCAGTTGAATAAGCTTTTCAGGATGAATAAACAAACACTTACCTAGTAACTAAAACACAGACAGGTTTTATTTTGCATTTACTATCTATGCTTTAATGGAATCTTGCATAATTGGCTTGATGCTTTACTGAGTCTTCATACATGCCTAATAAGTACAGAGCACAGATCCACATTAAAGTATTACTAAGAAGAGACAGGAAGATCTTTAGCTTTATACTTCATTCCCAGTGAGACCCAGACCCTCAGAGGTAAATGACTATGTGAGCATCATTTCAGCAAAAGGCACCGGGCACACCCTGTGCATGCTGCGGCTTGTTGACATGAACCAGGGCAGGCAGACACCAATAATACATGAAGTGCGGTTCAGAGGCAATTAGGATCAGTTGTCAAGGCCAGGCCATTAATGAAAGAACATGTCAGAGGAGCTGGAGACTTCAATGGTTGAGGGCAAGAAGGCGATTTAGTGTGACAGATCGAGTCCTTCCAATGTCCTCAGTGGTACATGCTAATACCAGCCTTAACAACCTTTTGTGGCAGTGTATAATGCGACTAACATGGACTTTGATTCAGCAAAATGACTGCTGCCACTGTTAGTCTGTCTCATTCCAACAACACTAAAAGCACTGCTACAAATAATTACCCACTTCCTTCGCCCCCTCCTCCATTTAATGCAGCACTCCTTTATGCATGCCGTACTGTTTCTCACTAGGTCACAACGTTTATCATGCTGCTTTCTTTTCTTTCTGTCATGCCCTTTCTATTTGTTAATATAATCTGAAGTTATCCCATAAAACAGTTTTGTTCTAGTAAAAGGAAATTAACTATAAATTCAACACTACCTCACAGGACTAATAAAAACAAAAAGAGCAAATCAAACTAAAGGATTCACTCCCTATTCTGTCAATTATACAAGGAAAATGCTGCAACCTGAGATAATTATGAACATCATCTACTGGACCAAAAATATAGAACAGCTTTAACCTCCACAAAAATGAAACCCTGAAGCTTTCTTTATACATAACTTGGCACTTGGTTGTTTTTCCTATTGCTACTGTCAGCCCTACCAAGCGCTAATATTTATAAAAAGCTGCAGATCCCAAATTCCTAATGCTCAATTACGGGATGAAAGGAAGCATAAAAACAGAAAGAAAAACCTGAAACAGGAGTTCTATTGTAGGCACAATACTAAAGTTAGGAGCAACACCTTTACTGAAACAAGAAAATGTGTTTTCTCATGGAAGATGTGATCTGTTTTATGAAGAATAGTTTTCAAGTAAATTAAGACTTCACAAACCACTTCTTAACTACATCACCTAATTTCCGAAGTACAATTCTGGTGTTCAATACTTCTTTTAATACCAGTTTCTTTCTAAGACTTCAACATTCTGGCCACTTGAGAATATGCTATACTATGCGTTCAGGTGTGAGAAATTTGTGACTTCAGAAATGGCAGCAAAAAAAATGGTCAGTCATATTCACCAGAACTGCCCACACATTTCAATGGGGAATTCATAGATTTGTCAAAGTAAACACTGTCCTATCAATGATAAAAATTACATCTTGAGCCCTATTTTACTTACCTGATACCAGATGATGTGGTTCTCCCCTATAACTTCTGTCATTTGGCAATGCCTGAACTGACCTTTCCAGAGGCAACACTTATCTGTGAGTGACAGGAGAAACTATCTCCAGCAGGATGAATTTCCTTCTCTCTCTTCATTTCTCTCCACTGTGCCTACTTTCTGTCTGACTCATTTTAGTTTCTCTTTGGTCCCCCTCCCCCCATCTCTTTGTTTATAATTCCACAGCTAACCTCTTTTTAACCGACCTTTGCCAGCATTCCCTTTTCAACAATTAGCTTTAATCTATGAATGTCTACTTTGTTTTATTTGATATATTTTAATATCATTTGTTTCTTTTTAACCTTCTCCCTCTTAATTTTGCTTGCTATTTTCCTTTTCATTCGTTCCTTTCCTCTAGCACTTTTGTCAGCTCCTAGACCCACTGAAGATAAGAGGAAAATATCACTGACTACAATATGAGTAAGCTCTACTGCAAGTATTTAGCACTGGATATACTACCAACATCTGCGAGTCCAACAGAAGTAGCAACCATTGGGATTTAACATGATAGTAGTATTTGTACTTTTTTGACTGAGTATAATGGATGGGAATACAATAATTCTTATACTGTACTACAATCACAGGTCCATGGTGGAGTCTGAGGAGCAGAAATATAATTGGAAACAGCAGTCATCTACTATTTTTTATCTACATCTATTGATTATTTTGGATCATAGTAAGTGTGTACAAAGGAAAGTTACATCTAACTCGTGGCATATATACTAGGAATTAACATTAAATTAAAAGTTAAGCATGTGGCTAATCCAATTCATCCTATAGATTTGGATTCAGATTGGAATTAAAATTGTCTTAAAAATTGATGCCTCTTGAGATATGCCAGTAATTATCCTACCCTTCTTTACCAACAGTAAAGATACCAGTCTTGATTAAAAAAAAAAAAAAAGTATTATCAGAGGACCATTTAAAAAAAGTAATAATTACACTGCATTGCAATATTTTATAAAGAACAATAGAATCTCTAGGAAACTTAGATCAGGGCACACACATTTAAAAGATATTTTCATTGTTCTGCGCCTTTGAGTAATACTTCTCTTCCCTTTGTGCATTTGTCATACTTATTTTTAAAATTAATTGTAAACATTTGCTTCAAGATTTTCATTCTTTTTCATAGATTCTTATTTACTGCACAATTAAACAATATTTTATATTTACTGACTCAAGTTTTAATGATATGGTACTGGATGGTTTGATAACAATTATAAACACAGGAATCAAAGATATGTAGACGACAGACACACTTAGCTAAATTAATCGTCATCACAAATATTTTATATCATGAAACTCTGAAATTTTACTTATTTTCTAGATGTACTATATAAGACATCCTTCTGTGGAATTATAACAAATCTTTTCACAGAAATGAATTAGGCTTTAACAGTAAATAGGAGCACTCCTAAAGTAAATTGGAGAACTGAACATAAATAAAATATTAACATATTAGAACCTGCAATATTTAATAATCAAGATGTGTATCTAAACTGGAACTATTTTCCCTATCCACTTATGTATGTACACATACTTCTGTTCGCTATCAATTCATTTCAAATGCCTGGAAAAATCAAAACCCATTCCAATGTAACAGATGCCTTATAATACAAAGCTCGTGACTTTAAGGAAAAATGTTTGCTTATGCCATAAGAACTCTCTTTCTCTCAGAAAGGGAAAGGAAGAAGGAAGGAAGAAAATAAATATACCATACCAGTAAAAAAAAAAAATCTCTCACTAAATAGAACTGCTAAAAATTGCAGCAAAACAAATATAAAAGATAAATGGAAAATAACTTCTCTGCCTAATACTAACAAATCGTCTTACATTTACACAGGGACCACAAAATATTTCACAAACAGCTTTTAGTATATTTAGGAGAAAATTAATTCAACATTGATATACAGCTCCAAATGCAAAGAGCAAAGCAGGTCACACTAATACCATATAATAACTGGGAGAAAAATAACCTTACCTAGTTGACAGTGGATGCATAATTTTCTCTAAAAAGGTATCTTATTATACAACATGAACTTGACCAGCACTTTGGAGCCAAAGCTCTTATTTTCGAACCCTGCAAGGATTGTAACCACAAGTTACAAAAGCCTTAACTTTATTTCATTGTGCTTACTGAGAAGTGGTTCAGGAAGCAATGCATGACAAAATGCTATAAACAACATGTTTTCATATATTAATATGCCAGAATCAGTATGAATAAGTCACCACAAACTCAGAATATAAATACAATTACCATTTGAAGGTACAAAGGAAGACAAATAACCAGAAATTAACTCAAATGAGTAACAGACATGGTTAGCCTTGGAAACAAAAAAGATGAGATGTCAAAAACTCCTCTCTGGTGCAGAGATACCAAATTCCAGACTTTTTAAGCCTAAACCAAGTAAATCTTTTGGCATAGGAATGCATGTAAGCTTGGCTTTTCCATTTTAAGCTGCACTAAAATCTCTTAGTCAGGTTGACTAAGAGATGTTTCCTTGTTTTGAAAAGGTTGTCCTGTCTCATTACAAAGAGCTACTAAGAGAATGTTTTGAAACAGAATTCTCACAGGATTTCAAGGTTGTTTTTTTGTTAGGCTGACAGAGTTTGTGGTGAGAAACAGTACAACTGAACTCATGGATAAACGTGTCCAATCCTTAAAACGTCACCTGGAGTTGAGCTGAAAGCTGTGCCTCTCTAACATTGGACAGCAGATGATGTCTTGAAAGAATGATTTTTTTTTTCAAGTTTTTACAGTAGTAAAAGGAAGCTTGGTCAGAAGAAGTCGAAGGACATTATTTGTGGTCCCTTGAATTCAAAAGAGAAAGGATGGGAAAACAGCTAATTATCTACATCCTTAAAAGGTAGATGATCTCACCAAGACCATCCAAACAACCCACACGGGCTCTCTAGACAACTACCTTTGCATGTACTGCCTGAGGGAGATAGATGCCACACGGTTTACTTGCATTTAAAGAGTGCAAGAAGGAAAACAGCTTGAAGAGCAGCACAGTGCTTCAGACTGAATTGCCCAAGTATGGTTTCAGCAGTATAAAGCAGCTAAAAGCAAAGTCTTTACATCAAAAGAAACACACATTTAAAATAGATGTCAGCACTGAAATATCAAAAGATGGATGAAAAAAAAAGAAGTCTGACAGATTTTGATGTTCAATACTATTTCAGTGTGTAATGATGCAGAGGGTGCCAGTTTATCACAACCAGGTCAGCTTTTACTTCCAGTACTATACAAAAACACAGCTATGCTTATCAGGAGATGTTGATGTCTCAGAAGAAGAGTAATTCTGCAGAGAAGTAAAGGTGAAGAAATTACTAACTTGACGTCTTGTGACATCTGGTAAGTTTTAGATACCTTCCCATACAACCATAAAACTGGACTACAGCACAAGGTGTCTTATTGTAAACAAACAAGTATAAGGAGAGCTGTAGGAAACAAGCAAAGAGGGAAGAAGGCTTGGTCCATGTGAGTGCCCCAGTAGGTACACAGTAACACAACATGTCCTCCCAAGTGGAATTTGGGCAAACCTAGTCAGGAGAAATACCAGCTACACAAAGAACCAAGATAATATTTCTGTATATGTTAGAGAATGTCTAGGGATGAAGTATCTAGGGCACGGCATGGCTCACAAACAGTTAACCTAGTGAAAAATCAAAGAGAAAGAACATGAGCACTTCAAACCTGTCACAATAATCACATAACCCAACCTCTAGAGAAAGAGACAATGTTTCAGTTACTGAGCTCAACCCTCAGGCTCTCATGCATCAAATTCACAAATGAAAACAAACTGGGATGAGGGATGGAACGTATGTGGTGCCAAAATGCCAAGATAATGTAGTGGACCCATAAATTTGCCAATAGTGAATACATAATTTTTAAAAAGATGTCTGAACCCGATTTATGATCCCTCCCTTAAAACTTACTGAAGTAGAACACGAAGAAACAGCAAAAAGTATGAATAAGACGCATGTTGATAAGAGGTAATGTAAGTGATTGGTCTGAAACAAACGCAACAGCTTTTGAAGCTAAAAACAAGGTGAGAGCTACTTAAGTTACCGATTGTGCTGTCTTTATAGGAACAATGGAAACTATGAAGGCAAGGAGATTTCAGCAGAGGAGGTAAAGGAGAAGAAAATACTGTTTAGGAGACACTAGGACAGGTAGGTAGGTTAGAGGCTCTAAAGCATATAGCAACATATGTACTTTAGAGCTGACTTGCCAAGGTTTCCATTTCATGCTCAGGCACACTCTTGATGCACTAAGTGTATTTTGGTTTTGCACAGCATTTGCTTCTACTGATAAGCTCAGCAAGGCAAGAGGGCTGCTCTGAACACCAGGATGTGTGGTTCTAGTACAATTTTCCTAGGACATTTTTTTTTCCAAATTAGAATCTTTTTACTGTTATAGGCTGTAACTCTGTAATTATGTTTTGAAAGTTCCATGGATGGATGGTACATGACAACTAAGGATTTAGGATCAGTAATGGCATTTTCTTTCAAGTAATTCCTAACACTGTATTTGGGTGGCTCTTTTCACAGGAATCTTTTTCTAGATTAAAACCCCCCTTTAGATTACTGAGATAAGCATACCAAGTGTTCTGCTTAGAACAAATGTCTTATTTAAGGGTCTGACTCTATACCATACCTTTTAATAGTTTGGTACAGACTTTGTAATGGAAATTCATATTTTTTCTACAAGCTGCAATTTTTAATTTACAGTTTTGATACTGATGAAGGCGTCAAGGAAAGTAATGCTGGTGTAGAAACATTCCAAAGATGCCTGACAGAAAGCTAATAATTATTGAATTTGTAGTAGAATTCAATAAAGGAGTCTAAGTTTCCAGTCCACACAGAATTTTCATCTGTGTATGTCAGATATACCATGATATCACAGTATTATTATTTAGAAACGCTTTTTCAAGGCCACCAATTAAAAAGTTGGCTACTTGTGAGGTTATTTTCATATTCATTGTTTTGTAAAATCAGGTACAGGTGAGATCATTGAAAACAGTTCATCTCATGCAGAAATAGAGATGTTTATTTCAGTTTTTCAAATTTTGGTCCTTTTCTTATAAACCTTCAGGGGGTTCCATCATAAGGTGGCATACTGGCTTTCAGAACAGAGGTACTGCAGAAGGCTATGAGGCTGCGGTCAAGAGACTATGTTATGGAATCTGTGGAGAAAGTCTCTTTTCTCTGCAGAAACCTTGCTGTGTGCGTAACAAGGGATCAAGGTTTTGGTGACGGTATCAAGGATGGAGTAGTCATAGATGGAGCATATGGTAGCAGACCTGCCCAGGTTCCCTTGTTTGTGGATCTGAGGAAGATACTAAATAATCACAGAATGGTTTGATTTGGAAGCGACCTTAAAGATCATCTAGTTCCAACACCCCTGCCATGGACAGGGACACCTCCCACTAGACCAGGTTGCTCAAAGCCCCATCCAGCCTGGCCATGAATACCTACAGGCATGGGCCATCCACAACTTCTCAGGGCAACCTGTCCCTGTGTCTCATCACTCTCACAGTAAAGAATTTCTTCCTGATATCTAATCTAAATCTCTCCTCTTTCAGTTTAAAACCGTTATCCCTCGTCCTGTCGCTACACTCCCTGATAAAGAATCCCTCCCCATCTCTCCTGTAGGTCCCCTTCAGGTACTGGAAGGCCACTATAAGGTCTCCCTGGAGCCATCTCTTCTCCAGGCTGAAGAAACCCAACTTTCTCAGCCTGTCTTCATAGGAGAGGTGATCCAGGACTCCAATCATCTTCATAGCCCTCCACTGGACTTGTTCTAGCAGGCCCGTGTGCTTCTCGTGCTGAGGACTCCAAAGTTGGATGCAGTACTCCAGGTGGGGTCTCACGAGCACAGAGAGGGGCAGAATCATCTCCCTTGACCTGCTGGCCATGCTTCTTTTAATGCAGCCCAGCATGTGGTTGGCCTTCTGGGCTGCCAGCGCACACTGCCAACTCATGTTGAGCTTCTCATCCACCAACACCCCCAAGTCCTTCTCCTCAGGGCTGCTCTCAATCCATTCTCCACCCAGCCTGTATTTGTGCCTGAGGCTGTCATTACCCAGGTGCAGGACCTTGCATTTGGCTTGGTTGAACTTCATCAGGTTCATACAGGACCACTTCTCAAGCCTGTCCAGGTCTTCTGGATGGCATCCCTTCCCTCCAGTGTGTTGACTGTGCCACACAGCTTGGTGTCATCAGCAAACTTTCCGAGGGTGCCCTCCATCCCACTGTCCATGTCACTGACAAAGAAGCTGAATAGCACTGATCCCAGTACTGACCCCTGAGGAATAGCACTCGTCACTGGCTTCCACTTGAACGCTGAGCCATTGACCACAACCTTTTGACTACTGCCACCTAGCCAGTTCCTGATCCATTGAGTGGTCCATCCATCAAATCCATGTCTTTCCAGTTTAGGGACCAGGATGTCATGCGGGACAGTGTCAAATGCTTAATCCGAAGGACAAGAGATTAAGAGAAGAAGTTGCAAGTAAGGGTGAAGACACTTCTTTGATCACAAAAGTAAGTGAATTGATGATCCCTTTGAGCTCTCTCTTTGGGAGCTTTTGCCACTAGTGTCAGCTTCATTTATACAGTCCTCATGGATAATGATTACTACAACTCTGCCTTTTGCTGCTTTTGCTTAATCACTACTTGGACATTGAATCTTAGGGATTGTAAAGCACTTCTCTCAGTGACAGTTTCTGATCATGTTATTTATGGCTGCTTATTACAAAGCCAAATATTTTACTAAGACAATGAGTATAACAAGTGAAGGTGCAGTTTTGTATATTCGAAAATTTTTAATCCCATTGATGTTTTTGATGACATTAGTAATCTTCTGGCATTTGTCATATGAAGCAATAGCACTGGGAAGGGCTTCAAAATATTTTTAAGAACATGGTGGAAAAAACCAATTTTCTCATTTTCTGCCTAACACTAATTATTCCTATCTTTCATAGGTCAGAAACACTGGTCTCTGCCAAGGACAGAACTGGTCAGTTTAGGCTGATAATATTGTAAAATAATATTGGGATTAGATATTGATATTTATTTCTTATACAGTTGCTTCCCTTTTCATTCTTCTTATCTCAAAGCAAAATTTCAAACCAATCTATGGCATCCTTAAAGAACCTAGGAAATAAAACTTCTTATGTGAGTAGAAATACAGTACGTAAAATACTGTGGATGGACTCCCTTGTAACAATGGGATCAGCAAGCAGATAGCAGTATGTTTTATTGGTTTAAATTACAATGTCCCACTCTGGGGACATCGTGAAAAAAACCCGTGTTGGTCATTCACTGGTCCAAAGTTTATAACAGTGTTCAAAACACACTAAGAGCCAGTTTCTGCTATACTGTTGATGCTATGTTAAAGATTTTCATTTGGGTAGAAGGTACCAGAATGAGCATGTCACCAAGGTTAGCATATCACTGACATCACAGGTTGCTGAAGAGATTCAGCTGAGCTTGAAAACATGATGCTGAAGATTTTCTTATCTTGGAATTGGCTTGGTATGACTTTAAGCCCACTTACTGTATGTGCCCTTTGATTACAGAGCGATATTCAAAAAGATGAAACATTCTTTTGGACTTGATGGGTGCTGAATAAGAAAAAACAAGATTGCTCAAAAAAAAAAGATAAGTAGGAAAATATACATTTAAATTTAAATAAAACCTTTCAGATACCAAGGGATTGTACCTGGAAAATCAAGGCAATACTTAGAAGAATTGGAAATATGATTTCCAGCACACATTCAGTCATGCATTGCACACGTTCAGTTGCTTGGAAAGTATGATATTCACGTCAAATGGAGGGAACAAATAGTTACCTGGAATGGGCTGCTCATAGTAATCAAGCAACCTATGATTCATCTTCATTACTAAATCCTGGGCAGGTTTTCCATTAATATAAATGTTGTGAGCTTTTCACCCATAAATTAAACTCTTACACATAAAATTTAAGTATGCGAGCAGAACTCAATAGGATTCCTCCCACACAGAGAGGTAAATTCACATGTAACTGCTCATAGACTTAGTACAATAACACATTTCCATAAGGCTGCCAAATTGCAGGCCACCAGCCTTCATATGTGTCATTATGAGGAAAGTATTCATATTTGCCAATAATTAAGCTGTAATCACAGGCTTAAAGCTTTATTAGAATATTGAAAA
>JAOQGH010000040.1:33027475-33029975 GCA_025769975.1 Gallinago jamesoni | reverse complement strand
TGTTTTTTTAACTTCATGCTACTGAGTTCAGACAGTGCGGAGGAGAAAACTGAGAAAAAGATGCCTGAAGGATGGCTGAAACTGGGATTTGGCAGCTGTCAGAGGGAGAGAACTGAGGTCACAAGGAAAAGCTGAAAGCTTCAACAGACAAAATCAAGTCATAGGTGCACATATGTCAGTATGTGTATGAAATACACTATGTTGCCATTAAAATTATTGTAGAATATGAGAGAAAGATAAAGTCTACTGTGGCGGGTTATTTGTTCATTTACAGATACAAAAACATTTTCTCAACTTTGCCAAAGCAAACAAACTGTGAGTGCAAATAGACTTTTAAACTATATTAACATACTAGAAGAACATCTGGTACAAACACTGTCAACTTTCCATGTGTTCTTAGATATGTATTTGTGGTTACTGTTTCAGCTGCAGTGGACTGTTTTTCAATTATTATTTTTCTAATGAACTATGCTCACAGTTCATAAATGCTCAAATAATGTTCTTGCAAAATAAATAATCATGAATAAGCTCTCAGTATAAATTACTCACTCCCCAATGCTGCTTTGCAGAGCATCTTCATGTTTAACTTCGTGATGTACAACTATGCCATTAGCTTTTGTGAAGATCATGAGTAAGCTGTTTCTATATAAGCTAGTAATTACTACTTAGTCTTGACTAATCCTCTAATTCACCAGTAAAACAAAATTAAAACATGAAAATAAAATAATGATCTGATAAACTACAGTGAGAAGTAAAACCATGAAGAACCTTCAGTAAAAACACCAAGTTACTACCACCAATGACCAGTACAAACTGGGCTGGTGCCTACTGTGACAGAAAGATCTGGAGGAAGGCAAATCATGTATCATCATATATTCCCAGACCGAATAGCCTAGACAGGCTGTGGTACTATTGTTAGAAGGACATACTCAGAGCACTTGTTATATACTACTGAGATCAGTAGTATAGCCTTTACAATAACTCTAATGTAGCTTACATACCACTTTCTGATACAAACATTAGGACTGGCAGGGGTTTCTGCACAAATAAAAGAGGGGGACCAAGAAAAACATAATTAAGAAAAAACTAAGATAATTTAATATAAGAAAGTGATTCATATTGCATCTTACAACAGTTTACATCTACTTCTTGCAAGTAGAAAGACTGAAGTTGTTTTTAAAGAATGTTAATTCCAAAAGAGGAAGAATGTTTGATTTTGCTAAAAATACTTTGAAAATCCTGATTTCTTTCTGCCACTGTTATTTGGTATCTATCAGACTGAGGTCAGGATATTCTCATTGTAAATTTAAAATTTTTACTTTTTGTCCTCATAGTGCTGTTGGCAGGATCCTGTAAGGTCCCTACAGAGTTAAACTGATGCTCTGCTGAGTGATTTGTTGAGCCTGAAGTGTGAATTCCATAGTTTGCATGAACTACCTACATCCTACCACTGCCAGCTCCGCTATTACGTGCCAGTGCACATCAACTCCAACCTGCAATACCCTGAAAATTACAGTCCTTGGCCTATTCTGAATTGAGCAAAAACATTGCGCTAAAATACATGATGATCCCTCAGAGTCCATCAAACTTATTATTGCACTGAAAAAGACAACAATTCAATTGTTCAATTGTTGTCCAGCAAATGACAAACAAAATCTAGAGATACTCAACATAAGGCAATAACTGCTTACTGTTTTAAGGTTGTTAAGCTTCTGTTCCTCAAATATATAAAACTGATCAACATGCCATCATCATAAAATTACTATAATTTTAAATCATTTTGGTTGACTATAAAGAAAAACCCCTTTTTTTCCTTCCTTACCTATTCTGGAAAATATATTCTATTCCTAAAACTTGCACTGGTAACCTGAAGAGCTTAATACCTGCCCATACATAGTCCAAGGAAGTTCTGAAAACCCACCTAAGAAAGCTTTTATTTTTCCATAAAATAGTACAAAGACAAAACAAACAATTGTGTGTCCATTATACTAGGTGGACTTGCAGACTCGAAGTTATGTTTCAGGAAGTTTAAACAGGTGCCATAACATGTTGCTTAAGTTAGCTTGCACTACAGAATAATTTGAACTGGACAAGGTATTACACAAGAGGAATATTAGCAAGAAAGGAATATTTATGTCTTTTGCAACAGAAAAGGTGAGACAATTTATCAACTGTCTGAATGGTACTAGCTGGGCAACAGGTACCATATTAGGCAAAAAAGATTTTGGGTCAAATTTTTGTCCAGTTTTCCATGATACTTTACTGCCTCCTTTTCATACTTCAAAATAGTGTGTAATGTTCTATTAAGTTTGTTATTAAATTGAAAAAAAGAACAGTTCTTCAACCTTGCCATGCTTTTAAATGGTTAAGCAGTACCAAGACCCTCAACAGGGATTTCATTAAATAAGCATTTCAGGATTGACTGAGGGGTCTGGAGCACAAGTCTTACGAGGAGAGGCTGAGGGAGCTGGGGTTGTTCAGTCTGGGGAAGAGGAGACTG
>JAOQGH010000040.1:32979254-33027375 GCA_025769975.1 Gallinago jamesoni | reverse complement strand
TTTTTGTGGTTGGACTCGATGATCTCTGAGGTCCCTTCCAACCACCACAATTCTGTGATTCTGTGATTCTGTGACTTACCTATAAAAAAGTTTTAACTTACTTGCTTTGAACAAAGAAATTTGAAATATCCTCAGATGTTCCTAAATTCTGTTTATATTCTAAGCAGATGATAAAAGTCTATGTGTAACACAATTATTTAGTCTAACTATACAACAAAAGTAGGCTGTTCTTGAGATTCTCTGCAAAGAATAATTTAACTTATCTTATGAAAAGCTGAAATGAAAGACTGATGCGGGTCACATTTTTGTTTTGTCCATGTTTTAAAAATAAGAAATCAAAATGCCTTTTTTTTTTTTTGACACATTTTCTTTTGCACATTCAGATGGGAGAGAAGACTTTATAACTCTACTTGTTTCAGTAAAATGACATGTAGTTCACACGAAGTAACAAAGATTCCCTACCTTGATTGACTGACTGTAAGGTCCTATGCTAGCAGGTGCCCAGTGGGAAATGCTCTGTACATGCATGACCAGTTTTTCTTCACTTAACACATCATCCATTGCAGCGTTGTACTTGTGTGCAAGGCAGTCAATGCAAAACAGTACTCCTTCAGGTAACAGGGTTTCCACACATACTCTGAAAACACAAGGCAATTATTTTTTTCAAACAGAAAGTTTGCTTGCACCAACTTTCAGCATTTATTTTCCATGGGTTTTTCTTTTGGATACTATGTTATGAAATTTTGTCAGGAACCTAAACCAAAGTTATAGTATCTCAACCCACCAGCATCTACACAGTTATCTCCTCTCAAAATAATGATCAACTTCAGACTTCCAACAAGTTAATTTCCACTACCAAGGAGAAACTAGCATCATAGCCAATGGTTCATTTCCACTTGATTACTTTTACAATGAGTATCTCACTTTCTTAAGAATACATGAGTTCTTTCATCAAAAAAACCCTCAACCACACAACCTTATAAATGCTAGGTAAGTTATGCTAAGCAGCCTTTAGACAGAGTGTATCATATTCTCACATCACATTCTTACCTCCATGCATTTTCCACTGTATCACCTTCCAATGGCTAGACTAGAGATTCAGGTTTCTAACAAGCAGCAGCTTATTTTTCCTTTACATACTTCTCATACGTTATCATGCAACACTGAACACATCTTTTCTGTTATACTTCAAGTTGCATGACAGAGACACACTTGTGGCAGTACTGAAAACATAGTTAAGCATTCATTTAAAAAATTCACTTTTGTTTGCTCCAGGGAAGACTGAGTGCCTGGATGGACGGACAGGCAGACAGACAGACTGTCTGTTACATGTGACCAGAGAAAAGCAGGGGATGTGGGGCGTGTGGTGGGGGAAATGAACATTTCAAAGCCTGAGAAGTAATTATATTTTGCAGTCCATGCATAAAAAAAGTCATTTAGCTCCCAGCAGGAATCCAACAAAAATTTACTTGTTCTCTTTACATATCATATAACATAACCTTACAAAATTCTTCTCATCTTGCTTATTTCTTACAAGAAAGCTATTTTTCTCCCCTCCTCCCACATGCAAATACAGTATTTTTTCCTCATTACCATCATCATAAGCATGGATGAATGGATTTTCTGCTTGGGCTGGTAAATTTTCAAGACAATTTTGCAAATTTAGTGCAGATCCACACCCTTGAGTCAGTGCTTCCAGCATATTGCTTGTGAGAACTCCCACGAGCAGGTCTCTGTGCATAATGCAATGATGCAGCCATGCAAACTGCTGTATAATTTTTCTTCTGAACAAAATGCAACATAAATCTGTTTGTTCCATAAAAGTAATCATAAAAAGCCATTTTCCTGCAATTTCCTAGTCTTTCTACCTGTTATTTTAGTGACGAAAGATTATGTGGCTGGCTCTGCAAATGTGAAGACTTAAAACATTATGAGAAATGAAAGAAGCTAAATCAGGAAAAGGGGATGTGTCATAAAGAGAACTTAAGATACATAGGAATAGAAATTCATTTTTGCGTAGTTTACATCTGGGACTAGACCCTCCCTCTTAAGGTACACACAACCTGTGTTTTAGGAATCCTGGCCTACAATCAGCATCTCAAAGAAGCCTCTTCCTGCTCTCTTTTAGTCTCTTCTGACATCCAGACAGCGTGACTCTATCATGATATTATTTTAAGAATGTCATTCAACTATTTGTCATGCTATACTTAAAATTCACATGCCTATACTACACCCCATATTTTGTAATAAGAATACAAAATATTGTATTTTACATTAGAAAATTGCTAAACAGTTGGTTTTAAAAATAAGACGTGACTTTTGAGCTCAGAGTAGACCCTGCTTTCAGCACGGGATTTGACCAGATGACCTCCAGAGGTCCCTTCCAACCTGTATTAGTCTATGATCCAAGTTGAATTTTTCAAGCTACAGCAGTTCTACATACTGAGCATATTATCTCAGATGCTTAAGAACATAAATTACTGTAATAAGAAATAAGCCCTTTTGATAAAGGCAAAAAAAGAATTTAGAAATGGAAAAATAGTTTTAACATATAACATTTTAAAAAGCAGAACAAAAAGCTAGGTGCTTGTTATCCAATTTCCAAAGGAAAAAAAACTAAACACAACACACCCAAATAACATAGGAATCATACTGCATACCTAGAACATTAAGCTGCTTTGTTATGTCAGGGGTGGACTTCGATGCAACATTGAAGATTCTGTACAACAGGTATTAAAAAGCTATGATTTGGGGATCTACAAATGAAAGTGTTATCATCAGTGTATTCAGAAGCCTGAAACATTTTTTTTTCATATTTGCATTCTTACTGAATACGTAAGTGCATTATCTGATAGAAACACAAGACAAGAAGAAAAACCCCAACTGGATCAAGTCAAAGACCCATCTTGTCTGGTATTCATTCATCTTCAAACACAGCCAATTCATATAAGCAGGGGAAAATAAGAAAAGAAATATATATTGGTACTGTCCTGAAATATCTCCTAGCATCAAAAGATGTGCAACTCGGGCGCCTCCTCAGCTAACAATTTTGCTTTTGCTTTTATCAAAATAAACAAGGTGAATAATGTTTTTCATGAGGACCTAGAAGGTTCCAAACCTCATCACTTTCACAAAGACTTAATAATCATTGATAATAAGGCTTTCAATACTGTGTCCCATAACATCCTCATAGAGAAGCTGTTGATGTATGGGCTGGATAAGTAGACAGTGTCTACTCATCACATTTACTAAAAACTAGCTGATCAGTCAGGCCCAGAGGGTGGAAATTAGTGACACAAAGTCTTGCAGGTGACTAGTAACTAGCAGTGTACCTGAGTCAACACTGGGTCCAATCCTGTTCAACACCTTCATTAATAATCTGGATGATGGGGCAGAAGGGTACAAATTGACAAGTTTGTGGATGATGCAAAACTGGGAGGAATGGCAAACACGCTAGAGCTAGAGCTTCGTGTTGTCATCCAGATAAATCTCAACAGGCTGGAGAAACAGGCACACAGGAACCTCACAAAGTTCAACAAGGAGAATTTGAAAGTCCTGTACCTGGGGAGGAGCAAACCCATGCTCCAGTATATTCTGGGGGCCAGCTGGCTAGAAAGCAGGTTTGCAGAAAAGGACCTGGAGATTCCTGATGGATACCAAGTTGAATATGAGCCAGCAATGTGTCTTTGTGGCAAAGATGGCTGATGATATCCTTGGCTTCATTCAGAGGAACATTGCCAGCAGGTCAAGGAAGGCAAACAAACAAAAGCAAATAACATCCCACCAATAGAAAAGATTTGTCAGTTAAATCAAGTCACAGAGAAGAACTGAGACTTGAAAAAAATGTAGTATTCTTCTGTAAAGCCATATGGGGGGAGAGGGGGAGCATTTATAAACCTTGTGGTATACATTAAGACAAGAATTTCCAACCCTAGTGTTTTTTGTTGAGCAGCCCTGATGTGATTACTCCAAAAGGCAGCAAAAGTCTACTTCTAAGACTCTGAGACACAAACATTTGAACAAAAGCTTCATAAATATGGTAACAATAATTCAGTATATTACAGTGTATCGTAAATATACTATAGCAGTAGTCTAATCCTACCTTGCTGGTGGACACAAATCAAATTCTGTCACATAAACTGAATTTATAACATTGAAATCTTTCATGCTCTTCATATACAGATGAACCAAAATAATATCCTTCAGTTTCAATCCCTCTGAAGTCATATTGGCTGCAGGATAAAAATAATACAGATGTTAAAGACAGAATATTTAAAGTGTGTAGTAAGATAGCATAGGCCGCCTGTTTTTGTTCAGCAAAACCAACTGGTAATAATCCTAACATAGTTGCCTAAACATACTGACTTACTCCCTGTAATACCTATTTTTTTCATGGATCTCTTTCTCATGTTAGTTTTCCAAATATACAGAAACAGAATGCAAATAAAATGTATCCACCTTGAGCAGTGGAGAATTCTTGCCCCAAGAAAACTTATCATGCATTAATGCATGTAGATATGTTACAGTCTGAATTCCTTGTATCCGTAAGTTTTATTATCCTGCATTTTTATCTTGCTTGCTTTTTTTTTATTTTCAGTCTATAAATGCTAGTAATCTCTAAAAGACTTTGAATGAAGTACAGAACTGGAAAGGACAATAACAGGTCCTCTAGTGCCTCGCCTTCTTCAAAGAAAAGATCAAATATTTATATGGTACTCCAGAGGGATGCTTGTCTAAGCTGTTTTTAAAAACCCTTAAAGAAAAGATCCTGAGAAGTCAAGATCACCTGAATGGGTATGGAAGGAAGATTTCAGTCACAGCATTTAAGGAGAATATAAACATAGTCAATACCATAACCAGTTATGTGAATCAGCTCTGCAGTGTGGACATTTCGTAACTCATGAACAATAGAAACTAAATGAAGAACAAAATCTTCTCTGACTATAGAACATATATAATAACAGAGTTCCATGTGACCTAACTTAGACTTCAAACTTTACTGTTACAGTGTGTACCTGTATATATCTATATGTATTTGTTTTCCAGTGGAGAAGTGTGAGTATAAAGACAATCTTTGTTGGCTGTTGCTTCAGTGAGCAACAAAATTTGTTTTTGTTAAATACATTTCTATGTTTTTTTAAGGCTAACCTTTTTTAAGGTCTTTTGCTCTAAATGTCTCAGCTTTACTTAGTGATACTGCCATTAGTGTTGGCTATCTGAAGAGGGGAATTCTCACTGACAGAAACGGAAGCATGCGCTAAGCGATAGAAGAGATTACATAGCAATTAAAATAGAACTCCTATGAAGTCAAGATTGAGAAATTAGCACATAATGATAATTCTGTCGAGAAATATAAATGTATTTGAATTCTGCCTGATAGCAATCACTAGGTCAATACCAGCTGCTAAGTCATCAGTCAAGGAGGAAACAAGGACATTTTTCAGATTTCCAGCTACCATTTTAGTCGACAGAGTTTTGCCTGCAGTTAAAAGTTCTGCAGCATTATATGGAATACTGGAGGGGAAAAAAAACCAAAACAAAGCAAACCCAGGTCTAAATTTAAAATGCATAAGCCAACAAACTAACTCAAATTTGTGGACACGTAACAGTAGCAGAGCAAGTTGAAGTCAAAGATATTTGGATAAATTCAGAATTTCTATATTTATTTAAAAAGAATCTTCTTAAAGTAAATAAAAGTACAATCCCCTTTTCTTTAACTTGAATTAGAGGAATGATGGGAAATAATTTCTCCCTAGCTTGTAAGCAGAGTAGAATTGACCTCCCAAAGCACTGTATCTAGCAGAAAGGCATAAATGATGAACCAGGGATCTTGACAAGAAGTTCTGTTTCCCAAAGCAGGACTCTTACATAGCACATCTCCAGGATGTAGAGGGAAACCATACAACCTTTCTGTTGACTTTCAAGCCATTCACTGTTCCAAATAATTTATAAAATATGATCAGGTCACACTCATCCTTATTTAGGCAGACGATGACATTGGCCCAAGTACAGCTTTTTTTTTCTTTTTTTTTTAAATGGGTTATCCAGGATCCTTAGGCCAAGAGCCACAAAAAGCAGCATCAAAACTGTTGACGGGAAGTAGTATTTTAGATTAAATTTTCATGTAATAAAAGTCTGTGTAGTTCCCTTCAGGCCTATGGAGCTTTGCCATTGTACAGCTTCACCAGAGCTGCTTTGTATATAAAGCACTGCAATCTATGTCATCTTCCCATGATATCTAAAGAAAAGTTTAACAAAAGAGTTTAAGAAAATAAGTGTAAACATTAATCAGTTCTTAGTTTCACAGGAGAATTCCATCCACTTTACAGAACAATGACAGATTTCATAACATCTAGTAATAGATTTCCATTTCTGAATCCCTTTAGCAGCACTTATTCTCTTTAGAGGTGATTAAATCAGTTAACCCAGAGAAGGTTAAAACACCTGTGCTTATTCCATTCTCATAGCGCTGAAGACTGAACTGCTGTATAGATCATGGTTAAGAAAAAGCAGCTCAGTTAAGGTCTCAGAAACAAATTGTTTCCTTTGCCACGACAGAACCACAATTCAATCAGTTTTCCACACCTACTCTCAAAAAGAGAAAAACGAAAGGAAATGTGAGAACTGACACTTTCTACCAAGGATTGGAAAATTACTGTTTTTCTCGACTATAATACAGCTAATGCAAGTAATTTGCTTTAAGCAATAGGCTACTGTACTAGTCAGAGACACAATCTTTTTTGACAGATGCTAAGGCAAAAATGTATAATGTTTGTACTGGCAGTTTTCCATTCAAATATAATGAGAACAAAACAAAACACTGCACAAACCTTTTGCTTCACTTTACAGATTATGCCCAGAAGATTTATACTAAATAGTATTGTCTTTTACTACAAGTTTGATCACATCCACCTTGCTGATTTCCAAGCAATCAAAAACTAAGGACATTTTTAAAAGGACCTTTTATAAAGTACAATTTGTTTGTCTCTGAAAAAAATTCTAAGGTTTCGTCATCATCCTATATTCAATTATGAATACTCAGTTGCACATGCGAAAAGTAAGATTTTATAGGACAATACTTCACAGAAGTTCATGAACAAGAATATGAGCCTATCTATTTAGATACTAAAATAATATTTCCATTCTTATGAATGAAAAGAATATAGTATAAAAGTATAAACATGCTTTACTTAAAATTTGGAATGAAAAAAAATGTGAACATTTATTTTATATGTCAGTTTCTTATAAGAGAGGGACAGTAAGGAACCTGAATTTCATGATTCCCAAGATAGCATTTTGTCCTTTACATTAAGAATATAAATGAGATTTACTGCTACTGACCTAATCCTAGATGCAAAAATGTGTAACAGTTTTCTAGAAAACTTAATTTAAAATTATGGTAGCTACAAAAGTGCTTTAGCAAGTAGACAGCATCCAAAGCACCCATGCATACTCACACACACAGTACATATTGCAAGAAAGCTATAAAGCAAGTAAGTACTGTGGAAATAGTGTTGTTACAGTGATATGAACACTACCCTGGCTTTCTAGGGTCTTCAAAAGCCAGTCAAATTATGATGTGTTCAATATTAAAGCCGGCAGTCTTGATATTAATGATTCCAATTAAACGCAAAATAAGAGGGGAAACTGACAACCACAACATTTAAAGTTACAAAAACAATATGACAATACAGATTCTTACTTTATACTATATTAAAACCAGCATAATTAACAGCAGATATTGTATTAAGTGAATAAAGCACCTCGGAGAGAAGAAAATGCTTCCCTTGCTGCCTCTTGAGCATTTTTGCCTTTTGATGGAAGTGAGCGAGCAGTGATACCTGCAAACCACTGGTAACCACCCAGGGATCTTCCTGAACTTCCAAATGTCTTACCTATGAGAAAAAAAGAACAGAAGAACAGAATTCTGATTAAAATAATGAAAGATTTCAGATTAACCAAGAATACATTTTAAATTCTTTAAGTAAGAAGAACTTACACAGAAAAAAAACATCTTAAAAATATATTTACAGAAAAGTAAATACAAAACAAAAACTTAAAAGTAAGTGTGTTGGTAACAAAACTTCCAAATGTTACTTGGCAAATCCTTCTCTAACACTCCCTTCAGAATATATGCCAGCAAGTAGTGCTTAGCTGAGAATTTCAGTACTTTCCCTCCTCCTTTCCATTTTTGCTGACCTTTTACAATTTTTCTATCTATTTCGATACAGACTTGGCACAAGATGTGACACTGTGATGCGACACATTAAAATTCTACCTAAGGACTAATTCCTAAGTGACACAGGATAAGATTTTCAAATTTATACACCAAATTTTAATGGAAGTTCAGTGTTTATCCTGGTTAAACTGATAATCTTAGCAAACACGTAACACAATAAGGCCTTTTTTAACATACATATTCAAGAGCCTAAATACTACTCAATATCAAACACTATTATGCTATGAAATTTAGTTTTCAGGAAAAGTTTACTAATCTTTGGGTGTCGTGTAACAGTGATGCTGTGGAACTTCAGTGAGGGTACCAATCTATGAACTCAGGTTTATCTTGCATTAACCACCTCGTGTTTGAGGCAGTGATTAATATCAGGCATATGATTAGTTATTGCAGCTCTCCTAAGGGACAATACCTTGCTAGGCTGCTAAACTTGATCATGCATGTCACCCTGAGGTTCCTTGGGTGGGGAGAGACTCATATACTATGTAAGCAAGTTGTGCTTTGGACTTCTTTTTAGAGTTTGCTTTTCTGTCTTGAATTTAAAAACAGCAGAGTATGGGTACATATGGGATTAGACCTTTTAAATAAAACTCAATCCCTCCACTAAAAGGAATTATTAGATAATAATTCAGGAAAAGAGAACACATTTATGTGTGTTCTCTGAAAGAAACAAAAAAATGGGTTATGCTCCTTCTGTAAAATAACTTGAAATGCTTCATTGCTCCAGATCTATTGATTCCCATCAGAAAAAAACCCCACGTTAGTAGGATCTCTTTTTTTCAAACTGGTTATTAAAGGTCACAAACATTCCTTCCAGGAGTGTTCTTACAGTAATTAACAGTGTACTCCACCAGGGCATGAAATACTCAATCTTACTTTTCTAATTAACATTGTGCAAGACTCACTGAAATCCAAAGAATTATGTTTCAAAGACTTCCAGATGACTGTAATGTCTTTCTGTGGTTCCTCCTCTTCTGATAAAGGGAAAACATAGTCATCGTTGCAGCTTATGTCACAAGAACAGCTATTGACCATAAATGTACCTGAAGGCTTCCCCTGCTTGAGACAAACATTATAAGATAAGCAAGTAAACAGCATACCAAGCAGTATGAAATCAGTACATTTTATCATTCAAATTTTGTGTTTCCATTACAAAAAATAGTGTAGCTCAATGGGTACTTAAGCTTAGAACAACTCATGGAAGAATATCATTAGGATTTCCCACTATTTAGATTGCAGAAACTGGCAGAATATGATGCGCTCCTGTTAACATATCATATGGAATAAACATGCAGACTTAGTAAATAAGAATAATAGATATGAAAAACCATGAGACTCGAGATAAGAGATAGAAAGAATACTATGATGAAGAAATGCTATTCCACAATTATATACAACTATGTTTTCCAAAAACTAGTATAAATTAAGTGAAAAAAGGACAAAAGCACAAAAGTAGTAATTTGATACTTAACACTGTCACTAAACACTTGAAACAGAGCAAAAGACTAACCAGAAAATTTTAAAACTCTGTAGAACCTTGAATCAATGCAGTCTATGTAAAAAAAAATAATCTCTTTCTATTCGTTGCACAAAGACTATCCCTTCCATCAAACGCACCACAGCTTGGGATGCCCAGAGTTTTGAGATACAGAAAAGGACATTTCCTAGGATTTCTACATCAAAGTAACTTCTTGACAAGGAAGAAAAATAATTCACTGTACTTTCTCTTCTCAAATGCTTTCTTAGGTCTGGGAAGAGGAAACCACCTAACGTGACGTTTAAAGCAAAGTACACAGAGACAGACTGCATACTGACCAGTCTTCCAAAATTCTGTGTTCATTATATTTTCAGTAAGTCATGTAATTATAGCATGTTTGGTTTTTTTTTTTCATTTTAGAGCAATCTGGACCCCTACTCTCTTCCATCCGATTTTCCAAGGCAGCCTAATCTGTAGAGCATGTTGACTTTGGGATCACTAGAGTGGCTAATGCTACTTGTCTTCATCTAAAACTAGTATGACTTATGACTGAATTTATACATAAACCTTAATCAAACATCACTGCATGCTGTAACTCCAGATTATATTGATTAATTTTCTGCTTAAATGTCTCAAATTTCATATAGTGTATAAACTATGCATTTTTCTGCAGGCTTCTTCAATACTAAATTCACAAAAATTATAATAAAGCCAAATAAAGCAAGATAAAAAGTTGACAAAATATGAAGCTTTTGGCAATCCTTAAACATGTATTAAAAACTGCTGATTATTCTTTTAGCTCACAAAGTAGTGTGCTACCTATGGAATTTCCATTCAAAATGTCTATGAAAAAGAATATTAACAATATACAATGAAGGACTTGTAAGGTCACCTGAAGTTTGACCCTCTGAATTCTCTGCTTTCTAACAATTAGATCCTATTAAGCTGTCAAATAAAATGGGACATATTAAAAATTATTAATCAAATTTGAATATAGGCATTTTCAAATAAAAAGTAATTTTATTTATTTTTTTCTTTCCTTTGGAAAATAAAACATATCTTATTGCAACCTCAAAAGTTTTCTCTTAATATTAAGCAAAAAGAAAAAGTGAGAAAAAAAAAAAGGCAGAAAACTACCATGTGCACCAGAAGTCTGCAACTAGAACTCAGTATTTACACTGATATTTGACTTCACTGGAGAAAAAAGATCCAGCTAAGTTAAAGTAGTGTATTTGGAAATTCTCAGGAAAGGCTAAATTACAAAAAGGTCATTACCTATGAGAGGAAACAGCTCTGCTGCCTCTAAAAGGGCTCAAGGGGAGTTTTATAAGTGCTGTAAACACTAAAGCTATACTCTAAGAGGGGCTGATGTTCTTTGATTGGACCTTATTTTATTCATTCCTCCAAGAAAGCCATGAAAGTCAAGGCAATAATCTACTTTATGTGAATCAATTGTACATGAGAGGTTAAAAGAAGTCAACTAAATGTAACATAATAGCGCAAAGATGAAAACTGCAATTTAGCACAAACATGACATGCATTCCAATATTAAAATATACAAGCATCCAACAGCATCTATACCATTTCCCTCTCATTGAACTACACCTTCGCCTACTGCTGTCAGTTGATATATTTTGCCATTACCCAGAGGGATGCCTGATAGCCTCTAACCTTACAGGTATGACTTAGAAAATAAAGAAACGGGAACACAAATCTGTAATTGAAACAGATCTTAAGTTGGATTATCTACAAGAACCAAAGAAATGTCTTTTTTTCTACTTTTTTTTAAGTTTCTATTTTTTTTTATCCACAAGACATCGCTTTATAAAAATATACAGACTGTACAGTGGCATGAAGTGCTAGATGTGCTACTGCTTCCTTCTTGCAAATTGTTGTTTTATTAAATTAGTGGCTTTCACTGGCTAATTTGTAATGTCCATCATGAAACAATCAATTTGCATTGTGGCATGGGCACTCACTGAGTATTATTGTAGCATACAGAGTTTGCAGCTCTTGGTCTCTACCCCCTGGGTAAGCGTGCACAGACATGGTGGTACGAACGACACTATCACAATGCTGTCTTGGGTTTTGTTTTCACATGACCTGGATTTCAACTTCAATATAGCAAAACAATCCATCACAAGGAAAGAAATATGTTAACTGAAAAGGGAAAAGTTCCAGCTTGCCTGTATGACAGCCACATTGTTTCTTGCTTTTGTTAAGCTTTACACAATTACCTTTTAAGAGATCTAGAGATGCAGATATCTTGCATAGGTACTATTAGAGACCTGTAACTTCTCTCCACTCCCTAACCTGGAGGACTGAATTTATATGCTCTGCAAGTGAACATGAAAAGAACACCTATTCCATTTTTATGCCATCTGTAAAAATTGGTCTTTCAACTATGTTTCTAAACATGTTTTCTGCAAAATGTGCTTCATAAAAAATTCATGGGGATGTAGTGAGACTCACAGACTGTATCACAACTGGTTTGGTCTATCTTACAGAACTCCCCTGTAGCTTTGTATTTTTCTAATACTACAAATATTCCAAATTGATGCCCCATTAAATTTTTGTATCATATACAGTCACATCCCTTTTTCCTAAATATGTCAGTACTTTATAAATTGTTAAGCTTATATCAATATTGCTTTACAGGTATAAATAAAATTATACATCTGTGTTTACACACATACATAAATAGCCAGTCAATTGCAAATTTTTTTGGAAATTACTAAGAAGTACTAGAAATTCTACAATGGCTCTTACCCCAAACACCAAAAAAATAGACTACCATTGATTTCAATGCCTACGATATATCACAATGATTCATTCAAGGCTGACTTCCACGATGCTCCAAAACCATAGGTAATCAATCACTTTCTGCAGCAGCACAGGTGCGGGCTACAGCAGAAGTATTAGGTGTGGAACCTGGCACTAGAAGAGCAAGAGGCTCGATGCCAGCCTAAGTAGAGCTGCCAGACTCTGTTTAGCAGCTATATTCAAATCTCATACAAATGTTGGTCTTCCATTCCTGTCGACAGAGAAAGTAATCTAAGAATTTAAAACTTGAAGTTATAGACTGCCACAAACAGACTAACTTTCCCTGAATAATACTATCATCACTTTAAAAACAAAATCTCAAGCTTGCTATAATGACATTTTAATTAAATCTTACAGAACCTATTTTATCACATAACATTTTCATGTTACTTCACAGACGCAATATATTTTCCCATTTGTTACACTGTTTCTCCCACACCCACCGTACATTGTGATAGCAACCTAATTTTGGATCAGCGCCTGCATCCATGCATATGCTTAACTGTATTCACATAACTCATGTCAGTGATGCAAGTGCGCTCAGAGTGAAGTTAAGCAAATGCACCAGCGTTCCAAAATCCAAATTCTCCTGTTGAAAAAAACTTTGAGCTAGGACTTTGAATGATATAGCTGAAATTCCTTGCAGTGGTCTTTTATGAAAACAACAGATTGCCTTCTTAAAAAGCTTACATTCTCCACCACAGAAACTGGTATAAAAACCTATCACAACACAGTTCCAAAACTGATAGTTCTCCCACTGCACAGCAGTGAGAATACAGGGGGGCAGAGAGCTCAGAAAACATAAGGAAAGACTATGATTATCTCTTTATTCTTTGTGGTATACCTTGATAACATAACTCCTTGAAATAAATATAATAAAAGAGACGACATACATCTCCTTGCAGTATTTCAAGTACAATATACAGACACACAGTCCTTAACTCTGAAGGACTTCCAAATAAAGTCTCTTCATTATGAAAAGAGAACAGAAAATTTTCTTTTCTCAGAGAACTGGACTGAATCTGCAATCAAATGGAGTAGGAAAGAAAATTCTTAATTTATTATCTTAGTGTTTGAAATAAATCAATGTACAAAAAAAATTTTTGCACTATTTGTTACAAAGTTTTGAAAATACATCTGCAGAAGGGAAGGCAAAGATTACCTAGGAGAAGTATCATTCAATGATGACAAAATATTCCAAAAATGCCACCCACAATGCCACCAACAAAACATACTTTCCAACTTGAAATTCCTTCCTGTTTCCTTGGACATCACTTACAAAGTCTAATTCTACACTTAGAGTCCTAAATGGAGATTAAATAAAATAATTCAGGCCAGAAGAAACTGGGCAGAAATAGGCTACAAAGATAAATCAAATCTAACCTGCAGGGTCATGCTCCTTTAGTACACAAGGCATGCAAATATTTTCCAAACACCTTTAATAACTTTTATAAGTGTTTTTAAAATAATCTCCAAATTGACCTGTGAAACAGATGTGCTGATGTTTAGCAGAGGCATAACTGCTTGCACTTGCATTCCACCCAAGTAAGTCAAGATATTTTAGGAAGAGGAAAAACAATAAGCCTCACAATATCAATATATGAAAGGTAAACAGAATGCAATAGTATGCTATAACAAAGAGCAGCAGCAGGCACTGTCTCTGTCTGTTACAGGCAAACAGGCTCCTTCCTTCTGCCAAGTGCAGAAAGAAAACTACATGACTCCCTCTAATTCAGGGCCTCAGTTTTACAGCTTCTATTGTTTAATGTTTGCGTGCTCCTACTCACTGGAACTTGGGGAACAAAGTATTCATTATTAAATGTGGGAAGGAGAAAACCTTAAAGCATGAATGATAGCTAATATGTTCACTACTGTCATCAGAAATAGGTTCACAGCAGCAGAAGCTCCAATAGATTTAATTTCTGTTTCAAAAACCAATACACCAGAGTAACAGAATAGTATAATATGGGGGTGTGAAATGTTTTGCAAGTTCATTGTGCTGTCAAATTAAAAAACCCCACTGATTCACAGTTGTATTTTTATCTAATTGAAAATATTCAAAATTAAATTTGTTTTGAATATAAAAGCCAACACACTTGATTTGAAACTTGTAGAGTGTGCTTCAGAAAATGCTCTGTCCTCAACAAAAAATATCCTATATTTTAAGTGTACAAAGTGACAGTCTTACTGGCAAAGTAAAATATTGATGAAGTTAGGTGTCACAGTGGTAACCTTGTTTGTTTACAAGAGAGTAAACAAGGCATCACCAAATTTTGAGCATTAGTGTTCTATTAGCATTGTTATTTATTCTTAACTTTTTTTTTTAAATGCCTACAAAAACTTAAGTCATGTTTACCAAACTTTTAATAATGTCTCAATTATAAAATCTTATAGCCTTTTCTGTATCACTGGTAATGAAAGAAAAGAGGGTGTGTTAAAAAATGCTTCAATTATTATGCAAGAACACATTTTGAAGTTGCACAGTAATGTATTAAACCAGAACAGTGAGTAAAATGTGATTTTTCCCCAGGCACAAAGGCTCATTTTGCTGCCAGAAGCAATCGAAAACAAATTTCTACGCAGGCTTTGTAGTTAAACATGAAGAATTTTAGCTGAAGAAAATACCTTGTAGAGAAGGAAAGACAGCAGAGACTAAGGTACACTAGCTTTAATTGCATAATGATAATAAAAATAAGTTCAAAGAATGTAAAATTAACACCTGTGGCATGTAACTAAGATAAAATGAATATACAATAAAAGTTAAAAATATGTATATCTCTCAGTTGAAATGATAACAAAATTGATGCCATAATACTTATTAGAATTACACATCACTGTGAGGTATATTAATGGTTTCTACAAAGTGCTTACATAAGTGGCTACTTTTACACATTTTTCATAATGGAATATTTTTTGCCCAATTTTCAGTAATCCCTTGAAAGCCTGAAACTAAAATTAGTTCTCCTTCTAAAGCAGTTTTTCCCTGCAGTGCTTTGTTATTGTAGCATTGGCTTTTCAGTGTTGAATTACTAACTGATATTTAAAGTTATGTAGGGCTCGTAAGCAACAAATAGTGAGAAAAAGTACAGTACTACAGGCATATCAATCTTGAAGGCATCTCTTATCATTATGCAGTTAAATCACACTAACTTAGTAACAAGTTATGCTCTGAAAGACCGACTTGTTTTCCATATTCATAATTTCCTGAAAACCTGGTTTATTTTATCGTGACTTAAAATAATCTATAGCCAAAGAATTCTGCTGCATTTCCTTATGAGAAAACCACTGCAGAAAATAGACTATTTTCCTTTTAAATATATGTCATTAGTTTATATACCAAAATCCAGGGCAAGCCTCTGTAAACCTTACCCCTTTGAGAGTGTGACAGGTTTGTCTACAATGAATTTGAAATATGATTTACATCCCTGCTTGAAACTGTGAGGCTTTAACCAAATCTAAAACATATACATGAGAAGGGGAAAAAGCTTCTGAACAGATAAAAGTAAAATCTTGATTCTTATATAAAATGTTATGCATTTTAATATGATTTTTTGCCTGATTTATGTAAAGCTCTGTGTTTTTCATTTTCCCTAGCCTGTCACATTGTAGTGATGTACAGTGCATTTTAGCATCAAGTTTGCCATGAGCAATAAAGTCAGTGCCCCCAAAGAAATATTAATATATTATCACTCTTCTCTACCATGCCCTGCTCCCAGATTTTCCTTTATTCAGCCTATTTGGTTTTGCTTCACATATCCTTTTCACAGTCTCCCACACAAATATTTAATGTTTTATTTTTGAAAGAAATCCCAAACTACAAATTGACAGGATGAAATAGAATTTACTTTCCAAAGCAAGAACGAGGCCATCATGGAAGAAAAATGTACAGGTATTTTATCTGTTTGGCATGATAAAATCAAAAAAGGCGGGGGGAGAAAAGGCATGATCTATTGAAAGAAATTCAGGAAATGTAGTTGCTCAAGAGACATGAAATGTAAAATACCAATATAATAACATTTTGTAACAATCCCTGCACCTAGAAGAGGTCCAGTGATCTTCAAAGAGTAGAAAAAAAAGCAGGAAGACCGATAAAAAGATGACTGCAAGAGTAGTAGGAAGGCACTCTCCTACTTGAGTGAGGCACTCACTCGCTTCAACAAAATACTAGCACTTACAGATGTTCAGGAGGGAAAAAAAAAATATTTTACCCACAGAATAATGTAAAGAAAAATAGAAAAGTGCTGGCAAATGCTAAGAAAAATAACTTCTGTTTTGACCTTTGTAGCTCTGCTCACATAAAAAAGTCTGCAGTACTTATACCACTAGATTTCCCATTCCTGTTCTGTTGTTTCCATGGAATCATAAACTAACAGACAGAATGCCAGTGAACTACTAATAATTCCCTTAAGATCTTTGACAATCTCTTCTTTGACAACCTCCTCTACATGATTTGAAGTCATTCATGAGATGTATCTTTCATATGGAAAAGATAAAACTCATTACTTTAAAATCTCCAGTGCTTACAGGTCAACAGATTTTCATATCATCCACTTTACATTAGAAACAGCGAAAAGAGATGCCACCTCCCAGCAAATCAGCACTGTTCATACAGTTCACTTATAGAGCTGTGCTCCACAGCATGGCCAGCTGTACTACACAGGTTACACATGTGTTTGACTGAACTGCGTTGGCTGATCACCTTGTGGTTTCAAGATGAAAAACACTCCATAAATATACTAACTCCATTCATTCATTTGATACAAGGTACCATTTCTGTTGAGTTTTTCCGTATGGCAAGTTCTGACATTCAAATAAATATGTACAGTGTTATTTGAAGCTACATCCACATGAGAAAAATGTAGCTTCACTCCAAACTGTGACAAAGCAACATAAAAAATAGAAAGAAATGCATACAGCTTTAAAGGAAGACAGCAATTGCAATCTACTTGCCTTATTCTCCAGGTGTAATTTTGAAAAATGAAGGTAAGCCACAGGTGCAAATGCATCAGCCGAATGTACAACCACCTCAGCTGAATCTCTGAAACACAAAAATTATTTGCATCAAATATTAGTATATAATTTTACATATAGAAAATACTTAATTGCCATCTAACACAGACTCCAAGGCAACTCACTGAAAAACTATTATTTTCTTATTTATTTTTTATATCAATCAAGAAAAAATAGTTTTTATATAAAATCATACTGTTGAACAACACATTATCTTTACTAGTTTTCAATTTTCAAAAGAAATACTATACTTCCAGACCACTACTGAGAAATTCAGTTAGCTGTAGTCCATGAAAGCATAAGTGGCATTATGTTTTACATTCTGAGACTAACATGTAAAGAAATCTTTTAATTTCATCAACAGGAGATTTCTTTAAAAGTCCATTCTTCTTGATTAATGCTCCAGGGATTAGTTCTTGAGGTATTAACAATACGCAATATTTCATGCTGAGAAACTGACTGATTTGACCATCTTGCATCTGATATTGAAGACTACTAGACACAACTTTTTAATGCCAAATGTGTTGGTAACAATGATAAACTTCCTGTGTGCTGATTCAAATTAGTTAATTTTGGTTTTCATTTTTACAGACACAATCTGTCACACTGATTCACAAAAGGCAGTATCTGTTATATCCATCTGCATGTTTTACTACTTAAGAAAAAGGTAGCTCCAGGAAGCAAACATCAGAAGGTGAGAAACTCAAAGAAAACATTAGAGAAACTCAGATGCAGTACAAGAAAATCTGAAAATTGTTATAAGTATGGACACACAAATAATTTTCTTGAAACCACAGTGCCCTTGATACCTTCACAGTATTCCATGAGAAAAGACATATAGTAATGCCACATAAAAAAACATGTCAACTGGAAGCAGTTAAACTCTTGGCCAGATTTCACTGACTTCATGAAAGTGTAAAATTAACAGAAATATCTGTTCTATAAAATGTGGTTTGGGATTTAAAGTATAAGAAGTCCTAAAATAATCTTCATCACTACATTGCACAATAAGGATAAATACCTTTAGCATAAAAAGCTCTACTTTCCTTTTAGTAAACTTATAAAGTAATCTGAAAAATAAGCTTTCAGCTTCATTCTTGAGAGTAATTATCGAGATTTTTTACAATTAAACTATCACTTATTCCTTTAAGATATCTTAAAGAAAGTCCCTTATGATTAAAGTAATTTTTTTCAAATGATCATGCTGTCTTCTAAATCTAACAGGAATAGGTAGAAAGTAACTTTGGAAATTTTTAGTAATAGGAATACATAATTGGAAATAATAAAAACCGGACACGAAGACTCCATAGCACCTGGTACCTGGGTATCCTCAGTGTCTGGGAATATTTTCAATAAAGATTTCCTGCTTGCTGTCCTATATGGGGAAGTCTGGTACTTTTCAGTGATGCAAACTACTTAAAACTAAATTAACAGAAAAGCTTATGTCAGAAAGGAAAAAACAAAAATTTAGGGCTATTAAACGTATGTGTCTACTGAATTGAAAGAATACCCAATAACTTTAAAAAATATATTTAATTCCAAAATTAAAGAAGCAGTTCTGCTTCTTTGCCTCCATGTTCCAAATCACTAGTACAGCAGAATAGATGCTAAAGATTGTTACCTATGCTATTCAATAACTTCAAAATTTTTGAGTACTTGTCTGTTGATCAAGAAGTATCACAAATATTAAGAGACCATAAATATTTTTTCTCAGCATGAAGTACATTCCTATGACATACAGCTAACATATGGGTATTTGATGGGACTGTAAAAAGGTATCTAGTTCAATATGCCAATATTTTTCAGCTGATGGGTGACAATAGGTAGATTATGTGGTACTGAAAACAGTATTACAATACATAAATTCCAAACATACATCATTGTTCTGACTGATAAAATTTACAGTCTTGTTCAATAGCAAATAGGTGGAAAGCAGAACGGTTTTGTTTTCATCCAATGATGAGTCAATGATTTAAAAAAATAGGAAGTCCTGAATTTACATGTCACGTCCAGCTAGGGAAACAGTAAAAATAAACAACACCCCAAACCACATCAAAAGCAGAGATTAAAACAAAAAACAGATTAGAGAAACCCTGATAATTATATAAAGGCCATTTCATGCTACAAGTCTGAATTTTGAGTAGGAACATGACTACATAAGGCAATTCATGTTTGATTATGATGGAAACACAGGAATTTTGTTGAGGAACATTTTCAGAAGACTTTGGAAAACAATGAAGTATAGTTGAAAAACTATCCTAATTATCTATTTTTTGAAATCTTAATCATCTGATCTCTCAAGTCTCTTTCAAGATCTAGGAAATATCTAATAATTTTTAAACACTATCATTTTCACAGGACAAATATAACAAGTGAGAGCAAGTCTGAGGGTATAATCAGTGCTTGCAGAACAGGATTATCTTTTCATGTACACAGATTTGCTTTTAATTCCAAACCAAGAATTAGAAACCTAAACACAGAGCTAATGATAAGGTATATGAACGCAAAATTATATTCCCAAATATTTCAACTATGCCAATTTACCTGAAAAAAAAGATTAAACTATGACGTGTTCCATAAATACAAATGGGCCTTTATTGAAAGACTAGATATTAGATGGCATTCACATAGATGAGAAATGTATCTTTATGATTTGAAGAGGTGACAATCAATTGCACTTCAAATACCAATGTAAGGAAGACAGGAAATGCTTCGTACTTCTCAAGTATTGAGCATAAGAAAGCTGACATCAGGATTACAGTAGTCTACCTGGGAAAGCCAGCTAAAATCCCATCTCACCCTTGGTTGAATATCTTGATTGTAAGATATCACTTTCATTGCTAAATCTTGTTTATTTTCAAATATTTCACTCAATTTGCTATGCTTTCTTCATGTGGCATATTTTTTTAATGAAGATTGAGAAGAATGGCAAGAATTCCATTTAATATTCAAAAGCAAAATTAATCATATAGTCTTACACTAAAAAGACTCCCACTTCATAATAAGTAACACGTCGAGGATATATATCTGAACTAGCAGATTTCTTTCTTTTTCAAAGGATATACTGTAGAAACATACTTTGTCACAAGTTTCAGGTGACAAAAAACATAAGCCAATGAAAACAATCCCTGAAAGTAGTGTTAATAATGACAGGTGTATTAGATTTAGACTGTTTTTAATTAGATTTAGATTAGAAGTGGGAAGAGGTGCTCCAAGTGCCAGGGCAAAGTTTCCGTACAGCATGTGGGAAAGACCACGGTGAAGCAGGTTGCCCCACAGCAGCCCATGGAGGACCAAATCAGAGCAGAAATCCACGTTGCAACATGTGTAGGACCCCATGCTGGACCAGGCTATTGGCAGGAATTATGGCCAGTGGAAAGGAGCTCATGCACGAGCAGGTTTTCTGAAAGCAACTGTGACCCTTTGTAGGACCCACACTAGAGCAGTCTTCTTGAAGAACTGTAGCCCATGGAAAGGACCTCTGCTGGACTAGTTCTTGAAAAACTGCCCCATTCTGGAGCAGTTTGTGAAGGATAGTAGTCCATTGAACAGACCAAGGCAGAAAAGCGTAAAGAGGAAGGAGCAGCAGAGACATGGTGTTATGAACTGACCACAACTCCCATTCCCCTTCCCTTTGCACTTCTCAGTGGAGAGGATGTAGAAGTCAGGAACAAAAAAGTGAAGTTAAGCCTAGGATGAATGGGTGGGAAGAAAAAGTGGTTTTAGCTTTGTCTTTGTTTCTCATTATCCTATTTTTTTTTTTAAATTGGCAATAAATTAAATTCATTTTCCCCAAGTTGAGTCTGCTTTGCCCACAATAATTGCTAAGCTATCACCTTGTCCTTATCTTGACCTAAAAGCTTTTTCATTTTATTTTGTTCCCCTGTCTTGCCAAGGAGGAGTAAGAGCAGCGTGGTGGGCACCTGGCAGCCAGAATAGGTTAAGCCATCACACCTGTTTAGTAGGCAAAGTAATCTTCAATATCTTCCTCAGAAACTTTCTCTAGGAAGACACCTTGGAGCAGTTCAGGAACTTAGGGACTCCTTGACAATCCTGACAGATTTTAACCTGTAAATTGTAATTCTTACAACTCCATTTAAGCTTCAAAAATTTTATCAGGCTGTATACTAGAATCATGGCTATCTAAACAATTGGAAACTATACTACCATAGTTAACAACATGATTAAAAAGTCTGTTTAGATTCAGTGTTCATGAAAAGAAAGATTGAAAAGCACAAAATAAATAAACCTGTATCTTATTTAATGACAAAGAAGCGACAAAATATTTTTCTTTAGAAGTTCATAAAAGTAATAGATTTTACATCAATGGCCCCTCAAAAAGCATGTCCTTATGACAGAAATGTAAGAGCCAAGCAGAGCTAATCAAGCCAGGACATACAATGCCAGTGTAGCCATTCAGTTTCCATTATGGAAATATATATTTAAAACTATTTTACTAACTGTTTAACAGTGTGCTGTACCATATATTTATTTCAAATACCAACTGACATATATTTGTCTTTTCCTGTATTTTTTGTGCATTTATTGTTAATTTTTATGATTACGTGGAGTGCTGCCAATAAAAATAAAGACAACTCAGCCAGACCACCTCTATTTTAGTTTTTCCTAGTTTCCTGAATGGTCATTATATCACTGATAGCCAGAAATACATTTAAAATATATTGTAAGATATTCCTACTTAAACTGCTATTTGGTTGATCTCAACCCAAGGGCACAATGTACCTTCCTAAGTGTTCCTCAAATTCTATGGAAAAAAATAATTTAAACCTCTAACCAAGAATTTCCCAGGAGATTTGATATAGTCTTCTCCAATCTATTGTATCTATGCAAAGAAACCTTTGCAAAGGAGCACTAGGAAGTTATGTATCCAATTCCAATGAGCTCCCAGATTTAAACTGTAACAAAAGAAGCCTCAAAATAAATAGAAAGAATGTAAATAATCACCGAAACACATTTAAGTGCAAAACCTGATACAAGCGCATTTAATCTCTTGGTTAAAATCTAGCAATCCTTCCTCTGAAGTTTACTTTTTGTTGCAAGCATTGCAATATAAACACTTATTAGGCCACATTTATATGGTAAAGTGTAGTATTACTCTAAATTAAAGTGTCACAAAATTCTGCCTCTGACACCTACTGGAATTGATAAGAATTTGTCAGTTTAATAGAAATCATACCAGACTTGAAATGCAAAAAGGAATCGTTCTTTTAGCAATGATTTCATAATATTTTCCTTTCTGCTGAAAGAGCAAATTCTACCTGAGTGAATATTGAGGATTTTTGTCCTTTGACCTCAAGTTTATTTGTGATAAGGTGTATACAAACATTATACACATTTTATTCTAAACTCCAGCTTAACTTTCCAATTCCTACTAGTCAGCAGGTTAGCTCACAATCTACCACTTCTACCTAGCACCTGGTTCCCCCCAGAGAACCTTCTTCAAGAGCCTCACTTCCTGGCCCATACATTCATAATTCCACCCATGAACTTAAATACAGCTTAAGGATTCTACATTGTTACTTTCTGAACCTTCTTATTAAAGAATTCTGTAGCTTTCCTTGATGGACGCATCTCCAGACTCAAATTACCTAGTTTTTTAACTCACTTCAGAGGATATACCTTACAGTCAACTGATAATTCAGCAGATATCTGCCAGAATAGCAACCATCCCTTTTACCAGTTTATCTATTGCTCTTCTCCCAAATGCTATGCAATGAAACAGAGCTGTTTACAGCTCATGGTTCTCTGTTCCTTATATGGACAGATGTCAGTCTTACAGAAAAATGAAACAAATAGACCTTCACCATGAAAGCCTTAATCATGTCTATATGCTCCATGATCTTGACCTTTCCTAAGATGACAGAGTATCACCAATACACGATTACTAGTCTGTTTACTTGGCTAAGAAAAGGAGCAGCAGTCAAAACATCTCACTTGAAGCAAGCAGGCTTAGCTATTTAACAGACTAATAAGAAACTCGCATCACGACACAAATATTTTCCATATCCCACTACACAGATTTTAGCAATTTATGTCAAAGGAATAAACGACTCAGTGTTAATTAGATGGATGCATGCAAAGTTTGTATTTAAAATATCCTCTAATAATTGAAGAAAAATGTTTATCATTATCATTCTAAGCTGCTAAACTTAAAACACACACACACACACACACAGTTAACAGAACCCACAGGCTACTGATGTGGCAGTTTATCAAATGTAGCTGTAATGAAAGATAAATATTACAGGCAATTCGCACTTCATGAAAGGATAAAAGTGTCAGTGTGTAGGTACCAGTTTTACTGCAGGCCATAATCAGCAAGTAAACGAAAGCGCAAATGTCTAAAAAGTTTATAGCCCTCTATGAAGGCCTCGTCTTGTCATGTATTGATTTAGGTTTTCAGAGGACTTTGCCAGTGTTAAACAAAGTGAGTGTTTGTGAACTCAGAGGACATGTTTTACCTCTGCCAACAAAAGTTGCCTCAAGCTATATGTGAATATGTTCCCATTGCTTTAATGTAAGAAAATGGAAGAAACTGTTCCTTACACAACTATTTTCTTCTTAAATAGAGGGCAGTCCAGAGTGAATGTTTCATATTCTCCACCTTCTCCGCAAGCATGGACTCCATATTTCTCAGAAAGCTAACACAAAAGGAAAATTAAAATACATAAGTATTACATTAAAGCACTCTATTAAATATATTTTGCTGAAAATTTCAATGTGCACTTTCTAAAAGACTACCCATTAAAAGACTGAAAAAAAACTAAATATCATACAGACTGTTCTTGATTTCTTCATATGCGTATTACAATATCTAAAAATTAGCATTCTGTTATATGTTAAGTAGAACTGTGACATTCAGATAAACAAATGAATTCCCAGTCTTCCTTTTTCAGCGGACATGAAAGGTCATTCAGACTCTGGTATTTGTCTACCTTTCTTTAGCACAGATAGATTGCTTCTGTGAGAAACTTGTACTGGAAATCAACACAAGACGTACAACTTCACATAGCAGCATACAATGAACATAACTTTTGGCAACAGATTCAACAACTGCAGTTTATATTTTGGTAAATATCCATTCTTTTAAAAACTTCTAATAGAATCAATTAGAGTTTTCTTAGTCAAAAGCAAAAAGCTAAAGAAAGATTTAAGGAGCAATAAGCCATTTCTTTTATAAACTACAGAATATACATTCTAAATCAACATATACATTTAAGAATCCTGCTGAAGCTCTGGATATCCCACTGAAACATTTAACTATATAAACCAATAAATTAAAAATAAGAGACATGACTACCTTAATTATTGCCTGCTTTGTAAGCGAGTGGCTGTGGAGCAGGAACCAAAGTTCTTTTACTGGAGTAAGGAGCACACAACTGCTGAATAGTTCACTGTAATTCTGCACTAATGTACTGCACTGATAGGTAATCAGGCACCCGCACCATGCCTGAGTGTGGGGACACTCTCCCTTTTTCCACAGGAGAAATTTGCCGCCTCATCAGCAGACTATACCACCTTCTAAGATGTCCCAACACTCACTGCTTCAAGCCAAGTCCTGTCCAGGTTTTTTCACAACAGGCATTAACATTCTGCTTCAAGTAGTTCATGAGAAGCTGAACTGCAGCCCTTAACTCCATTGCTAACACCAGTGTTACTACTGGGAATATTTATTTAACTCCCTTATGCTTTTCCTTAGGGGAACAGATGCCCACTCATGATGCTTCTGCAGTCAAAGTAGCAATGCAGTTCTCCACAACATGTATTGGAACATATATTAAATAATTTTTCAATGTCTTGTTATGAGAGACATTTTTCACTTTTCCTTTCACGTTTTCTTTTAAAGCAAAGGAGCAGAAGAAAACTTTTAATCAAGTACTCATTAAAAAATTACACTCCTGACATAAAAGAGAACTCCATCTGTCAACAATGGCAACAAAGTTTCTATAGGACAAATACATCAAGAATAATTAATGTTGATACAACAAGAATGGACAACCTATAAAACAGTCAAACCCTTTTATTCTTCCTCTTGTAGCTTCCACAGCAAAAAACACTAAAAAAAACTACTAAGAAAAAAAGAAAAAAAGAGAGAGAGAAAACCAAAAAAGACCTTTCTAACTGTAACATTTGCACAGTAAAAAAAAGCGTGACTGTCTACACATCAGTTTCAAAACTGGTATCTCTGCTTGTAACCATCAGTGCCTAGAATAGCTATTGGCAATTAACATTGAATACTCAAAAGATGTGAGACTATTTCCTATCTTTGTTGTGGGAAATCCTCATTTTCAATGTCACTGGCTTCAAGATCATTATTGACACCAATTATACAAGGTGCTAAAGGATTTTCAGTTGCTACTGAAGCAACTGAAGACATTCAGCAGCTCATCGAACAGATCCTTAATGTTCATTTAACAATCAGCAATATTTTTAAAATGCCATCAATGACACCAGAACTTTACCTTTTAGTCATTTGGATGTTATAACAATACAACAGCTGAGATTCCAATCTAAATTTGATGATTGCTAAATCTGCCTCCTAGTTCAAATGAGCCAGAAAACAAATTCAGAAATTACACTTAACTAAAAAATGCAAGTTCAGTTCAAAATTTGAAAAAAAAATATAATGAAAACATATTATAGACTACACAAAATTCATCTTAACTCAAATACACAATGAGACACAAAGTATATAAATAATCAGCCCAAACATTACCTGAAGAACAGTCTCTTCCTACCTTGGTAATGAAACAGAAAGATTGGAGCTGACTTCCTCATTTAAGTTTAGTAATCAAAGAGAAAAGATAGAAATCAAAGCGTTTCCTATTTCAGGTGAAGACTTTGTTTCCAGACAGAAATTGTAATACTTAGTAAATTCTCTATAATTACAAAAATGCTTTTTACATCAAGAAGTACACATCAACTTCTAAGGCAAGCATACAAATGACTAAACATTTTCTTACTGTCTATTAGCAGAGACAGAAGTACAGCTAATATTACCATAATGTGCATTTACCATTCTATTCATAAAGTCTAAGGAAAGTCTGAGCAGCCCCTGAGATTTGGCAAGTTGCCGACAAATTCTTTTCGTAAAAAATCTAGAGCTCCTGGTATATAGGAAACAGTGGGACATGAGAGCAGTTTAGTAATTTAGCAAGTATGTAGCAACCATTCATCAAAAATTAATCAAAGACCTATCATTTAGGAAAAAAAGTAGTAATTCAATAACTTTCCGTGCAACGGTACCCATGTCCTCAGCCAGTAAAATTCACCCCTGACAAAAGTGTGGGTTGCAAATCATCATTGTACTCATAAGTTCAACCTTCTGTATGTAAAGCCAGAAAAAAAAAGTAAAATTAAGTTTTTCCCACTCAAAACTCCACCACTTTAAATAAAACTGCAAAAATTCTCACAATCTCGCCCACAACACTAGGGATAACATTGTAATGAAAAATCCTGCACCTAGCTGAATAAAGAACTATTTAAATAACATTAGATGTCAATAGAGAACCCAAAAGTGAATCCCACGAGAACAGGAAAAAGCATAAATTAGCAAAAACAAAGAGAACAATAAATTTCAAGGAATTTGCTCTAAAATTGGAAATTACTTGTTAGATAACACCACAAAAAAAAAAGATGCAAGAGTATATAAAGCTGTGGTAGTTTGGGGGACGTACAATGTTAAAAATGAATTTGTTATGGTGTTCACTTTGGTATATTTGCAAATATTAAATTTTGTCTCTCTTCCTTACTGAAAACTGTGAACTCCTTGCTCTCACATTCTGTTTAGCAGAACTTCTGATGTTGAAGACTTCATTGGGTTGCAAAAGAGCATTTTTCACGTCATAAACCCAAGCATTTCTCTTCAGTTTATAGTTAACGACTTGGTTTTATTAGGCCTTAAAGCCAACTAAGTATCCAGTAAAAACAATTTATTTGTACCGACTTTGACTTTCATAGCATGCATATGCACAAGAAACGGCTACAAGAACAAATATCAGTTGTGCAGTCTCCCCTGCAATGGCTTGACAACAATTTCCAAGTAGCGTCAGAATGCCCTACTAGTTCTCCACCTTAAGCTATGCAGTCGTTGCTCTGTTTATTGTTGTATCAATAAAAGATAAAACCTGCAAATGGGGGTTTTGAGAAATATTAAACCACAACAGTAAGAATTTCACTGAAACCAATTAAGTAAGAATCACTTCATTTGAGCCATGAAACATCAAGAACAACATGTTTAATTCCCCAAAATACCAGGTACTTTTGGATTTTTTTGACTTCTTAGTTTATTTTTTTTCTTTTTAAAATGAATGATGGTGAAATCAAATGGGGAAGAATACTTCTTAAGCCGTATTTTAATCCTACCCTATTAAAAATAAAAATTGCAATACTTGCTGTTACAGTTTCAAGTCAAAGACTACTGACTCAACTGGGGTGAGTAGCTACCTTTTGCAGCCCCACTGAAGCTGGAACCTGAATTTTGGTAGTAGAAGCTTTCTGTGAAAGGGGCTATACTCTCCTCCTTTTGGCTTATTTAACTAGTCCCACAAAAATACTAATTCACCCAAATGTGACTGATCAGTATGAAATTGATATCACAGTAAAGCTGATGCTTCTGTTAATGAACAATTTACTCTGGAATGGATTTGTTTCATGATTATAAAGTTTTACCCTTCTTTAGCTGTCACCTACCAAGATTCTAAAGGAACAGCTCTGACAAACAAAAACATTGCTTAAGTGATCTGTAGCAACAAACTGGGGGAGGAGCACTTACATGTTTATCATAAACTATGTATTATTGATCCATGACTCCAAAAATGTTCCAAACAACCTTTCTAGGAATTTATCAATCATTAGCCATTTCTACAGTCCATGCAGAACGTGACTTCACGTGGCAGTAAAACTGCTTTTCTCTTGCACTACAGAGCATACCGGTGTCTGAGCAGGCCTAAGACACAAACATGGAGTGCAATGAAGCCTCCACTCGAGAACGTTTATGCAGTGCAACACCAACTTTGCAGTCAAGCTCCTGGAAGCCAGCTAACTACAGTCACAAGTGGTCAATTGAAACTTGCAGACTCAGGTTCTCAGTGGCTTAATTAGCTGAGCCAAACAGCCATGTTAATACAGCTTCCAATTCAAAGCTAGCTTGGTATTCAATTAGATCATATTACATTATCCAAAAGCTCATTCATGCTTGAAGTGGTGATCCCATTCCCTTTTCCTTTCTTTTCCTGTAGAAATCTAGTTTATACTTTTCAGAAAGGATAAATGCACTCCTTCTTCTAATTATTCTTGGATTCTAGATATCCCTAGAGTTAGCAACCCTTTACTTTTTTAAGACTACCTTTATTATCATACTGTGAAATAAAACATCTACTGGTGACACAATACAAATATTTTATATTAGGTTAATATACAGTTATTTTTGTGTATTCCTACTGTATATATGTGCCACTGCTTTTTTACCCATACTACAAGTATTTAGGAAGATATTTATTTCCCTTTTTCCCTTCCTTCCCTTTTCCTGTAACAGGATAAAGCACTTCTTCCCACCCCCTGGTATTCTGGAATAGTTGGGGTAGTTGAGATGATCTGGAGATAAAGTGAAGCAAGACTTACAAGAGATAAAGGGGATTTCTACATCAACTAGTTTATATATGGAGGTGGTGAAAAGGTTTCTGGGCAGATTCTCCAGCTCTGAAGCAGAAGCAGCAAACTTCAAGCTAAGAAGCTGGCCACCAATCATCTCTTCAAGTAAGACTATTTGAATGTTATGGACCTTCATTCTTCCTTCTCAGCTTTGCCAAGTACCAATTATCTACTATCTTCTCTCCAGTCATGTCAATGACTAAAAACTAAGTTACATTCAAGATATAATTCCTAACTAACTTTGCCATCTTGCAAAGGAGCAGCAAAGCAGCAAAGGAGATTTTTAAAGTCCCTAAAAAATTCTGGTTACTTTTTCTTTCTCTCTTCAAGTTTGCCATGCCCTTAATTGTTCCAGAAAAACCATTTTTGAAGCCAGGCTGAACTGTAACTACCTAGATTAACAATAAAAAGAATTTTAGGAGATAATTTTTTTTCAAATTTAGACAGTTTACAAAGTCACAGCAAGCCTCTCATAATAGCCAAACACAGAAATAATTGAGGGCTTTTAACTGTCTTGAGGACAAGGAACTGCGGTAAACCGGCTGTGTCACAGACAAAATATGTAAACATGCTTTCAGAGCTGTTACTCTTAAACTGTGCTTAGCTTGATGTATGATGCTTCTACCTCAAACTCAAAGAAGACTCGTGCACAAAATCTGTTCTTTTTTTTTCTTCCTAGTTATGTAATTTTTCTTTATATAAAATTATCTCTGCCTACAAGCTTTTTCCTGCTTTGAGGACTACATAACTCTTCACACAGAATTAAGTACATCTTCTTGAATAAAACACATTCCATTTTTGAAAGGGCCTACTTTATGCAGACTTACTGTGTAAAAAATGGTAGGAAACCTTCAGATGAGGATATCAGTGGGGAAGTTTTGCATCACCTATTATTTTGCCACCACCATCCCTTGCTGTGGAAGTCTCTAACTTGATGTAATTATTTACCCTTATTATATTGGCATATGAGTTAGTGTTCCCTTAAGATCAAGGTTTCTTGTCATTAGTTTCAAAGATGCCATTTGTGAACTACCTCCAGGAAGAATGTTTTTCAGATTGAAAGTGCTTATCATAGGCTTATATTCTGTCTAAAAAAAGATAAGCCTTGGATTGGCGTCTAATTTCTGAAATTAAGTATTTTTCAATTAAGTTAATTTTACTGAATTTCTGACTATGTTACTTTTTAATTGCAACTTTATTGTACAAGTATCCTTTAATTAATACTCACCTCCAGAAGATAAGGCTCCATTTGATCCAGAGTTTTGCCTAGATGTTTATCTGGATCTAAACCTGCAAAAAAAAAAAAGTGTAAAACTATTTTTTATAAAGTACTGTTATGACACCATGAAAGGCTCTTTTCTTTTTTCTTTTTTTATTAAATATAGCATGTCTCCCTCAGAAACTAGTCCCATTGTATCTAAAATTGTATCTCTGTTCCTGCTTTACCTTTTCAACTTTATAAGTTTTGCAAACTCATGGCTGTTCAATGGTCACTTCTAAGGCATAAATCAAACAATTAGCAGAAATCAGAGTGTTATAAAACATCCAGGAACAACTGTTTCGAGAGCTGACACGGTCAACCAAATAAACGTTCTAGTTAGATCTCAGATTAAGTGGTCAAAAGGTCTTAACATACGAAGTAAATTAAAAAAAAACAAACAAAATCATGACTTCTGAAAGAAAAATAACACTGGAAAATTTTCTGTGATCACATTTTTTGCTACTCTTAATTATTGTGGTTTGGGTTTTTTTGGTACTGATCACAAAATTGTCTATTTTTTTCCTACTCTACTGCTTTATACAATAATGGGTATCATTAAAGAGCTGCCATCAGAACGACTCCATTTAGAAGCAATTTCTGAAGTATGTACCTTGCAAAGCACTTTAGATCATTGATGATGAAAGCTGTTATATAAATGTATGGTATACTATTATATAAAGTCGTTGCAGAGTTCAAATAGCTGATATGGCTTTTAATTTTTACAATGATGGTTTTGGTATATTTAAATTCCTGTGAAACTAAAACAAGTTAGAGTGAATGAGATCTCAAAACATTAATAAAGTTTTTAAATATTTCATTAAAGCACATTAAAAATTCCCTTACTATCTAGGGGAACATTTTAAAAACTGCTTAATAATTAAAATGGAAGAGGACTGAGGTTTTTTCCTCTCTTTATTCTTTTTTGGTATTGGTTTATCGCTCTATATTAACAGACTGAAAATGTGTGTTGCTAGATATAATGATAATTTATGCTCATGGAAATAATTCTGAAATATCTTAATTTCATTTCAATAGTTCCAACGATTCTAGTGATGTCTGCCCATTTACAACAGCTTAGCATTATGTCCTTGATTTTAATGGAACAGGTATTAGCCTAAACAAGCATTTTCTCTTATGATAAACTAATAATAATGAATACCATATTACAGTACTCATTTCACATATTTACATTAACATTCTTCATTAACATAATTACTTTTCTAGGAGAAGTAACTCCTCTCCTTGATAAAAACAAATTAATTTCCTTCAAATTTAAACCAAAGGATACGTTACAAACACGTGAGATGGGAAAACTAACATGCTACTAGACACACTAACGTATTATTTCTTTCACAACTTCTCTTTGATATTAAAAAGGATATACCTTCTGCTCTGCCCACTAAGGAACATAAACCAACAATTTAAAAGAAACTACTACACAAAGAGTATGCAAAAAATCCAAATAGATTGCCTACTTATACACTATAGGTAAACTCTTTAGTAATATCCCACACCTGCATGAAAGTCTGTGGGAGTGCAACATACCCTTTCTGTTCCTTTCTGTTTCTCAGTAGAATTCTTTTTTTTTTTTTTTGATAGCTTGTCTTCCTTTTGAAAAATATTATTTCCAGTAGGTTTGTGCTGCGAACGAATACAGACTGCCTGCTAAAGGCGCGAAGACCCAGTTGTCCCGGCGCGTGAGGGAGCGGAGCCACCTCTCTGTTCAGTGAGGGAGGCCCTCGCGCTCGCTCGTTGCTGTGGCAACCGGGGCAGCTGACTCGGCTGGTTACCCCCTGGAGGGCTCACACCTGTGGGGAGGTCGCGTCAGGTGACCCGAACTGACCAATAGGGTGCTCCGTCCCATCTGCCATGCTCAGGATGAGAGCTGAGGGATCAGAGGGCCCAGGCGGGTTTCTTTGGCGGCTGATGTCTGAGGAGGACCCTGTCTGTCCATCAACCTTTGATCCCGACCTCTGCTTCCTGAATCTGGAATCCAGTTCCCATCCATTGCTGAGTCTGGAACTTCCCCTGACAGTGATATCTCCCTGAGAGCCTGATATAATTTTGTACATAGTGTATCTATTTTACTATTTCCTTTTTTATTTTATTAGTAGTATTTCATTAAAGGAGTTTACTATTCTGTAAACTCATAAATCTCTCTCCTTAGAGCAAGAGGTGAGAGAGAGCATCTGTTGTCTCACTGTTGGCCAATCTGGCCCAAACTGTGACAGCAGTGTAGCCTGTAATTTGCAGAACCAATAATCCATATCTCAAATCTCTAATGGTATGGATGTATAAATGAAGCTGTATGTCTGTTGCCACTATCACTACAATAAAGTATCTATACTCTTCAGTTTGGTATGTTCTTTAAACAAAGCAGTAGATTGATTCAGATTATTGAAATTACTTACACTAAAAAGAAAAAGAATGTATTGTAAATTCTTAGTAAGTTCCATTTAACCACATGCTCCAGATTTTTCCTTCATGAAACTAGATGTGAAGAAAGCTGGATGGGTGGATAAACCAACAACAAGATCCTGGATGACTCTACGCAGAATTAAGAAATTAATTAGGAAGGGAACTTTAATTTGCAGCACTGACATCTATTTTACTTAACTTGCATGTATCAATGGGAAGCAATTACAATTCAATTAAAATATTCACTTTTATTACTTTACTGACTGACCTTGAAGTTAATGCCTGTTTTATTTAATTGCATCGTCTATGAATAAATGTTAACCCTAGAATGTTATACCCCATTATTTTCAATGCATTTGTAACTCCCCAACTGAACTACATCAGTCAATTTATTATGTGCTGTCAAGAGAGCAAGTGGGGCTTCATTTCTTTGAGAGACACCACTACATGACCAGAGAAACATCTCAAAAGATTTGATAACGCTGTTTGTAACAGTGCTCAATAAAAACAAATTATACTCTCACCTCCAGTTTTGTAGCCTAGTTTTACTATAAAATCAGTATGTGATGGTACAAATGGTATAATCGCTCCAAAGTAATTTCCACTCCATCTGCAATTCTTGATAAATCCACTGACAGGAGCAGAACTCCTTCCCACAGACACGAGCAGTGGCTGCAGAGCCGTCTCACGCCCGGCCACACGGCAAGCGCTGCAGAGAACGGCAGCCGTGTCACAGACTAGGGCAGAAAACCAGGGCTGTGTTCTGTAGTGAAAAAAACTGTACTGAAAAACATTACTAGGCATTTCACTAGTGCTAAGCATGTCGGTGTTAAGTTATGCAAAAGAACCATATTTTAAATGGTTCACTTTGTACACCTGTGTTAGTGCAGTATAAAGCCTTCACCTGAGGGGTTACTACCCAATATTACTAGCATTTATCAAGATAATTAAAAAATCAAGTTCCATTTTCATGGCATTACATTCAGCTAATAAAATCCACATTCTAAAGACTCATTTTATTAACAAGAACATGTTTTATACATGTTCAGAATTTTAAAATAGTCTTCATTTATAAGAAAGTCTTTTTAATATAAAAATTTTTTTTTTCTTAGCAAAATATCAAGTAAATAAAAATAAACCATAATTATTTGTTTTCATAGAATGATAGAAAAGTTTGAGTTGGATGGGACCTTAAAGATCATCTAGTTCCAACCCCCCTGCCGTGGGCAGGGACACCTCCCACTAGACCAGGTTGCCCAAAGCCCCATCCAGCCTGGCCATGAACACTTACAGGGATGGGGCATCCACAGCTTCCCTGGGCAACCTGTTACAATGTCTCACCACCCTCATAGTAAAGAATTTCTTCCTGATACCTAATCTAAATCCCCACTCTTTGAGTTTAAAACCATTGCCCCTTGTCCTATCACTACACTCCCTGATAAAGCAATGGTGGTACATAAAGTTCTTCTAGAAACTACGCTGAACCAAACTCTAACCCATAATACATGAACACACTGTGAAGGAATCACTACCACACATATGCATCAATAAAACAGAATTTGAGATAACCATTATCTGTTGATAATGTAGGGAAAAACATCTGCTCTTTCCTGACTAACAAACCTTGCCATTCAAAAAGCACGTATTATTCCTCTCTGACTTATTACATAAAATAAGATTAAAATCACTATGCATTATCATTCTTCTTGAAATTTCATACACATAGAATTACCATAGACTTTTGGAAAAAAAAAACCTGGAACTTGTTTTAAAGTCATAGCAACTGAAGTCAGTCTTTTTCCTGACTTCTTGAGAAGCATTGTTGAAAAGATTAGTAACTGCCCCTGTTATGGATGTCAGGGACCGAGACATAAGTTCTGATGATGGTGGACAGTATAATGCACAAAAAGGTTTCCGGGAAAATCCTTATCAGCTGCTCACCAAAAGCAGAATTATTTATAACTTTAAATAAGAAAAGAGGCAATGAAAGACTAAAATTTCTTTTGATCCAAAACTACTCTTTCTCTCTTTTAAATTTTTCAGAAAGAAAACAGGGTGTTAACAGGAGGTTATTGAACCTTTAACGTACAGAAATATGGAGAGAAAGCAAAAGTGAATAAAGGATAGATGCAACCACCCATCTTAGAATTGGAACAGATAAAATAGGACTATTTTGAAGGTAAAATCCTCTACTTCAAATATGTTGGGTTTTTTTTTTCTTTCTATGTAAACAATACAAAATCATGGATTTTCATGAAGCAGGATCATGTGCTTTTCTTTAAACAATACTGAATAAAAGCGTATGTTTCTAACAGAACAGGAAAAGCCAATACCAAAAAAAAGTATTATTTGGTAAAGCAGGCTTACTCTGCAGGAGTGCAGGATTGTCACAGAGCCTTCACGACACAGGAGTGCACCTGCCACAGAGATATTAATGCACTGTAAATCTATACCTTAAATTGCCCTGAGGTGTATTATTCCTGGTGTCATATTTAGCTTTCATTTCTTCGAAGAGCTGGGAAGAGAACTTTTTGTCTGGTAGCATAACTTGACAGGTTCATAGCTGACTCTTAACTTCCTCATAACTTTCACACATGAAAGGCTGTAAAACAATGGTGAACTGGACAGATTCCTTTACCTCCCTTTTCCAAATAATAATTAAAAAAAAGTAAAAGCTGCTTAATTTTCATACAAAAATGAAGGAAAGAAAAGTACAATAAATACTGGATATTATCCCACCTCTAAAAAATTTGAGATATGTCTAATTTATGGTATAAAAGAGCAAAATTCATGCAACTTGATTATGTGTCTACGTCTTTTTTCCTCCCCCCCCCCCTTTTGTTTTTCTTTTTTATATGGGTTAATTTATTCAGCATGGAAATAGTACAGGGACGCAATCTGATGACACAGTAAATCTTTTCAACTAACTGGTAAAATTATAAAATGGTAATCCCAAAGTAGTTCTAGCATATGTTTCCAGTGCAGTTTATTTAGGATCACAGTTTATCTTCTTTCTTGGAACTTCGTCAAATATTTTCTAAACTAGGTTAGTCTGATGTAATCAAATTTTAGAATTCTAAGAGGTAAAAGGCTCTAAAACTCTTCATACCAGCAATGTTAATTTTATCTGTAATCTCTTGTGATTTTATTTTTTTTAACATCAAAGTTACTTGTGTTCTAGTTACATCTAGGATTCAAAGCAACTTAGCTCTGCCATTTCAGGAACAGAAACCTCAATAGGTCTTTGAAGAAAATTTGTATTGTTTCATCAAATAATGAGGCAGTATTTTCACACAGGTACTTTTAAAACTCTAAAATGTTCATAGTTTAAAAAGATATAGTGAAGAATTGTTCAATAACAGCATTAAACTGCTTTTAATCAAATCCAAGACTCTATACAGCAAATGGTTCAGTTCATTGAAAATGCTGCCCCAGACAACTTCCTCCCAGGACTTTCAAAGGACTTTAGACACTTAAAAAAGAAGTTATTACAGGTTCAGTTGCATGACTTTCCTGATATAAATCTGTTTTCAGTGTTTTTAACTTTGGCATTAACTTTAGGGAACTATTTCTTTATTAACTTATTTAATTCAGAGTTCAACCATCCCAGCACCACAGTTTAGATAAAAAATGGATCTACTGTTTTGTCCCTGTTAAAGAATTCTGGCATTTTCATGCTTTGAAGAAAAGAATTGAAATTTGATTCAGTGGTAGAGAAAGATGCATGGTCCAAGTGGCAAAATTTGTATCACTTTGATTAAACAAAGCCACATGCAGACAAGTTATAAACCCCTAAAAAGTCACAGTTCCCAAATGAATCAAAAGAGACTTCTGACAGGGGAAATCAGTAGATCATCTGTGAAAGGGTAAGGCCAGAGCAAAAATAAAGGATCACAGTACGACAAGAAGTCTCTTAAAACTTCAACTCAGAGAGAGCTGGAAAGCAAGTATCTATGTATGGTTCTAACCACCCAGACAGACCCTTAAAGCTTTGAGATTAAGCTGTATTTTAGCACAGAATTCACAGTGAATGTGCATCCAGAACTTAAATCTTACTAAGCATTGAAAAGCAGCAAATAATATTCTAGTATTAAAAAGACACCACTTCTCCCTCTTGATTTTCATTGTTAAGATTATTTCTGCTTTTGACATCTGTTACTAAGCTCTTTTTCTTCTGCTATCTTTCAGCCCAAAGTTCTCTATTATTGTTTCCTTCACTAGAACCCTTAATTCCTTTTCTTCCACTTTAATTGCCTAATAGTCTATTCTTAGCCCACTGCTTCCATTTCACTTTTTCTTTAGGTGATCTATCTCCCCAGATTGCAAAGTGATTTTTCCACTCTTAAGACATCTCTCTCCAGTTTTGTTGGTCTCTGACATCTCCTCAAGAAGCACTGCACTCAGTGCAGTCAACTTTCAATTACTGAAAATATCAACATCCTTCCTAATCTCCAACCTATAGGCTCAAGAGATAGCAAAGAGGGAATCATGTTTTTCTAAGCTGTTCCTAGACCCACTTAAACTGCTGCAAAATCTCATTTCTTTTTTTTTTTTTTTCTCTAACACAAACATTTCTTTACACCCATGCACTAAAATCTCTTCCCAAAGCCTCATTTTATACTGGTAACGGAGTATCTGTCAGTCATACACAAGCACCAGGAACTAACATTCCAAATGAAAAGATTATTTTCTTATCTTATTTTTCTAACCTTTCAGCTATGCTCTGAATCAAAACTTTTCTTCACTTGAACTCCATTCCAAGTTCTCTTTTCTCTTACTCATCTCTTTCACATCATACTCTTCTTAAATTCCAAGCTAATTTTGATTGACTTCTTGTCTTGCACACAATTGCCATTTTTCCATGTTGATCTTTTTTCATGTGAATTTTTTCCCTCAGGAAAAAAAAATAAAGGCCTGAGCTAAAATGGCTCCTCCATTTTCATAATTGCTCCCAAGTGTTTTCATACAAGGTCTGGTGTGGTACCTTTTTTTCTATTATAAATAACATGAATGATGTAGATAAATGAAGTACTAGACAAACATATTAGGGAACAAGCCTAAGGCAGAAGTGTTAAATACACTTAAACTCTAAAGGACCAACTAAGCTTTGGAAGCTTTGTTTGAAAATTCAGTGACAATAACATGTGCTAGCTTGGAAACAAAGATTAAAAGGGGGAAAAGACTTGTAAGAATATCTTTCCTAAAGTATACAATGTGTAAATTTACTGAATTTATAATCTGAAAAAAATTACAATAAAAATAAAAGCTATCATATATGTATACAAGATACTTTAACATTGTTCAAGGATATTTCTAATAAAAGTTTAAGACTACTTTTTAGAATACATCATTCCTATCAAAATAGACAATCATTAAAATTTGACATTACTTATAAAACTATTATTGTTCATTTTATGTTTCACTTCAAAATATGATAAACAGAGGTCTTTTTCATATTAATAAAACCAGACACTACAAAGAGCAAAGGTTGTAAGGACTGTCACAAATTCCATTACTGCTCCCATGTCTGGTAACTGCCAAAGGAAAAAGCAATGGAACAAGCAGCTCTAAATAAGATGAACTAGCTAAGAATAATACCAATGTTTAGTTTATTTAGAAATAAGTAAGTGAAAAAATCCTTACAATACAATATGGAAGAAAACAACTGGGATCTTGTATCGATTTCTAAACAAAATGTTCCTCGTTTCCTTCTGTTATGTTTGTGAACTGTATGAGAATTTTTTGAAAATATTTAGAGGAAGCAAGTATGTTCCCCTGCGATGATGATGTAAAAAACTCCTTCAGTTTCCCCAATGACTTTAAAATTGCCCAGTACTAAAAACTAGAGACACATTTTCAAAGAGCACTGTTCCTTTCCATTGCACAGATGATGTGCTCAGACAAAACTCATACACCCACCAATTTTACTTCAGGAGATGATTTGATATTACAGCCAACCCAATTTAGGAGTAGGCTTTCTACTGATAGAGTGTTAACCTCCACACGGCCATGGCATCTACACAGTAAGTTCCCGTCTGTGTAGTACTTCCCTGTGATCACCAGCTGCAGCCACACAATCACTGAAGCTTTTACAGGGGCAGAAGCAAGTACGGACTTGTGGTTTGGAAGAGTCAGCTAGAAGGGGGAAGGGAAGATCAACCTTTTGGCAGCAACTTACCATCAGATTGGTTTATCTGTAACACTAAATTACACCCTCAGGAGCTTAACCAGGAACTGTGTGGTGCTAGTTCTTTTCTAAGGTACTCCTTTGTACATAAATCTTACCTCCATTAAAATTAATGGGAGTCTGGCTCTCTATTTCAGTCAGTCAGGATTTCTCTACTCTAGTGGCATGCAAATAATAAACAATAATGCAGACCCCTAGGTGGTTAGGTTTAAAGGATAAACAAAAGCCACAGGTACTTATTTAATTATACTAAGAAGTAACATTCTCTCTTTCTAAATGAAGAGCTGATATACAAAAACCCAGGCATCCCTAAACTATCAGCTTTTCAGAGCATTCTCTGTATAGCATGAGTATACCAATTTTCTTGATCTTATGAGGAAAGCCTCAGGATCTTCTCACAGCAAAGGAGTCTCAAGTTAAATATACATAGTTTAGACAGCTCAGTTTAGAGAAGAAACTTCAGGATTTGTTGACAGACAGAAGATGGCAATGGCTACCTAAGGACTCATTACTCCATTACTGGAGAGAAACAGCCTGAGTAAGCAATTAGGGACCACACCATCCCAAAAATTTGACTTCGACAGCCCGTGTGATTTCAACTGTACCCATGGCTGAGCATGCAGATTGTCCAGAAGCACTCACAGCAGCCGGATCTACAAGATAAGGGATGTAGCCATGTCATAAGAGCCCCACTTCAAATGTATGCTGAGAATGTCAAGTTAATCAGCCCTCATACAAAGTTTCAGCTTTTATTATTGTGCAACAGCTGAACAGCGATATAGTATCATTTCTCTCGTGCAGTCCAAAGAACAGCTAGAAGTTAGAAACCTAATTTAACCATGACAGAGTTTTTTTCAACTTAGTATTTCTATTAATTGATCACATAATTACAATGTTTTTTCAAGTATTTAATTCAAATAATAAATCATTACTTTACTATAACCAAACTGGAAAGAAGCTGCAATGTAAAAAGTAAAGAATGCATGTGAATACCATAAAAGACAGAAATCTGACCATATCTTCTGATTTTGTCTGAATCACTGATGAAGCAATTTTTTCACATTCTCAAGCTAACAAAGTGCACTTACAAAATTTATTGCAGGTGAACATTACTCTTAAAACTTCAAAAAAATCTAGAATCACTGAGGATCAACTGCTTTAACTGCATGACTTAGAAAATTTCAAATATATTCTCATATATATGGGAACTGAAGTTTGTCATATTTTAAAATCTATAGTGGGGGCTTAATTTTTAGTGTTAATCCTTAACAAGATTTAGGTATAGTTAACTATATAAGTAAAACTAAATAAAACTCAATGCTCAATTTTTACTGAGGACCATACCGTGAGGAACCCAAAGATTCCTTCCAAATGTAACCTTCCTCCTCTCACTTCCACCTTGTGCTGCAGGGGAAGCAATTTGCTTTAGAACGTGGCACAGGTAAGACCAGTATATAAACTTATCAAGATAAGATCAAAAGTTGAATCTTATGTTGACACTCTGCAAGTTAATTCATAAAATGTGTCCAGAGAGCAAGGATATCAAAAACGCATCTTATGATTGTGCTATGTCAGACTGTGTCATATAAGCAATGCATATTTCTGGAATTTCAGGCACATACATGTTAAAAACAGTCAATAACTGTTTCTATATTGGCTGTTACTGACTAACCTCATTCTGACTTTCTGGGATTTCCACTGAAGAGGGCTATTTTTCAAAGACAAAGTACCATGTATCAAACAGGCATCTTTAGCAGCCAGAAAATGGCACTGAAGATAAGCGGCTGCATAAAAAACTTTTGTTTTGGTTTGGTTTTTTTTTTCATTGCTTAGGTTTGGTGCTAGATCATGGAATTCCCTCATCATTAAAGCCTCTGAATACACTCTAAAAGAATGAAAGCTGATCTACTTATAGGTCAACAGTAGGCATGTGAAGAAGGCTTGCTAACAATACTTCTTTTGCATGTAGGTGAGAGCAATTGCTATCCCATCTGGGAAAGCACACTACTCTGAGATAGAAAACTCCTGCCACTGGCAAAGTTTATGGTATTAATTTGTAACGGTGGATTTAGGGAAGTGTACTAAACTAATGCTTTTTTACTTGCATAATTATGTGTTTTCTACATAAAATGAGAGGCTTTTACCTTGCCAATACTGGCACTGAGTTAACGGAAAACAGGACAAGGCGGGTGTAGAGGTATGCCAGTGCTGATGAATGTCAAGCTAAGTTACAGATTTGTTTCATGCCTTAACATCTGTACAATGTACCATCTAATGCATTACCTGTCAGACTCTTAAATCTGTTATTTTAAACATTTTCATTGCAGTTTAGCTTTGATTATTAATCTAAGAGGCAAAAAGTTAAACTGTATCTTATCTTCTTTGCCACTTGATATGTTAAATAGCCTTCATACCTTAAATCCACTTTAATAAGGCATGCAATTATTAAAGCATTACAGAATGGCCCCAGAGCACACAAGCTCCATTAAATTTGCTTACATCTAATTATGTCTGCCTGAGGCAGGTGAGAAATTGACTCTGATAAGATCTTTCTTTTACCTGTAGCCAAAAAAAAATAAAAAGGAAAAAAATCGCAGTGATTTCCAATCTAATTGCTATCTACAAGTATTTATGGTATTTGTTCCTTCAATGAATAGCTCACAAAGCACTCTTTGTGCACTAACTACTGCATTTTACTTTTTTTTTAAGACTTCAGAATACAAAAGAAGCTTATCTTGCTTCAGGCATAAGACAGGTCACCAGTGTTGTCTACCTGTGAAATACTTTTAGCTATTATTTAAATCATGTGTTTTCTTTAACATTTTTTCAAGTAAATTTTACATAGTATTTACCTGTTCCATTCTGTGTGGGGTTTTATCCCTTTCATAATTAATTTTCTTCAATTGTACAAATTTTAGTGAAAACAACCTAAACTTGATGCAAACTAATTCTGATGTGAAAAGACGTTACATATCCTTTGAGGAATTTTAATTTTTCTTCAAGTCAGCATAAGCAATTAAAGCATTCTGGTTTATGACAAAATAACATAAATGTACAAATATGCTTTACATGGCCTGAAAACTGTTCTTTTAAAAATATATTTAATTTCCAATTCAAAAAAGAAGTGTTTTAGAGTAGAAAGCACAGCATTCAGCTCCTATGTATTTATAAATGGGCTTCCAAAATTCAGTAAAATGCTATTAAATTGCATTGCTTGTTACCTCTAAGTGAAAGGGGAATGAGGTATTTCTAATCATTCTAATCTCACTAACAGTCCTAGCAGATCCTAGAGAACAATACAGTGAGACCATCATAATGATAACGTAAAAACTAGTTAGGAACTATGCCAGCTGAAGAGAAACAAATAAAAAAATACATGGACTCCATGCAGTCTAAAAGGATTATAATTCGATACTTGGTTAATGTTCAGGAGAAATTACTTTCTTATAAAGCATTTTTCAAAGAAGACAGGCATTAGGAATTTGATGTGAAAGTTGCCCAGATAAACCAGCCATCAGACTTCTAATGCAAGGTTATACAACGATAATTTTTAAACATACATCTTTAGCCACCAATGTCACTGATTCTCTTGTAGTATACTAGCCATTTGTTGGTCCAATGGACTGCAAATCTACAGTCCGCCCCAAAAGAAAAGGTCCTTTGGTCACACTTTAAGCTTAACATGTCATTTGATACTCTTAAACGAAAAACTGCACAGAGGCCTGAAATGAATATATTGTGTCATTAACATGATTCTTATGTGCTTCTTAGGGTTATAGAGCACATCACTCCATAAGCCTTGCTATAAAATGTCATTTCACCTTCTCCTTACATTCAAACAATAAACAAATAGGTTATCTTTTGTACTGATTTGCTTCATTATACAAACCTCATTTTGCATATTTGGCAATGAAAAGACATGTTGATTTTCTGGTGCAGTAAACGACTATATCTTAAATACCACTTTTTTGAAGGCAATGACAAACTACTTCTGTTTGCTATAGGTTTTATCAACTCATAGGCTGTTGTTACACAAAATGCTTTGGCCTCATATAAATACATCTTGTTTGAAAGTAATTTGTTGTATTTCTATTAAAACTTTCATGGTTGTTTTATAATATTGTCTAGCCACCAGTGTGCATCATCTATAAATGGCAATACTGTGAAGCACTGAATTATGCATGCATCTTTACTGCAAATCAAAACCAAACTATAACACAAAAAAAATCACAAGAGGAATTTAATAACTATATTAGGAAGAATTACTTTCCAGCTTTTCCATGTCTACTCTAAGAATGAATTGCAATTAGGTAAATTAATTATTCAGACTTCATAACTATTATTCAACCATATAATTTTGTTAACATTTTCTTCATATTAACATTTCTTATCCTAGAACATAGAAAAAAAATTCTGGTTTTCTGTGTTATATTGTGAATTTGCCCATGGGAAGTTTTAGTAGACAATATCAGAGAAGCTCAGAACTTGGATACATACCAAAAGCTGCTACTTTTATAATTATTGCTTGAATGTTGGATGATATCATTTCTTTAAGCAATATTTCCTGGTTCCGATGCCAAAGGTAAGCTAAAGGCTGAAGATCAAGCCTTCTGCATCTTAAAAACAACAACAACAAAAAAATGGATAAAGACAAGCATTATACTTTTACGCAGCATGATCCACTTAAAATAAAAGAAAATTAATTTTTCTGATTTCCCACTTTAAAATATTTTTTCTTCTGTAATTCCTCCTTTTCCTACTCCTAGATTGCAGTATATACATTATGTCTAATATTAAAAAAGTTAAATAAGCTTGTTCTGACTGTAATTCAGTCAGTAAGACATATCTCACTGATGTAAACAGATCTGCACGGGAACATAAGTAAAACCATAAGAAAATGCATTCCTAAACATTTAGGCACGCAAACTCATTTAACACCTTAGGAAGTGATCACTTTTTATGAATACAGCTAAGGTAAGAGTTACTGCTCTGTGATAAATGTGGCCTATGTCACAAGTACAATATGCTGAATTTGTTACACTCAACAAACGTGCGATTTGGAAGAACACCCAAGGAAAAGAATAATTCAGGAAAATATATACAGCTTGTGATACAAAGTAACAACCTGTTAATGTAAATTTAATTATTTGTTTTGATACATATCATATTTAGACAGCATTTGATACACAGCATTTGATTGTTTATCAAATTAGAGAATCACTAATTTGCACTATTGATAGGTAACCCTTCCGCAAATTGTCAAATACCATCCGTTGATGATAAAATGTGTAATGATTAGTTCCTGAAAAACATTTAACCATTGGACTAGGTCAGAGCACTCAAAAAATTACGTTTATTTGTCAATTATCATTGTTTATCTAATATGTGGGCTTTCTCCCATATGTTAGATAGACCCACAAGTATTAGTGTCAAGACTTCATAGTTAAATGGATGTTTAATGTTGACACATAAATCCATAGTTAGCACCCATATAATTTGATTGGTTTTGTTATTACTTTCATATATTTTAACAGAGCACTAAATTGTGAAATTAACAGAAACATTTAGCAACTCAGAATGTAAAGTAGTTCATTTAGTTGCATAAAATTAGCTAACAAATTAGCTGACTCCAAGTAACTGGTTTAGGGGAAAATCTATGGATCAATGTAATATTTTTTAATCACTGAGCAACCTTGGAATGAATCAGGTCTCTTTGAAATAGTGTGATGTCCTGTCAATCCTTTGGCTGTAGTAAAAGATCTGGAACCCACAATCAACAAAAGAAATCTTTTCTAAAATATCTAGTTACATGATCAGGCAGTCATTAATATGTTTTAAGCATAAGGGAAAAGTAAAAGAAAGGAGCTGTTTCTGACTGCAATTTACCTATTTAAGGTGTAAAGAAACCACTCATGCTGTGTAACTTGCTGATGTTAGTCGAGTTGGCAGAGCACTAACTTCACCATTCTTACAGTTCATAAAGTATTCCAGATATTTGCTTTTATCAGCAACAAATAACTAATGAATTAATGAAATTAATTTTAAACACAAGGTGGTTTTGCCCTTTGTCAGACATATATAGCGAAAACTTTTTTTCCAGACCCAAATCAAATCTTGGCCTATATAACACACAGAATTCCCATTACATAACCCCTTTTTTTTTTAATTAAGACGCTTAAAAGTATCACAGTCTATCTAGACTTAAATAGCATGCACAGTAGAAATGACAAATGAAAACACCTGATTAATGATAACCAAGTTTAGATTTTAAGGAAGGGAAGACATGCACATAAGGATCCTCTTATATTTAATTCCTGATAACAAGTCACAAAATGTTCCTCTGTATTGAAACTCTGTTGAGAAATAGATACTTGACCACAACACTGTAGTCACTGGAACTGGGTGAGGTTTCCTGAACCTAATCAACTATTTTCATATTAAAGCTGTGACAAACCCATGACAGACCTGAAGAGGAATCCAAAAATCCAGTATAGTCTCTACTGTTTTTTCACTAACTTTTTTTTTTTTCAATTATTTCAGGAAAAAAACCACCACAATAACTAAACACAGTATATGTAGTAGCAATCTGAATGAATTTGATATCATAGAACATGAGAAATAAAGCAACTGCCTCTGCTCCGGAATTAGAGTTAGAAAATGAACAAGTAAAGCACTTTTCAGAATGTATATATTAATAAAGATTAATATTTTCTTACACATCTTCAACTCGAACTCTCTGGTAGTCAGAAAGAATGGCTCCCACAGATACACCCTCCACTCCTTCTTTGTCCTGAAAAAAACCAAGAAATACTTATAATACCAGTATATGCTGGCCTAAACAATAGAGATTCAGTACCTCCACTAGCAGAATTAGCCAAGAATATATCTTTTTCCCTGTGCCCAGGGCATGGAACTGAAGGGGCTGGAATGCAGATCTTGCATAGACGAGAGCAGCACAGCTGACCTACAACATGGTCATTACTCTAACATAGTAATCTTGAGTAATACTTGAGTCAAGTAGCATTTACAGAAGAATCAATCTGCAGAAGTGAAAAAGTGCCAAATTTAACAGCTTATCCTAAGGTTTTCCTGACATCCGGAATATTACATCCAGCTCTTCACTGTAACTGAGGTGTTTGCTATCCCACCTACAAATAAATGTCAGTAACACACAATCATGATGATTAATTTAACTGTTAGCATTTGTCACAATATGGAGCACGAGGGTGTGAGATTACCCTTTTTACCCTCACACCACAAGACGATGACTTGCAGGCAATGTACTCAACATCATCTTTTTAAAATGCTGCTATAAAAAAAAAGGTTTTCCAAGACATATTTTCTCTGTCTCATTTTAATTACCTAAACCTAGTTTTTTATTTTTTCTTCTAAACACACTGATAACAGAACATTTGAAAATGCACATGCTTATAACATTTCATGAGCTCTTGCATTTTTAAGTTTCTTGAGTCCCAATCAATATGCTGAATTTACTTTCTTTACTAGAATTTGCTCCAACTCAACTTGTTTTCCTCTTTTAACCTATGCTGATCATAACTACAGTGCATGACTTATCTTCTAGACCTGCTCAGTTAGACAGCAATCCTCTGATGTTGGCAGAAAGATTTTACCATAAAATTTTCAACTCTATACTTAGATGTTAATTTCAAAATCAAATCAGTCTTTGCCTGCCACGGTACTGAGTTAATTCATTTTCAGCTTGCTATCAATAAAATGATACAGAAGGTGTTTTATTTAGGGAAAGATTTCCCGTTTTATGTCCATCTTGGATATTCTTTCCTCAATCTATTTTCTTATTCTTTACCTTAATTTTCACCTCATATTTGCCCAACCAAATTCCCAAGTTATTAATATCCATCTAAACTTCTGATTTAAGAGTCACCATATTTATCAAAATTCCTAGCTCTAATAATCTGAAAATGATATCACTGTTCAATTTATGTACTTCTACATGTCATTAATGGATATATCATTTAATACGAAATTTAATGCCAAATCATACAGGATTCAAGTTAATGCTTCTCACTTATCCAGAAGTAATATTACTGATAAAAATTAATTTTACTTTATCTGTCACTTCTTCATTATCCACTGCCAGTATTATCATTATTATTACTATTATCCAGCCAATATTACTTTTGTTTCTCTTTGAGCTTTCTGTGCAACAATGTTTCAAAGTTCTTTTAGAATAAAGACAAATCACAGACATTTCAACTTACTCATTCATCTACAATTATATTTCTTAAGAAGTTAACAGTTACATAAATAGAGTTTTCTTTAAATAAATTTGATAACATGATTCATGAAGGCTTCTTGAGTCTTCAAATACATCTAAAATATTTTCCCCATATTCCTTTATTTCATGCAATTTTGATATGCAGTTTACTTGTACTGTTACAATTGCACTTAAGTTGCATTCTTCAAAATTCTGTTTAGAAATATTATGAAGTCAGATAACATTCTTGGAAGACGTGACACCTAAGTATTGTTTGTTTGTGTTTTTATGTAAAAAGTGTAGCACTAACAATTCCTTCGAAATGTGCTCTATCAGAATGTTCAGACTTCATCCATCATGTCCAGAAACATTACATGTATTTCTGCTTATGTGAACAATTAATCACAGGCAACATATCCTCAAAGGTAACAATCATTAAGTGGTCTATGCACAGGATCTTGCATTTATGACCCAATATTAGTAAACAATCAATACACTGAATATTAACTGTCAATATTTCTAAGTCACCACATATCTTTCTGTGTGAAGGAATGAAGCAGCCTGCATCTGTTTCTGCTCAACACACTATATTTGTAACGGAATCACAGAATCAGAAGGGCTGAGGCTTCTCACTTTTACAAAGAAACTCGCAACTCCTGCTGTAAAGTCCATCCAGATTATCAGACTAGGACAATATATGGCAATGAAATTGAATGCCTTTATAGGGTGTCGTGGTTTAGCCTCAGACGGCAACAAAGGACCACGTGGCAGCCACGTGCACTGAGCAGGGCGCCAACCGC
>JAOQGH010000040.1:32934431-32979154 GCA_025769975.1 Gallinago jamesoni | reverse complement strand
CACATGGGATGGAATACCTGTGTCCCTGCTAGGTCCTGGGAAGAAATTAACCCTTTCTCCACCAGACCCAGTACATAGGGATAAAAGCATTCAACTACAGAAAGGAATAGGGGAAGACAAAAATCAAATAACCACTGCAGAAAAGCATCTGCATTTATAAGATCATAAAGCACACTGGGGACTCAGGGCTGATGACAAGGGAAGAGTAAAACAGATTTAGCCTATGAACAAGGAACAACAATGAAACAAAAAACCCACAAACCACACCACAAAGAACTTCTACAATCACCTCAATAGTGTTATAGATGCTGAATCTTCAAATGCTTTTTCATTACTACTTCTTCATGCAAGGTAACATAACAATACAGAAGACACGCCACATCTAGTAGATCAAGAACTGTGGGATACATGAGGGGTTTCTGCAGGTAGACACCAATGTAGCATCTACTACTGGGATTACAGCTATACTAGAAATCTGTTCAAACAGTAAGTATTTATTACTTCATGGAACATAACGATCACAATAAATACAAGCAAAATATGGGAAAAGGCAAAACAAAGAATTATTCAGATTTTCTACTTACTGAGATTACACACACGCGTATGTATGTACACATGTATGCAATGTATCTTGAAGTTGGTAACAAAAGAACCTAAGACTGTTTTGGCTGCTTGCTTACAAGCTACATTAAATCTCATTTAAATAGTCATATACAAGGTGTTCTGCACTTATTCTAATTTATTTCCTTTGATAATATGTATGTTTTAATCAACTTTTGAAATGGCAGTACATAGTGTCATTTTTCAGTGCTTAGCATTCCCATTTAAATACATTTGACAGAGCTATTCACCACTATCACTTTTCATTTAGTTATTGTGACGGTAAAGAGCAAATATAAACTTCCATCACTGTCCAGACAGCAGCTTCCACAAGGAGAAACATCAATATGCTTTGAATAAATGCTTTGAAATGGGAGAACTAGTTAATATACTTACATACCATGAAGTGGAATAAATCCAATCCCGTTATTCTGTACAGTTTAAAAAAATCAAGGTTGGAGTGGCACAAATTCAAGAAATAAGAAGATTTGAAGTGAAGAAGGATGGAGTATGAGGCGGAACAGAAAAAAACTATGGTCTAACAACCTTCATAAACTCCTCATGTGTACAAAGTTTAAAAGCATTGCTGCACAGTGTATTCAGCTCAGCAGTGAAGGATGCAAAGGGTACTAACTGAAAACTAGTTCTTCACTGGATTCACTGTTTGGTATTGAAAGAGTTATTTGGCCACTTTGCAAACAGACAGGATGTCGTTTCGTTCAGAGCTGACAGTGGTTTTCAGAGAATCAGTCCCAGAATCAGCAGTGCCAGGTCCCAGGTACTACACGTCACCTTTTAATGTGGAACCTGATCAGGTTTGCTACCACAAAAAGCATGTTCACAAAACTGCTGCCTCGGCAAGGGTAGAGCAGGCTGACAGCAGCAGGCTTAATATCAGGGATTCGCACTGAACTCAAAAGACAAGGAAGCAAATCTGGGAAAATTCTGGGACAAAGATGTTAGGTGCTGTATTATGTAAGAAGTAGCAGAGAACAGGAAAGTGTTCCAGGAAAACTAATATGGAAGTGTGGGTTTTTTCCTTGGGTTGTTTTGTTTTGTTTTTAAATTATTATTATTAAAGAAAACATCCTATTCTAGTAACTTAAGAAATTATTTTAACAATGCAAAACTTTACTAATACATTGTTAGGACAATAGACCAGTCTAAAGTAAAAATGAATTGCTTCTCTGAAATATTTGGATAATACAGAGAACACTTACACCCAGTACAGTACACTCTGTCACAGAGTACTACATCACAAAGTATGTCATTCTTACATAAAACCAGATACTAAACAAACATGTCTACAGATGCTAACAATTTTTCATTTTCCATATGACTTTAAAACTTAATTTTTCCCATCAAGACTACCAAAATTACTAATTTTAAAAGGCAAGTATAAAAATCAACTTTTAAAAGCATCTAAATAATACCAATTTTTAGCAGCAGTATTAAGCTTTATTATATACATAAGATAATTAGCTATGTTTTAACTGTAAGTGAAATTATGTCATTATTACATGTCTTGTTATAACCATTAATTTATTCCTGTTCATAAGATTCATGAAGAATAGTCTTCATGAACAATTGTATTAGAACAGCAAATCAATCTTTGCAACTGTAACTGTATTAAAATGTATAATTTATGTTTAAAGCTTCGTAGTTTTAAAGTTATATATTTTTTTAATCAGTTTAATGAATAACACAATTCAAAATTGTTGCTCTCCATGTATCATAAATTACTTAACTGTATTTTCTATCAGAAAATATTATAAAATATTAAACAGTTTTGTGAAAGCTCCAAAACATCAGTGCCATGAGTACCCTTACTGTTATGCTGTTAAGGTAGCTCTGTAATACCCATGTGCAACACTGACATACTGGTTAACAGCTGAAGTAAAACATAAACAGAAATGTAAAAGCCATTTATGCTATCACACTGTGATTTCAATTTTGCTTTTTTTTTGGTTTATTTCAGTAACTGAAATTCAATTATGGATAGTGACGGTAATTTGAGGAAATGACTACATATGCATGGTAGTATAGAACTGGTAGAAGTATTCTACTAGTAAATAAAATATTTATTGCACGGCATTGGTACAGAAGTTTTCTTTAATTTTACATTTTAGTGTCTTTACCTGACCCTCTCAGAGTTCAGCAAAAAGAAAATTAGTGCTAATGTTTTCAATTTAATTAGTATATTACATGCACTGTAATTATTAGTGGGAAATGTTATATTAATGAGTGTAAAAGTTAGCTGTAAATTACCTTGGAGTTATTATCAATTTCCCAAGTTACTGCTCCTTAAGATAACCCTCTCCCTATGGTCCTTCCGGTAATTTTTCTTTGCCCGATAAACATGATGATTAAACAGCACACAGTGCAAACCTTTGATACTTTTTAAATTAAATCCATGCCCAGCCTAAGGGCTGTGTCTGATTTCAACTAAATGTGTCAGTTAATCAGATAAAAAATTATCAGCAACTCAAAGAAGCAGCAGCCTTAGGCTTCATCAGTGCCAGAGAAAGCTGAACAAAATAAGACATACAGACAATATCACATTATGAGTAAAGGTTACTGCTACGCATATCACTACACCACCTTAATAATGTTTAGCTTAAATGAAATATTGCATACAACAGCCAAAATAATACCAAAGAAATAAAAAGGAAGTGCTGGACCTGTGCCTGTATACGCCTGTTCACATGTATTGCAAGAAAATGTGAACATTCCCCTTCAGAAAGTGCAGAATATCCTGAAAAATTTATTGTTTAGAGCAGATCTGTGTGAGAAACTTAAGGAAAAATAGATGAAGACTGGTTAAACTAGGTTTAATTTTTAACACTTGCTTTACAGCTTTGCTACAATAGCATTCATTTTATGACCAAGATATAAAATAGATTATCTATAAATGAAATTGCCTTTCCAATTAATATCCTCCTTGAATGTTCCATGAATAAAAAACCCCCAAACTGTTACACATGCTTAAATTAAAGCTTAGAGTCAGTTGTGTCTAAACAATGATTATCAATCATTTGCAAAATTTCAAATTAAAACAACATATTTGCAAATGTGTGATTGACGACATATACATTAGTAACAAGACTTTTAGGCTTCTGCAATTATTTGAGTGGAAAATTCTTAAATATGAGTTTTGCCTTACAATTTGTGAAACATTCTAAGATAACTGATTATGCCAATTTGAAACAAAGTATGTGATTTTTCTAAGCTTTGATATGTCTGTCAGAGGCAGCTGCAAGTAATCAAAGATAGCATGGAAACATCCCTAAGAAGTAGGGATATAATAACTCTACTTCAAATTGAAAAACTGCTGTTTTGTAGATTCTGCAGCTCAGCAGAATCACAGTCTTATGGATCCCTACATGGAATCACAGAATTGTCAGAGTTGGAAGGGACCTCTAGAGATCATCTAGTCCAACTCCCCTGCTGAAGCAGGATTGCCCAGAGCACATCACTCAGGACTGCATCCAGATAGGTCTTGAAAATCTCCAAAGAAGAGGATTCCACGACCTCCCTGGGCAGCCTGTTCCTTGGCTCTGGCACCCTCACTGTAAAGAATTTTTTCCTCACATTTGAGGGGAACCTCCTATGTTCCAACTTGTGCCTGTTGCCCCTTGTCCTCTCACTGGCAACTGAAAAGAGTTTCACTCCCTCCTCCTTCAACCCACCCTTTAGATGCTTGTAAGTATTGATAAGGTCTCCCCTCAGCCTTCTCTTCTCCAGGCTAAAGAGTCCCAGCTCTCTCAGCCTTTCTTCATAAAGGAGATGCTCCAATCCTTGAATCATCTTTGTTGCCCTTTGCTGAACTCTTTCCAGTAGTTCCCTGTCCCTCTTGAACTGGGGAGCCCAGAACTGGACGCAGTATTCCAGTTGTGGCCTCACCAGTGCAGAGCAGAGGGGGAGAATGACCCCCCTCGACCTACTGGCCACACTATTCCCTACACAGCCCAGGATTCCATTGGCCCTCTTGGTGACAAGGCCACGCTGCTGGCTCATGGATAGTTTACTATCCACCAGGACCCCCAGGATCCATTTCCTCCTACACATCACCTGGGACTTTCCTGCCTTCTACTTAGAGACGTCAGAGCAAGGGTATCATCTAATACTTTCATTCCTTAGAAAGGAGTAGTTCCAAAGACATGGGTGGAAATGAATTTAATGCGGATTCACATGAAATCCCTGTGTGAACACCCTCATTAAGAACTTCATTAGTCTTGGGCGGGCTTAGCTTAGCTTACTTGAAAAGTAAATTACTTTTGAATAATAGTAGCTATACAAGGAGATAATACTATGTAAGTAAAAGCTAATCAGATTCATTTTTATGAATGCCCTGCATAGGGCATGGACAGACATACCACCACCTTTAAGCACAATGGATGGCCTAACTTTAAGAGTTTTACAAATGCAATCATTGAAATACCGCATGCACACACACAGACACAAAATCTATTGATTCATTGTATAGGGGTATTCATCAGCTCTCAGTCTCAGCTTTCAGAATCTAATTGCAATCTCATAATACCCCCATTTAATTAGTGTATGGTCCTAATGCTACCTATAACCATCAAAGATGCAGTGCAGGGGTACGTTTGCACATACTTGAGCACATGGACACACCCCTGCAAATGAAAAACGAGAAAGAGCAAGAAAGACAGAAATACCATCTCAAAGTCTCATATCCAAACAGAAGTATATTGAAATGCTGCAGTTCAAAAGGCTACAACTAAATTCTAAATAGCAGAAACAGAAAATCAGGAAAATCTTCCACTATAGCCATACATCACACCATACATGCAGGTTTTCCTGAAATACTGATTCTCCATGTACCTGCATTACAAAGTTAAGAATTAATCTTTGGAATAACAAATCATTCATTAATTAATACATTTCTTTATGTTATCTCATATATTAATTATTTTCCTAAAATACAAGTGAGTTGACATATCTTTTTAGATATAATTATTTCATAAGGTTTTTTTTCTAAATTATTTCATTTAGATGGACTGATTCATGTTTTTCCAATAAAAAAATGTCATGCTAAAAACAATTCATTTAGTAAAATTTAATATAATTAAATATACCTATCAGAAAACCTAGAATACTAAAATCAAAATCAGCAGCCTTATCCACAGTTGCAAAGGTTACCTAAGGACTCTTCTACAAAACTAAGTTTTTATTTTCTTTATACAAGTCAATTAAATGCACAAGAGGCCTACATGCCATCAACAGAAGGTACAAAGTCTTTGATAGGGAGATAACAGTCTGCAGCTGAACAAAAAGGAAAAAGAATATTAAAAATTTGCATTTTGTGCTGGGATTTAGTTTCACATAAATGTCTGTTTCACCTTTGGGACTTCCAACTCTTGAATGTTCAAATAATTACAGAGAAAACTTGCCTCCAGACACTTCTTTCAGGAAATCTTATTTATAAAATTACCTCAACAAAGACTGATTACTTAATTTGATAACCAAATTTAGCAAGAACAGTCAATTCCAGATTGAACAAAAGACACTACATTGTAACGACAAGATGCCAAGGAACAACTGAAAAACAATCAAGTAACCATACAATTTTCTGCTCCTGTGCTAGAATGGATGTTGTAAGTGTTGGTGATTGTAAGTGTAACTATTTTACAATCAAGAGCAATTATATCTACACCTATAACATGAAAGACAGCAAATTTATAAACAATTCTTACACATTTATCTAGAATTAGTAGTCAGCAACTGTGATTTAAATTTAAAAACTATGTTTTTAAGATATCAACATATACAATTACATGTGGCTTCTTCAGAATGATAACAGAAGAAAAAAAAAAAAAGCCTTTGTCTTACGAAGGCAAGTACTAGCCTATATTATTATGTTTCAGATCAATGTCTTCCTGAAGACAAACCACTTACTAAATCAAGAAAAAAAATGTCAAAGGAACATTAGTTTGTATGTTTCTAGTCGAGAATATTCATGATTTAGATAAAGCAGCTCAGTCAGTCCACTTGCATCATGCTCTCTGACTTCAGACAAGGCAGAATGTCACTCTTGGTTTTCTTTTTTTCAAATAGTATCTTTAACAAACCATAAGACAGTCAAAAGTCAGCCTAACCTGAGATCTTGAATACAGACACAAGCTTTTTCTTCCTTGCCCTGTATTAGCTTTCGACCACATAGTCTCCGTGTAGACCAACTTCTAGATGCTAATGGCAATCTACCTCTCCACCCCTAACAAGAAATAGATCCAGTAAAGCATCTACAAACCAAACTCTGAACAGACTCTACAGCCTGCTCTGGTTATCTGAGGTACGCAGCATGGTTTGGATAATTCAGCTCATTAATAAAATTCCACTAAGGGAAGCTACTCTAGAAAAATGTCATAGAAGCATTAACTGTCCAACCTCATTTATTTCTATATGAGTATTGTCATATAGAAACAATATAGAAACTCTATATGAGTATTGTCATAAAACAATGTTATTTAAATGAAATATGTCACAAAACACACTGGCAAATGCTGAGGCACGTAAGTAACTAATTCTATAAGCAAACTTCTTTGTGTGCAAATTAAACTGTAGGCATGACAGGACAAGAATCCCAGTTTTCCTTTTGTTGTCCTCTTACCACATGCAACAGGACAAAGACTCAGAACCACGGGAGAAAAACATGCCTGAAATGAAAATCAGCTATTTTGTCTATTAGAAACAATTCTTCTATTCCTCCCTTATGTTTTCTTGTAAAAGAATATAGCTTCCTGACAGCAAAGAAATTTAAAAAAAAATAAAAATTTTCTAAAATTAACTCTCATATGCCATAATGCAACATTAAAGCAGTTGCCTGCTTATTTTAACACATTTGAAATCATATAAGAATTTCAGATGAAATAAGTCAATTTTATTGTCACTAACAAGTATGACAAATAGGTATGTTTATGTACACTTAGGTAACTCATTCTCCCATGTACTACGGCTGAGAATACCTTTCAAAACTGCACTTCATATTTATGAAATACGTAATATGCATCTACACACACACACACACACAGATAGACATGCACTCTTGCATCGCCACTGAACTCTAGTAGCTTTATAAGGAAAAAAATTCTTCTAAGAATATGGCAATTTGTTTATATTTTTCTTACCACTTAATCTACAAAGAACTGCACAAAACCTTTACTTCTTAGAGAATATATTTTCATAATACTAAATATTCAGAGCTTCGCAACTTCCAGTATTTGTAGGAAAGAGCTACTAGAAGTATTTATAAAATCATAAACTCCATCAAAATTTACCTGCCAAATCTTAGCATTACAGCAACGAGCCTTGAAGAAATAGCATCTGGGGCATACCGTACTAGAACAAAACACCACGCTCTATAAGAGGAAATTAACTTTTACTTAAGGTTGACTAAGATACAAAATTATTCAATGCAATATTTGAACAAGTTGTGCAAACATTGTCAAAAGTGTTCATTACTACTTGCCTGAAATGTTGATCACATTCAGTAACGTGAAGTACTTGAATAAAAACATCCAATATTACAGACATGAAAACCAAAGTTTTAACCTGATAGTCCCTTGAAGACAAAGATGAAATTTCATGAAGGTTCTTAACTTAGATTTTTATAAATAGCTAATTCACATCTGCATCACCACTGAGTCACATCATCTGATAAAATGAACATGATTTATATAACTAATGTACAATATGCAGATTCAAAATATTTGCATTCATTCCAGAATTGTCACATAACCTATAATGCTGATGTATGTGTAGAGTAATTCACTGATTTTCAGTATTTTCAATAAAAATTCAGTATTTTTAGCTGTTGATAGAAAATTTATCAAAACCCCTGTTGCTTTCACTTTCTTCATAGTTTTCTTCTTTTAAATTCAAAACTGTATCTTCTCCCAAAGTGTCAAAGTCTTGATTTTTAATACAAAGCATTATATTGAAGATGACTATAGTGACATGAGTTACTGGAATACAAAGTTATCCAGTAATGAATGTACAAGAAGAAAGGGATGCTTGAAAATGTAAGATGTACTTTACCTTATTTGCTATTATTCTAATGGGAAACTGTAGGCCATTATGGACAAACAAGTCAGCTGGCAGGAAAGCTGCACAATTTCCACCTGAAAACATTCTAGGCACATATGCTTATACATATAAAAGTCATAAAACATTATAATCAAAATTAAAGATCATTTTCTCTAAAGGTTATTTGGCAAATTTCAGGCTTCTTGCTACTTAAAGACACTTGAGAAACCTAAACCAAGCCTGTATTTAATTCTGTTTGCATAGCACAATGCAGTAAGCTAGCTCAGGCCTATTGTGATACTAATAGTGCAACTTCACTGACATTAGTAAGATTATTCTTCACTCACAGACACACAAGAGATTTAAAGGCAACATTTACATTATACTGATCCACTGCTGTCACTAGGAAACCATCCTATTCCGCAGCATGCAAGTATTTAATCTTTTCTGCATGAAACAGTCAGTTGTTCTGCTACATTTGCATGTTTGCAAACTGTATCACTGCAACAATTTCTTCAGAATTTCTTATACACGTTTTCAAATTACTAGATCATTAAATTGCTACTACTCCTAGAAGCAGATCAACTTAGAATGGACTCTGAAGTACCACATACAAAATCTCATGCAAGATCTCTAATAAATATTCCAAATTTCATTTTTTCCAGAGATAACATATTTTAGATTAACTCTCTCAGAAATATTCTCATTATCTGCACTGCCAATAGTCAGCTCTTCTGATCTTGTCATCACTCCCCCATGCAAACAAAGTAGAACACAGGACCTTCTAAAACATTAAGCTGAAGGAAAACAGTTTTATTTGGAAAACAGGTCTAACAGAAAAGCCTCTTCCTTTTTCAACTTGGAACAGAAACCTCGTGAACTGTCCTCCAATCAACAAGAGAATTTTTGTTACTTCTCCAAAAGTCAACAGGGCTTGGAAGTTCTTTAAAATTGTGAGGAATCTCAACAATGAAACACCAGAAGTTTGTTTCATCACACCAAGATAGTAAGTCTAGGTTCTTTATTTTTTTGGATCTAAATATGACTGATCCTGGAAACAATTATGTCTAAATGATTAGAAAATACCACTGAACAAAAATTACTTTAATAAAGGCATGCCCACTACTGTCAAATTCTTATATAGCCTATACAAATTTAAAGCAATCCAAACAAAAAATTCCTTAAAAAACAAAGCCATCACTTTTTAGAATGTTATACATTTTCTGCTAACTTTTAATGCAACAATCCTCTTCAGATATAAGCTTTTACACAGTACTTTTACCCAATAATTACTATTCCAAAACTCCATTGTCTGCACTGCATTTCTCATAGTAAGAATTCGTTGAGGATTCAAACAGCTGGAGCAAAACAGAATTGTGCATGTATTTTGTGAAAACCCATGTTTTATGCTCTTCATCTATGACATCATTTACTCTTATTGATGAAAATATTGCAACTTTCAACAGAGTTTTTCCCAGATTGCAGTGAAGCACAAAATGCTGCACTATGATTTTCAGGTTTCATTCTCTTATAAAGTGCTTTTGTTTGGATTATTTTTCCATCACTGTGTTTGAAAAAAAGACAAGGTCACCTAGCATTACTAAAATTATAGCAATGATTCCAAGTCTTAAGAGAAACATTCCTAAACTATATCAAAATATGCTCTCTGAAAAGCTTTAGAAAGTATACGTGAAGAATCAAATCTTCCTCTTCATCGGACTGCTTAGCAGCAAGAATGAAGGGTTCTTCCCATTTTCTTGTCACAACAGAAACAAGTATGTTTCTATATAAACTCAGTTCCAAATATATATGCCGAATGAACACATTTCAGATGCTTCAGCTACTGAAGCCACAGTCACAAATCTTTTAAAGTTGTCTATGTCTACCTTTGTTTAGATACAGTAACGTGGCAGAACAATAGCTTAATGATATGCTTTTACAGACAGCATTCTCCTGTTTACAGTAAAAACATTTCTACATTAGATATTTAGAGCTTAATAATGAGAATATATTAAAAAAAACCTTTTAATATACGTAAGGAACTAAAAATATACCCCAAATAAGTTATGTTCCCCCTCAGTAAAAGCATGTTAGATGTGTCACAAGATTGTTAAACTCAGTACAATAGGTCCAGATTGCCTCCAAATTCCCTTTTTATACATTATACTCAAAGAGTAAACTGCACTAAATAAGGTATTACAAAGCAGAGGCTGACTAAATTCCAGGTATTTGAGGAGAGATCAACTTACAGCACAATTCCCTGACATCATTAGTCCTTGCAGTTAGAGGTATGTACAATGAGACTGTGAATTTCTTTAATTTCTGAAAGAAATCTCAAAGGCTCCCAGTTTTGTCCAAGCTTCAAAACATCCACTTGACTGCACACACATTAAGGGCTTTCACTTCACTTGAATCAAAGAAGACTAAAATTGCCATCTCTCACAATACCTGGCAGGCTATTAAGTTCTCTGATGTCATCAATACCAGAAAACCATTCTACCCTTGTAATATCAAACAATTTTTATAGGTCTCTGATTGGACAAGACGTAGGTTTCACTGCGTTAAAGAACAGCATAGAATTAAGTTTGCATTAATTATACATTTCTGTTTTCTCATATGTAGAACATGTAATATTTCACAGTTGGTAATGTTTCTGCAACACGGCAGCAGTTCACTTACTCCAAGCCTTGCCTCCTCCTACAACAGAGTTTATGTGATCCATATAATAAGCCACTCATTTTAATTACAACATGTGGGGCTATTTCCCACTGACAGATCCTCTTTTTTTTTTTTCCAGAACATTGCCTTTTAATTTCTAAATCACTTGTGTATCATTGTAACTAACAAGTATTCTGGGAACACAGCCCTGACTGGATGTTCTAGATCAAAACAATCTGGTGATAGCAACAAGTTTTTCTAATAAAACAGAAGTAGACATGTAGCCTGAAAAATCCTAAACACAGCAGATAAGCATGGATTTAGCCTGCAGACGAGATAGAGCTCAGAGAGATGAGGAGTGCAGTCATTTTACTAGAAGACTGCAAATGTAATTCAAGAAGTGCAAATGGACTGGAGCACAGAACAATTCAATCCAGTCTGATTTTTCTGCTGGAACCCTGGAAAGTTGCCATTCCCTGTCCCACAGATGATGTACAAAAGGGCAAGGGTGTCAGGATGTGAGACTCCAGAGCGCAGCGTGCTGGCTGCCAAATCACGCTTCTGGATAAGGAGTGGGAGCACTGAAAAGGGTGTATTATTTAATCAAGATTTACGGGGGGTGGGGGGGGAAGATTCTACCTAAGCTCCATTCCTTCCCCTGGTTTTTTGGTGGTTTTTTTTTGGTTGGTTGGGTTTTTTTTTAAGGAGAATCAGAATTATCAGTGATGGAGTTTACTTCGCATTAAAGGTTTTCGAATACCTCAAAACAGGTCCATATTTTTGCTTGAGTTTATCCAAATATCAATTCAATTCATGGAAGATAAATATTAAGCTATATTGTAGTTGTCTATCATATCAAAGAAAACAATGAAATATCACGTAGCATAGCATCAGATTGCAGTAAAATGTTTCTATTACTTCTATGATACAGGTAAAATTTTTGCATTCCATGCAACTTAGAATGAAAAATTAAATCTCTGGCAAGTCTTGGACATATGAAAAATGAATGGACATTTGCTAAAGCAAAGTTCTGATGTGCAGTTCAAAATTACCACCCACCTCTGTCCAATCATTAAGAACTAGTTTTCTAGTTGTGGAAAATCCTGCCACAAACACAAAGATTATGGCCCAAGACAAAAAAGGTGCAAACGTGACCCTATTAGGAGGCCATATACAGCTTCTGTATTCCTCGGGCACTTCTAGATACAGTTATATAAAATGCTGCCTGTATTTCACACTAGGGCCTTTTTGAGTTAAAAGCAACAAACAAACAAAAAACCTGCAAACCTAAAGAGACCCAATTGCTAAACAGTAACTTTACTATAATAAGATAATACAGTTCAATAAGAAGAAATAGAGGACTAATGCTGGACTACAGGATGTGTTCTCACTGATGGAAAACTAATGATAGCTTCCTTGCAGTTTTGGTATGCAGCCATAAGAAATGTGTTTATAAAGAGTCTCTAAAATGCACAAGGTCATTATGTAATGAACTAGAATGAGAGAAAGCAATAGCTGTTTAAGGGTGGCTTGACTTTAATTTACCACACCAGTATTTTACTGAAAAATATTACTTTTTTTATTTTGCAATGATCTCGACTGTAATTAAGTGTAGTACAGTTTGCAAAAAAAAAACCCACACCATTTTCTTTTATATGCTGTAAATCACAATTACAAAAATACTACATTTTAAAATATACCTTTAAAATAATTTACAATAAATAAATAAAAATGTAGTTTCAATAGTAATAGTTTTGATTTAGTAATATAAATACATAACATACACATGTAAGCCTTTACTTATGAAAACAGGTATCTGAGTAACTTCTCTCACGTAAACTGTGCAGCTGCAGTCGGCGCAACTACCTTGAGGTCTTACACCAGCAATTTACCAAGGACAGTCTCTCGTAAGAGGCCCTTTGTAATTTCAGGGCAGTATATAAACAGCTCTGATAAATCTGGGTGTGTTAAGTTTTTGCACATTTCAGTTACCTTACACTTTCAATTACAAAATAAATTTATGGATATTAAAAATACTTAAGCAAAAGACAAAGAAGAACACTAATATTAATAGTGTGAAAACCACCTAGCCAAAAAAAGTTGAAATCTATCTAAATATAAGAATATGTGCTACAATTATTTATTACACTCAATTAAAGGGTTAAACTAATCACAACTCTGAAAAAAGATAAAACTATTTATTAAAAAACTACTGAGTATAATATGATTAATTGATTAACCTTTTAAAAAAGCTGCGAATGCATTCTCTCATGTAACATAGACGGCAGGGAAAGACTGTTACATTTAAGAAAACAACTTGTTTATGCAACACCCAATGAACACCTGATCACATATGGAAAAGGATGTTATTGTTCCTCAAACTGATTTTAGAAAAAAACCCACTTTTTATTATTTCAAAAATAAAAAAAAATTATTTCAAAAAAACCACTTTTTTTTTTTATTTCAAAGGTTTTAACCTGCCTTCTTGTATTTTCTGTCCTAAGAAAGGGCCAGCTGTAAAAGCTTAAACGTCCAGGAAGAACCCCTCAGGGACCAACGACAGTGTGCTCAGGGCAGGGCACACGTCCCTGACCAGTGTCCCACTGTGCCCTTTCTTGCCCACCTACTGTGCAGTGTGCTGCAGGACTCGGCACAACTGGTGGAAAAACCTGCACGGGATTTCACTCTCCCTCCCATCCTTCGCAATTGCAACATAATTTAATTTGATCTCTCAACATCTTTAAATTTAATAACCTTAAAAGCTGCAGCATTCTGATAAAAAATTATCAGCTCCATCATTGCATCTTATCACTGCAACTTGCATAAACTTCTTCTGAGAACTGCAAACTAAAAATTTATGGGTTGAAATGCCAAGGAATCACATCACTACAAACATTAATATACACCTTTTATTAAATGCATCTTTTTGAAGGATGCATGTATACAAGGGTGTTTATAAATTCAATTTTAAAAGATTGTTTTATTTATTTCTCTTAAAATGTTTTCTTTCTTGTAAACTCTATAAATGTGCATTTTTATCCCCTCTAAATTGTACTCTGAATTTTATTAATAGCTCATCTTTAACAGAGATCATGCAGATAGTTTTGGGTTTGGGAGGTTTTCAGATTTCCTTGATTTTGAGGTAATTTTTAGCAGCAGGATACAAAAGACACTCCTTAATCTTTTTAGTACTGGAACAAAACATCTTTTGAATCAAGATAAAATCACTACATCATGAATGTTAATATCATACTGTGAAAAATACTATCATATGACTAGAAAGATCATCCCTTTAGGGAGAAATATTGTGTTAAAGTGGATTATACTTTTAGTAGTGTAATGGAAAGGCATTCCACCAAGTCCCAGAAGAAAAATCAAAATATGCATTTAAATGGAAATATTGTGAAATAGATAGGACAAAAAAGACAAAAAGACCCCTCAGAACTGTAAAGAACTACATATATATGCACACACACATACATATACATGTACACACACAAAACGACATAGATGAAATTTTATTTATATGATTTTTTTCTATTTAATTCTAAACATATATATTTATGTATATAATTTTAACTTTTAAAAGATAAGTTTGTAGCTCTAGGCTTATTTTGCAAATATCAAGATGCAGTCACATTCATGTATACTGGTTTTGGCCACAATTTCAAATAATATACACAACTCAGCTCTATGCAAAAAGTTGGAACTATTCTTTTTTTTAAATTTTCTGCACATTTTGTGCCAGACCATATTCTAAACAGCTTTTACAAAGTGATAATGTTTCACTGACAGTGTTTTGTGTACTTCACATAAAATTAAATCTCAGACAAACCTTGAGAAAAAGAAAGCAGAAAGCTAAGCAATACAGCATGTTGCTCTTTTTGACCCACAAACGATTATCAGTTATTCTAGAAGTTATGACAGTTTTCTCAAGTCCTTAAGGAGTCTGACACCATTGGTATAGCTTTTAACACTGCATTTATGTTTATATTACAATACAATAAAACAGCAGGAATAGCGTTCAAATTACTTGGGTATTGGATGCTGTATTGAAAATAACAGTATTACCATAAAATAAAAAAAAAATAGACTTATTTGAATGTGCTAAGTAATCACTGCTATCCATGCTGCACATGAATTATGGGATGAATTTTGGAAGATGTCGTCAGTTGCAATGACTACTAGATCTGTGTCTTGAATGGAAGACTGTGTTACCGGTAAACACTAATCAAACTGAATAACCAGTGGTATGTCAATACTCGAAAAAGTCATTTCAAAATCAGTGCTATGCTAATTATTTATTGTTACAATACAGATGACTTCATCATTAGAGCCAATATTTACTGTTCTTTGTAAGGTATGAATAAAAAGCAGAATGTAAACAACACAACCAGTCTCCTCTCCTTGCTTTCCCTGCAAACTGTTACCATAAAACACAGTACCAATGGCATAGTAGTTAATTTATCTGACTATATCAGTAATTTTATCATTATTCTTTCATAATATGTGAGTTCACAGCTACATTTTCTTATTCTTTGCCTTCATTTGCTGTTCAGTTAACCAACCCTGATTCCACATCACTAGGATCTTTAAAAGCTACATGGAAAAAGAGAGTATTTTTTTTGTAGTATTTAATTCTAAAATTCTAAAAATGCAAGGCTAAATTATATTAATACTCTCAGGCAAATCTGAAAGCAGCTACACTCAAACACGGGCAAACTTATTCACAATTTTCTAACCAAAAACTTCCATATTTTCAATGGCAGAGGACGAGAAACTTAGTGAGATTGGTAAGGGGTGATAATGGTTTGGAGGAGCATTGCAGGCAACCCCCAGCCCTTCCCAGAGGAATCCCACTTAACAAGATGGATTGTAAAGCCTTCAAAAAGAGAAACTTGAGTTGACTTTGTATTCAGTATCATGGTCATTCACACTAGAAATCAAAGCTTAGCAGGCAAAACACTGAAAGAGGATTCTCATCCATAGATTCTTCTAACTACCCTGCCTAAAAAAGACTTTTTGCAAGTGTTCTGTTAGACACATTAAATAGGAGCTTAAGAAAATTCTTCACAGATAGCAGATACTGCAATTAGCACTGACGCATAAGGACACAAACCATAACTAAGTAGAGAACTAGACATAGTGGTTAATACTGTCACTATACAGACTTTGGAAAATAAAATATAAAAAATAGCTATTAATCCATTATAAAAGAGTTCAGCAAACTAAGTCAAATTAAAAATGATGTGCCTAATGCTTTGCCTTGCATGAAGTGTACATGCCTGGAACAATGACAGCTAAGAATTTCTTTGCAGCTTCTGTTGAGACTTTGAAACTCAGTCCGAATTTTACTTTAAGGGTCGTAACATAGGCAACCACTGATATGACTGAATGTAGTTTCTTTTTCTTTTTCTTTTATATAATCTCTTTTTGATGCAGCCTCTTCTCTTCTTGCATAGAAATGAAATAAAAATGTACTTTAGGAAAACCAAGCTTCAACGATGTATAGCCATGAGATGTCCCTGCTTTTTTCTTAGTTTGACCTGCATGTTCAATACCTTTCAATGGTATATAATTTTATTTCTAATAAATATAATTTACAATACTGAATAAATAATATACTTTAAAATTTCTTGCTATTAAGGAAAAGGTGCTTACTCAACAAAAGCACTCAGCAGAACTCCTGCTTTCTTTGCTATTTTTGTTACAAAGATTTTTAGATATTCCAGGTCAGAAAGGGACCATTCTGCAACGTAATCAAGTGGAATGATAGAGGCCACAAAATACCATTTGGTAATTTCCACATGGAGTCCAAGCTAAAAATCAAGCTGTATTTTGGTTCAAACACTAAATTCCATTCTCCTCTGTATCATTCTGCTCCATGTATTAGCATAGAGCTCAATGGCGTTATCTATCCATTAAAGCACAATATTTTTAAGGTATCAAATTCCCACCATAAAGACTTCCTATTCTGAGCAGTTTACTAAAGAAATCATCAGGAATAGGTAACGTCCTCTACCAAATTCAGGCACATTCACATAAACTACAGATAACACATACAAAAAAACCCAAATCACATCTTACAAGCCTCTAAAAAGCAGCAGCTTTTCTTTCTAAGAGGGTATCTCAGCACACCCGTTATTCAGACATTTGGAAAAGATTTACCTTTGTCTTGCCTTCACTGTCTGGCTTTACCCTCTACACACTGACCGTGCAGTTAAAGGCTCTCCATGACTCCTGGTAGAAGAGCACCCTGAGCTGTACTTTGAAGGACAGTGGCAAGCGTGGCCAGGGATTAACATCCCCAGGTTCTCTGGGAACTGCTGGCACCACTTCTCTTGCTACAGCCTGGAACAGAGTCCTTTGTCTCTTCCAGCAGACTTGATGTGCACAGGACGTGCACTCATTCCTTTGGATTACTCCTGCAGTGGGCAAGTTCTTAGCATACAGTTTAAGCCTGATCCACTGCCTTTCTAGTCTAAAAATGAATGCATACTCTACTATAACTGACATTATGCAGTCAGAGGGGTCACCAGGTTACACAATGGTAATACAATCTGCTATTAGTAAGAAATATAAAAAGAGTTGTGAGGTATACACTTAAGTATAAATGCAAGAAAAATATTAAAATGTGCAATTCATCACTGCACTTTTGCCACTCACCTCCAGCAGGCTACCTCGGCTATTTACAGTCAACATTGCCTTAAAACACTTCCTTAAAATACAGGATGCAAAAATGAGAAAATATAGTACTTTCATTTATAAGCAATGTCAGTTTGCTTCACATGAAGGGCAAGAACACAAAGCTAATAGGCAGAAGAAGGAAAGTTATTATTGGGATTTTCCAACAGAATAGTTTTTCATTAGAAATGCCAGTCCATTAAAGCTGTAAGAAGAGATTGCAAGAAGAGATTGTTTGAAAGAAGAGATTGGTTTTGGTCAGTTCCCAGTTAACACAGGAGTTTTCTTCCCAGGTTCCTGTCAGTTTACCTAAAAAGCCACACCAGAGTTTGGGTTCCTGTGGTCCACAGCCCTGACTACAGCTCCCCCCGGTGACTTGCTGGAAACTTCGGAACAGACTTTCCCTATCCATTTTGCCCCAACCTGACAAGGTGGATCTGCCCTGTCCAGCCTGCAGCCAGGATCTGGAAAAAATAGCACAGAATACCTAAAGCTGTTTTTTTATCTGTTTTTCTCAAGAACAAGCTGTTCAAGTTTAGGAAGACAGAAAAAAAAAATCAATTTTTCTGCTTTTGATTGTCTCACAGGAAATTTCAGTATGTAATTTTCCTCCAGATTCTCACTGAAAACCTCTGGAAATCTTTTTCCTACAAAACGGAGATTTCACATTTCCATTAGTTGACTGCAAATACACTTCACAACAAGGGTCTAGTATGATACTTTCTACAAAAATGGTTGGCCAAAACCTGTAAACTTCATTTTTTGCATTGAAAATTGAGATTTGAGACCATCTATTCTAGCAGAAGCATTCGAGGCAAATCTGATCCAATTTTCCCATTTTAAACAGACTTCATGCTTCTGAAATGAAAGATAATACTCCTCGTACCAGGAACAAGACAAGTATGAACCAGGTCCTAAAACATCACATTCATGGAAAGTCTAACTTACCCTAAATCCAGGTAAAGCTGTAAGTAGAAAGCCTTCAGGAAATGCCAATATATGCAAACAACATTGCCCCAACCTGAGCTGACAAGACCACACTTTAGGGGATAATTAGAAGTTTATTACTGTAAGGTAGAAAGAATTGGGGTAGTAGAAAAGTAAGGGCAGCTTCAGGATCTGCCTTGAGGAAAAAATGTTGTCCTGGTTTGAGCGACACAGGCCTAATATCTCTTACAGTAATTTTATTTTTCAGTAAGGTTTCTTCTAATGCTTGGGAAAACTGAACTTTTAGAGGACTCTAGTGTCTGAATATGTGAAAGTACTTACTTACTTCATAACCAGCTATGGTGTGCGCATTTCAAAGTTCCTTTGTTTTTGTGTTAGCCATGTGCAGGGACGAGGAGGAATAAGATCCAAGCACTTGACCCAAGCTGGCCAACAGGATTGTTTCATAATGTAAATGTTACATTCAATATAAATTAGAAAATTTGCTGAGGAGTTCTCTCTTACTTGATGGCTGCGATCCTGAGAATTTCTTGCCCCAGTGTTGGACCCCTGTGCTCTTTCCTTCTTCCTGAAGCCGTAGCGCTCACATTGTCCCACAATGCTGTCCCCTGTTGGGAGCGCACAGCTTCCTACTGATAGAATTGGCTGAGTATAATCCTTGTATATTTTATACTGGTATTGGGATCAATATTGGCTCTTTGGTGTTATTAATGTTAATTATCTAGTCTTATTCTATTAAATCTGTTTATATTTCAACCCTCGGGTTTCTTTGGTTTTGCCCCAATTCCCCTTCCCTGGTGGGGACAGGTCATCAGGCGTGAGAATAATTGTCTAAACGCCAATAAACTGTTGTGGGTTCCTCAAACCATAACAAACATAAAAGAAGGATTTTTAGAAGGAGACTAGAAGAAACAGAAAAGGAAAAGCAGATGATAATGTGCCAAAGAAATGGCAATAGATTTCAATCTTGTGAAGTTCAGACATCTCATACTGTCAACAGGGCTGTAGCCTCAGGTTGCTCTCTTATGTCCCCTTAAAACTTGAAAGCAAATGAGTGTCTGGATATGGGAGAGAGGAATATTAATTTATATTTCTTCCAATTGGGTGAAAGTGAGGCTTTCCTTCCTCAAGGAAGACACGTCCTCAGTCACCATGAGAGTGCCAGGAAGGGTACATGAACATGAAGGCAAAGTGAATAAAAGAGACAGGTTGGCAAATTAGCAATGTAGAGAATACAAAAAAAAATACAGCTTGTTGGGGTGGTATCAAGATTAAATGCAGACAAATGCTTAACAATGGAGACACAAAGTAAGGAGAGGAATTTCAGAGAAAAGCATGCAAAAAATAATATTAGGAAAAGGTGTAGAGCAGAAAACATTGCAAAGATAAATCAGGAACCCCGACAAGAGACAACTATCAATTAAATTGATCCTGAGCCAAAGAAAAATGGGTGATGTAGGGTTGAGTTATTGAGCAAGAAGAGAGGAAAAATTAAGGTATACCTTTTACCCTTCTTTTTCCAAATTCCAATATTCTCCAAAGTATGCTTTTTATTTTTTAACAACTCCAACATTTATCTTAGTGCTTCCATTCCCATCCCAGTAATGAATAAACATTTAAAAAAAAAATCCACGAAAATGCAACAAATATAAAGATACATTTGATTACTGTTCCTCTGGTCAGTCCTTTTCTGCTTTTTTTTTTTAAAGTTATATTTTTAAAAAAATGCAAAACATTAATTTAGACTTACAGTACAATCCAAACAATATTTTATTGAAGGATATTATTACTGCATGTACTATTTTAATATGAAATTGTTAGCAAGAAAGATAAAATCACTTCTATAGAGCATCAAAGATCCCTCTGGTACCTTCTCTGCCTGAAGCCAATTGCATTTCCTTTACCATCCAGATTCCACATCTTTACAAGTGTGTATCAAAGCAAGCTGAACTTTAAGTTTTCTGGTATTGCCAGTAGGTAACTGCATCACAGAGAAGAGAATACATGCCTGCCTTTATCACCCCTCCTCAATCACTCCTCAACTGCAGGCAGATTGTTATGGTATTCTCCAAGATAAAGAACAAACTGACTATCTAAATTTAGAAGAAAATATTGCTTGAATCAGAATTTCCAAAATTGATTGTTGCCTAAACTAAAAAAGCATCTCCAGAATGCTTTATTGTTGAAAGATATATACATTAATTTTATACCGTGAGTTCTGTCATATGCCTCTTTTCTAATTGAGGTGCTACAATTATTTACCATGTATTGGTTTTTTGTGTTTTTTTCTGCTCGTTTTATTGTTTTTGTTTGGTTTTGTTTGTTTTTTGTTTTTTTTTTTACTCAGAAATTGAAGTTTCAGAGGACAGAGACATCTAAAATTGCAAATACATACTTATCATGACCTGTGCCCTTGGCAAAAGTGACTGTGGACTGTAGTAACAAGATAAGAGGAAAAGGAAAACAGCTTTTTATTAAGAGCAGATGCATTTTGTTCACCAAAGAATCTACCAGGCAAGGAACAGCCTCTGAGTCTAGTCCAACACAAACTGACTGTGCAACACAATAAGACAGTTTAACAAAAATAAAAATCAGCCAGATAGGGACAAGGACATTAAAAATGTTTATAGATGGTGAAAGTTCAGGGCCATTCACATTGATTAAGGTTTCAGTCCACTTCCAGTTCTCAGAGCAGACATTTGCACAAGCCTGCTATGGAGCTTTCTTACTCATTATAAATAAAAAAATATGTATTGCCTTCCACAAATACTTTTGTCTCATTTAACATAAGTGAAATATTTGCATCAGTCTTTCAATCTGAATTCCTACTGTTTTATCGACAAATGTCAGCTTTTTAACTGAGAATTTTTCATGGTCTCAATGTTTTAAACCAGTGTCTCTTGTTCACACTCCATATTATAATATCATACAGTTCTACTGGGATTGTATGCTTGGGAGAAAGAGGTCAGGATCCCAAACCCATTTTCATTTCAAGTACTAAAATAACATGAGACTTGCAAGTATGGTCTTGGTCAAGAGTTGTTAATAAGATACAATTAACAAATTTGGTTCAAAGTCCTTCATATGTTTTAAATGTACATACCAACTAGAACACAACATCCCGTCAAACATGCCAACTACTAAACATACCAACAAGTGACCAAAGAGAAAGATGAATTCTAGACTTTGCTGAAATAAGAAGTTAAGCATTAGAGATAAGCCTTGCCTAATGAAGACATAATTCCATAATTTTATTCTAATTAAGTATGGACAGAGTATCTTCTGCACAAGAAATAAACAAAATGCTTGGGGAGAAAACTAAATCTGGATGGATTCTGTGTGGTTTCAATTCAAAGAGGAGACTGTACATGATAATACTTTCCACCCAAAAAGAATCGAGACAACTTAAAACCTAATGTTCAACTTTCAGAAAAAAATTCTATATAGGAAGATTTCAGTTCTTCAATGGAAGTTATTAAATACACTTCTCAAAAAAATGCAATCAAAGGCATAATGTGCATATAAAAACTGAAAATCTAACTGCCACCTTATCAGAAAACTGCAAGTTAGCTGAATGAGAGAATGGGAAGCAGGGTGAGAAACAGCTTACTTAGGCAATCTGAGTACAAATCACTTAAACTCATTCCTTCACTTAAGGTATTGTACAAATATGCTGCATCTGAGCTATCCTCTTAGTAGATCACAAATACATGTTCAGAGACTGCTAACTGGAGCAGGGAAAAAATTCTGACAGACTTCAGAAGTGATGGAAAGGAAAATTCCCAGGAACTAGAAGGAGTTGAACATCACTTGCTACAAACCAGCATGCCAGACCACTGAGCAAAAACAAGCCTGGAAGCAAGGATCCTCCTGCTTTTGAATTTCTTATAGATTTAAGGATTTATATTTTTTTAAAAAATGATATATTGGTCAAAATACAGAAAGCCTAATACCTAGAAGACTTATGTTTTTGCAAATTTGACTTAATTCTTAAGTTTGAAGTAGGTTAACTACTGACACAGAAAAGAGAAATAATAGAGCAGGCTACTCTAGCTATGGCTAACATACAGCACATGACACTATCTACAGCACTGCCTAATGTACACTTTTAACACTGGAGAAGGCTACACACATCTTTGAAAATACTCAACTATATACTTAGCATTTCTACTGCAACAATGGCCAAGGAAAGAGTAGTTCCTAGTCTATAACGCACTATACAGATATTTTATAACGTGGCAAACCCTCTCTTTAGTTTGTATTTCTCAGGAATATGCTGGCAGCTAAAAGTCTGACAGACTGGGAAAATAATTACTGAGAACATGAATATTCTGAGGCTGGAATGACACTGATATAACTGTGTTGGGAGCAGCTGATAATAACATAGCACTGAGAATACCTACCAACTGATGGAACAGCAACTATAAGGTAAAAGAACAAATGAATCAACTGAACAAAAATTCCCAATGAAATCCTCAATCATCTCATGAATATAAATATCTAGCCCATGAAACCTGTTTCCTACCTATGACATAGCAGCGGACTGCCAACTAGATGTGGTAGTCCCTCATTTCATCTTGCAGAAGTTTCTACTGCAGCAGAGATTCTGGTTTCCCTGCTTTTCCCCCTTTCATATGCCTGGTCCAAAGCATGCGTGCGCATGCACATCTGTTTTAGATCTTTTTATCTTCACTTCAAAAATACTGGAAAAAATTAACATTGCAGAATCACAAAATAAAAAATTAGGAAACATCACATACCCATGAAACTTTTTTGTTTCCTTCCAGTGGGTTTTATGATATAATCTTTAATATAATTTGATTACAATCTGCTTTTCTAGCTTATTTGAAGGAGAAGCATCAAACTGTATGCAGAAGAGTACAAAGAGAGTACAAAGAAAGTACAAAGCAGAGCACGAAACTATGCATTTGCCATTTTCAACTTTCAGCTGTCTGAATTTGCAGCTAATACCATATATTCTATATATACTCACACAGCTTTTTAGAGCAGTGACTCTTCAAAAGCTGTCAATAGTCACCTTATCATGTGGAATTTGGTGCTCTGGAAAGACAGCATGGGTCATCAAGCTCCAGAACAATTTAAATAGGCATGTGGAGAAGAATTTTTTCTTTTGTTTTCCAACTGATGATTTCAAACAAGTGCTCTCCTCTCTTTGTGCAGTTACACATGACAATATCACTAAAATTCAAATATACTTTTTAAAAGTGCTTGTTATATAAATGATTTATCACTTTTTCTGAGGGAATGAAACTGTATATTTTCAGCTCAGAAGACAAGTATTCAGGAAAAGCCACTAAGTACTGAGTACTGGAAAATTAGACGTTATACAACTTAACAGACAAAGCCATGCTGGTCCACAGAAGTTAGTTAACACAACAGCACCTCTCTGTTTTAAGAAGCAGGGTACTTGATGTCAAAATATTAAAACCATCTCAAAACAAAGAGAACACATTTAGTATTAAAAAGGAGATCTAAGTCTCAGGGTAAATTTTCCTTTGAAGCATTTATTGATCTTTCCTTCACAGCACTGTTCACCATTTCTGTAAAGCAATACTTTTGAGAATGGTGATGTAAGCAATGAATAAGTCACAATGACAAGTCGGTAATAAATAATGACAGACTTTCCCTAAGAACACAGGACTGGGCTCCAAAGGATAAAGATAATCCTAAAGGTGGCAAAAAAGGTTATTGTACCACAATGCCATCAAAATTACTGGAAAACTGTAGGGTTCTAAAGGAAGTTAAGGAAAGTGAAAGAAAAAAGAATTACTGGACTTTATAAAACAAACTGTAGCAGAATGAAACATGACTACTTGGACAGGAAAGACTAATAAATTAATTCCAGCGATTATAAACCAACAGTTATCCAGCCCTGTAAAATCACAAACATTACAAGTTAAACTCAAGTTCTACAAAATGTTATATATCTATACACATTTATCCTTTCTTTGTGCTGGTACATTGGCCAGGAAACACAGAAGCTGAAGAAAGCCAGGCAGTTTAATGAGTGGACTTGTATGACACGTTCTGTAATAAAACTGTGCCTTGCTGAAATACAATGGTATCACTGTTTTGGATACGAAAAGGCCAAAAGCCATCAAATATGGTACGCAATACAACTTCAAGTCACTGTGTAAGTAAAACAACAGAAGAAAAAACAAGGGGATTGTGGATAGCACAGAAGACAGCAAAACAAGATGCCTAAGGAATGTAGAACAAGCAGGTCCATAAGAAAATACTTCAAAGGAAGACTGTTCATTTGTCTTTAGTCCCTAACTCTTCAATATCTACTAATACTTCACAGTCATTTGTGAATATTATTTATACTTGCTATAGTTATAAAAGCAGGCCATCAAGTAACCAAGTAAAAACTAAATGCCAATTTTTTATTTAAAATATTATGCCGTCAGATTTTCTGTCATGTAATGAAGTTCCACCGAAAGAGAGAATGTCTTAAAAAAAGTAGAAGCAAAAATGTTTTTAAAAGAATATCCTAAAATTATGAGGTCTTAAAACTTAAATTTAACCATAAAGACCACTCTAGGGTCATAAATGAAGTTTTTTATAAACATTTCCAGTAAAAAAAAGTCAGTATTTCTTTTGTTATGTCAAATAATGTTGCATTTTGGATTTCAATATTTATTTTTCTTCTTATAACTAGTGTTTTATTATAGGCAAATGTTAACCAACTAAATCGGAAAATATATTTATTATTTTCTATACAAAAGACATTCCCAACATCCAGTCTCCACATCTTTTGGCATTTCAGAGGCAAAGTAATACTGGAAATTAAAATTAAGACAACCTTCAGAAATACTCTTAACTATGCTGCATCAGCTGTCATTTTATGAAAGGACATTTGAAAATTATTCAGTGATTATTTTTAAGCAAGTTATTTGAAAAAAATTATTTTTCAACTATAGATTTACTTTAAACATATAATCTCCTTAATTAATTATTTCAAACAGGATCACATAATCCAACTAGATGAAATGAAGTGTGGTATTTTGGGGGGGGGGGGGGGGGGAAGGAGGGAAATGATTTTAAGATGGGAAAAAAAAAAAATTTACATTTAAATTAAAAAGAGAAAAATATTTGGCAAAAATGGGACACTTCCTATAAGCATCTGCAGTAGCTGCTCTGTCACTTCTTTGCCTGGTTTTGGTAAATTATGCCAGCTCTCAGCAGACAGAAAAGCTGTAACTCATCATCTCCAATAAACTAATCTACATTTGTAACTATTTTAATTATGTTGAATCTTAATTTGCTATTTTCATTGCAAAAAAATACACCTTATTCATTTTTTCAAATAGACAGCATCTCATCTTTCTCAAAGGTTGCAGTTCAAAATTAAATCCTTCTCTCATTGCCAACCAGATCAAACTTATATCGTCACCTGTATTTGTTTTCTTCATTAAAATATTGTTTTAATTAAGAATTCATTTTCTAAGTAAAATTCCCACTGAGTTGAATGACAGAGGCCTAAATAGAGTGAACTGTGAAGAAGCTGAAAAGATTAAAATAATATCTAAAGTAGCTATTTACTTTAAAGTAAAAATTATAACAATCCATGGTTTGGCTATATTGTAGAAAAAAAATATATATTTCTTTTACCATAAAACCCCCACATTAATAAAAATATAATACCCCCTCTCAATAGTTAAGATTATCAATAATTAATCAGTGTAAGAATTAAGCTTGATTCAGAGTTTCAGTTAAAGTTAGAGAGAAGTAACTTTGACCAAATTTAACATTACTTTTTTTTGCCAGTAGAATAATACTTGCTTTACTCAAAAAACATGGGTCGCCTTTTTAACTTATGTAATCATTTTATGTTAATGTATAGTATATATGGGGTGTTTTTTGGATTAGCCAATGCACATTATGCCACAATAGTTGCTTCCTCCAGCAACATTTCAGTATAAAATCTCATGGTAAGAAGTAAAGATGTCATACGACTAGAGGCGAGATATTACCCGTAAACCAGGCAAAAATCGAAGCTTTACACACTACACTTCTGAAGCAACTCACCTCAATTTAATTTTAAATTACTTTTCATCATCATTTATTACCAGATCTCAAATACTGCAAGAAGTGGTTTGTGATGTCCTATTTACTCAACCAAAATTCTTATCGCTTGTTACACAGAAAAAACAGACTTCAAGAAATATAAAGCTGGTGCGTTTATCTATCTGCTTTTCCAAACGAACTGAGGCATGTGGGCAGTCATGTGTTTTACACAAATCATTAGAGATACAGGAATGTTTTGAATAGCCATCAATGGTTACATCATTAACTATAATTTACTGAAATGACTTATGATTTTCATTTCACAGAAGTGCATTAAGAGTGTGTTCTACACATACATTAACACTCCCCATCATAAAATAACGCCATTTAACTTTTCACAGAGTGACTTTTATGATGCTGTTACAGAAGAAACTAATTGTAGTTAAAGCATTTATTTTTTAAAAGGTCGTGCTTTTTTATAGTAGTTTATAATATTTAAATGGCAGCGTACGAGTGTGAATGTGCATGTATGCGAATGTGGGGAACGTGTGTTCAATACTGAAGCAGTTCAACAAGTTCTGGAGAAAACAAAATAAAGTTATTTGCGTATTAAGCTATAATGAGGTAAAAGAGAAATCTAAATTGTAAATGAGTTTTGGAGACAAATCAATGCTAATGAACAACAATTACTTCAGTCACTGTGTGAATTAAAACAACACCATTAATAAACCTTAGGTGTTCTGCTGGTGAGCGTGTCTTTAGTCCCTGGCAGATCATGCGAGACCTAGTTTAGGAGAAGCAGCAAGCACAAAGAAAGTAAGTCTAAAATGATTTTGGTTTGTAGCTCTACTTCAAACAAAAACTTCAGGAAAGCCTACATAACTCAGAAAATCCATCTAGTTTTAAAGAATGCCCTGAATGCCTGATAAAATTTCAGATTTTCACTAGATAATGACAAGAGAGCTTATACACCCAAAAGATGACTCATAACAGTGTCTTTTGTTCCCTTTCTTGCATGTAAAACAGTCAGTGGAAAATCAAAATGTTTCCTTAAGAAAAAACGGGCTTTTCTTTGAGATAAAAATAAGTCTAAACATCCTGTTCTTTACCTGAATGCTCAAAACCAGCTGTAGGTAGTAACCACGTAGGGAGAAACTACAGAGGGCACTGTTGTATCAGTTTTCAAGAATTACAATGGTGACAGGGTCCAAGAACAGAAGACTGCCAGGAAAATAAATAACTAACTAAAGAAAGAATCCGGAGCTAGGAAAGCATGCAAATGCACTAAACCTAAAACAATAATAAGGCAAAAAGACTGAAGCTGTATTTCTGAAGGAAAATGGACCGAAAAAAAGTTCACATAACAGACTGTCAGGCTGATAGGAAAACTGCAGTGCACACATTTGGCATTTTCCTTTGTGGTACTTTCCATGGAAAAGGTAACTAATCATAGCGCCACCTTATCCTTTGCAAACAGCAACCTATTACTGGAATCCCACTCATAATCAATATGAAAATGAGTGATGACTGTTATGCAATTCTTCCACAGGCAGAATTTATCAACAGAAAGAGTATCTCCCACCCTGAATAGTCCTGTTACGGAGTAAAAGGCCAGTTCCGTTTTATTCCTTTTCATAATGACAGTTACAAATCAATCATTTCTGTTTTGAAAACGGTAATAATGGTGCAATGTAAAGCAAATGAAATCCCAGCCTTTCCAGAAGAATTACCTTTAAATATACTGATCAGAAATAGTAAATGTCCAGCTGAAAATAATACAACTATGCAATCACTCTATGGATGACATTCGTGTGAAAGGGGGGGTAAGGTGTTAAATAAGTCAGCTTTAATAACAGTAATTGTATGAGAAAGCAAAATGATTTTTACACAAAGAGTGAGCTTCAGACATAAAAATATTTATGAAGCCAAATTTGAGAAATGTTTTACTGTTCATTTATATGAAAGCTCGCCTGTCCTTGATTGTATTTTATTAGAACTAATCCCAATTACATTTCATTAAACACTAATAAATTTTAAAACATATATTACTGTTGCTTAATGAGAAGTGTAAATAATATAAAGCAGTCAGTTACCTCAGCACAGAATAAGATTTTTTTTTTTTCATTTTTATCCTTAAAAAGCACGGTGAAGGTGCCAAGTAAGAAACCAAAGTGCTGGAATAAGATGTGGATAGTACCATTCATTTAAATGAAACTGTGGAGAAGAAAGGTGTTGCTCTTTTTCAACAATATGGTGGCAAAACACACAAAAAGCGTGTTTTACAGTGCTACAGCAAAAAAATCATAAGTCTTTTATAAACACTGACTCAAATTCTCATTCAAAGAGGAAAGGCTACATAGAAGGTATGTTCAAATTAAGTTAGGCAATAACTTCATAATAAATCAAAGAATAAATGTTAACAGAGAAGATGCTCAAGCAAACAAAGCACGTACCAGAAAATTGTCTACAGCTATGTGACTGAATGAACAACAAAACAAACAAAATCAAAACCACAACGGTGCCCGTGGATACTCACTCACGTCCACATGCATAAAAACTGTGATGGTAACTGCGGAGGAACTGTGTCTCTAAGCATGCAAAGACAAAGGTACTACATTAAAAGAAACTGCCCCAGAAAATGAAAATCCAGTAGGTTGTTTTTTTAATTGGAAAACAAGACAACACAAATATATTTACAAAGCAAGATCCCAGTTCCTTCACAATTCACCTGGAATTCCTTCTAAGTGATTTAAGTAATTGTTTCAAGCAACTTATTAATAAAATATAAATGAAACCAAAACCTAATGTGCATGTCAGAAATGGGATTCATCCAGGTTTTGCCTCTTTGGCTTCCAAACAGGCCAGAATATATTCTGTCTTTAGCCTAATTCTGTCTCTAAATCAGAATTGTTTTAAAATTGCTGGATGTACTACCAGTCTAGTAATCTGTTTAGCTCTTGTTTCTTCCTAGCATTGTTTCTAACAGTCTAGTTTTGCTAAAATAAAGTTTCGTCTTATTTTTTCTAAGAATTAATAAAATTTCACTTGTATTACTTTTATACTTATTTTGAAGTGTATATGATTGCAGGCAGGCAGGTTGCGTGCATGCGAACAGAGCTAACAGTTTGTTAGATACACAGTATTAATAAAAGAAATGCATATTAACCTACTAAATATACACTACAACACTAGGCTAAAAGAGGTGAAGCCCACAAGTTAAGATACATGTTTGTTCTATGTAAAACTTAATTCAATTTTAACTCAGAAATGTCATAGTTCATTCCTACAGATGTGCAATTGGATCCAAATGGGGCTGTTACTGAGGCTGTTGAGTCTATGCATGTCACTTAAATAAAATTCAAACATGAAAAAGGTTTTGATAACGTTTACAAAATTGACTTAAACACCTTAATGTATTTTTCCATTTAACTACAATACTGAATGCCAAAATGTTAATAGATAACTCTCTAAATATTCAAGATATTTAACAAGATATTTGAGGTTTCTTTCTCCCCATGCAATACTGCACATTAAAACCAATTTCACTATCATCATTTATTCAAAGCTTGATTATAAGCAATAGCTGTGAGAAGAAATACAGCATTGTTGATTCATATACAAGCATTTCACTTAACTACATTGAATAATAGCAGTGCTCCTAAAGGAGTATAAAAGCAAAGTGATTAGAAGTCATTACTGTTAATTAGCATTCACTTTACATTGATAGGGATGAACCTTTTCTGTGCTGAACAAATGGAAAGCTTTTATCTGAAAGTCTGCCAAACCTGGTCAAGGTAGGCACCAAAATAAAGCGTCAGTGACCAGCAAGCTGAATTCAAAACAACAATAACAAAAAAGCAAAACAAAGTCTAAGGATGTATCATCATCCAATTAGTGGGATTCAGTTTTTAAACAGGAAAAGGTTTGAAGGGAATGAGTAAAACTGGAAACTCATACTTCACATTCTGCAATCTCACTGATAAAAGGAGGAAATGTGTGTTTATCAAACTTGCTGCGAGTGCACGGTTCATTTGGCGTCCTGTAAACAATGCCTGGCTGCCCATTTCCAAATGCATGTGAGAATCTTGCAACCCAGAACATCATATTCAGCAGGCAAGGTCACACTAGAGATGCCCTGGAAATGGGAAATTAGGAAAACCTGGCAATCAGAGGTTTAAAGCTGACCAGAACAAGCCCTCGGGCTTGCTTACCATCTTTCACCACCAGCCTGACTGTCTCTGCTTATTCGATATTAACACAACAAGACTGAGAGTGAGTGAAAACAACCCCACACACCTAACAGGGAGAAATACAGTGACTTTTTTGTTTACATAAAGCTCAACATTTCTCACGGTAAGAAACAACCTCAAAGATGTTGCTCAAGATTCCCTTCTGGAAAAAAAATTTACCCTTCCTGAACAGTTCAGATGAGACATGGAGAACGCCAGGCATCCTGTTGATTAAAAAATTTCCTTGTTCCCATCTTATTTTAAAATTCAAACTAGGGAAAAAAAAACACACCACAAAACCTAAACAAAACCTGTCTTGTGAATAGAACAAGATACATAATTATTTTTACACTGCTTAAAGCACTGCCAACTATGCAGTTGCTTCTTACTCTCTTCCCTTAATTCACACCCTTATTCACTGCTGATGACAATGGTCATCCCCTAGCTGGAGGACGTTACGGAGCTCCACTCCAGAATTAATTAAAAAGAAAAAATAACAAGTCGATTAAAAAAGTATTGTTGAACATGGTGAGTGCAAAGAGACAATTAAAATTTTCAGATAAAAATCTAGTCATGATGAAAGGTAGAGGAACTTCATCCATGTCACATGAAAAACAACTGCAAAATTTTGTCTTTAAAACAAAACCTTACTTTATGAAGAAGCACAGTTATTTATTTCTTGTCAGCATAGGTAGCTATTTCATACAATTTCAGAAAGTTCACATATAACTTTCATGTCTAAAGGCAGTAAGGACTGTGGTTAAGAGATGTGCTCTCCAAATGTTCATCTAATCAACATGAGCAGTAGAGGACCCAAAAAATAAATTCCATGGCTTTATTTATCACTGTTCCTCCTAACTCGATGCCAAAGATTTTTTGGGGATGTTTTTTCAATATTGATGTTACAATTTCATTTACTATATAAATTATATGTGTTTCAATTGCTGAATTATATATAAAGTTAATCTATCAAAATATCAAGGGCATGGTAGTGTGGATTTGCAATAATCTTAAAATATAGGGGTAAAAACTGAGGGGTGATTATTTGAAAATTCAGCATAAAGACAAATTTCTCTTCCTATAATATAATCTTTTTTTAAAATGTTGAGAAATATATCTTTGAGGGATTAGTCTATAAATCTACAAATAATTCAAGTCATAATAGGGAAAAAAATCAGATTTTCATCAACTGAAAACACGGGGAATTATGACTAGACTAGAACTGTTCTGCACACTTCTGAACTTTCTGAATCCCATCAGTGAGAGGGGAAAGGTACCTACTTTGTCTGAACTTATAAACTGCAACAATAGTTTGGTGAACAGCATGCTGAGGTCCTCAGATTACAAATCAGTCAGGATTCCACAACTAATAATATTTAGATCTTTAAGACTCCTAAGAAAATCTGCAAGCCTTATTTGTATGAGTTAAGAGTACATTATTAGTCTTTGTCATGCAAATACTACCACTGAAGTCACAGGGACTACCGAGAGCTGATTGAAATAGACACCCAAAAGCCAACTGACTATTTCTAAATACTTTACTATTTCTTTTGAACACATTTTATAACAGTGAATAGAGCAAAGCAGTGCTTGCAGTATAAATCCATGTTACATTCATTAATTTATTTTTCGTGATGAGAGCTTTGGCTGTACAAAAGCCACAGAAAGTCAGTCATAGGACTGAATCCGAGAACTCATTTCACTCATCGGCAACAGGAGCTATATTCTGGAGATGGATAGAAGGAAGACCATTTCCTTAGCATGGAAGTCTAGCAGAGTAGCAATAATGATAGACTGAAAGTTTTATCTCCTGTGAGGGAATTAATCCCTATCCAAAGGCTACAGAATAACCTTGCATTTCATCTATTCATCTCAAACTCTGAAGAACTGTTTCCTGAAGAACTCCAAGTCTTTGGGAGCTTCACTGAATAATGACAGGACCTAAATTGCCTCTATTCCATCTGAATCTGCGCAGTCAAATCAATTTGAGACAACATATCATCTTAAACAACATCTAAAATCAGACAGCTATTGCAAGTTTAACTCTCAGACAAGAATACTTCCTGTCTTCAGTAAACACCAGTCTGGGTCCATTTCAAAAATCATGATCCTGTCCTTAAAGAGTAACTATTAAATACAGGAATCACTATATTAATAAGATCTTTGTTGCTATTACTAAAAACTGACTTATTCTTAGTGACTTACTGAGTTATAAGATCAGTGCTTCAGAATGTGACAGTTTTAGAAAACAAATTTTCTTTCTTTCCCCTTCCACGTTACTGATAAAATGAAACAGTGCAACAAGCAAAGACTATTATTATTCAAATGTTTCATACAACCGATATATCCAACATCAATTCTTATTTTTCAGCTGATGATCAATGGATGATATCATAATTAATAATTCTTCGGTCCTGACATCCAATATATTAATTTCTTTCAAGTGTACTCTTTGGTTTTTTGCAAGCTTGTAGGTTCTGAATCCACAAAGTGCACCACAAAAAGAACTCTGACAGAAATAACATGTTAAAACTGAAAATGCGCTGAAAATCAACTTGCATGTTTGTTATAAAACATGGGAAATACATGCCAAAGAAAGTACAAATAGACTCAATTTTTGAAATACTAATTTCAAGAAACTCAGGTAATGAAAACTTTTATTGGAAAAGATGAAAAAATAGCTAGACGAAAAAACATTTTAATCAAGTTCAAAATTCTACAAATTACTCCAGCAGTGGAAACTTATCAAACAAAGGTAAAGCCTTCACAGAGCAGAAAAGATAAGGCAAGAAACTTGGAAGAGGACAAAACCATCTGCTGAAATTCAGAAGGGAAATACATTATCTTTTGATAATCTGGAAGCTGCCCTAACCACTCCCCTAAACAAACGTTTAGCCATAGTTCCATGACACAGACAAAACAATGCAACATTCAAACCACATCACACCACTTCTGTATGTGCTTACATACAACATCAGCATATTATTTGGACAAGATCATAATTACATTGAAAAGGGAAGAAAGCAGTTAAATATACCTATATTGAGAAGTACGTTGTTTCAAAAAAATGCCTCCGTGCTCCAGTCTTTCCAACCACTAAAGGGAAAGAAACACAGTTTTCCCACTTTTCCTGGTTTCAAAGACAGTGACATAGTAAAACCCTGAAGGATAATTCAGAGAACTAAGAAACTCCAGTGTTTACATGCTTTGTTGTAAAAATCTCCAATATGCAAAGCAACAAATATGGACAAACAAGCGTGTAAGTAATCCCTATACAGTAACATGGACAGTAGATTAAATTATTCCTTAGAGTTCAGGATCTGTATGTGTCACAAAGTAAATATTGTACTACCAGGTGAGGATTACATAGTAACATACTTGTAGACATCATATAAATACTCTGATATGTTTCACAATATATATTCAATGCAGAATCTAAACCAGGGCATTAGGCAACTAAAAAATAAATATAAATTTCCTTTCTACCTATCAATCATCTATGTTTGTGACAATAAAATTAGCAGGTTTACAGTCATCAATAGTCAGTATCATTTTCTGAGTCCCATGAGCTAGAACAGGACTATTGTCCTGGGTTTCCTAGCACTGCAGGGGAATATTTAACTTTATAAAAATCTTGTTCTCATGACATTGTTTTTAAAAACATCAAATACTTTCAAATACATACTAGATTTTCATATGTGCTTTGGTTCAATTTTTTACTAAAGCACTTGCAATAAAAGTGTTCTTTACAAATGGAAAGTGAGGCACACGATGTGATTCTGATCTAGACACACCTTTCCTGTATTCTTGGGCCCAAACCATTCGACAGAAAAACAGAGCTATGTTAGTTTGACCAGTTGTTTTGAAATTACGTCCACTCAAGGATGCGTTTTGACAAGGCTTCTGCAGAATTCCTCCCCTCCCTTCAACAGAATGCAAATTGAGCTCTCTGTTTAAAACTATTAAATCTGGAGGAAAAAAAAAATAAGCAAACAAAACAAAAAAAGCCCACCAAAACCACCAAACCTAAAGCAAAATCCTCAGTGATTAAAACTTACATAGGAAAGGTACAAACCTGAAGTTATAAAAAAATGTGAAAAAATTTAAATAGAAAGCTTTCAAAGTTACTGTTAACACACAAAAGAAAAATTTTAATGTATTTTTCTTAAAACCAAAAAAAATCCAAAGATTTACAGCTGCTGTAGTTTGTCCCCCTGGTAATTTTTCAATTATTCATCAGAATATGCAAGACTTCTACTGAAACTTTTGCACCAGAATTCTATAGATAGGTTATCCAAAGTCCAAAATAAAGGCAGTATATTGTTAATATTTATGTCTTTAAAATATCATATAGTGGAATTAATATTTCTCTACAGGAAAGAAATAGTTATTTAGTTCCAGACAACTTGATAACATCTCTTTCAGCTATAGTTATCATGTACAAACTTCCAAAGCAGAAGTTGTCAAGATTTAACATTAGCATTAATTTATGTCAGGCATCCATTTCTCCAAAGACAGCAAGAATCGAAAAGGAAGTATCATCTTAATTGCCACTAATCTGCCCATTTTTAATTAAATTGATCGGTAATTTATTATCTTGCCCAGCGGCAGAAAGCTGTTAGTATGCAGGTTTAAGAGACAGAATATACGAGTCTCTCTAATTTCTAATACTACCATGGTTCAAAAATAATTTAAAACTGCTGTACCGTATTTCTTGTAATTCGTGTACTGCATGATACACATATTCAATTTAAAACCTCTGTGAAGCACTTTAGAGCATAATCACAGAATCATAGAATCATTTAGGTTGGAAAAGATCCTTAAGATCATCAAGTCCAACCATTAACCTCACACTGCCAAGTCCACCACTAAACCATGTCTTTTAAATACCTCCAGGTATTTAATGGTGACTTTACCACTTCCCTGGGCAGCTTATTTCAACGTTTGACAACCCTCTCAGTGAAGAAATTTTTCCTAATATCCAAACTAAACCTTCCCTGGTGCAACTTGAGGCCATACAGCCTTCATGCACTGTTCTGTTTCATAGTCTTGTACTCCAACACAGGTGCATGATCTTGAATTTAATTTAGAGGAACACAATTCCCCTGATAAAATGCTTAGAAGATGTAACATCTGACTATAACATGGTTCAGGAAGCCCTCTGCACTCAAACCACATTCTTAGGTCTTATCTACAAGGTTGTATTTTTTTTAAAAAACTGAACTGAACAAAGAATAAGCCTGAAGCTTTTATATTCATGAATCTCAATTCTCATTTCAATGGAAGAAAGGAAGCTAGAAAATGTTCAATACCTGAATTGAAGACTACAAAATATCTTTAGCTGACATTTCAGAAAGTAGTCTACCAGTTTGATCAATAAAATTAAACGTGCATTTACTTTTTTTAAAATAGCAATTAATATGTTTTTCTGTACTTTGTACTGTTTTAGTACTGTGCACTGCAGTCATCAACTCAATTAAGTGGAAAAGACAGCATGTTCACTCCAACTTGGTGTAAAACCTCTGGAGTCCATGGGAGGTCTTCTATTTGTTTCAATGAGATCTGATTTAATCCCAGTGGAAAATAAAGCACTACATGAAACATTTTGGAAAAGAACAGATAATACATTTCAAATGTTTTAGGAAATAGGCTCATTATCTCCCTTTTATTTGTTTTATAGCTAAAAAGAATTGATAGATGCTCTTGCTATTATGTGATATATTAGAATATAGTTACAGGGCTACCAGAACCAAAACTATAATTGTAAAATATTCTGTAATACTTTCTGAATGATCTGCAACATACAAACAAATAACAGGTTCTGGTTTACAGAGCTAAGTATACACAAATAGAAATGTCTAGACATTACTTGCCATACATTGATAAATGCACAAAGCACAAAAGATGTCTCTTTTCAGTAATCAAGTAATGCATTGTTTCAAATATTAAACTACTTACATATTTTATTTATACATAATTTTCACAATTATGTTTTTTGTAGTATATGCCAAGGACATATTACAGGTGTTTTTATTAAATAGAAGCAATGTTTTGGCTTGAAATGGGGATTACTAAATCTGATATACATTGAAGAAAAGGAAGTAAAGTTACGCTTTATATATTTATAATGCCAGGAAAAACAAAGGAATAGAAATAAAACTTGCAAGAGTAAAAAGCGTTCATTTTTTTTTCTCAAAGATTTCCTTAAATACCTAAATGGATCATTTACTTAAATTCATAAATGTTTTAAGCAATATAATTGTCCCCAATAATTTAATTCTTTTCATTTGGCATACCTTAACAAGTTTCAAGAGGTGGTAAAGGTCTTCAACCTCATCTTCCTGACATGTGGTATACACTTTTCCGGTATTTACACTGGTACCCTTTATGAAACCACGATACAGTGGCAAATCCAATGCATCAGCATATAGGTCAATGGCATGGTGTCCTACTGTCTGATACATATAGCTGTCCAGTTCATCAGTTTGCCCTGCCACAATTAAGAAACAATCATATTAGGTACATTATATCAACAATTACAGATAACCACCCTACTACAAAGGACGGAGAAAATCTAAATGCTAAGATTTTTTGGTTCACAAACCAATCTTTGGTGACAATATCTCTATAAAGATGGAAAGGAAAAAAAATTTCTCCACCCAACAGACACATAGAGAGGAAGACATCTGTCACAAATATGCTGCCTTTCTGGAAATTGTGATGTCTATTTCTTCTTTAGTATCCCCCCTGGTTTATCAAAAAAACTCGTAACGGTCCAATTCTGTTCCTATTTATATGGTAATTTTAATAGGAACACAGTTCATAGGCCCAAATCCAGATGCATTTCAACATACTCACAGCGAGAAATTTGGAATGTACTGCAACACTGAGAAGATGCAACAGGTTGTCAAAATTTCCAAAAACTTTACTGTTAAAATTGTTATCATGGTCATCAAGAAAGAGAAGATTATTTCTGATTAAGTAGAATAAAAGTAGATGACTATAATGTTTTGACACTGCTTAATATATAAAAAGAAAGCAAAATCTGTTATAATATCCAGGCCCTTTCTACCTTCGCTCCTTTTAAAAAATAATCTCGAAGTGAAATCAACTCTTTGCCGTTGTTTCCTTTTCCAGGAAAAAAATTTAACTGGACTTTCTTACAAGTAGTTTGCAACTAGCAGATAAGAAAAAAAAGCAGCTGAAATGCAGACATCATGGATTAGAATTAAATTGCAAATTATACAATAAACGGCTTACATATAAAATAATTTTTCAAACAGGTTGATAAAGCAATACATCATTATTGGTGAAATCTTCACTTTATTTATTAAAAGCTAACACAGTTCACTATTTTAAATCTAATTTGTAATACTGGAACTTTTCTTAATTTACATAGACACATGAAGCACCTCTGCTATATACCTATGCAGCACATCTTGCAAAGAGAAAGGTCTGTAACATTGATCAAGATAACTAATTTGTGATGTAACAATTAAGTCATGTCACATTTGATAGCATACAACAGATACGCTTTTGCTTAAAACAAGCAAATCCAAACCCATAATCACAACTAACCAACCTAGACCAGAAGAGTTGAATTAAAAGAAAACTCAGTGTTTTTCAACATACATGAATGTGACAAGGTCTTTAAACTGATACTCAGTTCAGAATACACAGTTTTTTTATTAATTGAGACTCTCCAGGCAACAGTGGTACAAGATAAAATAAAATGAAAGGCATGGAAACCGCTATTGCCTGAAGCACCTCAATTAACTTTCACAGAATTTCCAACTACCCACTTAAAGAGAGCATTTTATGATTTTAATGACAATATTCTACATTTCTGATGTGGATAAATTAGTTTAAAGACAACATATTTCAACAAGATTAGAGATGATTATGTGCTAGCTACCCAGAAAATAAATTGTTCCTGTATTCCCCAGCATTTGCCAGTTCCTTCCATGACTCATTTGTAATGGCAGCTCCCTTTTTCCTTCTCTTTCTGCATCTCTTCCTACCAGTTACCAGATATCATATTTAATTGTTTAACATATGTTGAACAGCTAACCTATACTAACATACTTTAACATTCTCCCCTACCAACTGGGAAACAACTCATTTCCTTTTCAAATCTCAGCTGAAATTCAATTTTTGCTCATGTCCAACACAGAAGTACTCAGCTCACCCTCTCACCTCACCACCGACTTACACTATCTGAGTTTCTCCCATTCTCTTTCACAGAAATAAGTGTCAGTGCAGTCTGGGAGGAACTGATCAGAAAACTGACCCAAGCTAAAAGGAATGAAAAAGGCAGGAAAAAGAAGTGCATCCTGGTCAGTTCCGACCCAGATCAGCACCTCAAACAGTTCACAAACGCTGGGCTAGAATAATGAAGATATACATAGCTAAAAATGCGTGACCAGCAGCAAAATTGTGTATGTGTGGCAGCTAGAATGGTTTATGACAGTTTAAAGCTTTTTTAGAAATACAATTTTTCTTTTGTTTAATGATATGCTCTGCCACTTCTTACTATTTTTGCTACACAATCCCTTTGTTTACCACCAGGAATATTCTGTTCTCCTTTTTTCAAACTATGTAAGTTTTCCTTTTAATGATCTTCATCCTCTTTCGGTTTTTTCCCCTTTGAGGAAGAATATATTTAATATGTCTCCATAGCATTTTCTTTTTTCTACCTCTTTTAAGACTTCTAGATTGTCCTTCAATATGCAAAACTATATAAAAACACATAAAGGGACTTAATTCAGGCACAGCTGCACCCACATTGTTTCTATAAAAATAAAAAATAAAAAAGTAAGAAATGTGGCTTTCATACCTGTGTTTTCAGCAGGTCTTAAATTGGCTAGAGCAACAATCTGATGCCCAGCAGCAACACACTGCATCATATTATAACAGCTGTCCTTCCCACCACTGTGAGAAAAAAGAAAATAGTAGCAATTAAAAGTACAGATAGAAGTTTTAGTCCCTTATGACTTTTGCCTAACTGCTTAAAAATTAGTATCGTCAGATCTGGTCATGAAGTTTTGAAATTAAAAAAAAGATTGCAAAATATTAGCCGTAGGAAAAGGAAGATTTCCTATATATGTATAGTGCCTACATAGAGTATCCATAAAGCACATATCCATTTCTCTATCCTATTACTAATCTGAGAGGTTTCATAAAGAACAGCCACTTTTGCTGGAATCCCTTCAGAACAAGGTCTGTCTTCTACTCCAGAGATGAATTATTCTGTACCCATTACCTGATACCTTGGATTAAAAACCCCCCGATATCAGCTCCAGAGAGTTGCCGGCATTAGCAACCTTTTTTAAATGAAGACTGTCGTGTTAGGAATAACTTCATCCTTCATGGGATACATGCCCAAAGTCCATTTAAAATATGTACTTCCCATTCTCAAAAGCTGCAATCATTGTAGGTGGTAGGTTCAGTTGACACTGCATTGAACATGGAGATTTTTTTCTGCATGTAACTGCAAATAAAGCTAATTACTGCTGATTTAAAAAAAAAGAAAAACAAACAGAACAATATTCTTCTCTGAGGCCAAGAGATGGTTCTTTAACATAGAGAATACAATTAATTTTTACATTCATTCAAAGTCTACTGGAACTTTTTCCACTATTAGTGAGGAAAGAATCCTGCTCTGCTGGTGTAACTGAAATACAGTATTTTTCATGGATTTTGATCACTATCAAAAGAAATACTACAGTCTAACAATAAAACTAAGAGTGCACTAGAATACACATTGCTTGCAAAAACCATGTTCAGACTCACAACCTTCAAACTGCAGGCGGAGACTCTGTGCCGCTTCTTTAAACGCCAAGGGACAAGAACCAGTCCAGGGCAGGAAATGGAACCAAGATCTAGACCAGCTCCTTAAAACTGCATCTTGTCTTAGAGTCTCTAAGACACGGGCAGGAGAACAGATAGTACAAGCAAGTCCTTGCTACAACAGACTGTCATTTTCCTTGTGACCGCAACATTACTAACAATCTTCAACATTTACAATGTAAAGTTCCCACTTTTATCTAGTCTTCTATGCAAGAGCTTGACAGCTCTTACATGGATGTAAGCTCTTACAGGAATGTAACCACACAGCTATTCCCCTCGATTCCTGGTTTTATCCATGCTAAAATTCTGTACCCTGACCTTCATTTGCTGTATAACTCAAACCTCAAGTAGAAATAGTATAAATAACATGGCATCCTTGCATACTTAACAGATTTTCATAAAGCAAAGCTTATGTTTTGGTGTTGTAAAAATAAATATAAACATGGTAATAAACAGATTCCTAATCCAAGGTTCCATCTCTATCTGACATTACACTCATGCATACCTGCAACTTTCTTACAATCTATATATAGACACAAAAGCTTAAAAAATCGTGTTCATTAATTCTGGATACTGTGCTTGATAACTTGAAAATGTAGATAGTATTCACTTCATAATGTGAAATTCCAGGCTTAACAGAATCATAATGAGACAAAGGCTCTTTTTTTTCTGAGTGACTTCATTCTAAACAATAAAAGCCTCCCACTAGTTCTGATTTCAACTCCAAACACAACTTCAGAAAACTATATGACAGGAGATAATTGTCTATGCTGTTTAGAAAGTTTCAATATTAGGGTTCTTTTTAATCAAAAATTAAAAGGACACTAGAATAAATCTTTTAATCTTTTCAATTAAATTATATTTTTAAAAAAATGTTAAGATGAGGCCCCCATTTGACTACTGATTACTTGATCAAAATTGGTAGCGTGCTCATGGGATCACATGCTACTGTACCGCTATTTATTTTCTGTAGTACTGTTACCACAGCCTTAAAAACTAACCACACCAAGAAACAAAACGAATTGGTGCCTACCTATAAGGCCTTCTACTCTAGCTGTAAAGCACATGACAGTTAAGAACAATGAAGCCAGACAGCCCATGCTGTGGGAGGAAGGTGGACTCAGCACAGTCCCAGCCTGGCTGTTGTCTAACAGATTGTGACCAAAAAAAAAAGAAAGAAAAAAGGCTTTCAGAAGATATGAAGACAGGTACGGAGGTAGCTTAGGGACTGCTCTCAATTCTCATCTCAGAAAAAAATCACAAGGCCTTTTCGTAGAAAACTCTACGAAGTCAGGCCACAATCAGGATTCATTTTGACAACGTTGCAAGCATGTTAAGAGGTGGGGTTATAAACAAACAAAATACCAGAAAATAAAAGAATGCACAGTAACAATAAAGATACGAGTCAATGGAAGACTTCTGAGCAAAATTCCTTTCTAATAGCAAGTGTAACCATTTACAGTAAGAAAATTCTAGAAGAATTAAAGAGTTGAAAAACATCGTATTTCAGGTAGAAGACTGGCTTTAAAATGTCTATGATTTAGCACAAAACACAATAGATGGTTTACCCTATAAATACCACCTTAAAGTAAGACTATCAACTTGAAGTGTGGCCAACATTTTAGAAGAAAAAGAAACAGGTTAAAGTAGTTTTATATATAATCCTGACCTTTTCAAAAGTAAGAAGCACTTTTCAAATACTTTTTTCCCCTCTGATCTTTGAGGCAAGCTCTGTTACAAAGATTTCAGACACTTTGATGTCTCTTTAAAACTCTTCTTAAAACTATTACTGAAACTAAATCCATCCTTGTAAAATTGCCCATTAAAATAGCAATTGTGTCAGAAACATGTTTTTAAGATTTTATTTCATCCTGTCTTTTAACACATTCCTCTGCTTAGAGAATATCAAAATAAATAAGGCTGGAAGACAAAATCTTATCTATAAAACAAGAAAAAGCACGGAAGCTGATTTTCCTACTCTCTATTTAAGCAAATCTTGAAAAACATAGATAACATTTTCTGTATTTTTTCCTCCTTGGATGATGTTTGGAGTGATTTGCAACTGTTGCAGCCCAACGCCAATTTCAACAAGGTTTGCTATCAGACGTTCCGTGAGAGAATTTAATACATTAGATGTTAAAACTCCAGTATATAGGTTACTGCACCCAAAAATAAAAATACACTGCTCACATCTGCACAACCCTTTTCCATTTACAGGCTTCCTAGCTTGTTGTTTTTTCATTAACTATTATTTCTCAGCAAAAGAACACATCTGTCCTTGTTAGAAAGCGTTAATCTGTTTCTAAAATAAGTACAAGAACTGCAGAAACCGACAAGAAGCGGCAGGAGCATGAGGAGAAGAAAAACTAGCAGCCCCTGAGAGGTAGGGCTGCATCCAACAGCAACTACTTAAATGAGTAAGCTTCGTCGTTTTGAAAACGAGCAAAATAAAATCTCTCCCAGAGGACACGCTAGAAAAAATCTACCATTGAGATTTCAGAAAATTTATCCTCAGAGACCTTAAGGAAAGAAAAGCGCAGGGAAAAATCCAACCGCAAACGAGCGGAACTCCCGCTACCTGCAGGGCGAGCGGCTCAGGCCCTGCAGCCCCTCCACGCTGGAGCCGGGCTGCCTGGGGACACCGGGGAGCAGGCCACGGGGGGAAATAATTGTGGGCGGTATTTTCTGGGGTTTTTTGGTTTTGATAACCAGCCACTAGTAGTTCTTGAGCGTCCCGGTAACAAGGGGAACGAAGAAGGGAAACTGTTACTGCTTTACCCTGCCTAGAGGCAGGTCCCGCCTGGCCCCGTCCCTCTGAGGCAGCCCGCCCCCAGGCAGCAGCCGGAGGGCCAGCAGCCGGCGGGGAGGAGAGGCGCCGGCGGAGCCCGGTCGCTCCGCGCAGGGAAGGAGCGGGGGGGACGGCAGGAAAGGCGCGGGCGGGAAGCGCCGGAGCAGGCGGGTCTCCCGGGCGGCGCTGGGTGGAGCGCGACCCCCGGGGCTGCTCCCGGGCGGGCTCAGCCTCTCCCCAGAGCCCTCCCTCCGCCTGCGAGCCGCCCCTCGCTCGCCCGCCCGCCCGCCCGGGCGATCCCTCAGCCTGTTACCTGATTAAAGCCACTACTCTCATGATGCTTGCGGGCCCGGGGCGGGGGGGGGCGGTCGCGCTAACGGGGAGGTGCGTGACAGCTGCGAAACGCAGCGGGGAAGGAGCGCGGCCGTCCCAGCCACCCTGGACTGCGCACGCCGCCGGCTCTTCTCTTGCCGCCGCTTGGCCGCCTCCTCTCAGCGGAGCCTCCTCCCGGGGCAGGCCGGGAGACTGCCTGAGCAAGCGGGAGGCGCGGCAGGCCGCCGCCTCGCCGTGCCCGGGAGAGGGACGGTGCCTCTGCCGCGGACCTGAGAGCCTGCTGAGGCGGCGAGGGCCGGGCGCGGCCCGGTGAGGGCGGCGCGGAGGGCGCAGCAGGGGAGGCAGCGCGGGGGACGCCTATGGAGGGCAGGGCGGCCGCGCTGGTAGGCCCAGGCGAGCCGGCCGCCTGCCGGGGCTGCCGCTGTGTAAGTCAGCTGCCCTGCCCGCCTTTTTCCTGCCTGTCTACAGCGCACAGCCGCAGATCCGCTCTAAGCGATTGCTGTGCAGTGGGAACGACCGAGCGAGGCGGCCGGTCCGTCCCCGTCCCCGTCCCC
>JAOQGH010000040.1:32906122-32934331 GCA_025769975.1 Gallinago jamesoni | reverse complement strand
GCAGATCCGCTCTAAGCGATTGCTGTGCAGTGGGAACGACCGAGCGAGGCGGCCGGTCCGTCCCCGTCCCCGTCCCCGTCCCCGTCCCCTTGGGTGGCTGCTGGAGGGGACAGCGGGGCGTAGTCGCAGCCCGGCGTCAGCACGGCCCGGGGCAGGGAGGCCGGGAGGGGAGGAAATGCTGCGGGCCAGCCCTAATCGCGGCTGCGGGAGCCGGAGCCCGGCGTGGGCGCTCGCAGCCGCCCCGGGAAGCTGCCGGGCGAACAGGGAGGCGGCGGATGCTTGCCCGGCGGCGAGTGACCCGCCGGCCGCTTGCGGGGCGGTGGGCGAGAGAGCGGCGCTCCCTCGGCCCGTCACCGCGTCCCTCTGGGGGGCTGATGGAGGAGGGTGGTTTCGAGTGGCCGCAGGGCCCCACAGCAGCCCGTTTCGGGGGGCCGGAGCAGGAGGGAGGGCAGAGCCGAGCAGAGCTTACCTCCCGGCGGCCGGGCTGAAGGCCACCACACCGGCCTGCGACCACGAAATGTCCCCCTGCACCCTCAGGCGGGCAGACCAAAGACCTAATCTTGTCGTGTGATCCCCATCGTCGGCTAATTTTCTGAGCAATCCTATCAAACGTGTATGGCAGACACCGCTATAGGTTTGCGGGCAAAGTCAACAAAAAGCTTACCCGGGTGCCCAGTCTCTGAATCCAGACACAGTTTTGTTTGTCCCAAGTCAGAAGAAACCCATGGGTTAGTTCTGCTGATGAAACCGTACTGCTAGAGTCTTATACCACCAGATGAAACCATTGCTGGGGAAGTTGTGGCGGCATTTTTAGCAGTGATCTGAGGGACTGTGGCTCTCCAGGCTTTGATTCTAAGGGCCTGTGGGTCCAAAACGGGAGAGGAAACCACTGGTGTGCTGCTGGTTGCTCACCCTGGCTGGAGCCTGGTGTGCAGGGTCAGCGGGGACAAGCCCAGTGCCTCAGGGTGAGCCCGGGCGCTGCCCCGCTCAGTGTCTTCATCTGCAGTGCCACCACTGGTGTCCGCAATCCACCTGGACATTGTACCAGAAATGCCAGTTCATGGTTCTGATTGAATTTAGTTGCAGCAGTCGGTGCAGGCACCATAAAGGGCTTTGTTCCTCAGGGCTGGACTGAAGGGCGATGCTTTATACACTGCGAGTGCTAACTTACCACTGTAACCTGGTGTTATACGATGCTATGTAGCAGTCTCTACCAGTCGGGCTTTGCATGCAAATTGCTGGGTCTGTAGGTCTTGGGAAGAGAAAGCATGGAAGAAAACAGAGAATAAAATATTCTAAGAAAAAGCGTTTTGTTTGTAGCATTGAATATGTCAAAATAAATGCCCAGTGAGACAAATATATAACATTTTTTATTCACAGGTTATGAAACAGTTTGAAGTAGCACTTTTTTGGGTTGTTTTAGATTATTTGAGTCTGCATGTGATTTGTACAGTAAGTCACTGGAACTTGTAAAATAGTGCATAATTATGTGCAGATATGAAGGTGATGATGCCTTCTTAAATACAGTTTTGAAAAGTTAAGAAGTGACAATATGAAACTTACTGGATAAATAGTTTGAAGAGATAGTAATCATGGATTTTTTTCTGTAGAGGAATAATGACAAAAAGCATGTTTAAAAAAAAAGTAATCCTCAGTTCATGCTTTGACCATCACAGGCCGGCAGTTATGAGACAAAATATTTGACTTAGATTGGAATGAATTACTGTGAATCCATGTTGGATTTTCTTCTAGTTTAGTGATGCACAATTGTTAGCTTTTTCTGCTCTTCAGAACATCTTGGATGATCTGAAAGAGGGTTACTTAGATGTGAAATTCTGGTGAAAGGGCAGGGATTTTGGTGAGGGGTCAGGGCTTTTTTTTTTTTTTTGGCTCAGAAAGGTAGTGGAGGCCTGTTCTGAATTAAAACTGTAAATCCAGTGTACTCAGAGATTTTAGCAAAGATTACTAAATTGAATGAAGAAATACTGCACAGTACCTGAGCTGGTAGAAAATGACCACACTTCTGAGGAACTGTAAAAAAAGAGGAAAGAAAGGTATTTGACTAACTGCAAAAAAATAAAGGGGGGAGGAATGTATTTTATTGTACATCACCTTTATCTTTTCTGGGTTTGAATAAAATATTTTTATTTTTGATTATCACAAAGAATAATTCAGCTAGTAGTTGCGAACAGTTAATTTACACTACTTAGCAATGATACGTGCAAAGTCTAAAAATCATGCACGTAAGTTATTCTGCTGCTTTGGAAAATGGAGGAGCCATGAAAACAGTAGCTTTAATCACACAGCTTTATAACAAATATTCAGAGACTTGTGAAGCTCTAAGTAGCATTGTAAAGAATAATTATTCTCATGTAGAGTATAATTCTGAGGTCCTCTATTTTCTCAAAGGTCTATTGTTATTAATCTGTTCTGATACAATGTTGCTGTTTTTTTCAGCAGATGGTTCTATTGCATTCAGTTTTACAGCTTTCAAAAAACAAATTTCCACTTACAAGTCAGACTTGTTTGAAGTAGAAGTTACATATGACACTGCAGGACCAAAGTCTGCTTCATTTGCTAGTGAGACTGGAATTTTTGCTTCCTTCTGATAAAGACATCAGTAGTTATTTGCACAAATAAAAAAGTGGGATTTGGCTCCCAGAATTTGTGAAATATGTCAAAATTGAATTAGTAAAGTGGGGTTTCAAAACAAATCTGTATTTTACCCAAAAAGATGCTGTTTTCAAATTATTTGGAATATATTCAGTGAGAAAATCTGTTCACCCACTCACCTGATGAAATAACTGGTATAGTGTCACTGCTCTTAAAAGGTTCTGCCATATGACAGTGGACAAAAGACAGCGCATCATCTCTCAAGCTGATTGCTCCGAGACATTCTGCTGTGCTGCTGCAGCAGCTGAAACAATACAATTCACCAAAGCTGCCTTTCTTCTCGGGGAAGGACTGGCTACTTGGTACAGAAAGCCAGCAATGGCTCAGCGCTCCTTTCTCACCCTTTTCTGCCTAGAAAGTTGAAAATAATTATAATGAATTAATATAACTGGAGGAACCTGTCAGAGGATTAAAAACCGCAATGCAGTATCCCTAACGATCTGGAATAGTTAATTAAGTTCTCTTATAAATGAGTTCCAAAAATAACTTACTTTCAGTAAGTTATTCTGAGAAACAGTCACTTTAGCATACCTGAGCTGCAGTGCCTATTAGAAAAGGGCCAATTATCCGGTGATTGGCAGTTAAAGGTGAACTGCTGAAGTTCTTAATTAAAAGATTTCCTATTATAATCACCGGTAAGTAATGGAATGCTGCATATATAAAGCAGATGTAATGTTAGAAGAATATTTCTGTTTTGAAAATCATCTCCTTTGCTTACCATGCTAAGTCTGAAACGGGAATGCTACAATTTTCATGGGTGCAGCTGGCAATGTGCCACTTACTGCCCCTCGTTAGTGTCCTGCTCTGACCCTCCTGCAGTCAAAGGTGTTCCCCTCATCTAACAGGTGGCAGAATTTTTACTGCTATTAGTACCCAATGCTGTTAACGTAGTACGGAGAAATGATTTGAGATTCTGCAGAGGGATACTTCTGTGTTTTTAACTGCGAAACTGGCTGTGGAGCTCCGTTAGCTGCCTGTCATTGACAACTTCCCCGAATTTTCACTTCCTTCACAGTAAACAGGATATTATCAACTCTTCCATGAGATATACAAATTTTTGGGAAAAAAACTTCTGGTTTGGAAGCATGAGATGTATTGACATACTACTGAAAACTGAATGAAAGAAATTTCTCCAGAGGCGTATCGTCTCCCCATCCGGCTGTAGAAGGGCACAAGGTCAATCTGTCTACATTTCAAGCCCGTCATATGTGAAGAGCTTGGCTCAGAATGCTGCATAGCTACGCTAACAGTGCATTATGGCCAAGGTAACACAGCCTACAAAGGTTAGCTCAGACGCCTTGTCACACTGTTCACCTCTTTTCAGACAGAGGCAGGCACGCAGCGAGTGCTGCTTTGTCTCCAGCCGCTCGCACAGATTGGGCCCTGGTGATCAGTGCTGTAGGATGAAGGACGGTGAAGGATGGTAGGATGATGTAGGTGAAGGATGACTTACCAGGCCTGTGGGCTTCTTGCTCTTAAGTGCTCCGTATAAGCACTAATAAAAATATATACAGCTAATCCTATAGTTCCTAGTCCTGATAAGACAAAGCTAGTAATTTTCGTCGGTGATTTGACTTGTTTCTGCAGAACTATGAGATGCAGCAACTTTACTTGGTCCTCTGTTTAGCATTCAAGAAGACTCTTAGACCTGTATCTATTAACCACTGCAACAAAAAGAGAATTTAGCCTAAGATAGCATTATATAAGTTCTTGACTGATAGGTAACGGTCCTTGTATGATGTCAGTCTTTCTAATCTATGGATCAACTTAATTTTCATTAATCTACCAATCTTCAGTGAGTCAGAAGTATAAAATTAACCTTATAAGGTCACACTTCTGACAAAATGACCAGTCTCTTTCCATTTCCAGCAGGATCTAGCGCAAGCTAAAGTTAATATTCACTGACAGCTTTTTTCACTTGACTAGATCAGTTTTCAGTATTTGAAATACTTACTTTATTAGTAAAAGCACTAATAGTAATTACCACCAAGAGAAACTGTCAAGCTTGACTGGCAAAATCCTTAATTTACCTCTTTTTTATTCAGCTTAATCCATGGGATTTTAATATATTTTTCTCCATAGGAAGTCCTCTGTACTTTCAAGGGGGGGGCGGGGGGAAATGTCTGGGCACTTTCTGCTCTCCAGAAACCTGGTAGTACTAAAGGAGTTTCTATTCTATCTATATCTATTTTGATTGTAATCAAGAGTTGAATGTGGATGTTGTATTACAGGTTAAAGAACTTTCATATCCTTCTGTCTTTTTCTTACTTTTGAAGAAAAAGATGGAATTTTTAGAAATAAGCATTTCAGTTTTTAAATTTATATGTTTTAAATGCAAAACAAATGTGAGAGCTATTCTACTGTTACACTGAAAGAAGTGTAGATCAGAGATGAGTTTATCATAAAGTACGTGTATAAGATTCAAAACCAAGTCCCTGCTGACATTTTCTTGCACAGCTATATTAACTGCCAATGAAGACTCTTAAGATGGAAATTTTGGAGCATTTCTGTGTGTTAGAGACTATGATCTCCTATTAACCAGTCTAGGTAAGAAAAAGGTCTTTTAGACTCAGTAACCCTTACATGTTCAGCATTTTGAGTCTCCTTATTATAGGCTTAATTTATTGTGAGTTAGCCATCTATTTGATGGCTGCAAAACACCCAGGAAAAATGTGGTCGTGGATAATGAGAACAGAGATAAATTAGCTATTTAGTTATTGAGGTTAAGCTACAGTATCTTCTCCATCATCATGAGCTAAACCACTGGGATCTTGTAGGCAGATATGACTGGGATATTTTTACAGAGATGCAGAAATTTAGAGAAATGGCTTTCAAAGAAAAGGGTCACAAAATTGAACTGCTGCAATGAAAATATAAAAATGAAATACTATCTTACTGTGGTGGTATGTAATTTGGGACCATTATTCACAAAATGGTTCTGTGGTTCGTCACTGATTAAGAACATTTAAGTAGGTTAAAGTTGCTGAAGTTTCAGGGTAATAAGCAAACAGCAGCTTTTTTTGGCCCCTCTGTTTCACTGCAAAAATCTTCCTGTATCATAAAATATTTATAACATAGCTTTAAGTAAAAAGAACTATTTTCTCTCAATTCCATTGTTCCTATTCTGTTCAGTTTTGCCAGTACAAATAATGTTAATAAATTTAACAATCAAAACAGTTTTTAACTCTGTCATATATAATACTCTTTTCGTCTCAGTCAGATTTTTCAAGAGCGATTCAATCCAGTAAGTATGGAGCTGTTTTGACCTAATTAGCAGAGTAGTGAGCTTAATTTTGAGTGATACAGACGAAGCATTTTATTACTGCAAAAAAGCAACAAATCAATTGTAACTTTCAATGTCCCATTGAACTTTATTACATCATGTGTAGTATAAGCCACTGACATAATCCGCCTCTGATTTTGAGACCTCAAGGAAGGGTGGCTGTGACAGTGCCCTTTGAAATAACACTGAAGCATCAGTTCCCATGTCAACATCATACTCTAATCAGTACAGTCTTTTTTGTTGCAGGGTCTTCCACCTTATAATTGACCCTGACATATGCTATTCACTCTACCCCTTGGCTTTGGACATATAATTCCTGTCATGGTCAATTATTAGGTGATAGAGCCTGCAACCACAGGGACCATTGCTTAAAATCATCCTACACAGTAAGCCCTGAAGTGACCAAATTCAAATCTAACTGGAGGGGAAGAGGGGAGCTAGTCTTTGATAAAACTAATATTCTTTTCACTTCTATATAGAAAAATGTCAATTTCCATCATCCTGTATATTACCGAGACAAATGGTGACAGTGCTATTTCTGAAACAGGTTAAGGAAAAGTACAAAAGCCTTTACCAAACTCGACATACTCTGAAATGAGGAAATTGTCTGTACGAGCATACAGTATGCATAAAAATTAGATTACACTACATTTGAAAGGCAGATGAGAGTTAAAGAGTGACAAGTGGGCAAGTGCTAAAAATAAGGGCATGTTACTTCCTTTCCAACACTGCTTTGTCTGTATGCTTTCTTTGATGTTGTTGACGCTTTGAAGTAAAGAAATACTTTGCAAGAGTCTGAAAGATGCTTCCGATTACTATATTGATATGAATTGGTTTTGAACAAAAAGGTCTCTTCTAGTTGTCCCGTTGGTTCTATAACGCCTGAGAAATTGGGCAAAGACAAAAACTAGGACACCTGGTATCTGGTCTTACTGTAAGCATTATGATTTTCGAAAACATAGGGTTTTGCAGTCAGTGTATTACTTCAATGACATTACAGAATCGTTACAACTTCAAGAATAAGATCTGAGAGAAGAGCAGAACTTTACCATCCATCTGCAGAGAATTACTTGAAAGGCCAGGCTGTGAACCATGAGTTCATGTCACAGATCTGCTGGTTGCCATTGCCTAGTTTGGGTTGTTTATTTGGTCAGTTGGTTGGGTTCAGGTTTTTTTTTTTTTGTACAAGCTGAAGGGAATTTTAATAATCTGTAATCTTTGCAGTTACAAATTGTTATCTACAGGAATTTTCCACCAATTTGTTTCACTGTTGACAATTCACTTAATTCTCTTGTACCTAAGCAACCCGGCTCAGAAATAATCCTTAAAAGACCTTTGCAAATCTGCTGAGTTTTACAGGTAATACAAGCTATAATATTATTAAAAATGTGATTTGATGATATCTTTATTACATATCTTAGCCTGAGTAGACAAAGCTCTAATTAACATTCATAAAATTATCTAAGTCTTTTAAAATCCCGTCTGTACAGTTTGTCTTAATGATGTATACATAGTATAGCAATCCCAATAAATACCATGCACATACAATGCAAGTGCTTTTAATTTAAACCGCATCACTGATTTATCATGGAGTATTCTGAAACTGCTGTACATGTTCTATATTTCAATTGTACGGCTGTCTTAAGACTCTTAACACCTTCCTGCTGAACTGCACAGTCCTGCGTATCTGGTAGCTGTTACTCCAGCAACTGCTGTTAATGCATGCAGTATCCAAAACTTTGGAAACTACTGATTTAGCTACATACGGGTGACTTTACCAAAATGTGTAACCCAGCTCAGGTGTTTGCAAGACAAAAATTTAGTTATCAAACCTATTAATATATGCCAATAGCAAATTTCCACACCTTCAGAAATAAAAAAAGGGCTGTTCCTAACATACTTGCTTTTTATCTGCCCTGCGCATATCACATGGCATCCTAAACATTATTTCATAGAAGGGTTAATTCAGCCTTCAGCAGTCTGCAGTCTGTGAAGCAAGGAGAATAACTCCTGGCTGGTTTATGGTTTAAGGCATGATTGAATATACTAACAGGGCTCCATGAAGTATTCATTTCAATTTAAATAATGTATTTTAAAAATATTTCATCTCTATACAGGTCTCATCCTTTAAATAAGTGGAGCATCTCTATTGTGCCTAAGAAGCAGAGGCAGTAGAGCCCAAAAATACTGGGACAACACCAGTGATTTGAATCTTGGAATTTTACTCTGGTCAGTAACTTGTTGATTGTTGCGTGATCGTTCGTGTGACTTCAGCTGCTCTTTGTTTCAGTTTCCCTGTCTGTAAAGTGGGCATAGATATACCTTGCAGAGTATTTTGAGGTTTATAGGGGTTTACAAGGCTTAAGTTACAAAACATCATTGAAATAAGCATTAAAAATGACTCTTTTCGGAAGCCTTTTAACTGAGTTGTTCTGAAGATCAGTCCCTAACATTTATGCAATTAAGGTAAGCCTGCCTTAGGGTAATTTGTGCCTGGTGAATAAGATCATTTATAATCTTATAAATTTATAAGATTAGTTTATTTTTAATGTTTATATGCAGGCTCTTTTGGGGAGATGCGCAAGGACATTACAAGCAGTGTTTAGATCTCACCACGGCAACTGATTTTTCTGTGCTCTATCAATAACATATTTGCAGAACTGCCAGATGGGGAGAGAAACTGCAGTGAGAAAATAATGGTCAGGTTTGTAGTACAACAAGGAAAAAGGATCAGACATTAGATGCATGATTTTGAAAGCATATTTTGACTAACTTTAAACATTTAACAAACTTCCTAAATAAAAGCTTTACATTGATCTGTCTGCAAGAATGACAAAAGAAAAAGGTGAAAAAAATCATATAGCTAAAGTTGACACAAATCCTAACCAAACACAATTAATACAGAATATAAAAATGGTAAATATTTGAATGATAAATCTTGTGGCAGTATGGGAGTCAGAAGGTTACTATGAGCTTTGCGGTAAAGATTTCTAATAGCATCTATCCAGTCTCTCTTTCTTCCATTATGGAGAGGATTGGTTAAAAAGCAGAGCTTTGAAAAATTGGATTCTCCCAGGCTCCTCTGTATACAACAGCATTAAAAACAAACATTTAAAGACAGCAAACTTGCAAAACCTCAGTGCATTTTTTTAACCCATTTTCAGGCAGCATTAGATCAACAACAGAAATAATTGCTGTCAGTTTGTACTTTTTGACCAATAATTCTCTGTATTTCCTGCAAGAAACTTGAGTGATGCAAATGACCTTATTTTTACAGCATGCTTTTATTAAATAGTTTATTATTTTGGCAGACTAATAAAGATTTTGGTATTTGCTTTTATTTGCAATAATATTACCACCACATAAAAAAGGATTTTATGTTCTTTTTGAGGAACAAGGAGGATAAAAGTGTTGATGGATAGTGCAACTAAGGCATCAGCAATGAGCTGGAAATGAGACACATAAATATGAAAGCAGAGCTAAGAAAATAGAACTGCACCCTTGGCCTTTCTTAAAAGAACACGCACATGCCATGGTTCATTCATACAGTTACAGAAATTCCTTTTGTTTTCAGTGAGTCAGTGAAAATATGCAAAGACTAAAATATTACTAAGTTTCTCAGTTTTTTGGCATATGTCTGTAGTTAAATGATCGTGAAATGTTTCTAAACATTTAGAGAAATTACTGGTGATCAGGATGATGATTTTTTAGAAGATGTATATTTTATTTGAAGTATAAATTTGTCCCTCTTTCGAGCCATGTCTTAGCCAAAGGTAGTGAAACAATATAGGTTTTCAGTTTTCCCTTTTTTTACCCCCAAACAGACCTAATTCTTCAAATATCAAAGAGCAGAGACCTAATAGCCAAGTTAGACAATCACACACAAATTTTAAAAACGAAATTATCAGTCCTCTAATCAAAAAAGCCTAGATAGCAAAAGCCAGTAATAGCATTAAACTTATTTTGTTTTCAATGGGGGGTTTCACTTCAGATTGAAAAAATTGTGACTACAGTATTGATTTTACAATAATCTGAGCTCCTCAACATCTGAGGGTGTTGGGTGCTGGGGGTATTCGGCAGTGCTGGAGAGTTGCTCAGCATCTATTGCAATCTGAACCTTAATTTCTTAAGGTAAGGAACATACTTATTCAAAAGACTAATTGGGTATGCCTTAGAAATAATGACATTCACTTGATTGAGGGTACTTAATATCTGAATCTTACATACAGTCACCCCTCAGAAAGACAGCCCATGCAGAAAAATACAAACAGAGCAAATACCACAAGAAAAAAGATAAACAGACAAGCAAAACTTCACCTCACTGGAAATTTGTATGTTCCATTTGCCTTTTAGAAAAGGCAGTCAGTAAGTAGGAATCATGAAATATGAGTTTCATAGAAGAATAAATCTAACAATTAATTATATGTCAAGGCTTAAGAATCAAAAAACTGCTTATGCCCATTGCCAGTCATTCACTCCCTGTCAGTAGTAGTTCACATCTTTCCTGGGATGGCATCCAACCACAGTGGCATCTAAAATATAACAGGCTATATTGTTACAGTTGGAGGTGAAATCGAAAGTTGCACCAAACAGAAGTGACAAATTCACATTGCTCAGTGTTGCCTAGCAATAAGAGATGAGTTTATTATGAACACTGGCTCTATCCATCGCAAAGGGGCTTTGTATTCACACTAAAATGCCACTACTCTTACAGGCAAAAGGGGCAAAAATAGAGTGGGCAGAAGGAGAAAACAGTCGTAGTAGTTGTAAGCACTTTCTGAATTTCAAGATTCCTCTCTGTCTCTTGGGAACAGCTCAGGAAGGAAAAGGCAGAGCCTGCCTCTAACTGAGCTCTTGAGATTGGCCAGGTAGCTTGTTACCCGTCTTAATCATCGTTTTGAATGCCCTAGTAGTGCCATTTGAGCTTGTAGCTTAGAAATTTCAAATACATAATATCTTTACAGAATGTTCACAAGAGCTGCTCAATAGTTGTTTTCCTTGTGCAGTGCTTTCCATTTGCTTCAGCTTTCTTTTTTTTTGTTTTTCTGTTTAAGGGAAAAGGACAAGACTTCAAGCAGGTTTTCCCTCCTCAGACACTGTGCTGTTTTGCTTTTTAACCACTGTTAATATGGGAGAACATTCCTTTCTATCATCTCAGACATTGGACTGTCTCTCAAGATACTAATTACCTAACTGTTCACATAAACAGGGTTTTCAAGACATTGTATAGATATCCTTGAAGACCTTACTGGCCACCCACACACATTTTTAGGCACCTAATCAATTTTTTAAATCCACACAATAGCTCCTGTTAAAAAAAAAAACGTCCAATAACTGATCTGTTTCTGTGCTTTTATGCCATCTGCATTTTTGACAACTGAATATTTTTGACAGCATGGTCCATTGTGCCCAAGTTCACATCAGTTTTTTTCCTCTCTTTTTTTAAACATCACACGACTACATATATGGTAAGAAAATGGGTTATATTGCACATTTTGCTTTACAGATTGGGGTTCAAAGTGGGTTTTCTGAAATGACAAAAAGTATTTGAGAAGTATTTCTATTATAAGGATGCATTTATATTATAGAAATAATAGCTTCATCAAATGCTATGTAAGTCAAGCACACTGAAGTTACAAAACAGTTGTGATTTTAAGAAGCTTTAGAAACAAACACAGAAACTAAGGATGTAGTATAAAGACGATATGGTTTAGACAAAATATAGGATGAAGTTTGGATAAAAATTGCTCTCCTTAATATTTGTGAAATGGTTAATTAAACATGCTACTGCAGAGTTATCTCCTTAGCTTACATGTTCACGTAGCTAAATTAACTGAACCTGTAAAACAGTGAGAGTTTAAGGTTTATATTTTGTGTTCAAAATGGAGCTATTGTTCCAAATTCTCATTTATGCAGTAAGCTTTGCAGGTACTAAACCTAGGTACTTACATTTTGTAAATGTTTTTGTAGAACCTTTAGTAACTTTGGTCCTTTCTTTATTTCAGATTCAACGTGTTACAAACAAACATATTCCACCTGTTACAACAATCTGGCATATTACTTTCTTGATACGTGATGATACAATACCTCTCAGGTTTGCTGAGTAGCAAAGAGAAATGTAAGCAAATGAAAAGGTTTTCCACTTTCACAGTTTTTTTCTGCTTGGGGTTCTGTTTGTCTGAGAACTGTATGAATAGAAGCCATATTTTATAGTATTTCTTTAACCTCTGCCATCTGGTGTAGGTTAGTTTTTCCACTGCCAACATATCCTACAGGCCCCAGTACCAAAATGTTTAATTTCTAAGCAAACATTTGGACTTTATAAATCCAGTTTAAAAAAATAGAGCCTTATTTTTTCAAACTATATATTGCATTTGCCACTAGGGATGACATTAATAAACACACAGACAAGTATGTGGTTTTAAAGGCTTCTGGCCGCGACTTTATTTTCTATAGCAGAGCTCCAGAGATGTCGGGTCACCCAACATCTTTAATCACTGAGTCATGCTCAGTTATCACAAAGGAACTTGAATACCCCTACTGACCTGAAGTCTGCATTAGGGATTTGCAGCACCATAGCCAAAACCTTCCAAGTCAAGCATGGTTTCAGGCAAATAATACTGATCCATGCCAAAGCCAAAGCTTTAGTGGCTCTATTTTTTTAATAGAAACTAAAGTTACTTCATTGCAACAAGAGCAGACTGTTGCTACTAAAGAATCTGGGCAAGTAGGTAACTACTTCAAAAAAGCAAGGAATGCAATAACCGTATCTCCAGCAACTTCCTTATGTTATATCCAAGGAAAAAAGACCCACAGAAACTCTGTGTCAGAATTCTACTACCAAGACGAGAAAGTCCTTTTTAAATTCACAAAAGCATAATGTTACATTTTGTACTAGCCAGCAAATTCTCAAATCTTATTTTGAAAACATGCAGTAGTGTTGATTGTCCCAAGTTGATCTTTAGTTGGAGTGAAAAACTGAAAAAAACTTGCTTCTGCTGAGTTTGGGCAGGATCACAGTTCATTCTTCAGAGGCAGACAATCACTGGGAAAAAGAACCAGAGAGAATATGGATGCATAGATAATAAAGGAGAACGTTTAAAGCTGTATATAAGCAGGATCTGAAGGGTAAAGAAAAGGAAAATAACTATCTTGTTACTTCATTTTGATTTAGGAAAAGATCTGGAAAATAAAACCCTCAGGAATTCCCACTTCTTCCATGTCCACCTGGTTAAATATTTTTTGTGTGTGTGTTTATCCCTAAATTCTAAAATATCAGTGATACCTTGGTTTGCCACCTTCTCCTGAAGTCTTTCCTACTCCTGAAGAGTATTCAGAAACATGTTTTTGGCACACACTGATTCCTTTAGTGAAAATTTACAAAAGGTCTTTACTTCTTACTGTTTATTCAGTTTCAAATTAAACAAGTGTTAATAAAAACAAAGAACAATAAATAATCTAATTAACAAGTAGTTTTTTTTCTGAGGACTGAGCTGTAGTGCAAAAGCTATGCCCATTTAATTGAATTCATTTGGAATTTGACTAGTTTAATCAGTGCAATCTGGTAATGAAGATTCATGATATTTGTTGAATTTAAATGATAGTTTTCCTGGGGCATCTGCTGAACAGTATGGATGAAGAGGTGACGTATCACCTTTCAGCCAATCTGGGATATGAAATTCTGTATTACTTTGCAAGACCACTAATTGCACTTACTTTAATATGCTTAGTTATAAACAGCAGCATCTAGGGAACGAACGTCCTGCCTCTGCCATGGGGATAGTGACTTCTCCTGCCTGGATGGAGAGGTGGGCGGACAGCTGGGTAAATTGCTCCAGTACAACTCATCAGAACTGATAAATCAGTGCCCACACTGCAGTGTGTTTAGTCATCAGTGAAACTTATTTGGTTTAATTCAGTCGTTTTCTGATACTAGCTTACTTTGAGACCATTGACATTTTTTCACTGTGCTCCTTAAACCTTCTTGTGTTGAGGTGGCAGCTTAGAAATGCTCTGAAAGATTTACCTCAGTATTTCTTAGTAGCCATTGATTGGGAAGCACGGCAAGCCTATGCTTGGATTTGTGTTTCTCCTGGACTTTCCCCTCTCTTTCTCAGCACCACTTACCAGTCAGCTTACTTTCTGATTCTCAATGCACTCCAGCCTGGATGTCCTGCGTCCAGCTGAGCCTTTTAACTATTGGCATAGAGAGGGTTTAGCCTTAAGAAACCAGACACGTTCTACCAGTCCATCTTTTTATGTGCCCTCTTCTGCCACAATTTTTTCTGGAAACATTTGGTCAGTGTAAATTAATTTTTCAAAGGGCTCAAGATCACAGTGTTCCTGCAGGTTTCGTGAACATAAATACCTGTGTGAGAAAAAAAAAAAAAAATCAGTCAGAGCTCCAGCAAGGGAAAGACTATAGTTAGTAGTTACATATTTGGGCATCCATTGAACATGCAGTGCAGGGCCTGGCACAACACTGTTCTGCTGTTTGCCACATCAGTAGTAAAAGGATATAGGAAGAATCTGCGAGAAATTTTCATGAAATTACATCTTTTGCCATTCCTCACTTAAAGCTGGGTGCTAAATGGGTCCTAAATCCCTGCCTCCCCCAGAAGAGATTGGAGTGGAGGAATCTCAGACTAAACTCCAGCATACAGACTGAACTGATAGACCTAACTCCTTCTGAGGGATGGGTTCTGGGCTCTGACTTTCTTCTCTGCATTTTCTGCTTAACAGCAACCTTCCCTGTTTTTCACTAACTTAACTGCTCTTCAGATTTGTCTGCAGCCAGCCTGCCTGCCAAGTGCGGGCTGAGGCCTTCGCTTGGCAGCAGGCGCCATGTCGGGTACTGAAGTGCCTGGCTTCGTGAGGCCGGTGTGAGGCCTTAGGGCTTTTCAAAAGCATGGTTGTGGTTTTCATATGCATTGAAAGCAGTCCAATAAGAACAAAACTCTCTTTAAATCCTATTCTAGAAGTGAATTTAATTGCAGATGCAAAGTGGTGTTGAAGGGGATTTATGTCAGGAGTAAATAGATTCCGTAATTTAGGTGGTTGTATTTGCTGAACACCCAAATACGTACCTAATAATTACTGGTTTTTCAATAGATGTGATAAGCATATAGGGGACATGTGATCATGTATTATGTACATGTAGCCTATTTTTATTAGGTGACAAGCATGGAGGACAAGAGAAGCCACCCTTAAAATCATGCAGCACACATATATATATATATCCAGGGACAGTGAATAATAAAGAGCCAGTGGAGCTCGGCAGAAGTTTCATTCAAGGGCGATCATGCACTTTGTGGAGTTTTGTTTATGGTACAGTAAGTAGTCAAATTTTCAGACACTGAAAGTGTATTTTTCTATAATACAAATTTTTAAGCAGGTTTCTTGGCATGCATTTTGTTTGTACTGCGCTTGAGGTTGTTTATGGCATTAGTGGTTTGTGTGTTTGTGCATGTTTGCATTCTGTCTGTTTATGAAGTACTTAGCTGGTACCCTTACACAGCATGTGGTCGGTCGAAGATTATTTTTGATAGCATGTGCAGTCATCGTGCATTTCGCTGAAAGGCTTTTAAACTAAGGTGGGTTAAACGGTGCTTATCTGCGGTTACGTAAAGACAGACTTACAGGTTGTACTTGTCTTCACAGAAGTTAGATACCAAAAATACCTGCACCGTTTTAAAGATGAAAGTGTGAGTTGGTTCCAACAGCCATGGCAGTGTGGTATATTTGAGTTTCATAAAGATAGGCCAATGCTATTAATAATTGGAACATTAGTATATTTTTATTATCCTAGATGTCAAAAATAATTAACGGATGACTCATTATATTATAATAATACCATGTGTGTAAATCATTTCTGAAATGAACTACAGAAGCAAAACCAAACCTTTAACAAGGATAATTTAAATTACTTCAGTCTGTAAGTGACAGCTAAATATAGGCAATACTTTCAGGACCCACAGACAGGGTTGTGAAATTCATCTGTGAATTAATCTGGGTTTAGAGTGTTAGTGGATACTTCTTCTGGTGTTTTGAAAGTATAGGTTGTTCAGCATGTGTCTAACAAGACATTACAGGAATACTATTTGCAAAAAATCTAGATGCTGAGCAGCTCTAGACAGTTATAGACATCATTTCAGTAAGGATTTTGTGATTGCTACAAAGTAAAATATTGTTATGCTATTTAGATGCCTAACTGCTAATCTATAACATAATTCTCCCCACAAATCTTATCCTACAGTTCAAGAAACTCTGCTTCTGCAGAAATTATTGAGAATGTGCATGACCCATAAAAGAAACAGAGCTGACCAATAATAAATGCTTATGAAAATTCCACTTGTAAGTACTGAAGTTCTTCACAGGTAATAAACTCCAGGTATCAGCTCAGATTTGAGAATATTTTCATACAAGTATACATTTTTTCTTTCTATCAGAATAATATAAGAAACTTTTCTAATACTTCTTTACATTGCTCAAGTATGCATTTACGAGAGCTTAAAATACATTTCATTAAGATTATCTATCTTTGAATATGAGAATAAAATTAATTAATATCAGTGAAAGAATTTAATGTATGTTATGAACAGTTTTTTATCTACTTTCTGAATGTAAAATATTATACTGTTGTATCATTTATAACACCATGCTGTGCTGCACAACAACAAAAAAACCAATGTTTTTTATGTATAGTGCTGTAACATACAGTGAGACCTTTTCTTAAGAATAATTATTTAAGTGACTTTAAGTGAATTAGAAAGCAGATAGCTAAAGGTGGAATTCAGACCCTCTAGCTACTCTTTCTGCTTGTAACATGCCATACCTATGTTATTCCTGAGAAGCCTAAATTCAGTCCACAGAAAATAACACTTGTGTGCCTCAAGACATAGGAGCCATTCATACAGAAATGAGAAGCAAAATGTATACAGAAATAAACTTCACATCTTATGACAGTAGCAGCAGGTTCATAGTGTCAGGAAGAAAAAAAAATGATGAAAGGAAGCCAAGCCTGACAAACTGAATTGTGGCTCATCTGAATGTTGTTGAACTTCGTTTCACTAACAAAGAAGTGGTATTTTTTTTTCATTAAATAATAATTTACAAATTAAAAAAGGAAAATTATAAAAGTTCCTTCCTATCACCATAATATGCTAGTTTAAAAATAAATGTGTATGCACTATATAAATTCACAGATCTTCACAACTATAGAGGGATTCTTCAATATTTTAAACTGAGAGCAGAGAAGAGGATTTTAGTAAAAGCTAAATAATGATAAAAAGGACTGGATTTTGCAATAATTTGCATGGAAATGTCTATCCATGTGGAATTGCTGTAAAAGTCCAAATAATTACTACATAAGGAGTACTATATTTCTATGTATTAATGTGCAATATTTTATAGAATGTAGAATATGTATTCTATATTATTATATAGAGAGAGCATATTGAAGATAAACACATATTATGTATATAAATTTATTTCCATATCCTATCTATACATCTTCCAGTTCTTCCTTTTGTATAAATCAGGAGTGATTCTGATAGTCAGTGCTTAAAATCTTATAAGAGGTTATCATCAAGTCCATTATATGTAGTAAACACATATTAATATTTAAGACATGAGCCAAAACAATACTTAAATACTCATTTGGGGCTGTGTCGAAGTACTGGCTCATATGCTAACTACTCACACATATAGTATTTTGATAATATTCTTCAGCAGACTTTTTTTGATGTTGTAAATAAGAGTTATGTAAGTTGGGTATTCTTCAGAATAGAACTTAACTTTTATGTTACTTAAGTGTTTTCAACTTTTTAGCCTTGATACCTTCCATTTTATACTTCCAGTACAGTGAAAGCATTTCTGGAACAACAATTTAACTTCCAGGAAAGTTCAGCAAATCTTTTGGGACTTACAGCATGTAAGAAGTCAGGCACTGTTCAAGTGAGCATGATGTTCACAGCCCCCTAGAAAGCATTTTTAAACCCTGAGAAAGTATTTTTGATTTTGCAAACAGTGTTACAATTATTGTCTAAAATTTTGCTGTTAATATTATGAAAACATCCCAAAGGATTGAAAATATGTTCCACTTCATTATATGTATTGGCTTCAGACATCATTACCCGCTAAAAGTCACTTCTGTTCCAGGTGTGACTATTTCCTATGTAAGAAAGAAAGCAGCTAGTTAATTATCTACTTAAAAAATAAAATTCTGTCCTTATGACAAAAGGAGAAGGACACTTTTCATGAGATTTCCATTGAATTGGAACTCCTTACTTCAAATGATATTCCAAAGACTTGCTTTTTCTCTTGGAACTGGGTCAGAGTTTTTCTAACCTTGATAGAATTGGCATCCTTTCTCCAAATCGAAATATGCCAGCCGTAGTACTTTTTCAGTAATATAGTTATCATGCAGAAAATCTTTGATAAGGCCACATATGCAACATTTGTGTTATAGACATGCATGAACCTGCAAGGTTATGTCACTGTGAGTAACCCCTTCTGCCATTTGATGTTACTAAGACTTCAGAAAGCCTGACCGTGAGACAGACTTCTTTTTTCCCCAAAGGCTCAACATTCTTTTTGCGCTACAATTTTTGGGAGAACTCTTTGTTTGAAGAAGCTGGGCAGGGTAAAGCTGGCAGACTGGAACACTGCCCTGATGTGTTGTGACAGACATGTAATCTGCCATTTGACCACTGGTTCACACATCAGTGTTAATGTGAATGTGACACCTCTCAGCATACTGTTAATCATGCATTACTCTTCTGTCTGAAATGTGGAGATGTGGAGTAGACTTTTATTCTTTTTAGAAGACTACACTAAAAAATCTAGTGAAATGAAAATTTACAGCCATAAAGGCAAACTGATTGACAGCTGCAAATCATAGTCACAGCAACACTGATATATACATATTTATAGATCCCTGGATTTTGAAACTAAAAAGGATCATTAGAACATTCTGCTTAATCTAATGCATTCCTATTCCAAAAGTGCAAGGAGTCAAATGTGTAGTCCTATGTCGAGTGTGAGAAAACCTAGAAGATGGCCTTCCATAGTCCAGAAACGAGATCAATTCAGCTTTCATTTCCTCAAAAACACTTTTTTGTCTCTTGGGTTTTGTTTCCTTTTCTCCTGGTGTTTCATCACCAAAGTGCCCAGGAGTTCATCTGCTTTCATTCAACTGAAATGCATGTACCAGATGGTGCAAATAGCCCAGTATATTTCAATCCTGTATCCATGTCAAAAAACAGGCAGACTGCTGCAATTCTTGGTTGCTGCACCTCATGGTATCAAAGGCTGGCTAAGAAGAGTGACACTGCTTGACAATGAATAAGATTTTTCAGGTCTGGCAGGAAACTTGCTTTGGAAGCTAAAATCCTGCTTCTACTCTGTAGGAGTTGCTTTTCATGATTAATTAATTGTGTTTACGCTAATCTACAAAGGATGTAAGGAAATATAAAAATAGAGTTACGGAAATGTGTCTAGTTAGGATACTTTATAGTAACCATTTCATCACCTGTATTTTAAATATATAACCTACTTGCTGTCTAGAATTATGCTAGAAATTTGCCTACAATAGAAAGTTCTATATTGTACTTTTCAGCTTACTTTTACAGGAGGACCACTTTTGCTTTTGCTTTGTGAGCAGCCTAGACCACTCAGGTCAATGGAGTTTGAAAATATCTTGATGGCTAGGGAGTGCAGTCACTAGCTGCTTTCATCCAATAACAGCTACGTAGAATTCGACCACCAGACTTTCAGAATGTCTCCATAGTAAAACCTTAGACTTGCAAAAGTCATAGCTCTAGAAAAGTTATTATATGAGGTTTAGAAGAGTGGAGAGTTGCATTTGTCTTGGAAAACAGAAACTCGAGATAGTAGCTGAAAGCTGTTTGCGGCAAGGGTTGACTGGTTCTCTGTCTCCTAGCTACTATAACAATAATGCAGAGTACAAGAAGAGTTATACCTTCCTATTCATTCTGGCATTTTACTAATCCCACAAATAAGAGAAGACTCATGTGTGATACCTTTAGGCAGCAATTCAGTGCTCTCTTACCCTGTCCTCTCTCACATCTGCAAGAGTGTGTGTCCCTTTAAGATGCAGACAAAATATTTCCCTGCCTGTTTCAGGGTTACCTGGGCATTTTTTGATCTTCCCCTTGTTTACAAGCTGGGATATCAGAAATGTAAATCCTGCTGGAGCATTGTGGTTTGGCTAATTTTAGTGGTCAGTGGGATGATTTTTAAGTGGCCCAGGAAGGGACACGGAGCATTCTTTTTACCTGTTTAACCTCTCTGTCAAGCTTTAAGGCTTTTCTCTGTATTTCTTATTTCATTGTAAATTCATCATTGTTCTGAATACCCAAACAAGATTTTTACCACTGAAGAGACAGAGACCTGATTTGGAAAGCTCTCTTCCTCCCTGAACAAAGAATTTCAGGACAGGACAGAATAGAGTACGACAGAAATGTTCACATAGCTGAAAGAGCTATAGAATTAGTTAGCTGCACATTAATTTTGCATGGGTGTAAGTGTACTACATATAAGGAAATTCTTGTTAACAAATCTATTTATGTGTATTTGTATATATTTTCAGAAACTGTAGTCTGCCTGCAGTTGTGGTGTAGGTGATTCTTCTCATGTGTTATAGTTCCAGAAGTATCATTTTAAGCAGGGATGATACTGAAAATAATGGTTTTCTTTAGCTAAAGGCAACTGATAGATTAGGTAAGAATCATCAAACAGGCAGTGGCAGCAATTTATAATTACTGGAAAACTGTAAAATTAAAGCAGGAGGAAAATGTTATTTAATATGGTAGATGGGATTGCCATTAAGACTAGTGGGATGAATGTAATAAAAGGAAGTTTAGACTGACTGCCCAAAAAAATCTGTTGCACTAAGTGACTCTAATCTCTATGGGGAAACATTAATAGTCCAATCGCTTGAAATTTTTGAGAGGCCAAAGGAACAGCAAAATACATGGTGGGGAAGAAGCTTGAATTGGCAGGTAGATGGATTAGCTGACCTATTAGTTCTTTTCTATTTCAAACTTCTATGAATTTATGTGGGGAAAATTCCTTTTCAACCCACGCTGGCAATCTGTTTATGTTCTGAAGTATGATGATTGACATCCCTTTTAACTTTTAACCTAGAGAATGTCTCTGCAAGTGTTATTCCTACATATAAATGTCTAATGCTTTTAATAAAAAAAAAAAAAAGTCTCTCAATTAGGGGACTGTATCCATGTGCAAATGCAGAATGGAGATCACAACAGAGTCTGAGGTGTTATAGCGGCATGGGCAGCACTCCCACTCAGGAAGGATGGGGCGTTGAGAAGGAAAAGGGAGCATTTGGGGCTTAAAGACTAGAGAGAGAGTGGAAGCAAACAAGAGAAAAGTGGATAAAAACAGTGAGAAAGAAGGGTATAATTTTTGTTGAAATGGGGAACAGGAAAGAAAAGAATAGAGGCAAATGGGAAAGTGGAAACGTATAAGAACAGAGAAGCAAGATATGAGGGGAGCACTGGTTTATAGAGTAGAACAAGAGGAACGAATAATGATGTGTTCCTGCTATTTTGGTGCCAGAGTGCTTCCTACTTGTAAATGTTTACCTTGGTTCATCCACATGCAGCCTTAAATCTTTCTTTTCATTTCAGTGTAATACTTAGTAAGCATCACTGAAATACAGTGCATGGTTTTTTTATAACAAATAGTGTATTTCACAATTAAAACTCAGCCTGTTCACCTTGCCTGTGAAAGTAAAGCCCACTGAAAAATAGAACATAGATAAAAATATAGCACCCTAGGAGAAAGTGCATTCTTTCCTGCATTTTCCCTGAATTGGGCAAAATGAATGCAGGACTGGAGATGGATTTGTGGATGACCGAGAAAGCATCACAAAAGAAATATTTAAGAAATGCTAAGCTAGCAATACTGAGCATATTTAAATAATATTACCAAAAATGTTATTCAAATTTTATGGCATTAAACTACAGCCCAGAGTATAAAAAGACAAAATTATTACAGAGATTTCCAGTTACTCCAAAATATCTTTCCAATGTTACTTGTTCTGACTTAAAAGAAGTTTGCTGAAGCATCAACTTCATTTCTGTCGAGGGCTGTAAAAAAGATTGAAGCCGGGGCCTGGAATATGAACAAACAATGCATCTAAGTTAGTGCCCCACAGAATATTTTAAAATTATTTAACACAAATCATCTCAGTGTCAACAACTCATCACAGATAAACTATCTAATTAACAGAAGCCATCATAGTATTTGAGAACTCAGTCTTGGCTCAGTTGATATACCAGAAGGGCACTCCTTGATAAGCAAAAATTATAAAGGAAGGTTTGAAAAATGTTACTGCCTGAAGTAGATTCTTCTTAGTTTTAATTTAACCCTCTGCTAGGTTGGGATTTTTGTTTGTGTTTTTTTTTTAATCTCTATGAGATAACAAGCACAGGTTGACCTCATATTCTTAGATATATTCCGTGCTAAGATTCTGTAACACGGTCTATTTTGTGATGCAATATTTTTTCAGTGAGTCTGCCATGGGCTTGATACCATGCCAAAATGACAGCTCAGTTAACAAAAGTGTCCCCAGCTTTTGTAACTACTTCTGAGATAGTTTTATCCCACTTCTTTAAAATGCAAAGGTTGTCAAAATCTCGAGGATATAAAACTTTACTGCAAAACACTCTTGGCCATCAAAACATTGACTGGATGTTGCAGCATCAAACCCACTGCTTATTGGAATCCAGATGCTTTGTTTCCCTACATGAAGTCTGTGGGGAGAGAAAGCTGACAATGGGATCCATAAAAACATAACACAGACCAAAAGTTCCCTAAAATAGCTTATGGGAAATACTGAAAACAGAGATTTCTCCTAAGTCTCTGAGGGGTGATATTTACACATCTAGGTTGCAGGGAGACAACCTAGGAGAATAGGTTCATTCATTGCCCTAAAACTGCTCCTTGAAGTAATCTTTTTCACACAGGAAATGTGAAGTAATAGTAGGTAGGAGTGAAGGTGAAGGACCATTTTCTTCCCATCCCATGCTAGCTAAATTTTTTGCTACAACATCTGCTGAGGGTATGGTAGATGTGGGTCTGATGACGTCTTAGGCCTCATGGTGATTTGAGCATGTTTCTTCCAGATAAATGTTGTGGGTGCTCAGCTGTAGCAGAGTCTAGAGCAGTCCCTCACACTTCCTCATAAAACAGTACTCCTGGTGAGCAATTAAACTCATTACGCCAGAGACAAAAGGGGAGGTACCACGTCTTGAAAAAATGCCAGTGATAAAATGCCAGTGTACAAAGAGCAGCATATTCCTTTGCTTGTCTTTTTACTCTGTGAAACAATGAAAGAGAAGCAGCCTGTGTCTCACTGTAATTGTTTTAGTTTCTTTGCAAATATCACACCAATCCTCCAGTGAGTAATTTATATCTAAGTTTCCCTCCCACTTGGCTCTGATCTTTCCCCACTGTCCGTATGACCCAGGAAGAACTGATGAGAAGCTCTTTTTCAGCTGGTTCCATAACTGTCAGGTGACAATCTCAGAGGGTGGATTTTGGTTCTTCCAGGGAACTGCAGGACAACTGCAAAAGGGGAGTCTGAGTAACATGGTCAGAAACACTCTGGTAAATACAGAAATTGTATTTCATATCTGAGCAAAAAAGGCTACAGGTATGAGCTCTGTAATATGAAGGTGACAAATAAGGGTCACTAGACTGAAGGGATTTCCTGAGCAATATTGAATAATTGATCTTTTTCTCTGAGTGGAAACAGGTCACACTGCTTACGTCATCTTGCGAGAGAATAATTTATCCTTAGTCATTATACCATTCCTAGAACATTCCAAGGTTTGAACAAAGCATACTTGTCACCATCCTAGCAAACAGAGATGCTGAGTTTCCTGAAGACTTTTAAAAAAGAGTAAAAAATGAACGATGAAAACAGAATATTCTACAGATGTTATTCCCAATATATTATTCTGCATAAGAAAACAGATTTTAAACCTTGATCTGGCTGAGATTTATTGTCACACATATGGAAGTATTTAGGCACCTAACTCAACTCCCTAGCTTTGAAAATTTGAGCTCTAGCTTTAAATATAAATGAACAAGAAAGTAAACAGGAATATACATATGCATACTACTACTACAAAAATATATCTCCATTTTTTTCAGCAAAACACTTTATAATCCAAATTTTTCAGTGGTGTAATGGTAAAATGGGTTATTTTCAACTGAAAATGCTTGAAAATAAATGTTCCCATCTTTATTTGAAAATTTTGAGTGCTATGAACTTTGAAAAGATTACTTACAGTCAATTAATTAATTATTGCTCGGTTTCAGTTCTAACTTACCAGAACTATTGAGGTAGACTGATAAGGAGATCAGTAAGTCATAATGATCATTTTAATGATGTCAGCATGTCATACAATGAATCAAATGTAGAGAAATTCATTTGTTTATTTTGGCTTTTACCTGACACTGCAATAGAGGTGATGTTATTCTAGGAAAATTCTGATAAAGGACATAGGAGTACTAACTAGAAGGAATCTGCAGAAATTCCTGAGCTTTAAATGCAGGCAGCAATCTAATAGATAGAGAATGCATGCCAGTGTAACCCTGTCACCTCTAGTACAATAGACTGAAAAACCACAAAAACTGTCAACTGCTGAAGGCACATAGCTGGCAAGACCAAGACAATTGACAATGTGTTTGGTCTGCCCCAGATCCAAAGTGTTCCATACGTGTATCATATAAGTTTACATAACTTGATGTATAGTTTACTTAATGTTATTAGAAGTCTATTTCACTCAATAACACTGCGGAGAGACTTCTTCATGTATTGCATTCACATACAGAGAAGGAGCATAACTGGATATAGGCATATAACCAAAATCTCTTCTGAGTGGAGAGGCACCCTATCTTCAGTACTTTCTTCCATATTTAATGAATTAATGTTCTGTTGAAGTTAGCAACAGTGATGACGGTGACATTCTCGTACATTCCTCAAAAGATATGGAGTATCGCAGATAAGAGTTGTGGAAATAACTAATTTTTCAATTTCCTGGCAGTTCTAGATAATGATTTCAGATCAATTCAAATCAATGGCAGCTCTTGGACTATTTTCAATGTTTAACATGCACACATATTGTTTCACCAGACATAGATATGCACAAACTTGACGTTTTCAGAGGTCTTCTCCAAGTCTGGGGAAGCTACTACATATATATTCTGCTGTCTTGAACAGTTCAGGCAAGATTTAACAACCCTCATCACTTCACAATATAGTAAATGCATTCTAACTGACCTCAATGATTTTTTTTCTATAAAAAGAAGAGCAAAATCCTCATAAAAGCACTAATAATTTCTGTCACCACCAGTCTCAAGCCCCAAAAACCTCAGGTTTCACCCCCCACCCCCTCCAGCTCCCCTTTGCAAGAAAACGCAACAAGCTAGGGATATGCAGAAGTTTAAGTGAAAAGACTAATTTCAAAGAAAGATTTTTCATTAAAAATGGAAATTACATTATTTCTCAAGTGTTGGTTTGGATTTACACATACTTCGCATCCACAATGAGTAAGCACACAACAGAATGACTGGAGTCCAAAAATGTCTATGCCATCATTGCATTTTCCTGAATCTGACACTGGCAGCATGCTAAAGCAGTCTCTCATAAATGTTAAAAACCGGGTTGGTTTGCATCTGATAAATGTTAGAAAAAGGGCTAGTTTTCTGGGGATGGTTTTATCAAATTGGGATTAACATTTTCCACTTAGTCCCTTATGCTTCTGGAGAGGCTGACATAATTCAGTGACTATGAAAGTAACACCTTTGTCATTTTCATTGTACTTCATTTCACCTTCTCATTTGTGTCTTTTTAAAATAAGATGTCTAACTGAATACAGTAATCAATGTGCCATCGATTTATATAATGGAATTGTAATCTTCTCTTTTCTATTCTCTGTTCCCTTCTTAACACAGTTTAACATCTTATTTGCTTTTTTAATCACCACTGAACAAGTCTCTTCATTGAGCTGTCTGCAGTAATGCCTAGATCTTTTTTTCCTGAGAGGTTACAACTAATTCAGGAGACATCATTATGTATAAATACTTTAGACTGTTTCCACTAATGTGTTTTAGGGAGGTCTTAGCTGTGTTGAGGCTTATGTGCTACTAAGTTGTTGAACCAGTTATTTTTGCAAAATTCACCTCCAGCTCTTTGTAGTCCCTTAATATAAATGATTCAAACAAGTTTACAATTTCAGCTGGTTTTCCACATTTAGTCTTTAGCATGTTTTCGATTTCAATGTACAGAGGGAACAGTACTTTTGCCAAAAAAAAAAAAAGCTTTTATGTATTTAACTCTGTGTTCATCGTGCTGGAAACAAAAACTTTGTTGCTGTTCTGTTAGTCTATGATGATACAGTCGCAATAGCAACAACCACCAAATAGGATAAACACCTCAGAAAGACCTAAAAACCACCTACTATAAAACCTGACATACGTGGCAGCCTAGCCATAGGTGCATGTCACAGCATTGATTTATCCTCCTAAAAAGACTTCATACTGGGACACTTGACTACTATCATTATGCCTATACTTCTGTATTATCAAATTTTTAACATATAAGACTCCTTCAGTAATCTAATGGCTCTTGCTTTACTATTTCTACTGGTGCTTATGTGAATTAGTTTACAACTAAAAGTCACCCATGTCAAAAATACATTGTAATCACTAAAACTGTGCTGGCAGTGGAGAATATATAGAAAGGGGTTTTTATATTTTTGGCAAGCAAAGTTTTGCCTCATTGCCTTCTTGCAAAGAACTGCTTGCACATCACTGTAAAATTTAAAATACTTGGCAAGATTTACAAAATTAGGTTCCATGATATCTCTTCTTAAAACAAAAAACTTAAAATAATACTGCATGAGACCATTCTGATTTCTGTTATTTTTACTGCCTTTTTTTAATGTATTTTTCTGGAGCACATACAGAGGAGTCTTAATCTGTGAGCTTACTCTTTGGTGCAATCACAATACAGTTAGTAGGAAATAAACACAAGAGATGCATCTCTTATTATACCACTTTTAGGTTGCATTATATTTCTCTGCTTAAGAGTGTTAACTGTTACTGCAAGGCAGCTCACTGTTAAATGATTTTTAGGATAACCCAACTACCTGTTAATGCATGTAGCAATAAGTTCAATTATTTTAATTTTCTGTTTCCACAGAATTTGGAGACAGGTGTAGTTCCATCTACTCATGCAACTACATTACATTGCTGGATTTCCTAGAATTTCCTTCTTTAAGTATTTTTTTTTCATTAAATCTGTCCATTCAGCCTTTGTATAATAGCTAAGGGTAAAGAATCTTCAGCCTTTTCAAAAGACGAATTTTCTGCTATAAACAGCATGCCATTACAACTCAACTGATTGCAAAGAATTTGGATTGCAGTGTGATTCAAGTCTTTCATTGAACTGATATCATCCACTCAACCTCAGCAGTACCTTAGAGAAATACAAAGCAGAGTAACTGTCTTTTATATTGTACTCTCTCAGTACAAGAATAATAGAGATGCCATGAACATTGCAGAGGTGTCACATTAGCTGCTCTGTGCTAGAGCTGAACTAAATAGTGTAAAGGAAAGGGAACTTATTGTTAATTTTTTTTCAAGGATGGAATAGATGAATACAGCTTAGAAATGAGCCTTATTTAGTTTTAAACACATTTCCCGAAGTAAATAGTATATTTCCCTAATTTTCATGTCTTTTGGTATGCTTCCAAAAAACTTGGAAGTGAATTAGTGTGCAATTTGCATCCAAATCTCAGCCAAGGGGATGTGGTTTATTATAATACATGGCCCTCCTAATTATTGAACAGCCCGAGAAAACTAGGCACAGTGTGCATCTGTTATTGCTTGACCACACTGCCAAACATAATTTGGCAAGCACAGAAATGTACATTGAGCAGACCTACAGTCTAATTTGCATTAGTTTGTAGTAATTATATGAAAGCTATAACTGAACCAAGCTTGTCCTCTCTTTTTAGATCACATCATTCTTTTTGAAAAGAAATCTCAACCAAAAATCCAAAACAATTAAATAGCATGCACATACACAACCCTGAGAAATTCCTTGTTTGCTCAGTAGACTTTCTCAGTATTATTTAATCATTATCCAAATGTTATTTCTGTGTATTCTGTAAAATATCAAAGAAAACAGCTGG
>JAOQGH010000040.1:32875975-32906022 GCA_025769975.1 Gallinago jamesoni | reverse complement strand
ATTTTTTTTCTGTTTATTATGTAAAATATAAAAAAAAACAGCTTCCCCCCCCCCCCCCCGCATTTTTGTATAGGCTTTTCTGTGTTTTCCTTTGTCCCCATTGAGAAATTTTTCAACTCTCCTGCCAAATTCTAAAACCTTGTACAATTCAATACCCTGTAACTGGTGATTAAAGTCAGTGGCATTTTTTAATTCAATTGCTAGGGAGGACGGGGAGGAAAGTCCTGCCTTTCATAATTTGCCTTTGCCCCTTTCCATAGTCATTTAATCCAAACTCTGCTCTGACAAAAGGAAGCATTCTCATGACAAGCCATCTTGTGTCACAGTAATCATGGAAAGTAGTGGCAAAAACTCGGGGATGGTAAGGAAAAAATACCTGCAGATTTTGGCCTAAAAAAGTTCCAGGGGAAAATTCTTGATTCCTCTCTTACTTTTCTAGTGAAATTATGTGTTCACATGTACAGACATGTACATCATGGCTCTGTATAAGACATGATGGGAAACCTAAACTAAGCCAGTAGATGAGGAAATACAGAAAAATCTTATCTAGACAAATTATAGTTTTATGACAATTACTCTGTAAATAAAGTATTTTCCTGAAGTGTAAGAGGACGGGCCATAAAAAGGATGAGAAAGCGAGTCAGATTCAATTCCCATTGAAATCAGTGACAAAAACTACTATTCACTCCAACAGCCACAGGACCAAGCACAGAGGAAGGAGAGGGTTTTTTCTTCCCTTCTTCTTTAAGTAAACACTGGCATTTTCTGCTTCAGCTGCAGGGGCTGAGAAGCAGAGGCACAGTCTTTGTTGTTGGTAAACAGCTTGACATTTCATAGTATTGGACCAGTCAGAGGGCTTTCAATCTAGAGTTTGAGTATTAAGAAATAACTGTATAGTCACTATGTAGTTAGGTATTCTCAGATAGCTTAGGGTAATTATTAGCTGGCATATCCAGAGTCACATACAGTTACTGTGAAATGACCATACGGAGATTATGTAAATGAGTTTCCAAGAGTGAAAATGCAATGAAGTATAAAAGTGAGTAAAAACTGCCGAATATCGCTGAATGAGGGAACACTTCCTCTACTCTCTGATTAGCTGATCAAATCTATTTTCATAAACAAAAGCAAATTTGCAATGAATTGGAGGGGAAAAGAAATCCTAATGAACCCAAGTTACTTCCATTTACAAATGGCATTTCACAGTTGACCAAAAGACACTCAATTTGCTTTCACATGTTATGCTGAAAATAAAGGTATGTTTGCTTATACATTACCCACTGCAAAACTGCCTCATTTTCCACTTCAGTTTTTTAATGTAGTTCTACATGAAAATAGAAGCTGCATAAGAAGACAGCTTTTTACCAAACCAGTCTCTTTTCACATATATTCCTGTTCATATCGTCTTACTTCAGTGGCTGAAATGAAGCAATGGAGGAAAGAAGCTGTAAAGTAAACCCACACTGTTTTACTTTTATTAGCACCAGAAACTGCTCCATAAAGAGCAATCTATTTTTATCTAGTTTGATGTTATTTCAGGTTTTTGTTTACTGATTAAATGATTAACTAAAACCCAATTGTTGAATAGTTATTGCTGCTGCTAAAATTGAAGAAGCTGATTTTGTTAAAGGTGCAGGGTTGTTTTCTCTTTGTTTCTTGTTCTGTGCTTTCATACAGCTGAAAATACTACTCATCTTTGCACAGGCAGGGCCAGGAATAAAATAACTCTTCTCACTGGTCCCTACTGTTGTGGAACATTTTCTTGTAGATAACAGTTTTATTGTAGTTCAGGTATCTTGCCAGAAGACATTTCTACACTTTGCATATTCATTCTTTAATACATATAATGCAAAGTTTTTCTGTGCGTGCCGGTTCCTTATGAAAAGGGATTTGACATGCCTGTTTTTAAGCTTTTTCTTCTAACAGTCATGTTCAGGATGACTACCAAACAAAAATCACTTGGTTTTCAGAACAAGAAAAATTCTACAACACTCAAAGGATGGCATGCAGTTAATACTTTTGAAATTCAAATATGTTTTCCCCCATTGTCTTCATTGATTTTCCCCATTTTTTTTACTCAAAAAGATAGCTGCATTCATCCAACTTCAGGCATATCCAGGAATATGAGCTGTTTCAGGGCATCTGAGGTTTCCACTCTGAACTACAAAGAATAGCCACGGAACAGTATTGAGTTCTTACATTGTAGTTAAACACCTTAAGATATCATGTTAAAACCATCATTTTGGAGACAGGTATGCACACCACTTTTTGTTAGTGAAGGCCTGCACAGGAGATGTACGTGCTATACAGCTATATGGGTGTTTCCGTCTTTCAAGAAGCTGATGGGCTTTTAAGGGTGCATGGGCTGTGTCTGTGTATCTCGTGGAACCAGATGCCATGTGAACTTCTTGCAACCTAACTTCCTTGGAGCTACGCATTTTCAGCTTTTGCAAGTTGCTGCAGCACAGTTTGATCTCCAGTCATTTCCAGCTGCACCGTTAGACCTGGTACGGCTGCTGTGAGTGAGCAGGTGGGTTTAATGATATATAGGAGACATCTTGGAGCCTCCCATAGTTTTGTGCAAAGATGGCTAAGTCTAGCCTCGGTTAGAGAACTCACAGCTTCAAAATGAACAGTTTGGCTTGAATGAAGGTTATCTGGCTGGGAACTATTTTAGAAAGTATGCCTCCAAATACCCCACTGTAACAAGAGAGCATCATACAGAGTGGTAGGAAAGACAAGGAAAAGAGGGACTTACTTCCAGGAGAATTCTTATTGTCTTTCCTTCCTCTTGAAAATAATTTCTTACTGGATTCCCAAGCAGGAGAAAATTTCCTCTTTAAAAAATAATCAGTCTGTAAAGAGCAGAGCTTGTAGTCAGCAGTCACACTTTCTTGAAAAGATGGGGTTTTTACCCTGAAAGTTTATACTGAAAACGTGTGTAACTGTTTGCTATTATTTAGTGTCTGTATTTAACCTGTCCTGTTTAGAAACCCAACATCAATTCTCTTTGTTACCTAAGTGTTAATACTACCTTGTTTTTTTAATGCTGTCCTATAGTCTTTTTGCCATCAGCAGTAACATTTACCTGTATCAGTGAGGCTTTCACTATGCCTGATCAACCTGGTCTTCTTCAGAATGTGTTTAGCAGCACCTGTGCAGGCTCAGGGACTCCACTGAAAGGAGCAACAGGCTAGGGTTTACTAGGCAATTCAGCTGAATCTGGATAAATGGAATAAAATGTGTTACAATCAGACTTAGCTGCATGGAATGTAAGTAAACAGATTGTGGACACTGGAAGTAAAAAGAATACAAATAAAATTGGTTTTACTACAAGATTGCAGATAAGATTGAATATGTTGAGGGGCTAAAAATCCAAAGAACCACTTTTGGAACAGATCAGAGGAATACTTTCACTCCTGTAGGGTTTCATTCTGTTCCTCGTGTGTACAGGTATATCCTACAGATACTAAAAGAAACTTGTCAATTTTAAGACTAAAGAAATCCCTAGGTTTTTCAGGCTACTATCTTCATATAGCACAAGCACATAACATTTTATCTTATGTCTGTTTTCTGAGCAAGTAACTTATGTCCGGCAGCACTCAGGAGCCGTCTGTCTGAACTATCCAAACCCTCCCAGCAAGGAAGTGCTATGCAAAGTTATACTCAGTGTAAGTTATCAGAGAAGGGGAGTTCCCACATCTTTATCTCTGGCAACAAGTTTTGTGCCAGCTTTGGATTAGTTAAGCATGTCTTTCAGGGAAAAAGAAATCCATTTCTACTGCAGATATTACAGGCTATGAAAAATTACCACTTACTGAGCTAATTTGTTCCAGAAGTTAATCACCTTCAGTGTTAGGAAAACAAAATAAAACTAAAATCTTTTATTTCTTGACTTTTAGTGACTTGGTTCTGCTTTTTCTGCTAGATGAAACACATCTAAATCAGGTGTCCTTGATCCTTTTGATGCATTAAGAAGAATCAGCTGCCTAAGTCTAGTACTTGAAAACAGTTTTCCAGCTTAATGACACCTGGTTATCTGGTAGGAAAAATCAAACTGAAAAACTGTTTTCTGAATTTTGCTTTTTTTGATACATAAATTGTCCATGACCAGACAAGAAATTTAACATATTGTCTCTTCAAGATAAATTATGATTTTTTTCTACAAATAGTATTTGGTCTTGATATAGCACAGACAGCAGACATTGACTAAGTGAAAAAAATATTTTAACTGTAACCAATAGAAATAATTCATTGAAATTTGTACCAATAAATTGTTATTTTTTAATGTACATGTAAAAGTTTGTATATTAAGCCAACTAACTTTGATTGTCTTTTTTTTGTGTAAGAAGAATTTCATATAAAAGCTGTCAAATTTCACAGATGTGGAAGGAAATACAAGCCAAAAAGCAAGGTATTTTCAGACTTTGTAAGTGCAGAACTGTGGTGGGAAGATTCCAATGTGAGCAGCAGGTAATTAATACGGCATTCTCTTGCAAAGGCCATATTTTCAGGGTTAGCATCATGTGATTTCTCTTCATATTTTTTCAATATATTGGCAGATGTGGGCCTGAGGTTAACCTTGACTAGCTACATTAAAGTGAAATTTGTCTTTCCCTTGTTTTCACTAATTTATAAAAGTTTACATTGCTTGATGTAAAATACATCGTTTCTCAGCAGTGAAAGACATAGCCTGCATCTTCAGACAGTGTGAAACAATAGCTCTAAGGGAAATGTAAATTGCTCGCATTCACTTCTGTGGTGTTATAATTCTGACACTGAATCCTAAAAGGTAACATTTAAAATGTTTTAACAAAATTTGGTAGCAATGCATTTCTTCAGTCTTCGGTAACTGACTTCCTGTTTATTTTTTCTACAACATAATTATCCATGAGAATCATATAGCCTGAGAAAAGTGAAATCCACTTGTTGAAGGGCTTATCATGCTGACTGCATTTTAGTATTTAATTCAATAGAATTAATGCCATGACTGCAGGACTTCAGACTGACTATGAAACCAGTGAGCGTTAGACACAGAGCAGCCCCATTTCCTCTGCAAACTGAAGTCAGGGCTGTGGTAGAATAGATAGGGCCTCGAATCTCTAGGTACTATCACAGAGTGAATTTAGAAACCTATCTTCTAGTACTGAAAATTTGTAATTTTTTCCAGTGTGGCTTATAATTCTCCTAAATATGACAAAAGAAACTCAGTCATATGTTTTACAACATAAAGATAACACAGCAGGAATTATATCTGTGTACATAATTCAAGACCAATGTACACTGTCTTCATATGCCACAGAATACAATATTTAATATAGATGTAATGTGGGCTTTCTGTGAATATTTCAACATTTTGGCCTACCAATCTATTTGTTTTGATGGGTGGTTGTACTAATAAACTCACAGACTCAAATATTAACAGGAAACAGAATGGAAGGCTGACAAAAAAAGGTTAACCTGAGTTTTGGTTTTAATGTGAATGAAAGAAAAAGTTTCATTTATTCACTTAGACCTACCTCCATGTATTTTGTCTCTCAAATTTTGTGCCATCCGTTTTAAGTTTGGTCACCCTGAAAGTGCTTTTTGAGTTATGAAGCCACATTACATAGTATATGTAAAATGCGATTAATGACTTGCTAATTTGAGATCACTGTCTATTCCAGTGAGTCATTAGATAATTGAGACCCAAGAGGCTGTAATTCCTGATTTTTGCCCCAAGAAATAAACAGATTTTCCAGTGAAATCTAAACAGCAACATTAGTATCAGAATTTAATATCAATATTGTGAGATCTAGATTGAGCTCATAGCTAGAAGGCAGAAAGAGAGAGATTGCTTTCTACACATATCCTTTCCTGTACAAGGCTATAGCATCTCATGTTTTTTTTGAAGGCTTATTTAATTCATGTTGGCATTCTCCAACATTTGATAAACATGTCACTCCTCACCAGGTGTTCTAACTGAAAGCAGAGATAATCAAAATATACTCTACAGTCTACTACTGTCAGGGGTCCACTACTTTCATGAAAATGTAAAAATTGTGTTTGTAAAAATATATGCAAAGTTGCCTGTGAAAAGAAGGATGATGAATGGAGTGCCTACATTAATTTTCATGATTTTTTTGCAAAGCCCTTTTTCATAAAGGGATTAATTTTCATGTAATGGAAGCTGCATTTGCATGTTATGTAATTTTTTCTCTTCTATGTTTTTTCTTCAGGGCAGTTTGATGATCAGTACCCATCATAGCTTAAGTATTGTGGCTGTGTCTGCCTACGAGAAATCAGCCAAGAATTCTAACAATGTACCAAATCCTCTTCTCAAAGATTTAATCTGTAGAGAGCATCTACTTCATCTGACAAACATGATTTCAATACAGGAAATAGCTCACAGTCATTCTATTGGATCTGACACCAGTGGTATCCACGCAGCCATTCTGTGCAAACTCCCTGCTTTTAAAGGTCTTCCCATCACTGTTATTGGTCTCACAGATGATGAAGTATGACACTCCATAAACAATGAGCTGGGCCTTTTGTAGGCTGCTTTGCTTTTTTTGGCTTCAAACTGCCACTGAATGTCAAATCAATTTGGCTCTCATTAGAACAGCTTTATATGTGCAAATGTATTTGTGTCTGGTTGCCACTTTTTTCTATTTTTGCCTTCCTTTCCCTTTGCTTTTTTTTCTCCTCTCCCTTGGATGATGTCATTTTTCTCTAATCAAAGCCAACACCTGTTTCTCTAAAATAGGAGCCTCTGTGTAGAGCTCTTTATCGCAAACTGAGTACACCCTAGATGGGCTCATTATGAATCAAGTTGCCCCAGAACAAAGAGGAAGTGCTCTGTTACAGTGACATTGTACATCATAGAGCCTGGATAAAGTCAAGAGCTGATGTAACCTTGACTTTTGACATCCCAAGAGACTGCTGTCGAGATAGTGCAAGGTGTGTAAGCCACTGTCTTTGATAAGTAATGAAACAAACAATAAATCTGATCGTGTCTTTAAGAATAGCTCAACTGTTACACAGTGCTGTATTGGGCTTGGTGAGGTTCTGGGATTGTTGGTTTTTTCTACATAACCAATTAAAAGGAAAACAGAATTGCGACTTTGAGGATTTCTGTTTTCACAAACTGTGAACCTGCTTGGACAAGCTAAATGAAAAATGCCACACAAGGAAGGGAATAGAACAAAAAGGGGTGGCAGAACTCCCAGTTACAAGTCAACGCAGATTCGGTCTAACAGAGTGCATTGCAACTAGTCTGTAATGGCTGGAGGTTTGGAAAGGAGAATTGGCGACAAAAAGAAATATGCTGAAAGGCTACCATAACTCTGTATTGTGACGTGTGGAAGAGATATAGGCTCACTTTTCTTTCACTTAGGACCACCTTGCCTCTTATGAGACTTCTCTCTTGGAAATGGCTACTACAGTGTTCTGTGCGTGGAATGGGATTGAATTGTATTGAATTATGGTGTAAAATTCCTTTTTCTCTTCCATAAATATCTTTTTCCTAAGTTTCAGCACAAAACCATTCTATGTCTTCTCCCCACATCTTACACAAGCTGAAAGCCTGTGTATACTTCCACCCAGTTCAGGAGAGATATGCAAGTTTTCAAATAATTACCTAACTATACTCAGGTCAGAGGCGTGTTCTATCCCAGGTAACGAGGCATTTGTAAGTAGTCAAGCTACATGCTGTGTCCTCTTGCTTGTGTTGTTCATTTTGCAGAGAACTGGAAATATTTTTTACTTCTTTAAATAGAAAGATATATATTTTAGAAGCTGGGGAACCCATAGATAGACAGTAGGAGTGAGACAAAAAAAAATGGTGCTAACTGTACCCCAACTCCCTCTAAATGTGGACATTTGGCACTTATGAAGAAGCTTTCTCTGGACATTGCAGGATAGAAAAAAAGGAGAAAGAACCAGCCTTTTTTTACCATTTCCAATAATGGGCTAAAGCATCTTCAGAGGACCTCAGGCTATCCAAGAAGGGTCCTTGCTCAGTTTGTGAGTGGATGAACTCACTCCTATATGATGGGACTCTGAGTCAGACACTCTCCAAGGAAAATGCCTATTTTCAGAGCTGAAGAAGAGTTTTGCTTGGCTCAGATACTCAGTGATTTCAAATCTAGTGCTAGCTCTAACTGAAATATATTGGTAATCTGCCATCTGTGGTTTTCTTGAGCAGAAATTTTGACTGAAGTCCAGGTCTTAGTAGATATGAGGCCACATTAAAAAATCCATCCTCCTACTCGACATCATCCTTCATAGTGTCTTACTATGTCACTGCCTTTGGATTAAGGACCACAGCAAAGTATGGAAAATGTGGATACTTCAGTTGCCAAGTCATTTCTTGGTCTCTCTACTGAAGCTATCTATAGTGAATATTTCATTGCTGACATCTATCCCAGCCACAGATTTGTCAAAGCATTTATTCATGTGTAATGAATTTGCATAAACACTCCACCCCAAATATAATGAACCATAGAAAGGATAAGAGACCTAAATTATATTTTAAAAAAATATTAAAAGACTTCTTGATTGATTTGGAGAGGTACAGCAAAATTCCTTCATATAGTGGCCTCATGAATGAGATGATAATATGCAAGTAAAGCATGATGATTGGCATATTAAATACAAGATCTTTGTCACCATCTGTTTCCTGATTGTGTCAGCAAGTTGGGTTTTTTTTCATGGAAGTGTGAGAATACACCATGGCCTCGAAGTATCAAAATGTCAATTATACATCACATTTTAAAGTTGGAAGCCCAAATCACAAAAAACATTTTGAAATGTCCCTGAATTGTGCTTGAAACACTGACAAATTATTACCTATCCTTCACATTTAGCCTTACTATACAGTAGCATAGTTATTGTGCTGGAAAATATAGAGCAGAAATAGAGGCCAGATTTACAATTTAGTAATGAATACTTAAAAAAAAAAATATACAGAAGGAGACAGGGAGAGAACTAAGCATTCAAAACAAAGTGAATAGTTGCAGAACAACCCTATCAAGTACTTGTTATTTAAAGTTAAAGTACTTTGAAAACAGTTTTGTATCTCTGTTATTTTCCATTGCAAATAATACTGGATTATCAGGAAGACAGTATTATTTTTCCTGTATTTTCACCTCTACTAACAGAAAGAAAAAAAAATGCATCCTGGTTAGTGTAATGAATCAGTAGAAACTGCAGAAGTAGAAAACCTATGTCAAAGCCAGCTAAAATGAAGGAACCTTCCCATTAATATGACAGGTCCTGATTTACACCCTCCGTGGTCTCATATGAGAATTGTTAGGAGATAATGTTTTTATGTCCCACATAGGAAGAGGTCTACTAGCACCATCAGCTGCCAGTGTCAGCAGACTAGAGGTGAAGGCATGCAAATTGCTCCTGATTCTTGTTCTGAAATATACATACAAGTCCCTTCCAAAGCTGAAAAGGCCACTAGTGTCTCAAGGTATTATTTCTGTTAGGGGGATGAAACAGCAGGAATAGGTATTGTATAAGCTGATCCTTCAGTCACTGAGGATACTGATAAGACCGGCAAAATAAGTGCAATGGCCTTTAGATTTGCTCCTAGACCAATTATTATACCAGTGAAAATGAAATAGCTATGTCTGTGTAAAATGTGATGAAAAGCATAATCGTATCCAACCAGTCTAGCATGAGCTAAGTTGGAAGAAGATCTATAAGAAGCCTAAATGAAAAAAAAAGTGACCTTCCAAATTTGTACCTAATTGGACTTTTGATGGAGCATAATGAATATATTTCTTCTATCTCATAGTTTCTGATAATATAATATTAATACATTATAAGATATACAAGCCACATTTAAAACAGACTGCTTATGTGATATTTGCAGATGAGTTATAAATTTTTGCTGTAATAAGCCAGCAATTTACAACATTCCAAACTGATTCCAAATGAGGCTGATTCCAAAATAAGGCAACTTCAAGTAACATAACTTAAATTACATGTTTGGGATAATTTTCTGCGTTGTGAAACAGAGATGCCAATACTTAACACTTATAAAGTACTTTGACTCTAGCAAATAACAATGTAAGTTCTAGTATAGCTATGAATATTAAGCATGTATATACAAGTAAATTAAGTCAAAAAGTTTGGGAAGATTCAATCTGCAGTTTCTTATTCAGGCAGTTCTCCATGTGCAATTGTATATAGACGTCTCTTCACTAGTACCAGAAACCTTTATTACTTCAAGAGTTCATGTAAACGATCTGTAAAGTTTCAGCAGAGATTTGTGTATTTCTAGTGGAGCAGCATGCTCTGCCAGATACCAGTCTCTCCATTCATCAGCAAATGTTCATCATAAGCTGCTGGAAAGCAGAAAAGAATAAAAGTCAGAGTTGAAACTGTGCAGCTGTAGTTTGATTGACAAAGTTTGTAGCCTGAACCTACATATACATATGAACCAAGACTGAGCAGAAAAAAATGAGTATGTGAGAAAAAAAGCTCTTCTGAGAGCTTTCACGTGTGTCTGTTGCCAAGGTAACCACTGTATGTATGTCTTCCAAGCAGGTACCTTTTGGGGGTCTGACTCTCAGCTTGTGCATCTCACACTGAGATGTCAACTGAACGCAGGCAGTAAGGGTCCAGCAGTAGAAACACACTGTGAAAAATAATTAGTGTATTACTAACAGATGTGTTTTTGTATGTATGCATACTGCTGGTGTCACTGTCTTCTCTCAAAGTGAGGTCTGGATATGTGTGTGGTAATTAAATATTTTTGAAATTTGTCTGTGAACATCAGTCTGTGTCTCAGATTCTCATAGCAGGGAAGTTGTCCTTAATGTCTCTTTATCATTTGTTTGGTTTTTTTTTCTGGAAGTCCATCATACAATTTCTCCCTTCATCCTCTGTAATGTCCATTCTGAAATCACTGTTTACTAACATAGGAGAAATAGTTTGACTTTATTTTTATCTTCTGGATGCCACTTTTTTCTTCTTGACTGCACTGTCAGGCATCCCAAATTAAGAAAAAAAAACATCTTGCACCATTTTTTAAATCAAATGTTTGCTATTTAGGACTTAATCCTGAAACAAGTGAGATTATTATTAGTTTTGTTCCTGATATCCATGTATTTTTTTCTTTTTGCTTTTCCCTCACATCAGGAATATGTCATACAAAATCATATGCTTTGTTCCATGTATTTGCCCGGCACTTTCAAAGGAATGCTTTGAGGATTTCTGTCATTCTGTGCTCAATAATCTTAGCAAGTACAGGACTTTTGTAGTCTGTATAGTCTATATTTTTCTAGATTTCTATACATATTTTATATGAAAAATACACTGTAAAATTCATTATATTTGTGTTATAAAACACATCTATTTGTTAAAAGAAAGAGCAAAGCAATCTTGGTAATCTTTTGATTGAAAATATATTATCTTCCCTAAGTTTTCCTTTACCATTTTTAAGGTAAAATCAGGAATAAAACTGTTTCTTTTCTTATGTATCTTTCCTATATGTATTTCTGTATGTATTTATTTCTTGCAAGTGCTTATACTTGAGCAACTTTACTCTGAAGAGTAGTCCTGAGTTCACAGTGAAGTCAGTTAAATTATCAGAGTAGGACTACTCATGTATTTAAGGTGTTTAACCAGGATTTCAAAATAGAAGCAATGTTGCTTGAGGCTGTAAATCTGTAGCTGGATGCCAGCTCTTACTGAGAAAAAAAAAAATCATATTTAGAGTTGATCGGTTGTATAAAATGCTATCTGTACTTTATTCATGCTAGTTTTAAAATGAGCTGTATTCAGAAATATTCAGTTCTTTTGTGTTCATTTCTGCAGACACTGAGGCAACCAAGCTTCACTGGCGTTAGCGTTTGCTGAAGTTAAATATGAGATTCAGAACGTGTTTGTAAAATGTGTTAACAGTTTTATTCTATCAGAATACTTATCACAGAAACAATGCCTTGTCATTTAGTAAACCAACAGCAATTAGCACAATTCAATTCCTTTACATATAGTTTCAAAAATGTCCAAGAGAACGATTTGGGATCAATTTGCAGCATTGAAAAAACAGGGACAATAATAATTTGGTCCTAATGCTGGATTTTTCATTTAATTTTCATGGCTTTGGATCAGATTTATTATGTCCCTGGTTGCTGCAGTGAAAAACAGATAAAATTATTGGTTGGAAATTATTTAAAATTATAAGCTAGTTAATTAGAATAAATGATTAAAGAAACATCATGATAAAGACAAACAAGTAAACCTAAAATAAAGTGTAAATAGACATTGTAAAATTCAAATTAGAAATATAGCTTTATATAATTATACAACTATTTTACACTAACTACTTCATTGTTGTGCAGAAGCAGTCAAAAATAATCAGATCAATATTATGCTCTTTACATAAAACTGCTGAATCACAGCAGGAAATTTGTGTTACTCTGAAAACTGAGATCTCATAAAGAACACTTTACAGATCACTCTGAGGGAAAAACAATGCTGGAAGTACAGCATAACCTACCAGGAAATACAGCTCACACACGACACACATATACCACATACATCAATAATGTTTCATTTGGAACAGTAATAAAAGATCACGTAGGTAAGGAAAACTAGAGTCTTTTATTTAGTTATGTCTCTTAAAAACACATTTACATTTCAAGGACTGGCAGAAAGACAATGAAAAATGTACTAAAACCTCGGAGACCAGGTCTAGGGTGAAGACTAGGTGTAGGGAGAGGGAGGAAGCGGGTGCCCTTGGAAAAGGCAGGGCTCCTTAAGAAGCTGCTGAAGCAAAGCTTGGGCTGCTATGAGACATCTCCCCTGCTCTGACTTTTCTCTGGGGCTTCAGTATATCCCATGGCAGAAGTTTCCTGCAAGGCTGAGGGTCAGTCACAAGAACAATCCTCCTTGCTCCTGGGAGGATAGTTCTGACAGACAAGACTTTGAGAAGCCTCAACTGGCCTTGGAGTTCTCTGAGAAAGAGCTGGAAGAAACTGCAGCAGGGTTTCCTACCCCTTGCAGCTGCGTTAAGCAGAGGTTCTCACACTTGGCTTATGCCTGGACTGTGTGGCAGCTACTTTGCAGCTGTGCTTGTGCCTGGGCTTGTACCCTGTTGATCTGGACTCGGACCCTGACCCTGGGCTGAATTCGTGGCTTGTTCATGTATGACAGGACTAAGCCCTCTTGTTGGCGAGGCCATGGCTTCTGCCTGCCATGCTGTGATGCTTGGCTCCCGAATTCCCTTTCCCTTGCTAAGCAGCAGCTGCCTTTATTGTTCCCTGACTGAGATACAAGAAAGAGGGGTGCTGCAAAAAGGTCGAGGAAGAAAAGTGGAGGTTTCTGTGAGAATTCTCCCACTTGCATCCATTTTCACAAGGGGCTTCAGCATGTCCCACCTCAGAAGTGTCCACCCACACTTAGGGCTAGGCATAGAGTTAGGGCTATAGGGGAGGCAAAAGATATGAGACCCGTGAAAAGAGTGGGGCTGCAAAGAGGTTGCCAAGTCACAGCCACTCCGTGGGCTGATATGGGAGCTCTCTCCCACTTAGTATTTCCAACTGTGGCGTCAGCATGTCACTTGACTGAAATATCTGCCCAGGCTTAGGGCTCGGTCTGGGTTTATGGGCAGGAGAGTCAGGTACCAGATTATTTTTAGACAAGTGTTTTAAGGCTTAGCTGCACAGTTAGTGGTTTCTCCCCACATTTTTTATAATTGCCGGAATACATCCAGGTGAGGTTTTCAATTTGAATTAGAAAGTGTTCATTGAAAGGCTTCAGTAATGTGAGGGCTTCCAATTTGAACTAACTTTTGAATATTCTCTGTGAGTTAGAAAAATGCTCTTGAGGACCGTTTAAAAATAGTATTTATAAGAATTCAGTAAGAATATAAGTAATATTTGTAATACATTAAATAATATTTATGATACTTATATCTTGACAATTGTAATGTAAGAAGAAAAAAAAATTAGCAGAGATCTAGGTAACAAACAGCAACTATAGTCCTGGTTTCTGTTCCTGCAGCATGTGAGGATTGATATTCACGGCTTGGAAAAAAGTTTTCTCATAGCAGTCCGTATTTATGCTACTGTACACAGTGCTGACTGTTGACCATCAAGGCAGTTGTGGTCTTAAATCAACAAAATTAATTGAGAACTACATGTATGTACTCTAAGTAAGGTATAAATTTGTCTCCTGAGAGCAAAAGAGAAGAATAACTTACTATGTGTGCAAGAGCATTAGAGGACTTGGAGATAAGACAATGCAATATAATATTCTCCAGTTATGATTAAAATATTTTCAGGAGAAAGGTACCACTGAGCTAGATAGACTTACATACAATACCAACACAAAAAGAGAGTGACATCTGATACAATATTGACACTATAATTTTGAAAAACCCATTCCATAGTCATTTCAAGACTGAATGTGTGCCTTCCCTGCTGTTCTTTTTTCCCTGTGATTATTTGTTTGGTTTAATTTGGTTTGTCTAGTTAAAATTTTTAGAATGGCAACGAGATGAGATCTAAACTAAATGTAGGCAATAGACAAGAAACCTTGCAGGATATTTCAACAACCCATATTGGATGTCATTGTTTATTTTAAATTTGAACTTAATTACTGTGAGATCCCAGGCTCTATAAAGACAATAAGTGCCATCTATAAATGCTAATATAAATCAATAAAGAGGGGGAGGTTAAATGATTTATGTTGGAGCTGAGCCACCATGTAATAACTGTTGCTCATTACGGCCTCAGCAATGAATGGGAAATCAAAACATTAAATAGCGCAAACAAGAAAACTATCCTATTTTGCAGGAAGTTTAAGATACTCCATTCATCCAGGTCATCCATTTTTATCCTATTAAATTTACGTTAAATCTTGTATTTAAATAGACATCTTGCCTAAGAAAGGGCTGCTGGAGTTTACCCAATATTTCCACGACTTTGAGTTTTTGCCAATTTTGCCTGAAAAATAACAAATGTAGCTGCCAAAACTGAACTATAATATTACTGTCAAAAGAGTATTATAAGTTCAAGTTTGAGGTATGCAGTGCTTTTCATATCTATAGTACAGTTGACTATATTGTTAATATTTCATTTTCATTACCATAAATAGGTAAAATAGGTCTTCAGAATTGTTTTGTATATCTCTGTTCAAGATTACAAACAAATAATTGTACTTTTGAACACTGCTTGGCACAGTATGGAAACATCAGAATAATCTCTGTAAGTAAGGCTGCATTGACGCTTACATTGAGAGCAAGACACTAATTTCTCTATTAGAGATTTAATTTATTCTCCAAATTTGTTAGGACACATTTTCAGATGACAATTGCACTTTTCCTATAATTTTCTTAATAACTTTGTTTTAATTCATTTTAAAGAAAAAAGATTTTAAGCACTCTTTCTCCATACACATTGTTTTTGCTCAAAGAAAGAGGAAGGAAAAAAATAGTCTCCCTTAATTTCACACATAGAAAGTGTCAGAGATACTCATTCTTTGCCAACGTTTTGAAGAGAGACCAATTTTGAAGCTATTTCTGGGTAACTGAGAGAAATTTCATCAAGACTAACCAACTGAGCTGGTGGAACTGGGCTGAAAATGTTACCCTAATGTCCCTTGTGGCAGCAGGCTCTCAGGTGAACCATTTTTTTTATTCTGGGTACTATTATTTGAGTGCATTAAAATGAGAGGTGCATTCCCTGCTACTTTGGTTTGCGTTCCAGGAGGCCTCTTCACAGAGATTTGTGAGCATGGGCCTGAGGAGGACATGAACTACTGTGGTATATAACATTTTAGATGGTGCTATTTTATATCAGTGTCCAGTCAAGTGCTGTTTTGATAATCCAGGAGAGCTGAGGTTACAAGATTGTGCAAAATATCAGAATGATTAACAGTGAATAAGAAAGTGAATGGTTTTGGCCTTCACTATCTCATTTGAAATTATATAATAATTACTTCCTGTTCTCAGCTCTAACTCTGTATTACATGCCATTAAATTGAGACACAGAGACACAGCCCATGAAAAGTTACCTGGATTGATAGCGAGTTCTGATAGAGGGTTAAAGATATTCGTAATATTTACAAAAGTTCTTTGAGTCACTTTTTGGTAAAAGACTCTAATAATAGAAATTTCTCAACAGCTTGTTTCCAGATACCTTGTCCAAGGAGTAAATTCAAATCATAGTTAGAATGTTTTTGTTTGCTTTTTAATATTTCATTTTGCAGCAATGTGCTAGAGGTTACAATAATAACATTCTGTTTATACCAAGATTTTGTGTTTGAGGATGATTTCATTCCATTCTCTTGGTGAAACAAATCCACTTTTTTAACCTTTTAATTGGGTCAAGTTTTCTAAGTTGTGGTTTTTCGTCACGATTTATTTTTATTCACACAAGTCAGAGTTCTTTCTTTCCTCTCCAGGGAATTTTCCTCCGTGAGCAGTGTTTGAACCTATTTTGATATCTTCTTGGGAAAAGGATTTTCTTTATTTAGATGGGAGTGAAGCTAACTCTTGCCTCAGCTAATGTAAGCTTTTCAAGGAACAGAACCTCAATGCCACAAGTTCGTACCTACTTGTCTCTAGGCGGGCATGGGAGCTGTTTGCCGACCCTGTTGCATTTGTTCAGTTCCAGATGTTTATCATTTTGTTTATAGAACTTCTTTATCAGTTTGTGTGGTTCTTCTGCTAATGTTGACTCCATTCTTCAAGGGTGGGAGACTTTCAATTATGTCAATAGGTGTTGATTCTGCATTTGGAGCTGTGCAGGAGTCAGCTCTTGAAACAATAATGTTGAAGACACACAAAGGGTCAGACAACTCTTTCATTTACCTAAGATTAATAGTTCTAGTCTGAAGTAGGATTTGAAGCCATTAGGTATGTGCAAACACTCCCACTCTCCTACCTATCACTCTCCAAGCTGTCTGCACAGTTCCTGAGGTTTGAGGAGTATTTTGACTAATAGTGCTTTACATGAATGAATTGCTCTCTCAGATGAAGGAGTTTAAGTAACAGGCTGCTGTCCTGCTTCTAGCAACATTTTTATGTCTGCCTTTAGCCTCCATTTTCCAGCATTCTGTTCTTTGCATGCATGAAAGGATAACTGTTTGGATATGTGAAATGATGATTTATTGTCAGGATCATTATAGTGGTGTTAAAAACAAAGAAAATCTCACCAACTGGCTGTTCTCTTAAACATGTAGTAACTGAGTGCTTCAGAGATCTATTCAAAGCAGAGACTTTATCTTTGTTCATGTAATAAAGAAGGCCCCTTTACATTATTTACTTAAGTTTAGCTTAGTGTATTTCAAACTGTCATAAGTATGTCAGAAATCCAAGATTAAAACATTATATTTTATTTGCCAAAACAATAAATTAAAGAGCAAGGGGGAAATATTCTAGGAATTAAAAATATTTGACTTATTTGAATGTACTACCCTATGCAATTTTTTTAAAGCAATAAAAAATCATGTGGAAGAATGTAGGGAAACCTATTCTCCCTCAGCAAAAATGACGCAGTATTTGCATTTCTGACAAACTAATTTTAGACTCATGTTATTTTATCTAACCTCCCTTTTCTTTCTTGATCTGTATGGGATCCAGGTATTTGCTGATGATATCCAAAGAATCTTGTTCTCCTGCTGTATATTATGAACAACTTTCAAAGAAACACCTGGAAGTGCTAAGACTGTGTGGTGACAGAACAATATTGGAATAAAAGAAGGAAGAGGTTGGAAATACTGACAGAGCTGCAGTCCACCAAGTCTGTTATTTCTGTTCTGTCTTTATAATGGCTATAAAATATGAGCTGGGAGTATGATGTCAATGCATCCACTTTCAATAATTGATATGATGAATAATCTCAACCTTCTGACACCTTCTGTATCTCCTCACATCTCAGGAAACTTCATTCATCAACCACATTTGAAATGTTTAAGTAATCTCAGTGATGTATGGAGCACTGAAACTCCCTTGTTAGAAATCTATGCTACTAACATTCTATCAAATTAAAAAGCCACTGAGCTCTTGTGCATAAAATTATCATAAATTATCTCTGAAGGTTCATTGCTGTTTGGAATGTTTAATTGCTCACTCAGCTGAACTTCAGCAGCTCAAGATTATTAATCAATTTGTCAGAAGGTTTTTCATAATGTCATCTTTTAGGCTGCAGTTATATGCATTTAAAACCCATGTGCAAGAGTGTTTTACGCAGCAAGTCAACAATAGCCATGCATAGCTTTCACAATAGCCCTCTCATATATTTAAGAGTATTTTTAGTTGTTGATTTCTCACAGAAGACTGGGAATTTGTAATTACATCAGCCGAATTTATTTGAATGGAGAACTAGATTTTCCAAAACAATATTTTTAAGTAAGAAAGGAGACATAATAAGAATGAGACTTTTGAAGCTTTTAATCCTGGTTTCTTGTTGATTGTTCTTGTTAAAGAAAATGTTGCTACTAACTGAAATAATGGTAAAGATATTTTGAAAATGCCATACCTTAAGGGTACGTGAACAGTTTCTTTAGCCAGGTTTTTAAAAAAAATGCATCTTAGCTTTAAAGGTTTTTTCATGCGACAGTTTGGCTCTGATGACATACTAAAACAATGTATTTCATCTTAATTGAAACATATGTTTCATTATTTCATTTGAAAATGTCTTTTTAAAGTTTTATATAGTTTTCTTTTGTTTTAAAACTGTGTGTATGAGACCTTAGGAAAGGGGTGATGATAGCGTTTTTATTTATAAATTTTTTCTTGTTCAAATCTTTTAGGAGTTCTTTGATACAGCACAATAGAAATGGCAGATTCTACTTTTCCTGCTATAGGGAATTGAAAAGAGTTTGGAATGAAGTAATCTATTTAAGGATTCTTTAAACCACTCCAGGTATTTTCTGAAGCTGAAAGGGTTTCAAAACAGAAAGAGTGGAAACATTATAGACACTATCCACTTTCTTCTACTCCATGAATGAGCATCATACTCTTTCCTATGCATGTAGAAAGACAATGAAAGCTACCATATAGCTGACAAGTTTCAAGTATCTATTTGACATTAGGTATTTCTTCAGTACGTCACACCATATTTCCACCAAAAATTCAAAATGAAAGAAAGTATCAATATTTTTTTCTTTGTCAAGCTTCTTTAATAAAATTAAAATATTGGAATGATAAATACTCTTGTGTGTCTAAGAAATGTTTCAGGTAGCAGATATATGCTGAAAGTTAACATTTTTTTTTTTTTCTCCAAGTATTCTCACTGTAATCCTTCAAAGCCTTTCTTAATATGTATTATGTCCATTAGCAGATGATAAAATGGGAAAAAAACCCACCAGTACCAAATAAATTACATCTCTATACTTTCTGACATCTGGGAATACCAAGGCACATCACAACAAATGCATAACAGCTCCTTGGTACAGTCTTATCTCCATTATCCATCTCCATTACACAGAACTTCTAGCACCAAGAAATAAAGATTGTCATTATTGTTGGCATTGAGTCAAACACAAAATGATATGCTGAAGATTGAGGGTGAAATCTTTTGAAGAAATAGGAAGAGAAGCCAGATCTTCAGATTCCTAATAACATATCTTAACACATGAATCCTTCCTTCATCACCCTGCTCAACAGTGATGCCTTACAGATGAACAACTGAGCTGTGATTAGATAGATTACAGACTCTTCAGTATTTGTGTCTTTTTTTTTGTTCTTTGCACTATACAAGTCTGCCATGGCATATATTAGCAGTAGAAAATATAGCATTGAGAAATGTGGAGATGAAAATGTTTAAAGTGCACTATGTATGTGGCAGATCACAACAATTCCTAGAAATGTTCAGTTCTGTAAGGTAAGAATATATACACTTTGTGTATGTGTTGTACTTCTTTCATCCAACATCTGTTTATTCATTCATTGATTATTTCAAATCAACTTGGATGTGAACACACTATTATGGATGACCCCAAACTTGCACATACTTGGCTCTAGTTATCTCATGACCTTAGTGAAAATAAACTCATCAGTAAGAGTCAAGACTGTTGTCACTGTGTCAATGAATAAATTTGAGGATCAGACATCAGTTCTGTATATTACAAAGAAGGTTATGCATCTCTGGCCGTATACAGGGAAACTGAAAGTGATGGTGTAATTAGCTCACCAATAAATCAATGGAAGTGAATGATAACTAACATAGTTTGGATGTCAGGGAACCAGAAGAATATGTGTGCAGTGAGGTAGTCCTCAGACTTACTTATTTTTATAGTCTTCCTGTTATTTTCTTCTCCTTTCATAATTCTATCCCTCTTCTGATTTAAGCATGAAAGCTGGAATAACTTCTGTCGTCATTCAGCCATTTAGACTGACTCCTCTCTAGAAGTTAAATTTCTTCATCATTTATATTAGCTTTGAATTCTACTGATGTAGATCTCAGTCCTTCCATGCACAGAGAAGGGTGTATTACAAATAAAGATTGTTGGTGCAGGTTGTGTCTTTCCATGTGCACACTAGTGCATGCTTGCATATCAGAAAGTGTGTTAGCCTTTGATGTACATCTTGCTCTCAGTACATGACTCATTAATTTAATAGCTCATAACACTCCATTATGTTAGTCCAGCTATGACATGTACTTTAATGTATTCACGAAAGGTTCTCATGAAACGTTTTCTTGAAAAAACTTGCTGCATTTAGACATAAAATGGATTAGAAGTAACACTCTGTGATCATTTTACATGTAAAAATTTTATTGGTCATTAATCTGTATATACTTTTAGACATAAAAGAGATTATTTATTTATTCTAGAAGCTGAAATCGTGAATACCATATTTTAATTTAGGACAACCATTTATTTCAGTGTCCATTTAAGTCAATCTCTGCTATTCCGGATTTGTCTATATGTATATCGAGTAGTGATTTTCATTGAGAAAGAATAAATAGCAGCAACACAAAAATCATTTCCAAAGCACACAGTTCTCAGTGTCTTTTGAGAAACTGTGCATCTATGTGCTCTCAGAAGCCTCAGAAGCAATGATCTGTGCAGTTGATTTCTGAAGCTTGGACTTGCATGGTCCCAATGAGCATTCTGGGCTGTCTTGGAAACTCTCACCCTTTCCTCACAGTGATACTGCACACTGGCAGCTAACAGAAGCTGACACACTTGTTCAGTTTCCAGTAGTTATTTTAGATTCATAGGTTTAACAGAGTTAGCAAAAATAAGCTGTGCCTCCTACCATGCTGAAAGATAAGTGACTTGATGCATTAGTAAAGGAAGCATTTATCACGCTTGTAGGACTCTCAGAAGCACAAATCATACTGACTTTTTTTTCTCTACCAAGAGCCACAAAAGTAATATATTTTTTAAAGTAAGTTACTAGTGCTTTTACACTATTGATTTTTCAAGCTTTATCTGGAAACCTCTGACGTACTAAGCTAAACATCCATTTTTATTTTAGAATGTATTAAAGGCATTGACAAAGAAACAAACTGTAGGAGTAAGTTGCTTAAACTCTGCATGGTAAGGATGAATTAAGATGTTTTGAATACAAGAGAGCAGACTCATTCAAATCTCTTTGGATGATGCAAGTCATCCACAAAAGGACACAAACCAAACATTACTTCTTTTTCTGGGGCACGTATCTGGCAAACATCAGCCTTCTAAAAGCTACAAAGACATTACTTTAGCTCTTTCCCATTGACACTTCTTTTCTTTTTGAAATACTCATAGTAAGTGTAAATAGTCATTCTTTCATCAGATGTCCTTGTGAAGGAGTGTAGGTAAAAGAAATCTTTGCATATAGAAGACTTTGCATTGGGTAATAAACCTCATGTCTCAAAATGTGGTTCTTCTGAAGAGTCCTCCTAGTGATTCATAAAACCCTTCATGAAGGGCGAGTAGACATAGGTAGCTTAATTTCTGACTGCATTCTACCCTACATCTAAAAACATTTCAACCAGCCATGTTCACTTACATGTTCAAGAAAACAGGATTTATCTTTGTGGGTTTCTATAATGACACTGTAGGCTACCCCCGCTTGTCTTGACAGCTAGAACAGTACTCAGCCATGAATGGTTAGCATCAGGCTGCTTAGGCAGTTGGAGACATTTTCATGAAAATTAAAACAAATAGATTTAGTGGATAAGATTCCTTCCAGAGCTTATGCTTTTTGTGAATGAGATGTCCCAAGAGCCAGGAATGAAGTGACAGATAGCGGTGCAGATCTTCTCACACTGATCAGGTTCCATTGTATTCACTACCACCAAATCAGCAGGAGCAGTACCGATGCCACTTCTCTTCTACATATCCGATTCATACAAAGGTGGTCCGCGCTACCAAAAGTGAATCTTAATCATATCCTTTGCGACCCCAAACCACCTCTCCTCACTACCAGAAAGTAGAAGTAAACCACAGTGATCTCTGGGCAAAACTGATTCTGATAAGAGACCAAGCAGTGGAAAGTCATGCCTTAAGTCTGATGATAGCTGTTGCAGAGGTACATAAATGTGCTGGTTGAACAAGAAAGCAGACAGACTGTCCACACCTTTGATTCCAGCTTCCATGGCTGGAAAGAAACAATATGGTGCAAGTACCATTTTCCACACAGCTACCAATGGCAGGTGTTCAACACCATAGCTGATGAACCCCATAGGTCTGTTGTTCTTTTCTGGCAGTTCAGTGTGTTGTATCACTATACGACACTCCGTTAATGACTGTATGGAATTTTCTGTCATCTCTGATAGCTTTTTAAATCCTACAATGAATAAGGGACTCAATCCTATGTAGTGCTGAACTTTATTAAATGTTAATTATTCCATTTACATTTAAATATTCTTGAGAGAAGAAAATTGGCGAGAAGCACTAGTTGGACAAGTACTCCATTGAGTTCGTGACATTGTTCCACATGATCAGACGTTAGTGTGGAAAGACTCCAAGCTTTCTTCTGCTGCTTATGTTATTTCAGTGGTACTTCCTTTGATTTACCCAAGAAATGTTTTGTTTCAGTTAATGTTTATGATTGACTTCATGACCTAAGCAGTACAGAGAATATATTGAAAAGTACTCTGCTTGTGGGTGTTGAGTCTAATTATGTCATCCCTAAAAATAAACAATTTTGCATATGTGCCAAAAATATTTTTTTTTATCACTGCAATTCAGAACTTTATTTTCTTTCAGTTCAAGAGGAATAAAGTTTACTGATCATTAGAAACCAAATCAATGTAATATCAAATTTCAGCAAGCTGAATTAAAAATTCTTTATTAATATATATAATATATATATTCTTTAATAATATATAATATATATTAATAAATATATATATTAATCTTTATTACTGAAATGCACCTGTTTGCCAATGAGACTTTTTAAAAATATTTTTTATTTTATTCTTTATTATTATTATTTTTGGACACTCCTGGAAAATTCTATTACATGAGTAATTCTGTGGCACTGATTCACTGCTGGTGCAAGTTGTTGGATTTACAGGAGAAGCTTATAGACACAATATGCTTGATACTTTTAGTATCAATAACTAACAATTTAGTATCAATAACTGATATTTATTGTTACACAAAAAGATACACAAAAATTCAGCCAGTTTTATATATCCGTGCACAGTGTACATATTTTAATATTCTAAATAATTTTGTTCCCACTCCCCTTTTCCCTAAAAAGGGGATATTTGTTTGAAAGAAATATTATTAGTATACCTAGTAAAAGAAATGGATCCTTTACAGGGTAGAAATGGGCAAGCTTCTCTTACACATAAATGTTTGTGCTTAATACCTCAGTCAGTTTGAGAGAGACTTCTTTACATGATAATAGATATAGACCTGTCTGTCTTGATAGTCTCAATCTAAGTACAACATACAGAATTAATGCAATTTGATATCCTGGATGCGATATCCATGTTTTTTAGTTCTCAAATTTTTTTTAACAATAGGAGAGGGGAGTGGGAAGTCCCATCTGACATGCTTGATCACACACACACTTGAATAAAGTTCTAGAGGTGTAAACAGCTGTCTTCATCATTAAATAATTAGTAATTTGTTAAGGGATCTGAAGTTCTGATTACCTTTAAAAACCTTAACATTTCTCATAGGTGGTTGTTTGCTTCATTATCATTTTACATTGCCCAGAAAGATAATGAACTGAAGATGATTGCCAAACAAAGATGAGAAAAAAGAAACCAATTTTATTCAGTTTCAGATTATTCTACTATTAGCTAAAGAAGTAATTTCTTTAGACAATTTATTTCCAGCTTCTAAATAGCCCGTCTATATCATATGGTTAATTTCTTAAATGTGTATCAAGGAAATCAAATCCTTAGGAAAGAACTGCAGAAGCACAGTAACAGTCTTGGGCATCTGCAGTGGAAAAAAGGAGAGAGATATTGAATCATGAAAGTCCTTGAAAACAAGAAAGCTTTTAGCCTAATTCAACATACTGTGGCAGCCTGTAGATGTATTAAAATTAGTGAGGCAGCCAAAGTAAGTGAAATGTTTAACATCAGTGTTCTCTATTGACATGAGACAAGTATGAATGTGAAGGTGGCCAGAAAGAAGAACTTGTTTAAGATGAAGTAATGAGTCTGAATTAGAAATTGGATTTTAAAAACGTATAGACAATATGTAGGTAAGGGTAGAATTATTATAACTGGGGCTTGATCAAATAGAAAGACAGCAAACTCCTGTAATTGCACTGTCCTAACTTGGGGCATATGACTATACGAAGTGCATTAAAACCAACGACAATAATTGTACCAGAAATGCAAAGTGAAATTGTGACTTGTCAATCTTCGGTTCTAGGAAAGTTATGAAACATAAATTGCAAAGGTTATTTTTTTGTTTTTATTTCAAAAGCAATTTATTTTAGCAATATTTTCACTTATAACTGGATTCATGCTTACATAAGACTTAATGATTTACAAATCTGTTTTCAAAGATCATAATAACACTGTTAGAATTATGACATAATATAGACTACATCCTGTCATCTATCCTCTGTCATTAAATGATATTTATGTGACATCAAGATGTAGTGATATTGTAGGTGGAGCTTTAAGTCAAAATTAAAAACTGAAGCTTATTCTTTGATTTTTTTTTCCTTGAGCACAAATAAAACTTACTGCAAAAAAGCACAGATTTTCTCCTGAGCACCACTTAATCCCAAAGTACATTTTGACAAGTATGAGCATACTCTTAAGCTTGACAGAAGAGATGATTGCATCTCTGTTCTATCAACTGTAGTGTTTTACTTTATAAATAAGAAAATACATGTTAATTCTGTTCTTTTACTGTCACAAAATGCATAGAGACATCATGAAAACAACAGATTTCCAAGTGTTGAGTTGCTCTTTGTTTGAGTAACAGCTATGTACTCACTATCTATATTATTTTAGTTTCCTTCATCTGACTGATTCCTCTAGACACAACCTCAACATAAATATTAAGTGTTATTACTGCACATAAGTGATAAAGTGATAGTGATGAGCAGTAATAGATACATATACACATTGCATTATACTTGGAAGTCTCCAGAGTTTAATGCTGAAATGCAGCCTCCTCAATGGTGAAAGTCAACAACTGTTTAAATATGAAAACAATTTAAACAGGAATTGAAGATTATTATATGCAACTGAAAGACTAAGTGGAACTGCAGGCCAGTCAATGGTACTATTATTCTATTGTAGCAGAAAAATGCGAACTATTAGGTTTTATTGCCATTGTGCTTTTCCCTTTGTAGATATAAAAGGAAAAAGGCCCTTGGCAATAATTAAGTATCTTCATATCAATTTGACCCAGAGACAGGACAGTGTTTTTAAATAGCTGTCTCTGTTCATAAATTACACTTTATATATATTGTCTCACAATAAAAATTGCAAATATTTCCTTACTTAATAATTTGACTTTTACACATGCTCAGCTAAAAAGGTGATTTTTTCTGTTTGTTGCTATTGCTTTTTGAAAACGACTTTAACAACTGCCAGTCTGAATTCCCTCTGAAATTCTGGCTTACACAAGCAGAAGAAAAAAAGGAAGCTTTAGTTGCATTTATATAACCACAAAAATAGTAACGTTTAGATTCATTTTAACCAGAAAAGTAATTTTGATTTCATAATTTTCATTCCAACAAGTCTGACTGTGGCCAGTAGTTTGGCACTGGGATTAAGTTACCACTTGCATCAGTAACAATACCATTTTATGAATGAGATAACCCAATGCTAAAAAATGCTACCTACTTCCATGCTGTATCAGAATCAAACAAATGGGCTTTTTTCTTGCAACTTCTACGTAGAGCAGAGGAACACTGGCAATCTGATTTCTTTCATCTTCAGGAAAATTCAACCTGGAAAGCAACTCCAAGCAAAATCTAATGTGCAACTTCTCAGGTTTAACAATGCCTACCATGAATTATTAGAATCACTTTACTTGTAATACTAGTGTACATGGCACAGAACTTGACACCACAACTGTCGGGCTAGAGAATGCAGGTTAACCTGATGTAAGGGTAGTGTTTTAACCTGGGAGGTTATTTCTAATTATTCAGCCATAACTGAAAAAGCAATTTAGCCTTCATTATGTTCTTATTAGGAAAGTTATCTACTGAAAAGCATTGTACACAGTAATTGTTAAAACTGCTCAGACTTGGAGCCTGTGCAGTCCAAGAAGCTATTTACAAGTGTTTTATCTTTCATATGAAAGAAGAAGAACTTTACACAGCTGGAGGATGTAAACTCTCACAAAGAAGCTGTTTTAAACCCTGAATTTTAAACCCTGAATTACTTTAAATGCTGCTCCTTTTTATTTTGCCTTTCTATGGTTGTCTTTTTTAGTAACAACTATACAGCCATATATTCTTATTGTCTGTACAAATGTCCTCTCCCTTTGTAATCCAACAGTTTCTTCCAGTCATGATTTCCCTGCTGAGCTGGAGAGGTATCAGTGAAAAGCACTGATCTTCAGTTTTGCCATGCTCTAGTTCTGCGGAACGGTCTCATTTACCAAATCACATTGGTTTTCCATCTCTTCCTCCATTCACTTACAAGGTGAGCCATTCTAGTCTGAAAGTGACTGTCAGGGCACGGTGAGGGACACGGAGCCCCGGGCAGCCCTGTAGCGGGCCGTGCCCTCACCCATGGGCTCTGTCCCACAGGGCCTGCACGCAGCAGGGCCCATCAACAGACCCCGGCACTGCAAGGGGAAAAACCTGGAGAGAAGGGACCCCAACAGTGGTCTAAGGAGCCCACCCAGGAGAGGCGCCTGAAGACAGGCCAGGGGTGGGTGCAGGCCCGAGATCCAATGGGCCCTTACCAGGCTCTGGGACTAGGCCATGGTGGAGAGGCCTCACTGCGGCCTGGGGCTGAGCTCTGGGGCCTGACCGACCACTGCTCGCTTGCTTTCTGTGAAAAGGCAGGCAGCGTTAAGGAAAGTAAAACATTCCAGTGTTTGTCACATTAGGAAAAATTCAGCTTTTCAGTTTCGCTGACATACAGCCCACTTGGTCTTTGGTATAGTTATGTAGATGCTAGAACAGCAAATAGCCAAAGTATCCAGTTGTCGGGCACCTGTAGTATTATTACGCAACTGTAATATTGTTTAATAAATTAAATATTAAAAGTAGAGGTATTCTAAACTTAAACTATAGGAGGCATTGACAATGAGTACCAGAACAACATAATTATAAAAGTTTATTGCTATCCCTTAAAATGGAGACCATGCTTTGTACTAAGATTTCATTCATAAATATTTATAGAAGAGGAAATATGATTAATCTAAATGCCATTAAAATAATTGTAAATGCTTGTCAAGTCCAACCATACAAAATGTTTCTAATAATTATTTATCATGACACAAAACATATTTATTGATACTGTTTCACACAACATCTGTGTTGTATACAATTCACATTTGTAATATAGTAATGATAACTTTCAATATGAATGAATGGCTTTCACTTTTGTATAAGGCATTTCCTCTTTAGCTCCTTCCCTCTCTTTTGCTCTTTCTCCCTGCAACTCCCCTTATATTTATCCATGACGATTTGAGTTTCTTTCAGACTGGCAGTCCAATACATCTACCAAACAAGGATGTATTCTCAGAGATTTCAGGGAACACTGCAGAAATTCCGTGTGGTAGAGATTGTTCACAGCTGCCCTACAGTACGTCACAATGCTGCAGCACTATGAGGGTCTACTATCTATTGTCTCATAGGGAAGAGGCCAGATTCTGACCATTCACATATGCTTGTGACTCTGCTGAATACTGCTTAGTTACTGTTAAGCTGTAAATGGGAATACATAAGAAAATGGTCCCATCTTTAAAGATCCCTTCCAGCCCAAACCATTCTATGGTTCATTATTCTGATGAGAGGAACACACACATACACACAAATGTACAAATTCCAGTAAAGATTCTTTCTAATGGGTATATATCAATACAGTGTGTTATGGTATAATAAACAATTCTGAAGCTAAGTGTGAATGAACTACCTTTAGAGTGAAACGTAGCCTAGCCACAGTCACACAAAGGGCTAATCACCTGACTGAGGGAGAATTTCTTGAGAACTTAGTTACTAACTTCTGAGATTCTTTCAACAGCACAGAATGACAAGTCTGTGTAGAGCCACAGGACATTTCCCAAGTAATTGATCAATGGGAATAAGATAAAACATGGCCTGGGCTTTCCTTTTACGTTCTGAAATCAAGATTTCAAGCGAAGAATAAATAACATAGGTGACCACCCCAGAAAATGCAGCCCTGAGAAACTGGTTCTCTGCTGTCAGCCGTTAGCTGTTTGTTGGCTAGTTTGTTGCTACTGGTTATCTGATCAGTAACATCACTCAGGAGAGAGTGACTGTCTTTAGAGGTGCCAAACAGGAGATAAACCCTCCATTCTTCATATCCAGAAAAAGGCTTCCACTTTCTTTCTAATGCAGAGAAATGCTGTAGAAAGAACAAGTAAGATTCATCTTACCTAAGTTTAGCCTTCACAAAGCATCAGAAATGCAAATATGTCTTTGTTAAACTAAGGCTAGACATCTCAGTAAACTCTTTATCTTAATCCCTGGCACTGACTATTTAGTGACTCATCTGCAGCAACGCTACAGTTAAAAGCAGCAAACAATTCTCTACTGTAAATTTGGGCCTGGCTGCCCTAAGTATCCAGCTGTTAGATGAAGTTTACATTAATAAAATGTTTGTACCTACCCAAGGGCTTTCTGAGTAGTCTGTATAAAGAACTCCGGAAAAATGAAGAGTAGATTTGTTCCTAGCAGGCAGGAAGGAAGTTGTCAGGCGGAAAGAGGATATGGACCTGTTTGCATGCAAGGGTCAGTATTTGGTTGCTGGATATTTCCTCTGTGTCCACACGACAAGAAAACCCTTAGTTTCCTCACTGGACAAATAGCAGGAAAGGGTGTGAGAGTTATTGAATGACATTATCATCTTATAGCCTCATCGGTGAGGAAGGCTGCTTATCAAAACTGATAGCAAAGAACTGTTTTTTTGGACCGGAAATAAGCAGCTGAAATTGTTAAGGGATTCTTGTTTCATGTCTTTAACTCACTTTAGTTATCATTGTGTGCCATTCTTTTCTATAAATTCATTAGTTTCTGTCAGCTTTTTATTCATCAAATGACTTAAACTGGGTATGGAAATTATCTACAGAATCAGAAAATATCTACAGATTAAATCCTTAACGACTGTGTTTGGGCAGGGATGTGAAAAACTTCAAAAGCCAAAATTTTTAAAAAACAGACTCTTTGGGACTCTCTGTTGTTGTTGCTTGAGTGTTTGTTTGTTTTTTTTTTTTAAATAAAAACTGTAAAGACATTAAAGACTGTCAGGAATCCACCCCATTTGATTGTTTGTGCTGAAAAGATGAGCATACTGCTCACCAGCCGATAAACAAACCACAGAATCACAGAATCACAGGATGACCTAGGTTGGAAGGGACCTTTTAAGATCATCTAGTCCAACCAATAAAAAAACCCAGAACAAACCAAAAAAAAAAAAAACCCCACACCACCACATTCACACCACACAAAACACCACCCAACACTAATCCATATCCTC
>JAOQGH010000040.1:32844623-32875875 GCA_025769975.1 Gallinago jamesoni | reverse complement strand
CTCTACAGCCTCCTTTCAGGTAGTTGTAGAGAGCGATGAGGTCTCCCCTCAGTCTTCTCTTCCCCAGACTGAACAACTCCAGCTTCCTCAGCCTCTCCTCATAAGGCTTGTGCTCCAGACTCCTCCCAAGCCTTATTAAGAGCCTGATCCTGGAAATATTCAGTCCCTTGTTAAATACTTACAAACTTGACTCATTCTACTGTAAAAAGGTTATTTGTGCTAGTCAAAATTTTCCTGTGCTTGCGGGAAAGTGCATATGATTAAACCTGCAAGTCCAGTGATTAAACCATCCCTCTATTAATTTAATTGTGAAAACTATTTTTTACAGAATTTGTTTCAGACTCCTTTTGTTTACCCTTTTTAAAATGTCTAATCTTCTTCACATACCTATTGACAAAACACATTCAAGTGTCAAATACAAAGACTTGGAGTTGTACAGAATTGGCTTTTTATGCTACTTATCAAAGAAGAAACTCAAAGCTTTCTAGGTCCACTACTTTAATTCAGATTTTCTAACTTCTTCATGTATGAATGGAATATGTCTATGACACAAAGCTATAAATCTATTTGAATTATTTCATGCAAAAGTCAGTCTAAGCTAATATCTATTTTATAGCATTTAAGCAAAAAATTGATATGACTCAATAGAACACAGACACATTTCCTTGAAGTATTGGAGAGTCATTTGTATTTACTGAATGCTAAATTACAGATTCTGGATGGAGCTGGCTGCGGAACATAACTCAATGTACTCCATCAATGCGTTTTTTTCACACACACATGTACACACATATGCGTATTTATTGCATTAATCTACATAATGGCAAACAGACTTCAGAAAGTTGCAGGAAGGGTCATTCATTTACAGCAGATGAGGCAAGGCAGCAACATGATGAATTGGTTTGTAGGCCCTGAACTGCAGGGACATAAATAAAGTATCCTCTAGGCTACACTGGGGATCTAGTTCAAAAGAAGAAAAAAAAAAGAGAAAAGGATGGCAGAACAAAATCTATTCCTTTCTTTGTTATTTGGTGCTGTGTTTTCTCCGACACATACCATTTAACTGAGAAATGTTCCTATGCAATCATAACTTTTAATGTGTACAGCATGATAAACATTGCATTTGCTCCACTTCATCACTTCCACCACTACGGCAACAATAAACAAGTTTTCTTCAGTTACTTTATATTAACTAATCTGACATTACATGTACTTTACAGTTATATATATGGCCAGTATCATTTATATTCTGAGCCAGTCTTGATAACATGTTATGTGATGGAATTATTTCACAGGGTAAGATTAAGAAGACATCTATGTTCTTTTGTTTTATCATTAATACCATAATAAGATATGTCCCTTTGTGCCATGAACATACTAGACAAGCTGGTTAATAAGGATTTAATTTATAGCACAAATCTTTTACAGCATAGAAATTCCCTAAACCTCATCATACTTAACTGCTATATTCAGGGGAAATTATCTGTTTCTTTAGATTAATAAACAGAAAAAGTAGATACACAGTACTATGAGAAGGCCATAGCACAGGTGTTGCTTCATTGAGGTGTAAATCCCCACAGAAAGAATCGGTCCTCAAGTCTTTTAGAGAAAAGGAAGAATTTGAGAATGCAGGGGGAAATCTCTTACTCTTTTATATCTACCATCTTGAATCATATCACAGCCGTGTTTCCTCCCCACCCTCACAAATCCAGTGGATAAACAGAAGATCTGGTGTATCAAAGAGGCAGTAGTCGAACACAATCATTGCAACTTTAAACTTGCACATACTTCCTTTCAAAGCGATAGCCTCCAAAGCATCAGAGAGAGGCACAATGTTATCTTCACTGCTACTCTGAAAATTTAATGTGGCTTTTCCATAGTGGCCTGATAGGAAAAAATGTAGTGGCTATGGGAGAGATTCTTCCTGCTCTGTTTTGAAAAAAATTGCAAGAGATTAAAATCAAGGTAACCCCTGTAGCTAGCCCTGATTTTTTGGAAACTGACATAAATCACATCAATTTTGTTCTGTTCTGACTTATCTTAAGTAGAAAAGCAACTGTGTCTTCCCAGAGTAAGTTGTGATCATAGTGATTATAGGAACTCTTCTCGGGGCTTCAAGGCAATGACTGAGTAAGGAGGAGAAAAAAAAATGAAAGAAAAAAATATAAAACCATCTTAAAAGCAGGAAAAGATTGGCACATAATGACATAGTCTGAAGAGAACAGTATCAGCACAGCAACTTGAAAAAGAAGAAAGTCAACCGTCTTACAGAAGAACTTTTGCAGACCAAAAATATGTAAAGAGGAAAAGCTTAGCCTTCTGGAAAAAAAGTAAAGCTCTTCCCAGGAAATGAGTAACAACTCATGGACTCTTCTTGTTCCAGGACTGTACCTTGAACTTTATGAATCTCATTTGCTTTGAGTTGTGAGTAAAATCTTAGGCTTATTAACAGTCTCACAACATACTAATTCTGATCACTGATACAAAAATATTTCTAGAGCAGTGAAAGAGCTTGGTTTTCTGAGATCACTGTGACCACTCACTAGCTAAGTAAAATATTTTTTGTTTTCAAGAGGCTTTCCCACAAAAATGTTCTCATCATTTGTCTCTATCTTTCTCTTTATAAAGTGAAACATCTAATTGTTCCTGTTCTACAGATGAAGAAACTGAGGCACAGAGACTTCTTTTATAAAAGTATAGGCATTTTGGGAACAGGAAACCGGGCTTAGAACCCGAGTTCTCTCATTTCTAGTAAAACAGTCTATCCAGTGGGCCACATTTCTTCCTATAGTTGACACTCTGCACAGCTGCTATACAATGTCAGTTGGGGTTTTATTTTTCATTAGTTTGCACGCCATCTGTCCTGTGAGTGAAAAACAAGAAGCTATTTAAACATTCCTCTCCACTGATCTCTTTCCTTCCTTCCGTCCGCCACTGGGCTAGGGAACAGAATGGTTTTTTAAATTACAGCTTACATAGATGCATGGGTATACAATATAACTTAAGACAATGTCCCCTAAGTATCCTGCAACCAGTTTGAAAAAATGCATTTTTCCCATTTTTTAAAAGTAAAGTACTGTCAGGTTAGGAAACCAATCATGACATTCCTGACCTCCTGGGTAGGGAAGTGATTGAAGCCATTACATAACATCGCATTACTATATATACTCTGCAATATGCCCCTCTCTCTTTTTCTCCCTCTCCCCTCTCTTTCTCTTTTCTTCCCTCTCTCCCTCCCTGTCTGTCTCTCTCTCGTTCTGTCTCCATTCCTGGCCCTCTCTTTCCCTCGCAGTAACCATACTAACTTTATTGAGTCAATGAATGTGGCACAAGACATGCAAAACAACTATTAGATCACAGATGTCTGTCCCCTTGCCACTGCAGGATATACTTGTAATCCCCAGATAGAAAATCTGTCTGGTACTATACAGAAACCAAACTTAATCTTAGGGCTTTGTCAAACAAGCTCTGGCTGTTCTTGCTATGATAATTTGTACATCATCTCCCTCTCTGCCTGTCCTCTATTTCTGCATAAGGTTAGGGACTGAAGATATTAAGAAAAGGAGATATATGTACATGCTTTAGCATGTCCACCAGAGAAAATAGTTAAGATGAACACAGGCTGAGGTGTGGATATGTATCGCTCTTTGCTAACTCTTCCATAGAGGCTTTAAAGTATAGCAAAGAATAGAGCAGTCAGCTGTGGGTAAAATCTTACACCAGTGCAGAAAGATCTGCCAGAGCCCATCTGTAGAAGCTCTTCATCATATGCTTTGGTCCTTTTTCTCTTGCTGTACACAGGCAGCTCTCAGTGAATTAAGGAAAAGTGAATAATTTGTCAGTGAAGTCCAAAGACAGACATCAGGCAGTAAAATGACTGAGTATTTTGCTTTGTCAACCACTCATATAGTGAGTACGAACCTTGATGCATACTGAATGTAGATTGATCGCAGCCCAACGTGTCATGGGAGCAGGGTTTACAAAACCCTCAAGTACCCAGAGAGACAGGTAAATGGGTGCAGCCAAGAGGAAAAGCTGTCGTAGCTGTGTATTATTAGAGAGCGTATGAGGGTGCTCTTACTTATTGATTTTGGACATCTCTTGGGAGCTACTGATATAACGGATTTCCCTTTGTCTAAGCAAGCTAATACGTTTTCAGTACAGCTTTGTCCAAGAGCCTTCTTCTACTTTGGGACCTGTGCTCTGCTTTTGTTGGAAATTTCCAGATTTTCCTAGATAATTAGAAAGACCTGTTTTTTTTACAAGCATTTTGTTTAAAAACATATGTAAAAAAGTTTACATGTAAAGGAGTAGAAAAAAGCATCCGAGATGTTCTGCATTTGTTTAAATTTGGGATCTTCTGAAAGAGACTTTGTATTGAATGGCTGATAAAATGTTATTGATCCATTGTCGATAGAGGTTTACGTTATCAGTGACTGGTTTTAAGGGAGCTGAACCTCTGCAGCTCAGATTGACTTTAACCGTCCCTCTGAGTACTCAAAACTTCTGTAAACCCTGCTCCCATGATTCATTAGACCAGTGTATTTTTAATATTGATCTTGTGATAAACGGGCAAAGCATAAGTCATGAAGTTTGGTACATATCAGATCCTTATAAATCTTGCTTTCCCTTTAGACTCATGTCATTCATGTTAACAGTCCTCACATATTCTGTAGTAGTGGGAATATGGAGGGACTCTTTGGACTTCTGGCTTCTAAATTTGTTTCATTAAGGGAAAAGAGACATTCTGGTTTCTTTCAAATATGAGGTACACTAAATATACCTTTCAGCTATTGGTATAGAAAAATGTTATTAAGAGTCAACATGATTATTGTCCGAAATTATCAGAAGACATTGGTTACTCCAGTTTATCGTATTCCTTTTAGCTGACTGTCATCTGTCAGATCTTTGAGAAATACCTGTTGTTAGCTCTGATGTAAATAATTTTTTACTTTTTTGGGTATATATTTTACTGAAATAACCTAAATTATAGGTTTGAATTGCTTCTGGCAAGCAGCTACAGTTTATTTATTATATCCTTGGATTCAAATAGAAACATTACATGTGATGAGAACTTTTCAGAACTTGTAAACCAGTTTGTGATTCTGTTTTTGCTTTTTGAAATACTCTTAGCTGTGAACAGCAACCCCCATGAACATTTAAAGGGAAAACAAAATGGAAATAATTTTAGCATTTTTAATAGGATATTTTTCACAGTAGGATCTCCAGCAATTTTGTCTTTACAAGTTTATGTTAATACCTTCAGCCAAGCATAAAGCTTTTGTCCAACGTGGGTGATGATCTAAAAAGAGAAAATTTTTGGCTGACAAGGAAGAGCATTTAGACTCCACAAAATTTGCTTGTCTGGAAAGTTGTACTAGGGGGAAACGGTCTAGATGCACAAATCTTTCTTGTCAGGACTGATTTTTCTTCCCAGGCTCTACATGTGGCCTTTTCTCTGCTTCCCATTTTTGAATCTTAAATGTTTAATCTTCCTTTCAGGTCAGGTGACTATGCATTATTCTGTGTCCTCATTCTTCATCTAAGTGTGGCATCTAGAAGACTATGCCTTGAACTATCACACTCATTTTTGAGAGCTTTTTACAATATACTTGATCCTCTTCTTCCATTTCTAGATTAAATAGGCAAATTGATGTGTTTTCTTCATCTTCTTCAAGGGTGAATATATAGCAGAGGAAACCTCCCAACATAAATCAAAACCAAATCATTTCACTTTAGCTGCTAGAGGCTTGGGTGGTCCTGTGGTTTGCAGGTCAAGATATTAGCACATCCTTAGTGTGATAAGAGATGTACAAACAGCTACACCCACTCTATCCAGGGGTGATTCATTTTACAGAGGGGAGGGGATGTTTCCGCAGCTGTCCTCCTGAGGGGATGTACGACAGAAAAGTGCGTTTATCACCACTGGGACTTTCATAGAAGTTCTACAAGTGGAAGTTGCAGGAGAGACACATCTGAATCAGTGTGTCCCCTGGCTGCCCTACCTACATCCCTTTACTATAGTCATTAGGGGACTGTGCTAGCACTTTCTGGTCTCTCAGGTTTATGGTTGTAAGGGATTTCTGCTACTGAAGGACTTCTCAAGTAAAGCTCCTTCACTTCCAGCTCTCAGATGTTTGGCACAGACCCAAAAATATTATGGTTCCCCTGCTAATTAGTAGATGCCCAGATGTTACTAGTGCTGCTTACTGTGCATCCAATTCTTGATGAACCAATGTACTAAAATTATAGGAAAACCATAGTAGAGATGTGACAGGGATAATTCCCTTGATGAAGACTTGGCAGATATGTAAAGAACTTAAAAATATGAAATTTAAAATAATTAGACTCTTTGATGAAACAAACAATCAATCAAATTGCTCTTTTATTTTATTCTTTCTTTCACAAATAGGACTTTTAAAACAGCAACTTATTTGGGGTTCTGTTCTTACCAATAACATACACAGAAGAGTGTTTCAACTCAGCTAATTCTCACAATAGGAAACTGGGAGAAAACAGGTTTTAAAGACTCAAAAAAGAAATCCTCATTAAAAAGCACAACAGCACTTAGGCTACCAACCAATTTCAAGGTGACAGTGCCAAATCTTTTACCTTCTTCTAGGTCTTTGTTCTTCTGTTTATTCCACATCGCAGAGCAACTATGGCAATGCTAAATGGATAATGCCAGAGCTCATATAGAAATGAATGAGCTACAATTTACAGCTTGTGGGTCATCTGTCCTATAAATCCCATGATCTGCTTTTGAGCATAGACAAATGGAGGAAACAAAAAGCTGAGGGACATTCTCTCATAAAAGTGTTCCTTCTGTTACAAGGGTAAAAATACAGATACAATCAACACTGCTGTTAGAAGGCATGGTTTTGAATTAATAACACTTATTGCTAACTTTTTGGCTACTGCTGGAAAAAAGTAGTGACTAGATGATGAACCTATAATTTTGGCAAAGATTTCTGGGGCTATTGTCTGTGTTCACTATGAACTGTGGCTTCTGTTGTCTTCACAGTGCCTCTTCTACTAAAGAAACGGTGTGACTGTAAGGAATCTGCCTAGGAGCCATAAGTCTTTAGAGGTAAGTCTTCTATTGTGTACTTATATAAGGAAAGTGGAATTTGGTCCCTTAACAAAAGGTCCATCCTACTCTAAAGCAATTTCTTAGGCACATAGACTGCATGGGAATCTGGCTCTGGTTTCAGTGAACTTTTTTTCTTGCTTCAACATAAGTACACTTTAGGATCAGGTTACTGAACCTAAAACAACTATTTTTTCTTTTTGAAAATACTGTATTTTACTTCATTAAATTTTACACCTGAAATGTTTGTGCAACGGATCTTTAAAAAAAAAACTACAAATCACCGCTTCTGTGCTCACAAAAAGTGTGGAGGGTTTAGAATAAAAATATGAAAAGGGAGGAGAACCTTGACTCGGAAAACCGCTTGACCAACTACATAGTGCTCAAAAAAGACAAACTTATCGATGGAAAATTAGACTGATATTATGAGCCATGAACTTTCATATTTACCATGAAGCCAAATGGTGTCTCTCTTTTCATGCTGTTTGAACATTATGGAAAAAGGTAGTAAAGGACTACGACTACTATCATAATGATGTTTTTAGCTGAAAATATTTGCAATTGCATGACCAGAAAATCAGATAGCAATGATTATCCACAGTCAGGTGTTTAGATGTGGACTTTACCTGAGGCTTGTGTGATTAGAGGATTTGCAGTATGCGTTAAGCCACCAAGAGGGTGCAGACAAGACACAATCTATATCTGTTCTCCTTAGATGTTTCTAATTATATTATATTAGATTAGATTATGATGATTCCTGTAGGACCAAGTTTTAAAAAGTGTGTTTTCACACCCAACTAGATCTGACAGTCTTCCAAGCAGACCACATACCTCTCATGAGACGGAGACAGCCTTGTGGCTGTGATGAAGTCCCACTGCCCTGGGGAAGTTCTGCAGATCCAGAGACCAGAGGAAGTGTAGATGTTCAGCCAAGGGTATACCAGTTCAGGAATGGGAGTAGGGTACATATGGCTTTAGTGCCAAGTCTACAGGAAATATTGAAAAAGCTGCTAGAATTGGGGTACCCTCCTTTCTTGAGTTTTTCAGTTTTGGGAGCTCGGTTGCTTTGACCCCTTTTTGTCTCAGTGGCAGAAGATGTGTGGCTTCTGTCAGGACAAGATAATTTTGGCTTTCTACCATCCCCATGCTATCTGCAAGGGTAATAACTACAGCATGTCCTCCCTTTTTTTTTTTTATGGTCATTTAAAATTTTATTGTGATTAGGTAGAAACACTGCAAATAAGCCTTAAAATAATGATCAAACATTAGAAGAACTACTTCTTATCCTGTAAAGGAATAGAGGAATGAAAAATTGAACTCTCTCTCACCTTGACCATTTTTGCCCTTAGAAGCTCCAGGGATTTTTTTCAGAGACTTGTGATTTTAGAAACACAAATCTTTCTCTGTCAACTTGAATTGGCAAAATGCTATTAAAAAAAAATCCCAGAGAGTTATAAAAATGTTACTGTGCTGTAACACTAAGAATTTCTAAATGAAAGTTCACTAGCAGTGATTTCATCTCTTAATGCCGGGTGTCCTCTCAGGGCAAAATAGAGTAAGCAAGGCTATAGCCTGCAGGGGCTGCTGTCATGCAAGAATAATTATACTAGGATGGAACAAACAATCAAACTGTAAGGACAGATGTTGTTTGGTTTTGTTTTATGTTAAGGGCTAAGTTTATGTTCCACATTAACAGAAACAGTATCTTTTTGTGGAAGTCTTGGGATACTTTCCAGAACTGAGTAAGAACTAAGGCATATACTTTTCAACATGTTGGGATCTCCTATCAGAGAGGATGTCCTGTTTACATTTTGTGCTCTAGCTAAGTAATTATGCTGCATGACTGCTCCAGAAATGAGGTGAAATATAAGAGGGGAAGATGACTTGAAATGGATTTTCACACAAGTTTGAAAAATGACACTTGCATGACCCCTGTCATCAAACCATTTGGGATTAGTCCTACAAAGGTATATATTTAACGAGAATAGGCACTCAGAAGGGAGAGGCCTTGGCATCCATGGAATGCATTTTAGGTGGTTTAAAACTTTTTTCATCTTCTTTTCAGAAAGAAAATAGGGAGTGGCTGATAATATGGCTCACAGCTAGTTTCATTTATGAAATGACCTGTGTAAGTAATCAAACACTGATTAATCTAACACTAGCATAAAGTAGCATCCAGGAATATCAAAACTAATAAAGCAAGAGGGATAGATTCTCATTTATATCATCTCTTTGTGACTTTAAGGCTTTGTATATCAGAAGGGTAATATATTACAAAGGATTTACATTATAAGATATGAAAGGCAACAGAAAATCAAGCTTTCTGTTTTAACGTTGGAATTAATTTTTGCATGGAGGTGGCAATTACCTTTTGGTCGGAGGCAGAAACAACTTGTAATGAAACAAGGAAACAGTGGCAAATTCAGAGATTATTTAAAATTTGTTTTAACATTAGCAGAAATCTAAATAAATGTGGCTTTTATAAATACCATAATGTGTTGTACTTTCTGTAGCTGAGGTGTAGATCAGCGCTGTTATAAAATTATATGATTGTGGCTCTGTGATGTCTCATTCACCTGGTAAACTGGTCTCCAACCGGTGATGACTACTAGATTTAGTGATGGAAAAACTGAGATATAAATCCAAGAAAAGCTAGAGCATGTTGATTTAACATATTGTCTTCATTCATTTTTGTATTTCTCTGTATTACCAGAACATGTGGGAACCCCTTTCATGAGCCCACTCAAATTGCTTTTTAGGTAATGCATAAAGAAAAGGATGCTTCCTGCTACCCACCTCCAAACCAAAAGAATTTCAGTTTTGAATATAGGCAAAACATAGTAGACTAATGGGAAATTACCTAAAAGATGATAATAGTAAATATAGTATGTAGTGTTTCTGCACACCCACAGCTTAACTGCTGTCAAGATTTGGTAGACTTCCAGGAAAGGAAAAATTTAAGGCACAGTTTGATAAAGTGTTAATTTTTAAATGTTTATGGGGAGCTTTTCAACCCTGTCCAAGGGATACTGATGGGCACACTTCTGTTCTCACTGTGACCTCCTGAAGCTAACTAAAATTAACAAATCTTCATTCCACCATCCGGGACTAGCCCTCTCCCTCTGTATAGATGTATAGATGCAAATCTTTCAAGAATTTTTATATTAAAAATGTTATCCAGGGCCAAATCCTGGCATTGTTATTCATCTGGGTTTCCACTTGACCTGAAGCTTCTCACATTCACTTTAGTAGCATGTTATCCTAAAAGTTCTTGTGTATAATTGCATGCAAAATGGAGTCCATTGACATAAAGCAGTTTGAGCTCTGAATAAAGTAAAAAAGGATTTTTCCTGGGAATTAGACTGAAAGAATAGGTGATAGGACTGCTTAAAATAGTAAGTTCAGTGTATCTATTACACACAAAGATCCTTCCTAATACAACATTCACATTAATTTCTAATTAAAAATTTTAGAAATCTAGATCTCTCTGTCTGAGCTTTTATGTGGTGCCCATCATCCCTGCATCTGAGAAAATGAGAATAGTTCATTGTATGACTTGAGGGCTGCCAGTGTTATCTCTGAAATATGGGAACTAGTGGTATAATAAAATGCACTGCAGAACTCTGAAAGCCCTTGATTCTATATTTACATCTCTGAACAAGCTCACTTTGACTCATAGCTCCTTAATTAGAGGCATAGTCGTTTTCTTTTCTGTAGGGCATTTTTTTACCCTTACAATATAAGCATACATTTGGTAACTAATACCAGCAATTAGCATCATCTGCTATGTAAATGAGTGTAATTGCAATTAAATACTTTAGTGGGCCCGAAGGGAAAACATGCAATCATTACAAAGTAAGTAGGAGTACGTGGTAAAGGGACTTTAGGAGTGCTAGCAGAAGTGCTTTTTTCCCTGTGGTGACTATGGTCCTTTCCATTGTTAGTTATTTCTTCAAGAGTTTAGAACCTGGTTCAAAGGGTATTTTTTCTCCTTTTCATTGAGCACTGTGAAAACCATAGAACAAAGAATGACATATTTGATGAAGAAAAGAGAAATTATCTCCAGTGTGTTCACAGGATTTTGTGATGAACATCTGAACACCACAAAACAGGATACCAAAATAACACTGGGAAGTTCCTGGATTAGGTTTATTGTCAAAGATTTGTTGAAATCGTGGCTATGACAGTTACACACCAATAAATAACTGTGTCCCCGAATATGTCTACATTATTCTCTGTCTTCCACCAGAGCTGTCACTGGCATACTGCTGGTAGCCTGTCCAGATGCTATTTGAAGGAATACTAAACACAGCATAGAGATACCTGTACTGTACAACTCACTGAATCCTGGTGTTTGAACAAGCTGCAAAGCTAATCTTGAGTGTGTCCTCTCAAAAGCTAATACAAATCCATGGTCAGATAAAACTCAATGATGTAAATATGACTCAAACTTCTTATTTACATATCTTGTCTACATAATTTTGCATCTGAGTTAATAAGTTTCCAGTGTCAAATTCACATTTTGAAATGTAACTTTGTCTCTAATTTCTTCTATTAGTTCAGGGTAATGGAATGATCTCTTAAATCTGAGTTGCCTGAAATTTCTTAAAGACCTACAGTGAGGCCTCTCTATTTATTATGGGAAAATGCCTGAACAGAACTGAGACAGCCTGGCCAGAAGACTGTAAGAAAGTTTCATTTCCTATTCAAAGTTTCACCTTCCTTTATGTATAGAGCATCACCGAGTTACTCATTCTGGCTTTAAAAGTTCCTAGGGGTGCCTGGAAATATTTACTCTTTCTCAGACAGACACTACAGCAAAAGATTTCCATGAGCTCTAGTTTTTCCACTGCATTAAAAAAAAAAAAAAAAAATTACTCCTGAGACATTTTGACCTGACATTTTGTTCACAAATTACATTCAGTGGAGATTTAATTTCTGATCAAATTTAAGCACTGCAAATGCTGATCCTTCTTAATTGTATCTCAAAAAGATGACTGGGAAGGAGAGATCAGAACTGATTTTCATTTTTAAAATATCATATGCAAGCAATATATTAATGCCCTGAATTAACATTTTCTTTTCTTTTTTTTTAAGCCATTCTTATTTGATGTAAGTATAGGTCTATATTTCTGTAAGGTCCCAGCACAATTTCTGATTAAGGACGCCTGTGTTAGGGAGCACTAAGGCCAGGTGCTGCTCCTTAAAGGAGCCCAGCATGATAACAAGGCCTTCATGAAGAGACAGTGACCTTGCTGACAAGGGTCCTGTCCCGTACCACCAGAGGGAGGCAAACAGGACAGGCCCAGTGATAGTAAGCAGGCTCAGAGAGAAGTCCAAATCTCCAGACAAGTCCACTGTAATGAGGTAAGTCTGAGGTCAGGTCAGGAAGTCGGTCCCTGGATCAGGGTTAGAATCCAGATCCACAGGGTCCAGATCAATAGCTGCAAGGCAGCTGCGTCATGCGCCAAGGATGACAACCTCTGCTTAAAACCATTTTCCAAACAAAGGACGTAGGAAGTCCTTCTGCAGCTTCCTCCAGCTTTTTCTCAAAGATCTCCAAGGCTAACTGGGGCTTCTCAGACATATCTCTCCTTCCAGAGAGCTGGCCTTGAGTGCACAGGGTTGAACTAGGAAGGGTTGGTGTGCTCTGGGCTCTGACAATCTGCTAGACAAAAAGGTTACTTTACCTAGGAGAGTACTTGAAGACCATTCTGTTTATGAGTAGACACTTATATCTGAAGACTAGTGAGAAGTACACAGCAACTTAAATCCAGGCTAGGCAAGACAGAAACAAGGTACTAAGAAAGAAATAGGTGGTGCCTGAGTTTATAATCTTGTTGAGACACATTGTCTGTATGAATCAAAATCCTGGTGACTTATTTATTTACTGGTCCACTAAAATTTTGCTCTGTGATATATAAAATAATTTATATTTATGTCAGACAAGGTAGTTGTGTCTATCCCTCTCTCAGGATGACTTCAGAACACTGAATGCAGTGCAGCTCACAGTAATTTTACTTACAGTCTACCAGGAAAAAAATTTTTTAAGGAAAGTGTTGATTCTAAATTGGTGCTCCAAAGTTCCCACAAACTGTTAATGTGATTCAGTAATGTAATGAGAAATAAACTGCTTGGCATGTGTGGATGTTAATCCCTTGATTAACATCTTTCTTGTAAGAATGAAAGTTTTCATGATTGGTGATAAAAATACTACTACTGAAGTTTATGTTTTCATAGTTGGTAAGGTGATCTCTGTCCAGTAAAATATTATTTCCTGAATTCAAAGATATTTTTGCTTTGAAGATAATAACCTGTGTGCACAAATAGAGTTTTATACTATCCTTAACAAGGAGTCATTTTTTTGTTCATTAACTAGAACTTATGATCAGGTAGTTATGGAGCATCCAGGGATATGGGCTTTCCAGAGTCACAGCTATAACATTTGCAGGTGGGTGGTGGTGTATTTTACCTCTTCCCCTTAGAAATCCATTTTAGAGCTTCTGGCCATGGAAAAGTGATCACAGAAATGTCTTCAATTGTATCATTCAGTTTAGGAAAGTCTACTCTGTTCTCATCGTAAGAGGATCTAACTGTCTTGTCAAATAGTGTAATTATCAATGCATGTTTCACCACAACATTCGAAGTTTCATCTTTGAGGGTAGCGATCACTGTAGATCCTAAGTTCAGACTCATTTATCCATATTTCAGCTAAGAACTATTCTTTACTGAAAGCTAGTATTCCAAAGCATCCCATATACCACATAAGAAATTCTGGTGGATTTTATAGCTTTTAAGGTGAACATGTTGATTAAAGACAGACTTTCACAATTTAATATGTAACACATTCTTTAAGTTATGCATGTATTTGTGCAGATAGAGAGTAGGAACAGAACGTGCTTAGCAGAGCAGTATATATACATTTTTAAGAAGAAAAGAATTCCTTAGAATCATAACACTGGTTTGAAGCCACTAAAATGAAATTCAGAAAAGTTATCAGGCTTTTCTTAGGACTCAGAATACAGAAGTGATTAAACAAAGGTTAGGGTTCACCATATTGCTTTGATGAGTAGCCTTAGCAATTGTTTCCTATTCCAGGGATCTTTGAATTTAAGACCCTTCTCTGTTTAATGTTATGCTAATTACAGGCACAACACATCTCTAAAATTGAACTTTTTCCATAAAATTTGAGTTTGAATAGTGGTGAAGAAATTAAAATTAAAAGCCAATGTTATTGGTTTGGGTCTTTGGAACATAATTTAAAGGACCTGGAATTCAGGCCACAGCCTAGGTTGTAATTTTTAGGCAAGGATTTGCACAGAAATGTCAGCTATAAGCCCTGAGCTTAACATGTGTCTGTTCTGTGTGAACTTGTGTTCACCTTAGCCCTGCGGAGCACAAACTTTTTCTTCCAGCCAGCTGCAATACTCAGCCTGTTTGTAACCTCCTTGTAAGTGGAATTGTTTCAGCCTTTCCCCTGCCGACAGCAAAACATAAACATGAGGCACATTAAAATGGAAACAGGATCCTGGTCCTTTCTGTTTCTCAGTTTTATTTAGCAGTGACCTTTAACCCTCATTAAGATACTTCGGAAAGTTTGGGACTCCTTTTTTTGTATAGCTCATTGTGGGAATATTTAGGTTTGTTATGTTGTTTTTGTTTTAAAAATATTTAAATGCCTTTGGGCAGTTGTGTAAAAAAAAAAAGACACATTTACTTATTCTGAAAAAAAATATCTGTGGACAATATTTCACAGCATATGCTTTGGTCATTACAATCATCCCGTAGAGAAAAGGCAAACATTGACACCCAAATTTTACTCAAGAGGAGTATCAGTACACACCGAAGTTTTTATCTGCGGCAAAATATACACTTGTGTACACACTAATGGGTGCAAGCCCCAAAATTTATATTAATGCACAGAAAATATCAGCTATGGTTGTTTTATTTATGAAAATATGGCTCACAGATTCATGAATACAAAAGTCATGTGCTGGAATTTGTTTGTTTGGAATATGTGTCAATAAAAAGTTATGTCCTCTGATTTGTTTGCCTTAAAAGATTCCTAACCTGTTGTCAAATGTGTGCATGCATCAGAGGCATGCAAAGGTGTCCTAAATATAAGTTCCAGTGTTAAAAAATTTGCCCAAAGAAGTTTTGAGTATCTGATGTCTGCTATTTCCAACCTTTTAAATTCTTTCCCCTAAGTTAAGTTAAGTTTCCTCTGATTTAAATGTGTGGAATAGGAGCTATAGTGAAATATATGTGATGTGCTCCTGGAAAGAATGGAAAATACCACTGAGATATGTTGAAAGACTGAGGTGTTGTTTTTTTTTTTTTTATTGATAGTATAGTTTGCCTTGTTGCTCTTCTATTTTTTTTTATGTAAGAATTAGCAAAAGAATGGCTATTAGTTGTGTGTTTTCAGAAACTGCCTTTCGCTTCCTATTTATGAAGTGAAATAAACTCATTAGAAAGGAAAATAGTACACTTTTTCTTTGACTTCAAGAAAACATCTTCCCAAGGTGTTAAAATCTGTTTATGATGTTTCTTCCAGTAAAATAGGTAGAAATTTGTTTCTGTGTTTGTCACACACTGGAATTCTGAATTATCACTCTATTTGAAAATTCTGTTAAAAATCTCATTTTGAAAAATGTGACAAAGTGCCACAAATTTTCAGAAGAGTAATTGTATTCAAAATATCTCCCTGCAATTTTCAATTTGACTTTTTTCCCCAGTGGTTTTCTTTTGTTCTTTATCCTTTTTCCTTCTAATGCTACAATGAACAAAAGTAATATAAAAACAGAAATTTGTGAAAAAAATGAATGCAAAAAATTAAAAATATTTTTGAGCTCCCATTTACATATCAGATGGAGAGGTTGTTCCAGATTCCCTCCAAAACAAACTTTTAGAAGAATTCGTTTGTGTTAAAGTAAATTGCTTGATTTTCCTAATTTCTGAGATTTCAAGGTACTTCCCACAGATGCTGTGCTTTTGTCAGATGGAGTTTGGTAATATTTGTTTGAGATGATGAAAATTTACTTTATCCTTAATATGTTTGAACAGCTAAATTCTTTATTGTTAAAAATGTGCTCCTCATTTCCTTCTTGAGACCTTTTGGTTTCAGTATGTAGTTATTAGCTCTTATATTTGGCTTATTTAGTGTGATTAAATGAAGGCAAAACATGCTTTGTCATATCTTTCTTTTGAGATTCAAAATGTTTGATTGGAGCTTTTAATCTGATTCCTTTCCTCTGTTTGTTTTATGAGGGAACACCAACAGCAGTCATTAAAGTACTCTGATTACAGTAAAATCAGGAGCCAATTTAACCCTACGGCTCTAAATTTGAAGAATTAATGCTTCATGTTAAGTAGCTTCTGAAAACTGATGTTCATTGGCCACAGTTGTACTTTTTCACTAATGAAGTACAGCCTTCTAGATTTAGTAAAGATCATCATAATCCATAAATTTTATGTCCATTAATGGCAGCATTTTCACTTTTAATCTTTACTAATATTTGATGGCAAAGGCATAGTTCCTTGTCAATGATTTTACAGGTTAAAGCTAGTTCAGAAAGGAAAAATCAAAAATCCTCTGCAATGCTACAGTTTAAAAAGTGACCTTGTCAAAGTGAGGCGTTCTTTCTTCAATTAAATTCAAAGTCAGTTGGTCCCTTAGGTAATGCTGACATGTATAATGTTAGCAATTATAAGAATACTTTGCAAAAGTAGTTAAAAAACCCTAAAAATCTTTTATTCTATGCTAGTTTTTAGAAAAAAGGAAGACTTTACCTTTATATTAGTAGCCATTTATGAGGTCATTTTGGAGTGTACTGTTACATAAAACATGAGGTCAGCAAGTAAGGGTAATTAAATTTTAGTAGGAGCAAAAGTCACTGAAAGGTTTTTACTTTCATCCTACCCAGTCTAAAATAGTGATACAATACACCATTAATAGCCTTGGAATTGCTAATTATTTCAACATGAATAGCAGTATCAGTGCTGTCAGCTTAACTGAATACCCTCCTGAGGATTCCTGAAGAATGCATGATTACTTTTATTATTTTGTATTTTCAGGAACAAAAACAAACAAACAAATTAAACCCAAACATGAAAAGAATAGTCCAGAGAAAATACCTGTTGTACTTTATCAAGTCCTGGTTGAGAAATATTCTGTGGAAGTTTTCCATCAGAAAATGCAGTTCAGCTACTAATTTCAGAGGAACATACCTCTTTCACTTAAATTTCCTTGGGAAGAAGCCAACATTTTTCACTTTTACTATTTTATTTAAAACAATCTATTTAATAATTTTCATCCATTTTAAGCTTACTGCTTATTAGAGAAAAGATTATTGAGAATTTAGTATTACACTGCTTTTGTATTAATGAAAAAAAAAATTTTATCATCATAATTTTTTTAATGAACCTGAATTGGAATTTTATTTTTCCATAAGAATTTTAAAATTTGGGAATTTTGTTCAAATTTGGAGCAGAAAAAAAAACAAAACATGAAATCCTTGAAGCTGATAGTTTATTTTTCCACCAGCATAATTGAGTATTTCACCAGACTATATAGGAGCATTTAACATTTAAAAAATATATGTTCTAGGTTTACAGTTATACACAGCACATATAAGACTTGTGAAATACTTTCATTCTATTATATGAAAAAGTACATTGGTACTTCTAAAGTGAAGTTTTCTATGCTGAAAAGTCAATTTGAGTCTTTAGTCCCTAATCCAACTGTGCTTCTCAGAAGATATTATTCTGGTCAATATGTGAATGTATAATTTTCTTCCTCAGAATAGCCTTTAATGTTCAGGAGAAAATTCAGAGCTGGCAATTCCAGCTTGATATTTCTAAATCTCTAGTTACTCTAGTGTAAAAGATTTTCTCTGAAGTGGACTTTTAACTTTCAAAGAGGTGATGTTTAAGAATACAGCAAACCATTCATTGCGTTGACACCCAAGATTTAAAAAACAGGTAAACAGCGGTTATATTATCACAGTGGTAGAGCAGAATTTTTTAGAATATAGTTGAACAAATCCTTATTATAATTTCTAATGAATGCGGTGACCAATAAATGTTTCTTTGTTCTGGTTTTACCTTAGTAGATCTTGCTTCATAAAATGAGTCTGAGTTCTAGGATTGTTTCTTGGTTTCTTGGATTTTATTTCTCTCTTCTGTTTGTGTTCTGATTAAAAAAAAACCCCAAGCAGCTAATGGTTTCAATGAAGATTTTTTTTCCCCGATCTACAAATAAAATTCCTGAGAAGCATGAGGATAAATCTCATTGTAGGTATTTTATTTGTTTACATTTGATGTTTGTATAAAAATAAACTTGAAGCATTTTTATTTGCAGATTCACCCATTTGGACCCCCTTCGGTTTAGAAAAAGTACATATTTTGTTTTGATGTGTTGCTATGCAAATGTTTATGGAACAGGGTCTTGTGCATTTAGTAAAATGAAAATATTGATAAGAAAATTGAGATTCTGAAAATATTAACACAAATCCTAATTTCAAGAAGCCATGATAGGAAAAAGGGGCTAGTATAAGGTGCAATGAAATATTAGCTATATTTGGCCTAGGCAGATATTTCCTAAATATCTCACACTTGATGGAGGTGAAAGAAAGGAGGAATTAACAGACCAACCCACCTGTGTAGACTTCAGAAGCAATCACAATATACCTGAACCATCTGCAGAAAAGATGACTGTTTATTTGGTTACTCTACACACTCTCTGATAGCACATATTGTAAAGAGTTTTCAACTGGTGGGTTTCCACTGTAGACTTGAAGCATAATTGGTCCTTTAAAGCAGAGGTATTTTGAATTTCCAAGGAATCTCAGTAGGAAGAGAGGAAAGTGCTTTGAATTTCAGTGCAACACCTGATCTGATAATTTTCCCTAATATTCCTCAGCTCACCCCTCAAAACCCACACACACTGTGAGATTCCTAGGTGTGTTACTTAATACAGAAGTCCAGCAAAACAAGGAAAGAAGCTGTCACAGAACCATCTGTCCATTTCTTAATGTGCAATAGAAATCAATCACAGTGAGAAGGCTTGCCTTCTTTCAGTGATCCGATGGACATAATGAACTGGTAATTAGCACTGCTTTAACGCAGAGTACAGTTTCTGTTGCCAGTACTGGCCCTTCTGATTTCTCAATACAGCAGCACTTATTTTGACTATGATTCTCTGTATTTATTTTCATAAGCAGATGAATAAATATATGTTCTTAATCTAAGATACTTTCCATACCAAAATAAACATGTGCTGTTTGTATTTCAACTGATAACTATTCTTTCCATCCTTGCTTACATTGCTGCAGATGATTCAGTAAAAGCTAATGTTTACTAAAATCTTATGGTCTGGTGCATGGAATCTAACAATGCTTTGAAATTCTGATCCTGTAAAGTCAGCATAAATTTTGCTATAGATGTCAGTGATTCTGGGATTCATACAAAGGGTGTGTCCCAAGGAGTTTCTCAGAGGACTTTGTCACATGGCTTGAGACGTGAGGTGAAAAGTCTGAGGCAATTCTATAAATCTATATTTTTAAGAACCATATCTTTAATCATCTGGTACTGTGGAGGTACTATTAGAGGTATATCTGAATACTTATCAAAAAGACTGTCTTTTTGTCTTTTTTTTTTTTTTTTATGGGGAATAAGTGTCTACCAATCTACTATCTAAAAAGAGAACATGATAATGAACCATTTGACCCATTGGTTACTGAAGCCAGTCATTTTTTGATTTTAATAATCAGTGGGTCAGGCTATCAGTAAAACTGAAACATGAATCCTACCTTCATGGTTTCTGTTTTTTCAATCATTCCAAGTTGCTTGAAATTCCTATTGGTATGACAAGTATACATGTCTGTCTATAGGTATTCCCTCTGCTTCTTTGACCAGAGTGGAGTTTAGCATAGGAGAGGTCAATAGAGAGAAAAAATATGTACTATTTCTGAGCCCTTCAGTGTGTCCTTTAGAAAGCCTGTATAACATTCAAATTTCCCTTCTTTTGGTAAAAATAGCTAATAATTCATCATCAGTGACTAACGAGGTCATTGTTCCAAGAAACAGCTAATGCGAAGTGGAGAAAACAAAACAAAATCATTCTGCAACTTTTACATAAAAAATGCAGCTGTAGTTATGAAAATAACACTTTAGATATGGCTTGGTGCAAGTAATATCAATAGAAGATTTGCATGTTGTTTTGACCAAATTTAGCTTATATGGGCACATGGGAATACTGTTCAGCCATGAGGAGCATGGGAGCATCCTTCTCTGTAACTGTAGAGCGAGCATGATGAATTTTAGGTTCCTACACATGTAATGTGAGGAGCTAATCTGGTAGAACATTTTCATGATTGTACATTGTGATGATGACTGGACAAGTATTTTGTGACTCGCTGCAGCTTCTGGCAAAGTAAATGAATGCCAAGATTGCCAGAGCATCAAAGGAAACATTTTTAATTTAAGTATGCATGCTGAGATGCAGCTGTGCCAATACATGCATATTTATTGGATCTGGCCAGGAGGCAAATGTGCAGCTAATTAAACCATAGTAGTGCTGGCGAAGGTTTGATTCTAAAGGCTTGGATTATCATAGACTTAGCTGAGATGACTTTGGTAGATCTAGAAGCAATTTAAAAATAAAATAACCCTAGGCAATGTTAAACTTGGACACTTTTATAACCTAGTAGTTTGTTTTCAAAGAGATCAGGATAGGCTCTGGCAGTAAGCATAGCAGAGCTCAAGAAAATCATACTCACACTGGTATTTCAATACACTTCCATGTTTTAGTTTAGGTAGCTACTAGACAGGATACATTACTATGACCAAGATGAGTTTAAGAAATAGTTTAATTGGTAGTTTAGTGGGCACATTAGTTGAAATATAAACAGGACCTGAACAATTTTCAAGATGCTAATGAAGGATCTGTTCACAACAGTTTCTTCTCATTAACCAGTACAAAATATGAGTAATTCAGTTTCAGAAACTGTATTCAGAAACTGGATGCAGAAACCTCTATGGAAGTAAAGGTACAGTAGGTTTTCTAACAATTCACTTCTCTGTGGGCCTTTTGCAAGAAGATGGACATTGTGACATTTTGTTTTGTGTCTCAAAAGAAGGTCTGCACTAGAAACTGCACCGAGACACTGCTTACCCCTGGGTAGGCCTGTGGTTGACTGTCAGCTATTCACTTTCAGGGCCAAATTTTAAACAAGTGGAAGTTTACAAGAAAGTAATTTATTATCCTTGTAATTTACATGCATTTTCAAGAATCTTTATTATTCCAAGTATGCAGTATAAGCACCATATTGAAAATCAGAAATTCTAATATCTTTGTTCGACTCAGATACACCTGAAAACTAGGGACTCAGATGCCTGGTTTGGTGCCTGTAACATTCCCCGGTAGGCAGCATCACTGACCTCAATCTTTAAAGGAGTCTGTCGTCATATTGTTCCTAATCAGAAGACCAACTTAAAATTAATGATATTTAAGAATAAATGCATAGAAGAAGGAGTTATTATTATTTCTTTGGTATTTTAGCCCTAGGGTACACATTTTTTAAGGTTTACTCCATGACCATGAGGGCAAGTGATACAGTTAACAAAATAAATGGAAACTGAGTTTAGACACTGACATATGACTACAGAAACAGGAGTTTTAAGAAATGCATAAAATCCTTCATGTCTGACAGTAAAATCAAGAGAGATGGAATAGGTACCCACTTGAGTGAGGTATGTTACCACTTCTCATGGGATCTTATTCTAGCCCTTCTTCCATGAGTATGGTTAGTAAACTGGTCATTGAATTTTTTATCTTCCTTGAGCGGGATGTAAGGAGTGAGTGTACTGTCTACATGCCAGGCTGTGCTCAGATCAGCTTACTGCGATGGAATTTAACCAAGAGAAGGAAGGGAGGAGGCAGAAAGAAATGGTCGGACATAAATTAAACAAACAAACAAATCTCTGTAGCCTACTATAAACCAAAAGAAGATTGAGGACGATTTTTTCTTTCTATTTGCCTACTATGTGAGCTATGGGGCTTTTTTTAACCTTTTTAAAAAAAAAATCTTACAGCATAATATACATATTTAGACAGTTACTTTACACAGTGGGTTATTCTGAATAAAAATGTTGATTAACCAGAGAAAATCAAATTCTGAACACCAGTATCATTCCTTCCTGGTCCCAGAATCCCAGCTTGTTTATTTAGTGTCACCCATAGTCTGTCATAGCTGACCTAAAACTATCAGAAACAGCCACAATTGCAGCCAAGCATAAACAAAAATCTGAACTGAAGGTGCAAGGGGACTGCCATTCTAGAGATAAGATCTATTGCTGTAATAGCCCTTGATTATGATGACCAAAGGAAAAAAAAACAACCAACTAGCGAATGTACAGACATTTCTGTTTATTTATACACAAAGGGAGGGAAGCAAATCATTTACAAAGAAGGCGGCATATAGGGAATAGGGTTTCATTACATGTCAGTGTTTCTCAACAGTTTATAAAACATGATTTTGTGAAACTAGAGGTTTGCTTGTGGTCTTCTCTGTTTGCTTAATGACATTTTGTGAAGTGCTAAAAATCACATGGAGATAGCAGAGAGAAAGAGAATCTGCCAGATGGTTATCTGTTGGTAGAGTGTTTTTCACCCTTCCTTCCACCTACAGCACAGAAGCCTTAGTTTTACACTGAAGACAGATTTGCATTAGAAGATACCACATATGAATAAAAGTCTGATATATTATGCTTCAGGTGTGTGATAGCTGTGTAAATTGCTGGTGACACAGGTAATGACTTGTGTGTGACAAAAACTGATGTTATTTGAAAGTTGTGATTTTAAGACAATTTTCAATTTTCATTACAATCAGATTCCCTGAAATCATAGGATTTTCTATAGAAATATGGAAGAGTAAAAAAAATGTAAAGACAAGCTTTAAAGACCTTGGTGTGTAAAAAGTGCTTTTGTTGTTGGAAAAAATGCTTGTGCTCCTCTGCAAAATCATACCAAGAGCTTGGTCCCTTGACCATTTTAAAGGTCAGTTTCCTGTCTTTAGCTTTAGGGTTACATAATCTTTAATTCTCAGAACATTATAAAATTTCACTTGTTATTGTTTAAGTAAATGCTTAGGCTCAAAGCTCAAAACCCAAGTGAGTGTAGTTGTGGGACTTTACACTTTTCAAATGTTGCATTTTACTTTAGTAAGCAGTACTTTGCACTATTTTTAAGGTTTGCTGAGCAGGTTAAATGAGGGAAGAGAAGAACTAGATGACTCTACTGGTTTCTTTTATTTTCAAAATGTGTAAATTCAATAGTTCATTAGCAAACAGCTGTACCGAGAGATTTTCTAAGTATGTTTCTGTCAGAAATGACTTTGATTTGACCCATATCTCTTAAAAACTTCTGAAAATATACTTTAGAATTCACACTGTAGATACTGTTTTTTTGGTCTGCTGTTTAGTGTCCAGTGTTAGTCTGCTGCCAGGAAAAAACTCTTTTTGAAGTTGTTTGGTTTTTAATGATCCAGAGAGACATCCTGCCTACTTCTGGTGGATTAAATGAGGAAAAAGGAGAATTTCTATCACTGGGAAAGGATCCTTCCAGCACACAAACGTGCTTAGGTCTGATATCAAGTTCCCTCAATATCTACAAACTGATTGAAGGAATTTATCACTTCTCCTAGAATGACACTACAGCATAATTGGCAGCAATTTAGCTGAAATCAGCAGATTTTTGCAGCACATAATCTGTCTTCCAGGATTACTGACCAGGGCCGGGTTTGGCTGTAGATTTGAGTGTCCTCTTGCATGCAAAAGCTCAAAAGGAATTTATCTGTCAAGGTACTTACCATGCATAAATCCTCTTTAATACAGTGAGACTTCCTGGAAGAGTGTGTATACATTTCAACATACTGCCAAGAAATTTGAGACTTGTTCATCTTTTTACTCCTAAAAAAATCAGCTGTATCCAGGACAGGCAAATTCTTTCTGAGGGTAAAAAGTCTTTGCTATGGTTTTCCATAGGAGGTGTGGACCTTTGCTATTCTACCTTCTAACTTTAGCACTTTGGCGTGTGGCATTCTCAGTGCAGATGTTTGTGAAGCTAGAAAAGATCCTGGAAGGAGAAGAAATCAGAACAAGTGCAAAGCTCAGTGTCTGTGCAGAGGTGGAATGTGAGCTTTCAATGATGTAGAGCCACAGTTCTATACCATGGCTGAAAGTTGTTTTTTATTCTTGAAAGCTTTTCAACTGTCAGGCTGAAATATGTATCTTGGTGTCAGTAGCATTAAAATTGCCAACATATTTCACAATTCTTTTGGCTTTCTTAATGCAGACAAGCATTTTTACTGAGGATTATTTTACTCAGGTACTAAATAGGTAATGCTGGGAATACCATGTAACTATATGTTGGGAACTAACTATACACTGTGATTTATTTCAAAACCTCAGAGTCAGTCCTCAAGTGCAAATAACTTCGGATAACAAGTAGCTGATGAATAAGTATGCCCTATCATTTTTCAGTGTAGAGTTTTGCAGCTTTTGGTAAACTTTTTTTATAATTACTTTATTTAGTGATCTCATTGTCCTGTTTACAAATTATAATTTATTTCTGCCAGTCTAGTGTTGTACATGTTCTGTGTATTCTTTGACCTTTTTAAAAAATCACTAGTATCTATGAGTTTCAAACTGTGCTTTGCAAAGAACATGTTGTTCAAAAAGACAGTGGCTGCTCAGCATGTGTTGATGCTTCTCCTTGTTTCCAGATGTTTTATTGCAACAAAAAGTAAAATACAGCATCCTAATGGTACGCATTTTTTTTAGTAATGAATTGTTGAAATTGCCACAGACATGTAAAGCAATTGCAAATGGAAAAGGAAGGAACCCATGATATAATCTCTTGATTAGGACAGATATTATAGAATACTATATGTCTGATTTCAGCAATTTTTCCTTTATAAAACCAAGTTTGCTTGGACACCAGCAAGATGAAATAATTGTATAATATTTTTTAACTTGATAGCAGAGCTTCTTTATTCTTCCTACTCGTTACTGAATACATCTGGAGTCCAACTCTAAATTTTGGCCTATAGTCTCTGGGTAGGTCTCCAAGACAGCAAAACTCCCTTGAATCTCATTTGTATTGTTGCATCTACAGTGGCAAACACAGTAAACATATGTTTCTATTTCTCATTAGTTGTTTGTAATTATTTTGATCAAACTAGCAGAAAAGAATTGTGGCTTTTTAACTTTTTTTTTTAGCTTTTTATTATAATTCCCTGTTTTCAGAGTTTTATAACTTACTGCAAAATATGTTTTGGTCTGAAATTATAGGCAAGGTCTCAGCTGCAAGAAAACATTTCACTCCAAATTTCAAAACATATAGATAGCTGTATCATATTCAATACTGCTACAAATCATAATGAAGCCTAATTAGAATGGTATGCCTCTTAACACTGACAAGATTCCTCAGGAATTTAGCACAACTTAACAGGCAGGCTGTGTTAGTATGGGAAACTGCTGCTGCCTGGTCAAAATGGGGGTTCTGTGAACTTAAAACGCTAATACCTTTTCTATTGAAGTAAACATGAAAAACCTCATCGACTAGTTGTTGCAGGCATGCTTTCATTTATAGACTTGCTTACACCTTTATTTGCTACAGGATTTCTTTGGGTCTGAGGTAATGAAGATTCCTTTCACAACTACTAAATGTAGAGTAAATATTAATTATAATGTAGTTTTCTTTCTCGAGGCAATGAATGGACTTTTGAAACTCCTGTCTGGCAGTAATAGTGAAAACTAGTTATTACAGTGCACTAGTTATGTTGTTGAAAGTTAATACTTCATTACCATGGTACCTGAGTACTCAACATACACATTTGATATACACAAAGTTAATTTGGCCAAAGAAATTGAACTTAGACTTTTCTGCCATACTTTCCGATCTGTATGCTGGTGAAAATCGCAACTGTGTTGTCTCTCTCTCAGTTTTTCTTTCCTCCCATCTTGATAGTATATTCACATTGAACTCGTGAAAAGGAAGATGACAAGCCAAATTCTGCCCTCATCCAGAATGTACCTCAGCAAAGCATGTAACCACATACTTAGCTCAAACAGGTGACAGTCCCTGGGTTGTGAGTTAGTTTCAAAGTAACTTGTTGAGTTGAAGTTTTAAGCTCTGTAGCTTGAAAGAAAATCTACTTTCTATTCAATTTCTACTAGACTTGTGACGCTATGTATGTATACTAGAACCCACCATTTTGTCAAATGCTTCCTACGACTACTCTAGGCTTTGATTTCAACTTGTTTTTGCATTTCCATTCAATGTTAATAAATTCCATGACTGCTAAATTTTTGAATTTTCTCAGGAAAGCTCATTTTTGATAAACAGTTACAATAAAATTGATGCATTATAGAAATAAAAGAAATTAGTGGTTTCTCCAAGTTTCCCTCTTCTCCCCTTGCAACTCACTGTATAAACATACCTACAAAACCCCCACAAAAATAGTAAGAATCACTTTTAAAGACAACATTCAACATCATATGAAGCTCTTTCCTAACATGTTGAAATTTCATTCAGGCTGCAACTGTGGTAAATATTTCTCTCCCCTTCTGCTCCCTCCCTTCTCCAAATCTTGGGTGTTTTCTATGATTCTGTGTCATTGTGAGGTAAAATGTCAATATGTGTAATGACACAGCACAGTGAAAACACATATTTTAATATTCATGTAAACTCATGTAATTGTAAATCAGGCTGTGCCACCCGCTATCATAACATACTTCATGTGAAAAGATGCTAAATTTACTTGACCTACTTTCATCTTCATGTTTAGGAAACAGGGTATAAGAAGTAAACAAAGTAGTTGTGCTTCATGCAGGAGATTATTATTGTTTGAATTTATGATTCATGCCCTGAGCAAAATTTTGTTTGTGGCCTCATTTGCAACCATAATTTACAACTTTACTAGGGATATACTGTGTGTTTGGGAGGTTATATATTAGACATGCTTTGTACTGGAACAGTTTTCTAGCTTTGGGTGTAGTATTTTCTATGTTTCTGGTAGCTATAAAATTTCTTGGCATAACATTTATTGTAGTAAATATGGACAATTTATTTTTTTTTTTAAATTGCAGTTCCCCTTAGGAATGTCCCATTGTGTTTACATCAGCACACTTGTTATAGCTAAACTGAACTAGTATTTAAAGAAATTGTTAATCCTACAAACAACGAGTCATTACTTTTTCAGTATTTCCTAACCAGTGTTCAGCTTTTAATAATGAGTGTCTCGTTTTAGTTAGTCTGTATTTCTAACCTAATCTAAATCCTATATAGTTATATGTTTCTGGAAATCTATGAAGTCATATTTTCTGATAAAGATGATAATTACAGAAATTATGAAATGGACTTTGCTATCTTTAATACTTATGAATCTATTATTCTCTTCGGATTGTTGTTTACTGTGACATTCTTTGAGTCATCAGATAAAGTCACAACTAATGGAATAGATGATCTTTTTTCTGATCTTTTTTCTTTTTGTAATGCACGTTTCTTTCTAAATCCAGACAATTTGCAGATAAGATCTGTTTTTGAGTAAAAGGAATGTTGTACTAACCCTCAGTTGGCAGGAGGCAATAATTTCACCTTTGTGTTTTGTCTGTCAGAAGGCAGGAATTTCTAACCACACCTTGAGGAACAGGTTTTTTTTTAATTAGCTGTGGGACATGCTTAGAAATCTGTTCTCCTAGAAGACTGCACACAGATCCTGCTATCTCCAGCAAAAAGACATAAGGTTTGGCCCTGTGCTGAACTTTTTAGGCTCACTGTCTTCCCCAGCACATAATTCCTAAAAGGATGATGTGCAGGAGCTGCCATTGGGCTCCTTCTCTTCACCTGAGTCATGGTGCTAAATTTAATGAAAGAAAATGTTTTGTATACAGAATCTATGAGCTCTATGACCATTCATGTAATTCTTTAATTTTTCTGTTAAATCTATGGACTCCCAAATTTATAACCTTAAACCTTAGTACTGTCTTGGTGTCTGAGAAGAATGCAGTGAAGATCTCTCTTTATACCCTCTCAGTCTCATTGTTAGTACTCTTTAAGCCCAAGAAGAAAAGCAGAGCATCCACCATCTAAGGTGCAGTAAAGACAAGATTCCTTGTCTTCTTGGAGTCATTCTAGCCATTGACTCCATTGCCTTGGAACCAAACATGGTGGTTCCATGGTGATGGCAAAGGTGGAGATGATGGCCTCATTTATTGTTCTCAAAGGGGAATCTAGGATGAACTACTCTCTCCACCGCCACTATGCTCCTAAAAAGAACTGAGAAGTAACAAGTTTCAACAAACTCATATTACTCAAAGGCAATGATACACGAGGAAGTGGAGTCTTATTTACTAGATTTAAAGTCTTAAGGAATATGCCAAATCACTTTTCAAAGACAGGATCATTTCACCTACTTGTGTGAGGTAAAATTCAAGAATATTAAAAGCGAGAAAATTACTGAATGATAGGGAGCTGCCATTGTAATATGTATTGCTTCGTGCTTGAACATTGTAACTGTCAAAGTGATTCTATTATGAAAAAGGAAGTAATTTAACATTATTTAATATTCACAATATGCACAGATTGAATGGAAGTGTATGTAGAATATAAGGCCCTATTTCAGCATAAATGAAACTTTTATCACAGGAGTACTCCTGATTTTAATCGGATAACTCTTATTCTCACATTTATGCATCTGCATAATAAATAAGAAGTTACTAATGAATATGTTTAAAAATAACTGTGATATTACTTTCAAAAAATATAAAAGAAGATCTAGTTTTTTCAAGTGCTTCTTACTTAGTTTGTGGGACTGATCCTCCAGTCGACATTGTCTACCAACATCAATCTGTTAGCTACACCAGGACTTTTCCTTTGGTACATTGTTTGTATGAAAATAAATGAGAAAGAAATGTAGTTTAATTAGGATTTTTCCTAGGAACCGAAGATTTAATGCATATATATACAACTAGCTCACTACTGCTCAGATGGGAAACATGAAAAACGTGGGAAATGTAGGAAATTGTAAAACTGACTACTTTGCAGACAGATGCTTGACATGTACAGGTAGACAGACAACACTGAAAGGAGGACGTGACATAGACAGGAAGGTCTGAAGAAAAGTGGAAAAATTATTTCTAAATGCACAGCAGAGACAACATAAAGCAGAAGTTTGTACGCTATCCGTTGCATGCTGGCAGAATTCTGTCTCAAGCCTTGTCTTCACACTGCATGCCCGGGCCAGCTGTGTGCTAGCCATCATCCCATGGAAGCGAGGCCCAAGCGCAGATGGTGAGTGGCGTGGTTTGCCACAGCCATGGGAGGTGACTCCAGCATCCTTTCCTTTCAGGTTATTTCTCCTTTCCTCTCCACAGGTGCTAATTTTTAAGGACCTCATGTGGACATGGCAAATAATAGTTTCTTGATATACCTTAGTGTTCTGGTACAAAACATTATAGGAATATTGGTTGCTTTGGAAAAGTGTTTCAAAAATCTCTATAGGTTCTTCAGGGGGCTTCAGATAGCCAATAACTTAAAGGCTGTCAGAAATCCTACCTTTTTATGGAGCCTGGGTGCAGGACCATTTCTGTCTACTGTTAATCCTATCAGGGTGTGGTTTCTGCATTCAGTGACATAATATAAAATACAGAGATAGCTTTGGAGTAGAGAGTGGCACCTAGGATTTTCTCACCCTTCTGTGATCTTCAGCCCCTCCCTAGCTACATAGACAACAACCTACCAATTTGCTCTCCACTGTGCCCTAGTCTTCTTGCTTTATTTGCTGCACAACAGCACAGCATTGGCAGATTAGGTGAGGAACATTTTATTTTATTTTATTTTATTTTATTTTATTTTATTTTATTTTATTTTATTTTATTATAAATTTATAAATAAAATTTATTATTTATATATTTGTTTTAAATATATTTATTTTAAACAGTTGATAAGTAAATCTGTTAAAGGGCTACTTTCCTCCAGCTGTGTGAACTAGCTTCTTAGGACTGTAAGATTGAAAAGGGAGAGAACTTGCCAGAAGTGACATTAAAATAACAATATCGATTTATTATATGAAATATATATATTGTATAAATGGAAACAGCAATGAAAAGACCAATTATAGGTGTAAATACAGATGGCTATTTGCAAACAGATTTTAGAAATTAATTTTCAGGATTATTCATTATATGTTAGTAGTAAGTGCTAATATTAGAAGAGTGACACGAAGATATCTGAAGTCATTAGACCTAATCACCCATGTGTCTCCCATAGCATAGGAAAATTGTGTCAATATCTTAAAAATGACAGCTTTAAATGTCTGCAATAGCAGGGTAAATTTTTGGTTACAGCAAGTATTTTCAATGTTACTGCCTTTACATAATTACCTTAATGTGAAAAAAAAAAAAGGCATATCATGCTCCATTGCTCCTTGTGTGCACTTTAAGGAAAAAAAAATATCTTTCTATAAGAAACTACTTAGCTTTAATTGAGCAAAAGGATTCATATGGGGTCTGGACTTGCAGCTCATAATTTCTGTAGACAGGTTAGGTTGCTTTGTGATGATCCTAATGAAATTACATAAAAGCATTGAACTAGATAAACCAAAGTAGCTGTCTCATCAGTTCAGCAGGTGAATTAACCACGTGCAGGAGTCTGAATTTGTTCATACATTCCTGCTCCTTTTATACTACGGTTTTTTGCTGTCGAGTGCCCCTCTGCATGGTTCTGCGGAACTGATGTTGTCACTTTTGGTCTGTAGGTGGCAGCATTGTCAGGTTTTGTGGCAGCTGAGGCTTCTAGCAAGAATTTTAAGCTCCCCTCCAACCTCCCCCACTCACCCACGCTATGTGATCAGGACTGAGTTAACATCATTACATACTCACGTCAGGTAAAATAAAATGGAGTGAAATGTTACTAAAATTAGGCTGTGTTCATTCTGAGCTTCCTTTCCTTTCATTTTTTGTCTTTTACTTTTTTTTCTTTTTCTTTTTTCTTTCTTTTTTTCTTCTTCTTCTTCTTTTTCTTTTTCTTTTTTTCTTTTTCTTTTTCTTTCTTTTTCTTTTTCTTTTTCTTTTTCTTTTTCTTTTTCTTTTTCTTTT
>JAOQGH010000040.1:32771837-32844511 GCA_025769975.1 Gallinago jamesoni | reverse complement strand
TTTTCTTTTTCTTTTTCTTTTTCTTTTTCTTTTTCTTTTTCTTCTTCTTTTTCTTCTTCTTCTTTCTTTTTTCTTTTCTTCCCTTTTATGGTAAATACAACTGTGTTACAAAATGGTCTTCCCTCCTTGGAGAAGCAGATGCAGTGGAAGTCATACTCCTTCAGGCTTGAAATTCACAACTTCCAAATTTTTCACGCGTGTGCTTATTTTCCTCAGGACAATGCTTTTCTTTTTGATTACATATATTTTGTGATATATCATTTTCAGAATATTGCGCTTTCTATATCATCTTTTGTGATGTCGTAAATAAAGACGTTGTGAAGTCATACTTTTTCTACTCTTCATTCCCTTTTACCTTTCCCCAAGGAAAGGAAATTCTGAAGTAGAGGTTGGAAAAATTGTTTAAGTATTATTGAAAATATAAACCAAAGTTGTTTCCTTAATAAATATAATTAGCTGTATATATTGCATTTTCAAGAGCTAGTACTGATGTTGGGACCAGCTCTTTAAATAAAATAGGATCTCTGTAGTCTCTGGAGAGAACATGCATAAAGCAAAGTAAATGATTTTCTGTCAACACTAAGTAGACAGGTGCTTACATTGAACAGCATTCTAATATGTCTCTGAATATTTATGTCTTCTTTTTCAAATGCATTGCCCATGAATGTCACAGCTGTCAAACGTCTGTATACAAGAAGATAAAAAATGAAATTAATAAAAGGCAGATCAACATTTCGTTTGTTTAGGCCACTTTTTCTTATTGCATTTTACAGAGGTTAGCAATGTTGAGAAGTGTGGATATACTGGTATATTCTAAGGTGCTGAGTGAAATGCAAAGTGATTAGATATATTTTGTGTGGGCACAGGTATACTTCCCATTATTTAACTTAGACAAAATCAATGAAAATAATGATTGAAAGTGCTATGGGCTGTTCCTTTATCCCCTGTCTATTCGCTCCACAGATGGGGACTCTGGACAGAGAGCTTTGGCAGTTCAGTGCTGCCATAACTAAAAGGTTTTTTGGTGTGGCTAGTTCTGAACCAAACTATGCAACATGCAAGGACAGGTGAGCCATGACTGTTGCCTGAAAACAGTTAACAGAGAATAGATATGGTTTTAAAACAGTTCTAAAAATCTGAAGGCTATACATATTAGTGTAAAACTTATTGATCATGGCCATCTGTGAAAAAGATGCATCAATCCACCTTTGCAAGAATTTCAAAGGTCTTAATGGTAACATGCCTTCCATTTTATGCAGAATAGTGCTGAGAGAATGAGAGGAAAAGCTTCCCCAAATGGAGCTAAATCAGCATTTTCCACCTTATATTATTAAAATAGACCACAATATGGGTGGTGGTTCAGTGTCTCTCTTCCCCACTAACCACTACCCACTGACACACTAACCACTCCCCAAGTTTAGTGGTGTTTTCAGCAGGCTAATTGGCATTTCCACCCTCAATTATAGGTGCCAAAGGCTGGATACTGCCTCCTCTTAGTCTATGTTCCTTGGTAAATACTTTGCTGTCAGGTTTCAGGTTAACTTTGAGAGCCTCAAGACCATCTCACCATCTCACCCATGAGCTCAGAAGTCAGAGCAGTTCCCTGTCAAAACAATTCAATGTATCATTCAAACTGAGAGATTCAAGCTATTACAGGACAAAGAACAATGGGAAATGTTCCCAAAAATATGAATGATAGAGGTTTTTAACGTTACTGGGAAGACAGAAACTTACAATCATAAAATCACAGAATAGTTTGGGTTGAAGGGACCCTAAATATCATGTAGTTCCAACTGCCCTTCCATGGGCAGGGGTAAGCTTCATTATGTTTTCTCGGTGTAGTGGTTAAGACTAATGTAAGGTTTCCCAAATGTCCAGAGCTTCTGTGATGTACGGGCATCATACATTCCAGAGCCTTTGCACAACAGGAAGTACAGATACAGTCTCTGTAGACAGAGATGTGCTTGAAGTGCACAATCTTAAATGAAGCACGCAGACATAATGAAAAGTGTATTATGCTTTCATGGTAAATTTTCTGTCAGCCACTAAACTGCTTTTTGGCAGCTGCTGTCTGTTTCAGAAAAATTGTCCTGAGCAGTCATCAGCAGAGGAGACAGTTAGCACTCGGTACTGAGTGAACTAGTACAGAGTAACAGGACTGAGGACACCAGGGCTTTGAGTTTTCAGATGAACAGATGCTTTGGAGAAAATACCAATAAGTCAAAAACAGTGTTTCATAAAAGCATATCTCTCAACAGATTTCAGCAAACCGTGGACCTATTTTTCCTGCCAGCTGTAGTGGAAGGTATTGTATCTGGAAATAGCTAGAAATCTTTAGATTTTGTCTGCGTTACCCATAGAGACACAGTGTCTGCTCCATGTTCCAGCTACACTACAGATCCTGGGAGGACATGACATTTGGAAATGTCCACATTGTGAACTGCACAGGTCTCCAAATTATGTTTATATTCCTACTGTTTTATTTCCAGAAATGTCATATAAGGGTCCTTGAATTCTCCTTAAAAATTGCTTAGATGACAACAGAGCAGATGTTAGTGATTTTGGGATATGACTAGCATTTGTTCTGTCTTTGAAAGGTTCAGAAGTTCATGAAGATTTTTTAGGCCCACACAATTAGCTGGTTACTAAGAAATAATTCAGAAGAAACTATGTTCTTATGGAGGTAAGCATGGAAATACTCTAGTACTTGGTTCTTTCTGGCACAGCAACCCTTAAAACGCTTCTTTTGCTGCTGGCATATAAGGTCAACGCAGCAATGTGTAAAGCTGAGAACAGAAGATATGTTTATCCAGTAAGAATCTGAGGCTTCTTTTATCTTAACTAGTGTTATGGTTTAGAAAATGAAAATGAGCTGGTGTGGTCAGTAAGATAACTGAAATAAAGAACATAGAGGAAAAAATACATTCTGGAAGGATGGATGCCACAATAAATTTCTCCATTTAGAGTGAACAAAGAATATTTGTAACAATAGCTTCTTCAAAACTTATGTATTACTCCTGCTTTCACTTAGGACTTGTTCAATCAAAATCTTTTTTAAATGATATATGTTTGATGTACTGTCTATTGTGGTCACATTGTAACATATTTAGGATCTGGTGACATGCTACATCTAATAGCAAGAAAGAGAAAATTAGATCACACAGATCACACATGGAGTGTGTTTGCTGCTAAAACATAAAGGTTCTGAAATGTATTATCTCTCATTCTTTGCATTAAAACTATGCAACTGTGTTTACAAGTTTCAGCAAATATAAAACTAATTGGTCACATGTAGCCTAGTATAAGTATGATTAAAAGTTTCAAATAAGTTACGGATCCTTCAAATGACATAAAAGGAATAAATGCAGGAGAAAATATTTCAAATCCTAATTCACATGTACAGTCCTTTAACAGGCAAATCATTCCCTGAAATCAGTAGGAACCATATGGAATTTCTGGGATTAGACTCCAATTTTCCTCTTTCTAATGGAAAAAGAAAATTGATAGATATTTTGTCAAGTCAGATTGTTATCTTTTGAACTATATGTGTCACATTAACAACACAGTAAGTAAACTCCATGTTTCACTGTTAAGAAATGGACTTCTCCTGTAACATTGAGATAACACATATAGTTCCAGAACTGGATCATATTTGCAGCATACCATATGAAACTGCTGTGTTTGTATCTTTGGGAATTACTATGGTACTTGCCTGAAAATAACTATAAATATCTGTGGTACTGAACTCAGGCTCACAGGCATAACTAAGGGAGAAGCATGTTGGTAAGAAAGGATGAGCCTAGCAATTCAAAATCTTTTGGATAAATCGCTGCTTCCTTTCAAAGAAGACATTCCCAACAATATCTTAAGGTATATATGATAATTTGTCTTTATCTATGTAGCTTATTCTTTTGTACCTAGTGAACTGTTCATTGAGATCAAATCAGAGAACAATATACAAATATAGATTATGCCTTAGGTCGCAGAGAAAAAATAAGTTAGTTTCAAATTTCTCTCTGTCTCTGATTTCCTTTGCCCATTGAAAACGGGTTCTGACATTTTTAATGCAATTTTTTTTTTAAATGTTGACTTTCTGAGTAGCACTTAGAAGAAAAAGAACTACAGGTGTATGTAGTTCACTACAGGTGAACTAAATCTGTACTGTGAAGCTGATGCTGTGAAGAGTTATTTCACAAACCCACAACCTCCATACTTAGTCTGGGCCTGAATTTCTTCAATGTGGCAGTTCATTTGCACTTATGACCACAAGACTGAAATTTTGTTGATTTAAATAACTGATTCACTAGTAATTCCAAATATGCTGGTCACAAGAGTTTCAGTGGACCATAGAATTGAAAAGAGAACACTTTGAATTAAACACAATGTTTAACTTAATAAGAAAAGAATTTTTTAAATCATATTTTTTCTTAGATCAAATTTATTTTGCAAGTAATTTGGCAAAAATTAGGCTAGTTTTGTTTGCATGAATCTGAACTTTAAACAACCAGTTTCGATTAAAAAATGTCATCAGCTCTATTTAGAAGATGAGTCCTGTTATGTTATTAGCTCTATTTAGAACATAAGTCCTGTTAATATAGAAATCTTCAGTAGTTCTGGACAGGATGTGAAAGAAGAATGATGAAAATAATTGAAACTGCAGGGAAGGAGAGAATAAGTAACAATGTAATTACATGAACTGGAATTTTTCCAGGTCCCTAGAACTAGAAAAGGCCAAAATGCTACTTATAAATATATTTCTATTTAAAAAAAAAAAAAAAAAAAAAAAAAAGAGTTATAAAAGTTTCTACACTTGTGCAGCAACAAATCTTCAATCTTTTGCATCCACTCTGACCTCCTATTCCCTCCTGGGCTAAGTAACTTCCTTCTCTTTCAAAGGAATGCTTTAAACTAGGCTATTCCCGAAAGAGAACAATGCCTCTTTCTGGAAATCTTCAGCCCTTTCCCCCACCACATTGACTTTCCTGTTTAGAAACAGCTCCCTGGTGAGCACAAATTCCCCCACATTAAAAGTCCACTTAATTTTGTTTCCAGTTTTCAAGAAAAATACATAAATGCAATATATTTCTATTTATGGTGCATTTATAGTAAAACTTTATTATACCATCTAAATATATATTGGACCAATTACAATCAACCATTATACTGTAATGTTACAATAATATTACAACCCAGTATATTATATGAGTTACACAAATAACTCTCTGCTGACATAATATCTTCCTAAACGGATTTTCTCCTACTAGTCTCTGCTAAATTCTAAAAGTTCCAAAATTATTTTGAGCTCTAGAGAAAATTACATCCATAATTATGTTTACAGTGCAGTATATAATGCTACTTCTGTGTATGAATACGCAACATGTATTTTAACACATACAGTATAATCCTTTTATCTTATCCAGTGTTCAGTCCTATAGGGAAAAGGCTCTCTAATGATCTCTATGCTGGTGGCTTTGTACATATTTCTAGATCAGAGAAAGAAGGACACCTCATTGATCTGAAAATTTAAAAAACAGTACTACCTCTATCATCACTATTGATATAAAATTAACTGGTTTTATGTTATGTAAATACGTGGTAAAGAGGTTTGCAATGCAATACTTCATCAAGTATCACAGAATGAATCACAGGGAAAATTCATTCTTCAGAGAAGTATGAAGAGATATAGGTGAACATTTGTGTGTAAGCTACTTTGTACTCATTCTTCGTGGGTGATTGACAATAAATTAATGTCAAAAATCAATTTACTTACTGTGATTGAGATACTTGGGTTCTTTCAGCAAAAAACCAAGGCTAATCATTCACATTTCCCATTTTCCAGGAATATCTTTGGTTTAATTTTCCATTTAAAATCTAAATCTTTGAATTTATACATCTTTGCTAAGTTTGGTATGCAACTAACTGGGCCTATTTAATTCCAGTTGGTAACAATTTGGGTGTATTTGAGTCAGCTATTTTAGTAAATACATTTACATTCAAACGTATTTGTAAAACCAGAACATGTTTCTAAAATCCGTTTTTCATTTAAAATCATAAACCTGAATTACAGGTTTACAGCAGTATTTTCCTTCAGCAGTTTGTATACAAAAAAAAGGACACAGAAAAATACAGGAAAATCTGTGTGAAAGGACTATCAAAGTTTTCATTAATAATCAAAGCATTTCAAACCTGCTGGTTTACCTGAAAGTGTAGCATGGAATACTTTAAATTGGATTTGCTCTAAGCCATGAGAAGCTACAGTTTTCATAGAGAACATAAAAGCTGAGCACTGCTGTTTTAGGCAAAAGCTACCCTGTGTTTGTATACATAATCCTCTCTATATATAAAGCGTAGAAGAAAATCTACAGTTCCTCTGAGAAATATTTCTTGAATTGTCATCAACTCTTACAGACCAGTCAAATAAAATACATTTGTTTGGCCAAAGAAATGCAGAATATTCCAACCATCTGTTGATTTTAGTGGTAAATTAAACAAAGAGCAATAGAAAGACATGACTGGCAGAAAAAGAGTTAAGAGATTTTCTCTTTACTGACGGCCAGGTTTTGATTTTTCTGCTGGGTTTTTGATTCACAAATATAAAACCTAATAACATTTTTCCAAAAATACCTATTTACTACTGTTTATTTAGAAAGTAGAAATGATGGCTTTAAAGCTACATGTGGATTGTTTGACATTGGTAGCAACTGAATATTGTCTAGGCTTTCTTACTATTGACTATTTAACATTTCAAAGCTGGTTTGTACAGTACTTAGCTCAATGGAGACACAATCCTGTTTTGCAACATTACAGTAGAGAGAAAGTTAAGACCCTTATTTTTTTTTTTTGAGGTTTCAGGTGAACCTGTCAACCCATTGGACCAAGTCCAGTGGAAGGCCATGAAGATGATCAGAGGGCTGGAGCACCTCTCCTATGAAGACAGGCTGGGAGAGTTGGGGTTGTTTAGTCTGGAGAAGAGAAGGCTCCAGGTAAACGTTATAGCAGCCTTCCAGTACTTGCAGGTGACCTACAGGAGAGATGGGGAGGGATCCTTTATCAGTAAGTGAGTTGATAGGACAAGGTGTAAAGGTTTTAACCTAAAAGAGGCTAGATTTAGATTAGATATTAGGAAGAAATTCTTTACTGTGAGGGTGGTGACACACTGGAACAGGTTGCTCAGGGAAGTTGTGGATGCTCCCCCTATTCCTGGAGGTCTTGAAGACCAGTTTGGATGAGTCTTTAAGCAACCTGTTCTAGTAGAAGGTGTTCCTGTCCATGGCAGGGGTGTTGGACCTAGATGGTCTTTAAGATCAAAACCACACCATTCTATAATTTTTGCAATGTTAAAATTGGCTGCAGTTTTCCATGTTGTGAAGAGGCCATTGCATATTGCCAAAAACATTAGGCAAGTACATCTTTCTTCTAAAATTTAGCATTCTTTATTATTCTTCTGTTATTGATATATCTTATTAATATATCTGCTTATTATTGAGCAGGTGTGATTCTATTTGATTTCAGTTTTTATGCCATAGACAGATATTGCTAGGTGTTGTACAAACAGTTTTAAATAAGACAAAAACAACCCACCCAAACAAAAACAAAAGAGCAAAGCCATTTGTAGTATTATTAGGAACTCAAACAGAAGTAACTCTAGGATATTTGGTCTTATCAGAAAGAAGAAAAAAAAAAGGAACCTCTCCTCATGAGATTGCCTCTTTTTTTCTTCAAATCCCAAGTGGTTCTAGGAAGTTTCAATCAACATGCAGAACAGACCTTTTAATTCAAAGCTTAGCATTTCATCTGCGTTAAAAGAAATGTCAGAGTCTGTTGAGTTTTTTTCATTGATTAAATGAAAAAAAGAATAATTGTTTAAAGGCTACCCACATTACAAACTGATGTAAAACCAGGTTTTGAACAAGAATTTTCTTCACCTGAACTTCTCTGTACATAAGTAAAGTGCTCAGCATGTCAGTTCTTGAAATCTTCTTTATCTTACTGCCCTTGTTAGGTAAGAGAAACTGTCCTGTAGTCTTTGGATCAGAACTCTAATGACTTTTTTTGTAGGGCTGCTAATATCTAGTGTTTAGAGGAAAGGGAATACTCAGAAAAAACTTTTTTACAGAAAGAGAGAGAAAAAAAAGAGAATATTGTTCTTGGAGAAGACAACGTACAAGAACAATGGTTTGAAGAGTGTCTTGAAATATTCGTTGTCTGTTGTTGAGTAATGGCTGGGGCTGGGGGGTTTGGGGCTGCTGCTAAGTGGTCTGTGGCATTTTTAAAGTCTGAGATGTTTCAAAGGAGCTGGTAGAGTTCTTCCACCATGAGAAGGTTAGCCACTGACAGGGAAAACACACTTGCCAAACAGCAGAAGCAAGATTCAATAGGTTCATCTATGTGTCACTGGGACAAGAACAGACCTGGTACCTAATGATATGAAAGTAATAGGCCACCAATATATTTCGTTATAATCTTTGATTAATTTAGTATAAAGCTAATACTTGATGCACCAATTAAACAAACAAAATCCAACAAGTCCATGATCACCAGCTACACAGAAAAGTTTTCGGTAGGAATTAGCTCCTTTAAAGATATTGAATATGTGGGTATCCAGCTTCTATCAGTCTACACATGTTTTAAAAGACCCTTTGAAGCCATATAAGATTTGTGGTGGCTTTTCTAAGAAGTAACGTCTCTCATTTACTTTTAATGCTGCCTGTTAATTCAAAATACTTGGCAAACTATACAAACTGCCATCATGTTTGTCACTTGTCAAACTGAGTCACCTTTGCTTAGGCAGGACATTCTCTTTTTTTGAACAAGAGTCTAAGGACAACAGACGAGGACATTTTTCACTAAGATTTCCTGGAAGAAACTTTTCTCATTAAAATGGTGTTGGGTCATTACTGTCCACACTGAAGAAAAAAGTGCAATTACACTTATAATATCTTAATTCAAGCATTTGCCATGGCTCTCCGTGTATCCACTTTTGAAAGCTAATGAGCTGAGTCAGCTTGGACAAGCTCTAAACTTCGGTTTCCATTGAATCTAAATATTTTTATTTGCAGTTATAGAATTACTATACCAGCATATCTGTGAAATACTGCATTCAATCCACAGTAGAAAAACCTCGATTTTGGATTGTTGTTTGGGTTTTTGGTTGTTTTGTGGGTTTTTTGGGGGGAGGGGGAGGAGGTAAAAGAGGGGACCAAGAAGGGAACAGAATTAATTAAAAAGGCCACGAAAGTGTGAAAGTAAAGTTTATGCTATCCTCTCACTGAAAAACAGACAGATTGAAGCCTATTTTTTTCAGAAACTATAATGTAATTTGCTTGTTTCCCAAGTTCCAGTTAGACCATTGCCATAACTCAGCTCTGTTTTTCCAAATGTTTCCCTTTCTGCCCCCAAATCATCTTTTATTTTTTAAAAGACACATTGTATGTTTCCTCTGTTCCAGTTCTGCAATATATCAGCAACGCTGTTTGGGTTTTAATTGATTTATTGTAACTGATTTTGTTTTGATATTGTTAGTGCTTTAACATAGAAAAGCTTCATGTTGAGGATGTTTTATGTGCTCATGTGACTGATTTTTCACATCTGAATTTTTAACTTTATGAATTGTTACAGAACCTTACCTGTCCATGTCCTGAGAATCTGCCATATAACTACATTTATTGGTCTGGGTTTTGGTATCTAATTAAGGGTGCTCTGAACAACTGGAAGAATTCTCACCAACATTGGTGGATAATGGATTCTAAATGGGTTGCTGCAGCTAAAGAGACACTGACCAATTTCACTGGTTTTAAGACATATTGTAACAAATATTTCCCTAGAAAGTAATGTATACTTTCAGGATAGGAGTTATGTAGTGCACATTGAAGAAGAAAAGCTACTACACTACTTTTATTTGTCTTCTCATAATCAAAAACTACCAGGATCCAGTGTGACACACATTTAAACAAGCATTCTGCAAGAAGTGCTGGTTTTCTAAAGAATAAGAAGCAAAAGTTTATAGCATGTTCTGTATAAAGGATGAATAATTCAGTTAATAAAAATGTTTTTCAGGATAGTTCTATATCAGAATACAACCCTTTCCAACATTTTGCAGAAATAAAGACACTGGAATAGTTTGAAATATAGCTGTTTTTTGACCAGAGGGAATAATTTTGATGTAAAGCCAGATGCGTCTTTGTAAGAGAGGAAAACATTTCTTGAGCCTTAAAAATGTGAAAAGGATATTTTTCAGCTTTGCTGTTTGGCTTATAGTAAAAAAAATTTAAAATTTGCATTTTACTAATTTTCTTTCTGATGTTGCATGTATTAGCTTGTTTCAGAGAGAATCTATCTGACTGCTTATTCAAGTAACACCAGTGCTTGTCATAGTTGTGTTTGTACTGCACTTTCAGAAAAGATTGACATTACACTGCTGTATGATAAATTAACTTCTAGGATTATTCTTTATATATTTAGAAGGGAAACAATCTAAAGGGAGACTTTAGTAAAGTAAATAAAGTAATGGTGGCAGCAAATAATTACATTCACAAAACGCAAGAAAGCAAAGAGAAGTATCAAAACACCCGATGAAAGGATGCCCTAGTCAGTAGACAGATGATGATTACCTTCAATAAATAAGAAATCTGGCCCTACTTGTATTAATATAAATATCTTTCTTTTTCAAATTAATTCCATAACCTGGCTTTAGGAAAGGAAATGTAGCATATATAATCTTGAATGTTGTATTAGGATGCTCAAGTTTTTGTCATGTTAATATCAGAAATTTTCAAATAACATTTGAAATTAAATATTTTTTACACAATTTTATATTAGTTAATGAAGAAAAATAAACCTGAAATTAAAACTTGTAGAATGTTTCCAGTCCATTCATGTTTCCTTCTCCAGATGTCTTCACAAGTACATAGAATTTAAGTCAGTGCTAAATTTCAGAATATACTTCTAATACATTTTGCACTTCTACACCTTATGATTACTTCTTTATAAAGTTCCTTTACTTCCAGACTTCAGGCTCATGTATTACCTTGTCTCTACTGCCTTCTAATTATTAAAACAATTATTGATGTAAGTCAATAAACTCTCTTACAAATATATGTGGCTCGCTTGCACCTTAAGTTTGAAGAAATTGCTTTGCAAATAATTGACAGAGATTCAAACCAGAACAAGACCAAACATTATAAATGAGTTATCATACTCAATCTATGCACCAGACCAGTGTTTCCAAATGTAATTCTAAACTGTTAATTCTATGTTTACTAACAATTATTTGTATAATACTATTTCTCTGAGAAAAGTGTAGTTTATCTTACTCAAAACTATTATCTAAAATTTGAAGATCAATAGAACAAAATAAGTGGAAACTTATTCACTAAGAATCTCAAGATGACTCTTCTAAAAGCTGAACAACCTTTTGTCAGTTATCACAACATCTGAGACAGGTAACTGCTGTGGGTATTTTGAATCATATACTTTCTTTCCTGGGTAGCAAAAATGAAACATAAGAAATCTGTGTAACTTGCGTAAGAATAGCTACATAAAATAAATATCAAAACAGCAATTAGAAATCAGAGATTTTTCATTTTTATTATGTTTAGTCCAGTAGAGCATAAAGCTATTTTAAGTATAATGAACTGACATATATTTGTAAGTGACCGAGATAAATTCTCTTTTGTTAGCCAGTCTTTGATACTAGAAATGAGCTGTTACTTAAAAGCTTATATGCCTCTGTTAAACATTGGTATTCAGTTACTTAACAATTGCTGTGAAACCAGGCACACTTCATGATTCTCTGAGATGTGTTAGTTCCTTATCATACTGTGAAATTTGATTCTAGTCTTGAATGTTTTCCAATTTCTTAGGTCTGATGGGAAAAGTTAAACTAACAAATCCAATAATCATCTTTAAAAACCATTTTCTGAAATTATATTGGTTGGTAAAATTGGAACAGATTACTTGTCACCACTTATTTATTCTTACGATTCAAAAATTGTCATTTTATCTAGCCAAATTGTAAGTTCTTTATGTTCAACTGATTTAAATGGGACTTATGACTTCTGAAAAACTGACCTTATATACACAACTTCCAAGTGTATGAATTACAGTCCTGGTAAAAATATCTCAGTTTAGGAGGATAGATTAAAAGGTTATAAAGAATTGTATTGTTTAAAGTTCCAAACACTATGAAGCAAAAGGCAAAAAATGCCAGCTTTTTGAAAAAGCTACTGCTCTTAGAAAGATAAATCTCATTTCACTGTGTAATGCATCCTTCATAAAGGCAAGATTATTCAAGAGCAATTATCTCATTTGAAAAATCTTAAGGAGGTGAGTATTAAATTTAAAAAACAATCTACGTCCTACAAGAGAGGTACTGATCATGGCATCTAGAGATGGCTTTGAAACACTGAAGGATGTTTCATCCTGGAGCACACAGAATGAAAAACCATTCAAGTACAGTAACTAGCTGACTAAACTCTGTACTTTACAGTCTATAAAAAGTGTTAAATGTCATACAGACAAGGTCTTTCAATAAATAAGTTAATGAAATCATTTTTTCTCCGCTTTGTTTAACCCAAAAGGCTATAAAGTTTCAGCTGAGCAGTGCAATACTGCTCAGAGGAGAGGCGCTCTGAACTTCTGCTTGCCTCAACACAAGACAGAACAGGACACTGTTTTTTAGGCGTGGTGTCTTTTTTGGGATGACTTGGCTGTCCCTTTGGAAAACAGAGAGACGGGGAGAGAGAGCACCTACTAGAGACCAAGGCAGATTTATGCCTCACCAGTGGCAGCTGTAGCAGCTGCAGAACCTTTTTAGCATGACTGTGTTTTCAGAGTTGGGAAGGGACACACTGATGCCCACCATGAGTGACCTACAGTCCTGGAGCCGCTCTTCCTGATCAAAGGAGGGCAATCAGTGCTGGGTGCTGGGATGCCACTCTGGGCTAATGATGCCTTGGTGGGATTTCTAGACCTGCCCACAAAGCAGGGTCCTTGCTGGATTTCAGATTTCAGTTAGGATCTGCCACGCAGGCACAAAATGGGCAAGAGCAGTCCCTGGGGTGCCATCTTTGAGGATAAGCCACACTTGCTTTATAGCAGTTTTGTATATATATGTATATTTAATATATTTTTGCATATTTGATCTAAGTACACTGCACTCTTCTAGATGTTCCTACTAGAGAAGCAAGACTGAAAAACTTGTTTGTGCCCTTGCTGTGGTTTATGAGAAGACTGCTGTCTTACTATAGTAACTTTTAAAGTCTGGAAGTACTAAGGAAGCAGCTGGACTCTGCATCCCTTATGGTCTTAGGAGTGGACCTCAAGACAGAAAGAGGTTAAGATGGTCTTTGTTTTTTACTAAAGAGCCCTTGAACTCTGACCACTAGAGTACATTACAATATCTTGACCATTAATTTTTAATGAGGCTCACAATATTAATCATGAAGTACATAGAGTTAAGTGTAGTATACCCCCATAAAAATATTTATTTTGTTTTTAATAGGAGACAGGTAATACCAATCTTCCTCCCTCATTCAGCAGGAGTCTAGACAGAACTTAAACAAATTAACTGGCAGAAAAGTTTGACGTGCATAGACAGGACACGTAACACAGGGTCTGGATGGATGTTATGAGGTTGTGATTTCCTACAAGTGCACACAAATGCCTCCCAGACCTGCTCTCAGTTTCAAATCCCTCTTAAGCTGCCAGGCAGGATTATGGAGGTATAACCACAGTCTCACAAGCAAGGGCTTTCTCTTTTCTTCTCTTCTCTTTTGTGGTGATACTTCAGGCCCATCCTAGGCACAGCAGTTCTATTCATTTGAACTGGCTCACAGGATTTGTAATAAGCCCTTTGAAGGCTGTATTCAAACCTTTGAATAATTTAATATCTAAAGCATTGCTATAGAATCATACCAAATAACGTGCTGTAGCCATTGATCATACTACTATATGTGTCAGTTCTAACCAACAAGAAACATGGCTGAAATTACGAGAAACTATAGAGAAGTGTCCACAAAGAGAAAGTGTGTGTTTCCAATTAGTAGCTTACTGCTTTTCAAAATGGATGTGCAGTGCTTACTAATTTCCTGGCATCCTTCTTCCTAGGGATAATATCAGTGTTCACTGCTCTAAGAATTTTGCTAGGTTAGATGAAAATCTTTAATCAGAGACGTGTAAATTACAGTAACGTGTGTAAAAAACCACTAACATTACCCACTTTTTGCCATGCAGTGTTCACTACATTACTTGTGAAGGTCTGTTGTACGTTGCCTGGCTATGGTAGGACAATACAAAAATTATATTGGGAGAAGTCTGCATGGCTTAAAGGCTTCATTCCTCATGAGTGACAGAACCAACTAGACAGTTTGATGGTATCCCCAGCTACTTTGGACATCTCTATGTGACCCGTATCTGCAACCAACTGTGTTCCCTTTTCACCAAAAGACATTCACTCGGACTTATTGTACTTCCATATAAAAATACAAGCAAACATGAGCAATTATATGTTTATAAAAGTAGTAGATTTTCTGCCTTTTAAATTTTTGTACTGAAAAATTCTTGTTTAGAAAACATGTAAATTCTCATATAGAAAACCTTTCCTTGTTTTCTACAGCTTTTATTGTAGGAAAATGTGTGCAGAAAGCCTTGATATTTATTTTTTATTTGAGAATACTATACAGATGTTCATGGAGGAAAAATCCTCACTACTTACATACTTTTCATTATGTAGCTAGGTAGCTAACCAAATAATATATTTTTCTCTGGATTTATATTGATTCACCCTGCTGTGAATACAAATTATAGGATATGACATTAAGATAATAAGAGTAAAAAGAAAAAAAAAAAAGGGGGGGAAATTTCTTTGTTTGCAAATCTGGAGCATTAATTGCGTTCCTGTGAGGCAATCTGGATGAAGCTTCTGCTAAGCAAATTAGATATAAACTGAAGGTGAGGGCAAAAGGGTCGCCACAGCAAGGGAGCATCGAGTGACAGGCACTGGGACCTCCGATGCATGGCTTGTAGAGCAGATGTTCACAAGGATGCAGTGATTATTGAACTGGTAATAAAAAAGCATCAGCTTACAGGCAGCCACGATGGATGCTGGTAATTATAAAGCATCCCCTGGGAGGAAAATGACACAAGTCAGCCGCATCTCTGCAATCACAGGGGCATAATTAAAGCTCTAGTAACAGTTGTTAATAGGGTGCAAATAAAACAGGGGGAAAATTTGAACACAGTCTTTTTCTTTTTTAAAGAGACGGCAAAGGACAATGTAATTACAGAGACTGCATGCTTTTTAATTTCACGATACAGTAAAACAAAGACCTTTAATGTATTTTATACATGCATATACACACCATATCAAATAAAGCAAAAATGATCTAGTCTTTGACTGTGTGGCATGATGGGGAGAACAGATTTTTTTACCAGAATGTTTATATTTTGATTTTCAAAATGGGTAAAACACAAATATATAAAGAAAATGTAATGTGTATAAATATTTGGCCATTTCACCCTCACAGGAGAGGTACAATGACAGTATATACAGTTAACTAGTACTAATGGTGTTACGGTAGACAAATAATATTAAGATACTAGCAAGGCAGGTTGTATTATCTCTTATTAGACCCACTGGAAAAAGCATTGAAAAAAAAAAGTCCCCATTTTTATTAGGTATATATCCTTATTATTTAGAGGTATTTTTCAGATATTTAAAGCATATTTTTTTACATCCAAAAGTATAACTGGTTAGGCTTACTGATCTATGAATACTTTGTGTGTTCCACATGTAGCATGCTTGGGGCTTAGACATCAGTTTTTGTTAGCTACATAAAAAATGTAGAATCTATCCTTCGTATACAATAAAGACCAGTCAATCACACATTGGCACAGAGATAAAAAGTGCCTTTGGTCTAAATCTTTCAAAAATCAAGTATTCTCATCTAATGCTATAATTAGCCAAACATAGCTGTATTTCTCAGAAATTTTTGAGTGCAAGTTTTTGGAGTCTCTCTAATCCTCTCAATTTATTTGAGGTGTTTTGAGACTTTGTTTTCACATACTTGATGCTTTTACTCGTGTACCAGTTTTGCAGAATTTATCCAAGGGAACAGATTCTCCTCAAGAAGTGTGGTATTCTGAGACTTTAGTACTATGCTTGATTACCTTCCCAAATGTGAGCTATGTCATCTCATTGCTGTTTGCATTTTTGTTTCTCTCACTCCCCTTCAGGCAGTTTACCAGCCATCCATCTTACAGGGTTCTTAACTTTATAGATGAACATCCAACATACAGCACCATATTTTGGTAGTCTCTTCAATCTCAGTTAGCCAATATTTAAGGTCTTTCCTGTTGTTTCTGTTTCCATTAGAAGGATACACTGATGAGGAATGCTGAGATATTTTTGGTCCAATTTATTTCTTAAAAATGCACAGAAAATTTGCCTTTTAAAAATGCACATAAACAAACCCTAAGGAAAAGTTATTATTCCAAACTTTCTTCTACCACAAGAACAAATTTGACTAAAGGGAAGTTTCCTTTTCCGAGTTTTTTATGAGGGCCAGATCTGTCCTTTTCCCTCTGGCAATGTCAACTTTTTTTTTGCTTCCTAGTTCCTTAAAAATGTATTTAGCTATAGCTGCAATGCAAATCCCGATGTATCTGTTGTTTTTTAAACACAGGATCATTTATTTCATTACTACCAAAAGATTTGACATACCGGTTCATAATGGAAGTTTGGTTTCGCAATCATTAAACAACAGAAAAATTCACTTTTTCTTTATTAAGACTAAATGAAGATTTTTCGTCCAGAACTATGATTGATGGCTGACATTAGTGTCTACAGCATATCACTATTAAGATGGCATTAGGAATCATTGATAACTGCCTATGTATTCTATTGAACAAACAACCAATACTAATTGCACCAGACAACCAATATGTTTAATGTAAAATACTCATACAGTGTCAAATGAAGGAAACCTGAAGAGAATTCAATCAGATGTCAAATGTTGTGCATGAAATTAAAAAAAATCTTTTTTAAAAAAAATAAAATCAGCACCAACTATGTTTTACTAAGATGATACCCTTCTAATAATCAAAATGTTAAAAAATATGAAATTATTCATATTCTAATGAACTACTGAGAAAGCTTCAGAAGAATAACATGATTGACTACTTGCATTTTCCCATATGCAAAAAATCTTTACTTTTATTTGGTTATGTGTGAAAGAAAAAAATAATCTCATTTCTCCAATTCAAAAAAGCCACAGCCAAAACTTCTGATAACAACAGATAGAATAAAATTTTTATATGACATATTACTGTTAATATGTGAAAATAAAATAACTTGCCTCAGTAGCCAAATAGAAATCTAAAACTAGAAATCATAGTTGTGGGAAGATTTTGACACAAGATTATATACCCCAAAAATAAAGAACTGTTGAATAATAAATAGAAGGAACAACCGGGTGAAGAAAGACTAAAGATTTAAGTCTTCTATATACTTACCTTAGATACAGAATACAGAATTGATTATATTGTGAATTATGCTATCTTCAATAAATAAAAGTAAAAGTCCTAGATAACTCTTTCTTATCATGTTCATCTTCCCCATGTGCAAGAAATGCCCACATTCCATCACTACATCGGACATGATGCACAAGCCCTGTTGTCTGAAGATTAAATGTCTAGGAAACAGAGCCCCTCAAAAGGTTATGACCATGTTCAGTGTTATTGAAATAGTACTTTAAAATTGAAAGACTTAACTGAGAACACATTTCCTGTTGCATACATATATAGTAATTCTTTAATTTTGGTGGTATTTCACCAGTATTAAATGGTCTTGATGACTTCAGAATGATGCCTAATATCCACAGTACAGAAAAACTGAAATGTCATGAACTCCAAGGATTTTACAGTATGATTATTTTTAGGTTTGATACTAGACATTAATAAAGTTTCATCCCAGTAGTACCATTATTTGCAAATGGCAGAATTATCCACTTCCAGAAAACTGCAATCAGTAACTATGGATATGGTCCATAACTAATGGACTCTATATACAGGAAATAGAATCGCTGTAAAAAGCCTGACATAAAGAGAACTACCTACAGACTTATAACAAACTTTTTTTGCCTTACACTGAAACCAAAGAAAACTGGCTTTACACATAAACATGTAATTTGGACTAATAATTTTGTGAACAGCTCAATGTACAGCAGTGTTAATTGTACTCCTACAGTCTTGAGCTGCAAACTGTGTGATAGTTTCATCATATGTTTCAAAGTGTTTTGACAGTTTAGTATTTGATAGTCCCTTTTTCTATTATTGCTTTGTTTTACATAATAAATTTTTACCTGATGTCAGAAAATTCTGAGATTTGGATATGTATTTCTTATATAGAATAATTAGTGAGTTTCTATTAATTAAAAATTAAAATACTTACCCAAATTGTTCCTCAGGCAGCACAAACATATTCCTATTGAACAGATAAGAAACAAAATTATAATCTTAAATGCAGTAAGAGTATTTCTAGATACAATTGAATTCTCCCAGTACAAAAACATCCTCAGGAGGTAAAAATATCCTTATAAATTTTATGTGGTCTACATGGCCACATTTCTCTCTGTTTCCTTCCATCCAAGGAAAAGGAAATAGCAGTCCTATTTTCTAAGATTTTAAGGCCTTTTCTTCTAGAATTTTTGTTGCATTACCACAGAGAGAAGCATCTGGTCTGGAGATTTTTAGCTCCAATTGCCTACTTAAGCAGAAACCTGTCCTGTTTAGGGATAGCTGATGACTCTGCACACCACAATTTTGTGTTGTGCTGTTGACTGCAATTAAATATGGGCTCTGCCATAGCTGGCCATGTGTTTATGCTTAAGTATTTGCTGATAGTCATTAAATTTTTACACCATTTCCTGAGATTTTCAGCAGGAAAATGAGAGTCTATATTTATACCAATGTACTGCCATTGGCATTCAGCTTTTTACAATATCTTTACTTTTGAAATAGCTTCCAATTACTAGATTAATGTTGTGGTCTCTATTAGTCAATATGGTAGCTAGCCAAATTCACATTTTGTTGCTTTATTACTACCAATAGCCTTACCTGGTACCTGTTGTCTTCATAGAGAAAATGTGGCTGCTCCAAGACATTCTTTTGCGAGAACCTATATATTACCAAATTTTTGGATTATAATTTCTTGTAATTTGGTATACTTTTTATTTTCTCACTGGAATCACTACCATTAATTCTTAATTCAATTTTCCCCACAGATGATTTCCTCATCTCTAATTGCTTTAAGGTAATACTTGCTACCAGTGAATGTTGCAGTTGTCACCTACAGTTCTTGAGCTTGGACTCTTTCTAACATAAAAGTGTTCAGCTGGTTTCATTTTAGCTCAGATTTTTATGGCAAAGTTGCATATGAATTTTTAAGTAGTAATGTTATAACTCAGGGAAGTACTGATAAGAAAATGGTGCTTCTACTGTTTGTTGAACTACTTAAAAGTGTAACAAAAGATTTCCCCTTAATCGTTAATATCAGCAATCATCAGTAGTTTGTCTTACAAAGTTATTTTTCTTAGTTTCTAGCTGCTACAGAGTAGCACCTGAGTTAACAGGGTTACTTCATAGTCATTTCATAGTGACTTCAAAAAAATGTTGAGTACATGTTAGTGAACATTACAATACATTTAAAAATGTTTATTTTATACCTTTTTGACTTCATTTGAGTGTTTTCTGTCCTTTAAAATGTCTTATGGCAACTGGATTAAGAAATATTTTATATTGACCCCCACCACTGAAGCTGTAACGCTCTTTCTCAACCCATATCCTGTTGTTGACAGCAGAGAGGCTCTGGATTGAATGATGATTCCTGGCATTACACAGTGATGAACTTTTATATTTAAAATATATTTCACCTGCTACCAGTTGTGTCAAGGTTTGTTTTTTTCTAATGAACTGGCAAATTTGACTTCAGGATTTCCATTTAACTGGAAATGGTCATCATTTTCAGGACTGTATGTGAAAATGCTTACTTTATATCCTCAATCAGTATAAGGGTAGGAATAATCATTCTGGCATGGTCTGCACTGATCTCGTTGTTTTGCCAAATGCTTAGTCACAGAGGAAGCCCTTTGCAGCTCCTGCTTCACAGGAGTTCTTGGTGCAACAGTTCTGATTTTAACAACATCAAATTATCTCCAATTTGTTTTGTTTGATTTCCCTCTTGTGAGTGGCTCGGTGCTTCAGATAGCTCCATTTCTGTATGTTAACCCACAGCAGGAGGGCAGATGTCACAGGGTGACTTTACTACCTGTACTTTCTCCTCTCTGATAGAACTAGTTCACATGCCAGTTTTAAATAGCCTCCCCAAAATGTGTAATGGTCACCACCCACTGAGATCTAAGTCAGCCCTTGCTCACTTGGAGCTTGGCCAAAACTGCACTGCTGTGATGCAGAGCGTGTCACACTGCTTCTCCCTCTGATGTGGAAATGAAACTTTAACAGTCAGCAAATCTCCTTAATTTGAGTCTCTCAGTTGAGGAATATCAGTTGGAATCTTCACTTAAAATACAAGCAGCCAGCAATAACAGCAGAAAGCCCCTTTCTAGTTCTCAGTCTAATCCTTGTTTACACCTCCAAAGGTGTGCAAAGGCGAGGCTGCAGAGCAGTCGATGGAAGCAGTAATAACAGGAACAAGAAAATGCATTGCTCTTTAGTCCATTTTCAATGAACACACAGCATCTCCTTAAGTAGCCTCTCCAACTCCTCAAACCTTCAATGTACTATTCTGTATTCCTGAAACACTTATTGCTGTAGCTTTGAAAATGTAAAAAATCTTTTTAATATTTATGCTAATATATTGTTCACATCTAATATATATGATTCTTTAAATTCCTTAGATTTAACCAGATGTAGAGTCTTCTCACTGCATATTGTGTTGCAGTAAGAATGCATATTGCATTTATGCACACATGAACATGCATATTTATGTTAGATTAAATATGGGTAACATTTGGACATGATCTTATAGAGATATAATGAACTTCAAATTTTTCAGTGAACATGATTAGAAATAGAACACAGTGAGCTCTGATTACGAGTAGATGAAGAGACGCAGGGATAGATTAGAAGAGAGTCAGCAAGCTGGGAGTTGCAGTGATATTACTGCCAATTTGCAGGTTTGGTGGGACAGAGAGTATGAGAGGAATACTGATGGAGGCAAATGGAAAACTGATTCACCAGTTTCTTTCTTACCTTAATTGTCTCCAAAGGTAGTTCTTCTCCCTTTCCAGTGGAAGCATGTCTGAAAGAAAACAGCAACAAACAGAATATACCCTATATCACATACAGAAATAAATAGGTTGTCTACAGAAGTGGTTTGAAATGGGTGGCTTGCCAGGGTACATATCGTGACTGCTGCACCTCTTTGGAGACCCCTCATTTCACCAAGACCAGAAAGGCTGTAGGGAAGTGCATGATGCAGAGCTCATATATGTTGAACTGCTTCAAATATGCACCTTACATGTAGGCAGATGACCACAAAGTGGAGGTATAACTGCAAAACAAAAGTCTCCATTTAATCAGTTGTTTACTTTTTTTCTCTAAAGCAGACAGAGTCCCAGCAGAAGCAGCACTTGGGAATGCTTAGCATACTTTCAGAAGTGAACGCATACTCCTGAGAGAATATTTCCCATCTGCTCCAGGACAGATTTTAAACACCAGCTACAGAGTCCTTAAGTGTGCATTTTGAAGTTACCTTGCAGTACTTGCTATAAGCATTGCTGCTACCTGGCAAACCTTATTGTGATCAGCTATTTAACCCAGATACCAGAGAAATAAAACTGTTTGGCTAGAGTATAAACAGGTCTGTGCTCCCTCCTTACTGGAGGAATGATTAATAAAACAGTGATTTGCCTGAGACAGTATATGGACAGCTCATGTCAAAGCTATAATCAAAAACATGGTTCAACAGCCACCTAACACTGACAGAAAATGACTTTGATATTGCTGTGCCCTAAAGGAAATTAAAGAAAAAAAAACAAACTAGATATTTAGGACCCAATACTTGCTACTGTGAAGGATGTAGTCCTTTCTGAGTCAATAGGAAACCAACCAGCAGATTACTAAAAGAAAGCTTAATTTCACCCTTCACTTTGCCCCTGACTGGCCATGTCACAAAATCACATGTAAGGCTTCAGTTTGCTTATGCACAAAACAGAAATGGTGTTTAGAACACATGGCTGTTTCTTTTTTTTTTAACTTCACTCATCAAATTGGACAGTTAAAATAACTATTTACAACCATTTATGTTTCTTATTGTTTCCCTGATGCAATAAAAAATCTCCAGATTCATTTTGTTCAAAAATGTTTCATTTAATTTTGTATATTTTTCTTTAAATTCCAAGTTTTTGGAAACAGTCCCACAATATACAGCTTCTCATACACACAGTTTTCAGCAGAGGCAATTAGATGAACTGAGCTTGAATCCACAAACATTGTCAGTCCACCTAAATCTACATTTTAGGTGAAGAAAATATTTGGTTGAAAGGCTTTGAACAACTCTAATGCTTGTCTTTGCTCATGTCACAGAATTCTGGGGAGCTTGAATAAGTTTTGTGAAGACATCCTGAAAATTTTTTATTGAAATTATTATATGAATGTAAGGATTTTTTAACACGCAGGTTGTGACAAAATCTCCTGTATTCCCAAAACTTTGCAATAGCCTTCCTCAGAGCATGAAATTTTCACGCTGTAACTTAGCTATGCCAAAATTGGAATACTCTATTAAAAATATATTTTTTTATCCAAAGTTCTTATCAAACACAATTTGCATAGCGTGAAAGAAGGGTCTTGTTAACCAAGAACAGAATCATAGGGATGTTACTGTCTGGTGGCTCACCACAATACTTCAGAAAAAATAAACTTTTCAAGGAAACACTCAAAACAAAATTAGAAATTATATGTGTTTATATATATCTGTAGACAAGCAATTTTTATGGGGGTAAGTATTTCTGCCAATATTTTCTCATGCACTATTTTAAAATGATTTCATGTTGTTTTTACTGAGCTTTTATTGTCAAAAAACAGCTTTCATAACCAGACTGGGACCCTCCGTTCAGCATTTTTAGAGCAGTCAGGGGTGAGGGTATGGAACTCCCATGCCCACATTAATAAATTGCCATTTGCCTCTGCCCTGCTATCCATTGCTCCCTGTGCAGTAACATATCATATACTGATAGTAAATCAGATGCAGTATGTTTTCCTAATTTTAGTTTTGGACTAATCTATGTAATAGTAAAAACATCTGGTCTAGTTTTGCTTTTATTCTAATCTATACAGCAGGAACCTGATCACCAAGGGACCAGTGGAGTCACACAAGGTCAAGTTCTGTACCTGGATGAAGTTAATGTGGGATATATGTGAATAATAAGGAGTTGTTTTATTTTACGTTATACCATTTTTACAGGAGTAACAGTAATAATAAAACTTTGATATTATAGCAGATTTAAGCAATAAATTCCAGACAAGTGAGAAACACAGACTGTGATACAGTCAAGATACAAGAAAGCTGAGCAAAATCATTTTGGTGTGACATGGGCTAGCTCCTGGTACGGATTTTATGTTTATGGAGTTTATGTTATAAACAACATAATCTTGAAAAAAAAAGTAATGCTTGTGAGAATTTTGCTTGGTAGACCCATGGCAGGCCATGCATAATGGGTATCACTGTTACTACCACGTAAACTTCAACAAAGAAGTTACAGCATTTCTAATGGGAAGTTGCTTTTTGTTCTGTACTTAATATGCCAAGAGAACAACAGAAAGACAACTCTAGTGCCATGAAAAAATGAAAATTAAAAAAAAAAAAAATTCCTCACAGAATGTTTTCATTTCTGTTCTCACTTGGATTTTAGTGTTTTTTTTATCCAAAGTATATGTCAACATTTAGGAGAATTTTGATCAACTTGGTAGGAACTGTATTTTTAAATTCTGTTGCCCTTTCTCTGCTGTCAAAACAGCTAATTTACCACTTTGTTTCCTTTGTTTTATAAATCTGAGAGAATCTTGGGGTCATCCTGAGGCAACATAAGAGAATATAAAATAAAATGGTTATAGCCTGGGGGCAAAAAAAAGCCTTTCCCAAATCAACAGTATGTTAGGGGACTTCTGCTCCCTAAAGTAACATTAATGTTTATGCACTCCTAACTTAAAGTTCTTTTTCACTTGGCCTTAGGAAGAGTGCATAAACAGCAACATTGCTTTACTCAGAAGGAATTAATTATTGAAATCAGTTATTGTTTCTTACAGACTACTGCAATGCCTTGGTCTAAAAAAATAGTTGTTGTTTGCTGTCTTTGTGAAGGTGAAATCAAATAAATCAAAAAAAGCAGGTTTCAGGCATAAGATTTCTGCTCTCTTCTACCTCCATAGATTTTTTGGCTTTTACTGTACTTTATGCTGTGCTAGTAGGGGGAGATACTCACATTGGCTGCAGGTAGTAAAAAAGTTTTGCTTTGGCCAGCTACATTTTGAAATAGAGTCTATTTTTTATCACGCAAAGCCTGATGAAACAAGATTTGCTCTGTCTAGTATGACTTCAGCATTCAAAGGCTTGGAATCTGGAATAAAACACCGCACAGAACTCCAGTTGGGGTTGCATGGAAACGCAGTGGGAATAGGGGAGAGCTGTACACTGCAAGCTCTCTCATATGACAAAGGATGCCCCAGGCCAGGCATCCCGTCTCTGATTTATACCAGACCAGAATCTGGCCCTTTGTTTCTTACTAAGGTCACTGTTTTTCTTTCTTTGTTGTGATTAAAGGTATTTCTGTCTTATTTCTATTGCCGTAAAAACCCTTAGAGTGAAACAGAAAATTCTTTTTCCAGCTGTATTTTCTAACATATTCATGGCCACTGGGAAGACTATAAAGCAGCCATGATTTTCAAGTTTTCTCTCTAATCTAGGTTACACTACTGTCTTTTTAGTTACCACCCGGCTTATTTTTACTTCCCTAGAGTGCATGCCTGTCTAATGTTATGCTCTAGTCCTCACGCAAAACTTTTTCTGAATATCTAACTTTTCTGGAAAAGGTGACTCTACATGCAGAGACTGTTCCCAGAATGGGTATTTCCTGACACCTGAACATTAACTGTCTACGAGCAACACATGGTTTCTTCAGAGATATGTCAAAGAGGGCAACAGCCAGAACTTCCTGCAGTTACCAAAATACCTCTCTGAGTAATACTGGTTCAGGGTTTTTAGATTCCCTTAGAACTTGAACTTGCCACAAAGGACAAGAGGTAACAGCACACATGCTGCCTTGTAAAATTCAGGAGAAGCTCTGACCTCTCCTAACAGCTGTTCTTGCAACCTCAGGATGCTATGTGTTGATTTAACTGCTTTGACTTCACTGGACTTGATGATGGAGGAAACCTATTATATACCATACATGCTAACGACAATATATATTTTACTAATTATTTAGAAAATATGCTATTCAGTTTCATAGTATGGCCTAATGAGTTCAGAATCCTGAAATCTCAGAATTGACCACCTCTCTCAAGTGGTCTGATACATAAAATTTTACCTGAAAGGAAGTGATTTAAGTGCAAAGTCACATTTTATTCTCCACATCACCAGTGCTATGATTTTAGTGTATTAATGGTCTTTGCCATTTGTGAAATCACTGGTCTCTAAAATCAATAAGTATGCTCAGCTGCTTGCCATTACAATCAATCAGGACTACCCTTCTGGCTGACGTCATACCCAACTGTAAATATCAAGGAATCTGTCACCTGATTTTAATTGTGTTTTACCTTTCAGAACATAGGTTTCTACTCTATCACTGCAATGTAGAAGTCTTCTTAATTATTTCTGATATTTCCCAGTGGAATCGGGATTTCTTTAGGGGGAAGAAATGACTATCCACACTCCTGAGAGAACTAAGGACTAATATAAGATAAATGGTCTACAATTACTGATGTTTTAAAAATTAACATCACCAAACAAAATACTATATTATAAAGAAAGACTAGAGAAATATATTGGATATTACCACATGTTGTTTAGATATTAACTGGTGTAATTAGCAGATATTTCAGTACTTCAGTTTTGAAAATATGCAGGTCAGTTAGGCCCAGATATGAGTTATATTTATTTGGAATAAATTTGGAAAAAACTCATAAACCGACTTTTATGATTGTCTAATTGCTGTGTATATGAGACAAATGAGACAAATTCTGCTTCATTTATTTCATGATAAATGCAGAGAAATTAAAAATATTTCAGAGGAATTGATTTTCAACTCTAATGCCCAGAGGAGCTCTTCATTGCATACATGAAGAAGAAAAGAACAAAGATATTAAAATTAGCACATGTGGGACTTAATCCTCTCACTTTGACACAGGGAAATGCATATTATCTGTGAGAAAAAAATAGACATATGAAAGCATGTGTTTCTTGGAGACAGCAGAAAATGATAGGGCTCTTACTATTGCTAGGACCAGTGTAGTGGGTGGAATAATTGGTATTCCAGTCTCGCAAAAGCTTGTAAAGAACAAGGTCTCTGCTTATCCTTCCTCAATTCTTGGATTGCACTACCCAACTTTAGGATTTCTAACTGAACGAGAGCTATGCAGGATTCCTGCTTTATCCTGGCTCTAGGTGGTCTTTTATCCCCAACATTCATTAAATGAGTTCCTCTACTGGACTGAATCAGATGCTATTCTCCAAAAGGATGTGACATCATTGCTTTGACCGTATTCATACTAAAGCCTGATTTGCTGAAGGTTTCATTTCAGGTTTGAGTTTTTTTGCCAAGCATGGTTTTAAAGGACTTTATATTCTGTGTGGAGAGTTCTATATGATTCTTGTCATTTTTAGTTGCAGCAAACTTGGTATTCAAATAAGATGTCAGAGATAATTAAAGATGTAGACTCCCCAATAGCAAAAATATAGTTAATCTATTATTTATTATCTCCATATCAATGATACAAGAGGATCTCAAATAAATGAATTTGAATGACATATAATTGGATTTTGTTTAAGACTTCAGGGTAGTGTACTAGAAGTGTAGAACAATTTCCAATGAGTACAGCACCTTATTGTACTTTTCTGGAAGACTGCTGCAGTGCAGACTCCTTTCATAAAACCAAATCCCCCAAAATGATAAAAAAAAAGGTGAGTGGATGTGTTACTTGGGTTGTAAACTAACTAAAACTATTTAGTTTTAGTTACTAATTTTAGTTACTAAAAAACTAAAACTATTTAGTTTTAGTTACTATTTTTACTAGTTAGTAAAATCTAACTAAAAATTTGAATGAAAAGGAGTTAGAACTGTTACTTAACTGTAAAATTTATGTTTTCCCTGCTTGCCTTTTCATTTTGGAAGCTTCTAAAAATACTCTACCAATAACAGAAATATAGTCCAAAGCTTGTATACTGCAAATGTAGTTCTATGCCATAAAGGGGTAGATGAAGGTTTCTGGCTTTCATTGAAGCTCATAGAAAATAGTTCTCTGAGGTCACAAAAGTTATTCAGCAGATTTCAGCCTGTTTGTTCAAAGAGATGCCCTCACAGAGGCTGCAGAACCTTCCATACTTTAAGGACAGCAAAGCTCAATTTTCACTTTAGCGGGTATTTTTGATAGTGGATTTATATTTCAATTTTGCTTCACCTTGCTGTTGCATAAAAAGCTAATCTTGACCACCTCTTTGCCTTGCCCTTTCCCTTTACTCTGATTCTCCCATAGGGATTTAATCTTATTCCAGCTAATTAAAATGAAACCAAACCCGAATTGTCTTTCTGAAATAGCACCTTGGTTTATTAATGTCTTCAACTGGAGCTACCTAGATAATTCTATGGCAAATTGTAGTGCTTGCACACAAAGAGCTGTCTCTAGGGAAACTTTAGGTAGATAAGACATATTCCTTGAATGTGTTTCTCTTCAGAGACTAAGACACATGAAGAAATTCATTACTTGGGTTATGTGGTGGGTCATATTGATGACTCCATTTAAGTCAAATCACCCCATAGACTTTATAACAAATTCAAATGTCATTTTAAAAATTATTTCTCATTGAGCCATCTTTAAGTTAGGTTACCACTTGCCCAAAAGCTCATTTCAATACACTGTAATACTGTACACTGTATTAATTTCATCAACAGAGACTGTCCTGCATGAAAAATGTGTGCTTTTTCCCTTAAAGCAGCATACCTAGAATTATGCCAAGCCTCCCCAGTCCTGAGTGTGTTTGTTTCCAAGCTAAATGAACATGGAATAGAAATTTAATATTTTAATTTGCAATTGTTATTATTAACTGCTCAACATTAAGTACATGTATAGGCTTTTAGGGAATATTAAATATTTTTTACATTTCATGTTTTCCACATTTTTAATTTTTTTGTTGATCTTGTTTAGTTTATTATCTTCATTGGAATTGCTTTGCTTTCTCAATCACAGTAAGTAGATTGTTTTATTGTGTAGTTTAATTTTCTTGGGTCTTGAACAATGATTTTAACTGCTTACAGTTTTCCTACTATTTTTTGGTTTGTCGAAGGTGTTTGTTTTTTTCTTTAGTTGTTTGGGTTTTTGTTGTACTTCCTCCTTGGTTGCTTTGATAGAAAGATAAGAATTTCTTACAAAGTTCTCTTTTTATTGCAGTAAGAAGATCAGATGCCAAAAATATTTTAAAATTCCAGCCAACTGTGTCATATTGCTTCATTAGAATGTGTTAACTTGTAAGTAACTCTATGGACTTACAAACTTCCTCATGATTCATGTTTGTGTAAGAGAATGATATGCCAGTTGTTAAAATATATGTTGAGTTTTATTATCCTTGGTACACTGCTTCCAGCTGTATTGTGCTTTCTTAATTTCACAATGCTGGGCCCAGGTCCTCAAAACTCTCAGTGTACATGACTTTTGTTTATTCTAGAGTAAAAAGAGCAACAAAAGATCAACAAAACTGAAGATCTGCCCAGCTGAAAATAGTTTCAGTGGCCAGGAGCCAGTGCTTATGAAAAGGCTATATGCTCAGGCAAATACAGTGTTCATCACTTTCTCCATTTTTGGCAATAAGGATCAAACCAGAGGCAGTATTTAGATCAATAAAATTCATTAGATCCTATTGTTAAAAGTCCCCACAATTATATTAAACACAGTGTGCACATAATACTTTTAAATATGCTGCTGGTAATTTAATTGAGGCCTTGTATCTCTTCCATTATTTAAAAAAAAGAGAGAGAGAGAATCATAATTTGTCTTTGGATTTTTAGAACATCTATCATACTATTCTGTCACCTCTTTTCCAAAATATAGATTCTTCATCTGCCTAGTTTCTCTATACATGAAAACATAACTCTCTCAAGTGTACTGCTCTTTTATCTAGTTTTTTTCTATTGGCAATGTATCTCCCTTGATACCGGGGACCAGGACTTCTCATACTGTTCAAATGAAGTAGGTGTTTAAATACTCTGAGGTTTTGGGCTCTAGGCCATATACACTTACTCATTGTGTATCAAGGCAATGGAGTCAGAGTTTAATGATTTGCAGCAGTATAAATTTATTAAGAGCTTGAAGACAAAGGCCGATCTCCTTGAAACCAAGAGCTATCAGACTATGTCATGATAAATGTTATCTTCAGTCAATGCTTTTATATGAATTAAGTCTAGCATGTTGACTTGCATGTTTAAAGTTAAATCCAAAATAAGTGCTTTGTTGGACTGAGTCCCAGAAACCTGCCTTCTTGAAAGGGTCCACAGAGGACCCTTTCAGAGGACCCTTTCAGCAAAAGTCCACTGATAGTACAGGAAAAGCCTATACTTTGCAGTGAAACCCTGCCTACTCTGTCCTTGTCCCAGTGTATTCTGCTTTACAGTTTGGAAACTTTCCCAAAATATTTTCAGCAATTATTCAGATATTATTGCCTTAAATGCTCTGCCACCGTTATCCCTTTTGATTAGAAACTCTAGCTAGATATAGCTGACATCTTACTTTTACTCTTTCAATTTACAAGCCAATATTTGCCTTTGTCATCCTTTTGGTGCTTTAAATAAATATTTAGATGTTTTTTCTTTTAATTTAGAAATTTAATTTAATTTAGAAATTGAAATTATTTTCTTTCCCAAATACAAGCTCAGACACAAATTTGCTTCTAATCTTCCTTTCTGTACTGTATGTAAGATTCTTTTTGCTCTCATTGTCTCTTTGGGAACAGTATATTTTTTAAATATCTGAAACCAAGATTTTTTCAATGTAATCTTCAGGGTCAGAAATAGTGCAAAAAATTCTCCTGTTCTTGCAGGTTTTATAGCTCACCTGCCTGATGCAGTATAGAGTATCCCTCCCCAAAGATCTAACTGATATACGTTATAGGAGAAAACAAGGGCTAACCTAAAGATGTTCTTTCTCATTACTGCCAATACCTTTGAAAATTCACAAGGAATAATGCACCTGGTAAATCTAAAGACTAATATAGTTTGCTCTTTCAATGAGATATAGTGAAGTAACAAATCAACTTTTTAGGGTTAGAAGACTCTTGAGCTTTCTTTTTTTAATCAGACTATTGATTTTCTTCCAACCTTCATTGTCTACAACTTGATCACTGCCACTTTTCACCTTCATACAATAGGACACACTGCAGCCTGAATAAAATATCTTCATGTTCAAACAAACTCCAGGTAAAAATAATAATCTGCCAATATTGTTTCTGTTGGTGACCATCAGGTCCAGTATCACATCCCCTCTGGTGGGGCTGTCTGTACCTGCCTTAAGAAATTATCTTTGATAACTCCTGAGTCTCCTGGACTACCTACAACTTGCTGTGCTGCTTTTTCAACAGATGTTGGGGTGGTTGAAGTCGCCCAGCAGGATGAGAGCATCGTGATCACGATCGTTACTATAGCTGGAATAAGAAGGCGTCATCAGTAGACTCCCCTTGGTTGGGTGGCCCGTAGTGGACACCAACCACAAGGTTCCCTTTGTTGCCTCAGTCTCTTCTTCTTACCCATAGTATCTCAACCTGCTTGTGGCTATTCTTCAGAGGCAGCTCTTCATACTCTACCCTACTGTTGATGTAGAGGGCACCTCTGCCCCTCCTTCCTAGCATAATTCAGATAACTAGTGACATGTTGGAACCACTGTAACCATAAAGCTTATATGGAAAATAACTTTGGTAGAGAAAAATATATGTTTACAGTTCTTTTGGTACATCAGTTGGGCACCTTTATTATGAAGCAATGGAGAATCAGTACATGGTAATGAGATTCCTAGAAGACAGAAAGTGCCAATTTACACAAGGAAAAGAGAGAGATGAAAGGGAAGTGTGGTCTATTGAAAAAAATTCACATGCATTCATACAAAGAATACAGAGGGACTGTCAGCCTGCACTGATCAGCTTAGACAGATAGAAATTAATTATATTTTGTTTAAGAAGCTGTGTCTGCAGCCTTGGTCAATTTTAAAAAGCACATTAGAAGATTTTTCAAGCTGGCTTTCCAATTACCTTCGATGGCAGGCAAAGTGCTTTGAAACAGAATTTGTTTTAAATTGGTAAATGAAACCAATTCTGACTGACAGTGTTTTCAAAATTCATAACATGGTGTTACTGGTCAATGTAATTCTAAGGTGTACACCAAAAGAAGCTTTCTTTTCTTTCAAAGATCATGAAGATGGGGATATCAGGGAAAAACTGCAAAACATTATTATTTAAGGCAGACTGAATGAAGAAGTAGAAAAGAGGAAAGAGCTTGCCCAAGAGGAAAACAACTTTGCTTGCAAAATTAAATATGAGCCCTTCCAAGCAACAATGGAAAGTGCCTGCAAAATATACCACTTCTGACATTAGAAAATGTACTGTCCTGAGGTTCTTTATTGGACTTTGTGGTATGTGTGACACCCAGGAAAGTGTAAATCATCTGTCAGAATTGCTAAGCAACAGACTCCTGCCTTTGGGATGACTGTGCAGGGAATGATAGTGTAATGCTTTCCATCGTTTTTTTGTTGGTTGACCGGGTTGTCTTTTTTTGCTTGTAAGAAATTTCTATAATCAAACAAAATATTTCTGCTTCATCCATTTTGAAAATTTTATAATGACCTTTGTCTGAATTTAATACTCCGTAGGCTTATATATTGTAATAAAGCTCTATGTTTTATAAATATTATCAGAATTATAGCACCGATCCCTAGAAATTCTTGGGGTTCCCATACAGTGGTGTCAATGGAAAAGCTCAGAAAAATCCAAGAAATCATTATAAGAAAGTTCTTCAACAAAGTTTTAAGAAAACTTTCAAGTAACAGAACAGATAGTAGCCTATTTTTCACATGACAGGTTTTAATATATATATTTGTATTAAATACATATGGTGTGATTTGTTACTAAGTTGTGTTGCTATCACTGCCGCCTCTTCTTGAGCAAAGAGGGCAACAGCATTTCGTAGGAGGAGGCTATCTATCATATTTATATCATTTTAGATGCATATTCTGCAGTCTATAGCTGCTGCAATAAACCATGTTATAATTTAAACTTCATTGGGTTATTTTTTAAGAAGCAAAAAACTGAAACATAGACTATTTCCCAGTATTGAATGTAAGTATGTTGCACTCAATTCAGCAGCTGCCAATATGCTTCAACTTTTTTCACTTTGGTGGAAAATAGGCTGTCCACAGAAAGAATTTGTGAAGGGTCAGGGTGTAGAATTGAAATCTTCAATGCTGATGTCATTACCTATGAGTTCTCAATTGCTTTATTGGGCAAAAGGAAGCACCTCTCCAGCTGGAATTTATCGACACCAATTTTCCTCACTGTTCAAAGTACGCAGCTACTAAATAATTAAGGAGGCAAGTGCACATTGAAAAAAAAAATTAAAGTAACTGCTTCAGAACTGACCTTTGCTGTTCCTAAATGATACATTTTGGTGATCTTTTGATAAATGAGATCAACAGCATCATTAATGAATGCTCATTCTTCCACTCCCTGAAGAAATACCATTCACCATCCAGATTGTATTCTTTTAACTGGTGTGTAAGAAAGTAGTGTTTATGCTGATGCTGCTAGTTTTCCTTTAATCTTCCATACACTGATAAATAATCACTATTCATTCAAGGAGACATTACCACAGGAAAAAATAATAACACCACACTTAATCCCAAGTTTTCAGAAATCACAAGTAAGTTTCCAACCTTATGAGAATCACATAATTTTTTTAAAGCAATGTAATGGCATCAGGTAGATCTGTACTATGCATATATGATTTTAAAATTATCAGAAGACTGAAGTTTTAGGTGATATACACAATATCTATCAAATTAGATATTTATCCCTTACTCCTGGGACTAGGACTCAGGACTCCACTAACTCTTTCGTATTGTGTAGTGTAAATAATATAACTTTTTCCTACTCCTCCTCTCTTGTGGATATGCCTATATCCAGCAGTTCCTCACAGTTTCCTCTCACACATGCTTTCACTTGTGCACTCTATTTTGTGTTTTGTTTGCCCTTGCCATCGGCTTCCTATACCTGTCATATATTGTGCTTCTTGTCTTTATCTTTATATTACCTGTCATACTACAACTGTAATTAAGGTAGTCACAATTTCCCCTCAGTTTTCTTCTTCTGGATCATGCTTCCCTACACATTTCTTAGTGTCATTCCTCCACTTTTCTTCTGCTTACACTTCACTCCTCAAAGATGTGAGTAGACATAACGCTGATCACTATGCAACCTCTATCCTGATGGAAACAATACTAAGACAGTCTTAACTTCTATCTCCTCAGCTACAAGAAAACACATCATTAATATGGTAATAGTGTTAATATTAAATTAGAAAAACACTAGTGAGCATTCTATGGGCAAGTTCATAATTCATAATAGAGTCTAATGTTTACACCAACTTCTTTGTGTGTGATTCTCATGAAGAGGGAAGTTGTAAAGATCACTTATTTAATCTATTGAAATACTCAAATTTGAATTAAAATATTCACTGAAATTGAATGTGGAAACATGGAACAGTAACTGCTGAAAAAAGAATAGACAGATTTAAACAGGCCTTATTTCACAAAATCATTGTTTACTATGTTTTTGCAGTGTCTTACAACAATGTCTTACAACAATGACTCTAGTTGTATTACCATCACTGATTTAAATTTATGAACTTCATACTAGATAGTAACAAAAACGACTGAGGGACACATAACTAAGCAGTTCATTAAATCTTTATGTATCAGAAACACTATATTTCAGTCTTGATCCAGTCTTGTCCAAGACAATCTATAGATTAAGATGAAACAAGCCCTTTCATTTGTTAACTTCACAATTTCTTGCAAGGTGGCAACAAATATCAAGTGAGAATTGAAACCAGTGAGAGTTGCTCAATCTCCATTTTTCCTCAGTACTCCAAAACCTAGCACAGACACACCCTCTCCACGTCCTGTCTTCTCTGAACATCTAGCAAATATTTTAGTTTCAGGTTTCAAATTTCACAAAGACAAAATGAGTGTTTACAAAACCAGATGGAGTTTGCAGTATGGCACATCGTGACCATCAAATCATCAGGTGCCAACAAATACATTGAGAAAAAAATCCCAAGACTAATTATAAGGGAGACAGTTTATACTTACACACAGGTTTTTTTTATATCTAGCAAATTTGAAAAAATTGCATCACCGTGAATGGAAGTATAGTATAGATTTTTGTGCAAACTAGCTACATTTTTTCTAATTAAAATGAAAAATACATAGTTACAGAACCTTGGTTTACAAAAATGTGAAAGCACAAAAATTTCAGTAAATAAAGGTGAACATTCATTAAAAGAGTCATTCACAGTATTGAGTTCAGAGCTCAGTAAGTAAGGCACTTTGTGACAAGAAAACCAGGTTTGGATTTTCACCTTTCCACATTTAGACATAGTCACTTTATATTTAGACAGCCAATTAAGGGGAATTTTTGGATCTAGGGATTAGCAATCAGGTTCAGATTCTCATGACTGTAACAAAAGAACATCAGCATATTCCTCTAAACTTGCCTGTTTCATTATATTTTGCAAGCACAGTATGTGTCATTACTCTGATAAAAACCAAAATTAGCATTTCCTTTTGTCCTGTTCTCATTTCAGCTAGTAATACTTGCTCTTGCCAAAAGGCAACATAGCCTAATTAGTAAAGCACCATAGAAAGAGAGATGAGACATGTTTCTTACTTTAGACCAACCATTGAGCAGAATCTTGCTCATTTATTTCATTTGTGTTATCGTCTTCAACTGTGCAAGATGAGGAATTGCATGTTTGTACTGCATTACAGTACAAGCCTCAGAGATCATTAGAAATTCTACCATATTAGAAACAAACATGTTTTCCTGTAGCTTATGTAATTGTCTAACACATAACAACTTGTGGACTTACTTAGGAAGAAAAAGTCATTTGAATCAAGTATGTCTTTACTACAGTCCTTTCATATACAGAAATACCTGAAAAGTTTCTCTGAACACTGTAGAAACAGCAATAACTTATTTCCTTTCTTACAGTTTCTAAGAGAGATACCCAATGTTTCATTTGTGGTCTCTCATCTTTACCTGTTGGGCTTTCTAGGGCTTTGGGTTTTCTTTCTTGGGTAGACGAAAGTTGCAGCTAATCACTTCCCTAATTCCTGCATTTACTGTTGCTCCACAGTGAAATCTCCAAACTGGTACAGCTTAGCTCCTGATTCCTTAGGCATTTAGAGAGACGATTCTGTTGTATCCCTATCTTACTTCACAAAGTTGTACTTTCATTGTACATGCCCCATACCTAGAAACATTCAAGGTCAGGCTGGATGGGGCCTTTAACGACCTTTAAAGGCCTCTTCTGGCCCAAAGCATTCTATGATTCTATGATAAACAAACTTAGCTGCTTTTCCTTTTTTTTTTTTTTTTTTTTTAATATGGTTTAAAGCTAATATTGTTTTCAGCTTCAGTGACATCTGTCATGGCTTTTGGATCAAAGACATGCTTCAAGTCCACTATTAAAACCATCTCCCACAACTATAACAATCTTTTTTCTCTCTCTATTGTTAGAATACACAAAATGTTTTACTAAGACATGAACTTCCCCCAGATTTCTGTAGTTAAAAACACTAAAGTAACCTGGGGTAGTGAACACAACAGAGTGATGAACAGAAGTAACAGCATACTTCCCTGGGTTTTGACACTGTTCCGGTGCCTACTGAAAATTGCCAACAATTCTGAAACCCTGGAGAAAGGCCACAAGCATGATTTTTGAAAGTGCCTTACAAACGAAGATTCAGTGAGGTCAATCTAATTTGCTTATTAAAGTACGTGATTAAAGTTTAACTCGATGACCATTCTTTATCTATAGAAAAGTCTATATGGGAATCAGAAATTTAACATGAGCTTGCACGAATATGGTAAACAAGTATAAAAATAGTTAACATGTCAAATTTTAACTTAAATTCTAGCTTATAACAAATCATGTTTAATCAGAGTAGTTAACCATGGGAATTGTTTGTCAAGCTCATAAGTGGAGTCCTCATCATAGTAAATATTTTAGCCATGGTAGGATATTTTTCTATATATTTCATCCTAATTTATGCAATAATTAATTCTGGAAGGTCCTAAATCCCATATTATGCAGGAGGACAAATCAGATGATCTTAATATCTCTCTCTGGCTTTCAGAATACATTATCTAATTAACAGTTATTCTGAAACTGCGAAGAGTCTAAACACTTGTTTCCCTTAACAGCAGTTATACTAATTTCCCTTCTGAGTGCACATGTGGTTTTTTGAGTTGTTTTCATTACAAGCATAGATACCTAAAATGCACACTAGGGTTAATTTGCCCTTACGCTAGCAAAGTATAAGATTGAGGTTGTGCAAGCCTAAGCAAAGCAATTATTTGCTTCTTTTACAACAGACATAAAGACAACAGCAATTGGAGTAGGTGCATGAAACAATAAATAACTGTCTCTGATTTTAACATTTTTTTCCTTATCTCTGCCCATATTTCAAGACATGTATGCCCCCGTCGCGAATGTGACTGGCAAACTGGTAACAATGCACAAGAAGAAGACTGAGGTACTCAACAACTATTTTGTCTCTGTCTTCACTGGCAACCTCTCTTCCCATGCCTCTCGAGCGGATGGACTACAAGTCAGGGACTGGTTGAACATAGTGCCTCCCATTGCAAGAGAAGATCAGGTTCGTGACAATCTGAGCAACTTGAACATACATATAGGACACGATGAGATGCATCCCAGAGTCTGGAGGGAACTGGCTGACGTAGTTGTCAAGCCACTCTCCATGAATCGCGGCCAGCAGGTCAAGGGAGGTGATTCTGCCCCTCTACGCTGCTCTCATGAGACGTCACCTGTAGTACTGCGTCCAGCTCTGAAGTCCCCGGTACAAGAAGGACATGGAATCTGTATGTCCAGAGGAGGGCCACAAAAATGATCAGAGGAGTGGAACACCTCTCCTATGAAGAAAGGCTGAGAGAGTTGGGGTTGTTCAGCTTGGAGAAGAGAAGGCTCCAGGAAGACCTTCTAGTGGCCTTTCAGTACTTAAAGGGGACCTACAGGAAAGATGACAGACCTTTTAGCAGGGCCTGTTGATATAGGAGAAGAGGTAATGGATTTAAACTGAAAGAGGGTAGATTTGGACTAAGATATAAGGAAGATATCTTTTACAATGAGGGTGGTGAAGCACTGCAATGGGTCGCCCAGGTAAGTAATAGATGCGCCATCCCTGGAAACATTCAAGGCCAGGTTGGATAGGACACTGGGCAACGTGATGTAATTGAAGATGTCCCTGTTTGTTGCAGGGGAGGTCAGACTAGATGACCTTGAAAGGTCCCTTCCAACCAAAACTACTTCATGATTCTATTTACATTCTTCTAATACACTTGAAAAAATAATTTTCCAATAGTCTTGAGAAGACATTCAGACAGAAATTTGTTTGTCAGTGTGGTGTGTAATAATTAACTTGCAAGAATTCTTTTATGAAGAAATAATGGTAGAAGGGTAAGATATTTTTGGTTTACAGGATACTTATGGCTTAAAACCTGTAATACTTATTTATGATGTACAAAGAGGGGTTACAGGTATTTATTTCCTGTACAAAGCATTTCCTGTTCTTACCTTCAGGACCAAAGGAATGTCGTCTAATTTTTCCCACTTCACAGAAGAAAGAAGTGGAGGCTCTTTTAGAAATAATGAAAAAATTCCCTCTGAATTCCATGGGACTAGCTTTTTTCTAGCTGTCTTCATGCAAACTGCCTGATATTCCAAATGTTCCGAATTTTATTGGTGAAAAATACAATGGAAAGAAACAGGATGGAAAAACAAAGATTCTGAAGTTATTTTCCTACTTTGCCAATACATAAATTTTGAAAGAATATATTTTATGCAGAAAGATAAAAAAACAAATAAAAATTGTTGCTTGAAAGTCCTACAAATTGCATTCTTTGTGCATGCAATGGCTTATTATTTTACTAATTTTTCTTTTGATTGTAGCCAATGAGATATTTGTACACAAGTTTCAAAAGATACATCAGAAGACAACTTCTAGTGAACTATTATTTACAGTTTCACAAACAAAGTGAAAATGGTTTAATTGTTATATTTATAAATATAGAATATATATATCTATATATAGAGACACTATTCTCCAGTTTTACTAAGAGCCCTACACAGCTGTTGTTTTAATGTAGCAGATTGATTTTAAAGACACAATAAATTAACCCAGCCCCCATAAGTGCTCATTATTTTGTCACTGATACAACTTTTCTGAGATAAAAATTCAAAAAACATACAGTCTTGAGTCTGCAGCATTTTTGAGCTTTATTTTCAATGTGAAACATCAGTTTGATTATCAGAATGCAACAACTGTTTGATGTAATTTTTCTTTTTGGAAGGTTGCTTTTTTGAAAGCTGGGTCTGGCTAGATAATCCTTGAGTGTGACAACGGGGTTTTGATGCTAAAGGACAAGGAGAGAGAAAAGGTTGCAGTGCACGACTAAAGTCTGCATGTTATGATTTTTCTAAACAGATATAAATCATGCAATGAAGTGTCACTGAATGAGTAACACACATGCTTTTCATATCCAGTCAAACTTTAAGAGAATGAAATATGTTTGCTAGTATCAACTCGCCCCAGTAGACAGTAATCCACATCACAAGAAACACTTAATTGAGTCCATTTGGCAGTTGCTGCTCAGCAGGGGCCTTGTAATGAAATAACATGTAATAACATACCTCTCATCCCTAGAGACAGTGTCCCTGCAGGTCAAGGTTGGGGTCATTGCAAGGGCAAGGTCAGGTAGCTTATGCTCTAGCTGCTATTGCCACATCAAATTGCATTTTTTTTTTTTTTTTTAATGGAGTAAACTCATTTTATAGACTATTTTCTGGCTTCTCTCTAAAACACTTGTTTGCTCTGTCTCCCTGCAAACCCCCTGTCGTATTAGAGAAGGACATTATTACTGAAAATTAAATATCCTATGAAAATAGATTAATGTTTCATATTTGTTATCTATTAAACTAATCTTAATGGATGAGTCTATGATTTTTTGTAAATTACTACACAAAGACTCTTCCTGTCAGCAAAAAGAATTCTTATAAACTAAGCCACCAGTGTACATAAAAGGTGCTAAATACCTCACAAGAAATGCTGAGCACCTTGAGGATTTGAACATCGTGTTTCAAGAGACACAAAGAAAAGCTAGTGGAAGCAAACAAATTTTACATTTCTACTCCATGATACTACTGTATAGTAATAAAATATAGTTCAAACAAAACTGATAATTACAAAGAAAAAAATGTTTTTATTATTTGCTGTAATCAAACAACTAATAAAATATTTCAAGAAAGTAGTGTGGGGATCAGCAAATTAAAATTATAAAAGGGGGAATCTCTGCTTTCTGAAATTATATGGTCAATTATTAGCTCAGTCTTTCCCAGATGACACCTTATCATTGGGATTTTATGTTGGCATAAGTATTCAGAATGCCAGTTAAACTGAGGGGTCAGGCACATGCATAAATTTCTTCATAAAAGATTCTTCATAAAAAAAAAAAATTCTTCAAAAAGGTTGGACCAGATGATCCTTCAAGATCCCTTCCAATGAGCTGTTCTATGATTCTATGGTAAGAATTACAAGAACTCTTTCTCATTTGTGTAATTATAAGAGAAAGAGAAACTTAATCTGATTTTCTTTTCATGGACATGAGTTTCAAAAATTTGATGATAGGTGAATCTTAGATTTAAAAAGTGACAATTATGTACATAAAAATAAAATTACATCAATGAATTACTTAGATTTATATATATATTACATAATTTCCCCATGGAGATTGTGACTTTAACAGAATGGTTTAAGATCCACAATTGTGAATGACACTGCAGCACACCACAAATACAGATGTGCTCAATCTGGATATATTTTGAATGGGGTTTTGTTTCCAGATGCCTTTATTAGAACTATTTCCAATAGTGGTTACTATTTCTACTGCACATCAAGTCCAGCTTCCCTAAAGCTTGTGACATTATACATCTCTTGAAGAATTTTCCTCTCAGTTTCTGAAGTTTCCTAGAGCTTCTGATGTCACATTGAGTGGTTCCTTATTGAAAGAAATCAACAACTGATCAACAATCAACAAGTTAAAGAAGGAGTGTATCGTTATCTCTCTTCAGTAAAAGATATTTTTAAATGGGAGTTTATAGTAAAGAACCCCATTCATATTGTCTTGCTGACCTACTTAGAAAGGATATGGCTTGATCTACTTGACTTGTGGGCTAAGGAAGAGTAGTGAAGGGAAGTGTAACTGTTGATTTAGTAGTTTTGGCAGTAGGTAAGAAAAATAATTAAAGTTCTGATCTCCGCTTTTGAACTGTTTTTTGTTTCCTTTTTTTAATGCAAAAATGTTATAATGCAGAGCCTGTACACATTTCCAGAGACCTTGGTCTAGAAGTCCAGTTTGGCATTTTCCCAGATTGCTCTTAAGCACAAGCATCTAGAAATTACATCATAGAAATATGGAAATACCTAAAAATTCCTACTCTTCAAATAATGCAATAGAGAACTAAACACCTAACCTAATGTGGTCTAGATTCTCCCATGATGTCCTTACCTTTCCTATGCAATGCAGAAAATAACTAAATTAAGGCAGCCTTCAACTTTTCAAAAACTTCTTTTTTTTTCTCTTCATTGACTTTGTAAAGAGCTTTGGCAGTCATGTTACGTGGTCTGGATTGCCTACCTCTTTGAAAATGGGCATCTAAATTATCAGTAACAATATGCCTCAAGCAGGCATTTCCAGTCAGCAGAATGACTTCTACCCCTACTTTCCAGGCATAATATTATAGTTCTAAGAGATTTAACATAATTAATTACTTATTTTTAATACATAGCCGGGAACCGATTTTTTTTTTAACCTCTAAACTAACTCAGACAGTGCAGCCAGAAGCCTTGAATACTTTGTCAGATTTTTTTATTTGATGATATGCAAGCATCTGTGCCCTGCTTTTCTGTCAAGAAAGATTTTAGAAAGACATTATTTTATGGTATATACAAAGAACAGAATATATGTGTATACTGGTTGACTGGACACGACAAGCAACTGTGATAGTTCACTCAAGGAGATCAGCAACAGCTTAAAGAAACTAGCTGAAGGAGGAGTCACAGGTATTTTCAGTAGGTAACAAATATCGCCAGCATGAACAAATAGATACAGGCTTTGGTTTTGATATAGCAAAATAAAATAACTTAGGAAGGAGTTTTCCCTTTTTTCAGAATATAATCACGTTGTAAAGGGCTCAGATCATATTGTGTACAATTTGAAGAGCAGATCTTCTAAAAAAGAAGAGCTCTTCAGTGGAAAATGAATTTAAGTTATAATTTAGTGTCATTATTACACAGAAATGATAAAGACTAAATATGTACTGGTCAATAAGACATATGGACTATATCACATATTTTTCCTGTGCTATAACCATTCATAAAAAACCCCACCCTTATTGACACTTTGAAAATACAGTTCTCTGTTCACCATTTAGTTTGCAGGACTGTGTTGATTCAAGTGACCAGCAAGGTTAGGGTTAATAGAAGAGAATTATGCAGTTCTTGTCAGTTCCCTCCATCTCAGTAAAAATGTGTAACCATAGCCCAATTCTACCTTAGGATATAACTCTGGTTACATCTCAATTTATAGAAATAATTAGATCAAATTAGATCATGGAAAGTTTAATTAACCAGGCATAGTTTTGAATTAAAGTCCATTTTCTGTGGAAATTGGAAAAGGCCTAAGTAATTCAGTACTCATTATATCATGATTTAGCATCAAGTATCGTGTGGGCTGTAAGAATATATGAAAGAAGCAAAGAGGATGTCCACTCTCCAACTTGGGCTCTATTTAGTTGTCCTGTGGATCTCCTAAGAAAAAATAAGCAGATTTTGAATGCTGAAGGGAGTGTTTCAGTCTAGCTTTCAATAGGGCAAAAGTTTATTTGTTTCATTAACTAAGGTCTAAATGTCATGTCGTGGTTCTTTAACATACCTCCACCATAAAACACATTTAACATAATTCTTACTTTTATACTTGAAATATGCACATAATTTACTACTAATATGAAAGGGACCATTATGAAATATTTCACACAGTGCAACAGTGTCTAATTACATTAATTCTATTAGCATTCATTATGATAAATTAATTTGTATTAATGTGGATGTAATCTCATAATTTGATCAGAATTTGGAACTAATTAATTTCCACCTAATATAAAGAGTTATTTATTATACAAAGAGACTCCTTTGCTTCTGAAGTTGCTCTTGAACATAATTTACCATCCTGTGTGTTATACGATCTGTAAACTAGCACAAGAATCATCTCTAATACAACACTTGATCCAGCACAACCTCGTTTGTGCAAGTTCCAATACTCTGTAAGGCTCTGGGCTTCTTTATTACCTGTCTGAGTAGCTCTTTCACAGGTGAATAATTCAATACAAGTAAAACAGTAAATAAATTATTCTGTTTATCATGTCCAAAATTCTTTTTGGCCAACCAGAAAATCTGAAGATGTTATATGTATGTTTGAAGTCTCTAGCTATGGTGCTTTCATGGAAGATTTTTCATTGATGTAAATAAGTCTAGCAGCATTGATTTTAATGGAAATGTATATATTAAAGCTGCTAAGGATCAGATTCTATAATGTGTTTATGAAAATATGTTGAGAGAGATATTGTGGGACAGTTTTTACCACTCTAGCTTTTGTGCAGCAGTGCTCTAGGAATCAAATAGTTTCACTGAAATCAATACAACCTATTACAGATGAAGGCACAGCTCACCATGAGTAAGGGTCTGGCTACTAGGAAAGCAATATTGAGATTGCTTTCATTTTAATGACTGGGAAACTCTTTAAAACATCCATTCATGCTTTTGGGGGAAGTGAGTAATGTCCACTAAAGTTACAAGATTTATGAGGGATGTCCAATTCAATTTCATTAAGAAAAAACTTTAAAAAAGTTATTTCTCTGCCTTGAAGATGAAAACCATATGCAAGGAAAATTGTTTTTCCCAATTGATGCAGCTACTGAGAAACAATGTTTAAATAAGAAGTGTTATTTATTATTTATCCATTATATGCATAGAACTAACTAGCAGAATTTGCCTGTGTGATGACACGTGCTAGGGGTTGTTGTAAGGGAGTTTTTGTCAGTATTTCAGAATTGAAACAGCTTTTCGGACTCTTCAGACACATAAGTGACCTTAGATAATTATGCTAAAAATGCTCTAATTCAAGTCCCATATCAGCCTTAGGTCTTCTCCATATCTAGAAAGAGATGCCAGTTCCTTTCCCAGGACAAATCATAGTGCTCACCTTATACCTCTGAGATAACATGCTGAAAAGCTATATTGCCTAATTGCTGAACTGACCATGATAAGACATTGTTCTTATAGCTTCAGATATCTGAAGTGTGAAAAATACTTTCCAAATTTCTGATTGTTCTAAGATTAATTTAAAGCTCCATGATCCCAACTGTACCCTAAATTGAGCAATCTGATGTAGAGTCAATTGAAGATGCACATGTACACGCAAGTTCAGAATGTGGCTCTTTACTTTCTATGGCGTTGGCGTTGGAATGTACAATTCAGGTTGCACATAAAAACAGCCAAAAAGTTTATATTTAGCAGATGTTTAACGGATCATACATATGCTGGATCTATATCACATGTAATGGTAAAAAAATTTAGCCAATAAATTATTCAGTAAGGCTGAAATTCATGTTTTCCTACTTAAAAATAAAAAATAAAAACAGGCACAAGTATCTGCTTTGTGTTAAATGATGTTACTTTTATAATAAACACATCCTCAAAGCACACAAGAGTGGAGTACTTTTCTAAAATACATAGATATTTTTTTTTGGTACAGAAGATTGTGTTTACATTGGCCTAATATTGTTTCTCCTAATGTCAATGATAAATCTTCCTTTAACCTATATCACACCTAAAACACTGAACATATGGTAACATTCACCTTGACTAAGGCAGTTTTTTACCTGCGTTTGGCATAGTCTTCCTTTCATTTTAGAATAAATTGAAACTTGGAATTTTTTATTCCAATGTCTGATATTTTGTAATTAAATACAGTTTAAATTCTAAGTTTTTAACGTTCCAACAAGTTTCTCCCAAAAAGATTTGTTGATGAGCTTAACCCACTATCACTTTCACTTTGGTCACTCACTTCTAATTCATTTATCAAAATAGTCTGAGAATCATACCATCCAAACTATTAAATTGGACATTTCTCCCAACGTGATTTGAAGCTACCTCTAAATTTTCAAAATAGGAATTTATGCTTAATTTGAAAAAGCTCGTCTTCAAAATTGTCTGGAAATATCACTGAAGGAAATCTTTTGTAAGCTTTTGCTGATAAAACAATAAACTGGAATATTTTGCACATTCTGAAAAAACATTTTTGGTCTCAGTGGATACAGTTGCAGACATGACCATAAGCACACATTTTAACAGAAGGATCTCATCATATTGTGAAGTGGCAAAAAGAAATTTATGTGTGATCCCTTGGAAATGGATTAAATTGATTCTGAATAATGCAAAATTGATTTATTTGTACTACATATTTGCATCCAGTCATATACAAATTATATAGTCATATACAAATTATACACCAAAAAGGTAGTAAACTATCTTAAAACTTTTCATTAATTGCATTAAATATTTCTATATATACATGAAGTGTGTGTCAGTAGACAAATGTCAAAGGTTTAATTTCACGGAATTGAAATGCATGAGATGTAATTTACAGAAAGAAAACCGTAACTCTTCCATCCTGGATTTGTCTCTAAAAAAATGAAGCAGTAATTTCAGAAACACCTTCGGGAGTTAGGAAGAGAATTCCCACTATATTTTAGTGGGATTTGTGTCCATAACCACTTTAGCCACATCTGAAGATCTCAATCATAGATTAATTTTAGAATGAAATTTGTCTTGTGTGCACCTGGCCAGCACAAGACCTCTGCTGGAACGGCAGCAAGCTCCTTTGTACATAAGGCTTAGAACTGTCTGTATGGAAGTAGTCAAAATATGTGCAAGATATTAAACTATAGCAAATAATTAATTAATTAAAAATAATAAAAATAAAATATTTGATTGAAAAACAGAAGTAATTTCATTTTACGTGTTTTGGGGATATTTTTATAGGTTGTGATCTACCTTTGTAAATAAAATAGAGAACTAAGAAATTGTGGGTTTTATTTGATTTTCTTCTAATCATTTTATTTTATAATTAAAATGAAAATGCTGGACAAACTCAGAGATAGCTGAGCTGTATTTTGAAATTCAGGAAACTACTTCACACAGTGACTCTTCTATAATTTAATGTGGCAGTGCCACTGAGAGTGGATTAGACAGAGCTGCCAGCCTGAGCTGTTTTAAACAAATGGAAAATCATTAACAGTAATCTTTTGGATCTTTGTGCGCAGAGTAGCTACTGCTGGAAGGAGGGAAGACCAGAAGAAGAACTGTAGAGATCTGAGTAGGCAGATACTGCTAGATTAATGACTGACATTGTCAGAATGGCATGGGGATAGCTGCACTGGCTTCACAGGCTCACCCCGACTAGTGGGTGTTGCTATGGGTACCAGCTCAGAGTTGTCACATTAAAAAAATACAAGGTGAGGGGACAGGGAGAGACTGATGAACAGCAAAAGGAAATAAAGGATATATATACCATAACAATACGAAGAGACATTCTACGTACACAAGAAAAATGTTTCATGTTATGAAAAAAAAAGAAGTAACAAACAAGAACTGTTGGCTTCTCAAAAAAAACCCCAAACACCTCTAAAGAAAATAACGTAACCTAATTTATATGTTTGATTTAAATTTTTTATTTATTGTTTAAAGTCCAGGCAATGATAGAAATGACACTTATTAATCACAGCTTTATCTGACAACAGAAAATAGTTATTTGTAACATGAAATCATTATTCATAAATTTGTTATTATTTGGGTCCAGATGCAGTCTAGAAGAAAATAAATGTAATAAGCTGTTGTTATTCAACGCTGTAATTAAGCCTCAATTCAGCAAGTGATGTCACCATATCTAACTTTTCCCAGCATGAGCACGGGTCCTTTCAATTAGGTGCACTGTTTAAATCCTTGCTAAACTGTGTCTTATCTGAAGTAGTCTTCAGATATAACACAGGGGCATGTGATGTTTTTAATAACCTAGCCAAGAGGTGAATGTAAAGTGTGAGATATGGAACACCTCTGATTAAAAGGATTAGTCACAAGATACAGAAGGAAAAAAAAAAAAAAGAAAGAAAAAAAAAAGCAGGAAAACCCCCCCACACGAACAAACAAACAAAACTTCACTCTGGAGGCACTTTGTGCTAATATTTCCCAAAGGACATATAATATTTTTGTCATTTTCCTCTTTCCATGTTTGGCTTGTGCTTTGGCTAGGTAGAGATTTTAGTGAAGTCTTTAATTCCTTTAGATCTGGTGAAAGTTTGCATAACCTCCATGTTCAGTGAACTAATTGTGGTGACTTGTGTATTAGGAAGCTTCGGTAAGTGACAAAACATTCAGAACTGTTGGGGAAAAAAGTGGACATCAATGAGAATGTAAAGTACAGAGTATGTTACTGTTATCTTTATTAAGCTGAAGCATAAGATATATAGAAAGTTGTGCGGATTCTGTTTTGACTTTTTTTTTTTCACAGAAATAGATAATTTCTGTAGCATTAAACATTCATTGACAAAAATGCGAAGATCTGACTCACAGGAAAAATTTGATGTGATGGGAAATAAGGTATTTTAATCCTGATTTCTAGTGAGTTTGCTTGTGTGTTTCTCTAGCATTAAAAACTTTTGTAATGTTAAACTGATAAAGCAAACAGTTTTAAATAATGCTTGTATTATATATTTTCTATATTATATTTTTATGTATTTCTTAAATTTCTTTAAATTTAGCTGCTTTTAAAAAGTAAGCTGATCTTTCAATTTTATTTTAATTAAAAAGCTGTGTTAGATGTAATTTGCTATGAATAGATTTTAAAGACCTCCCATATTTAAAAAGCCTGAGTAGATTATGTGCTATATTACACTTTCAGATAATACAACCTTAAATTTGTCTTTGAACTACCTGACCCTATAAACAACCTTTCAGTTCAACTTTGTAAAAAGAGGCAAGTGGAAGCCAGAAAAAAAAAGTGTAGGAACTGAGAAAGGGTATATGAGATGCAACTGTATATTGCCAGCTGCTTCCCTCTTCCTTTAGACATATCCCAGTGAATGATTGATATTTCAGATAATCAGGAGGTTACATTTAAAGTTACACTATACTACTACGTGCAAATGCATTTTTGCTCAATTTTGTATTGTTTTTGGTGGGGACTTACCCAGTTTGTTGGAGACACTAAATGTTTGGCTGGCATTTTGCCATTTTTATTAATGTAAAACAGTATAACCCAGAGATAAAAATGTGGGTCTGATATGATAAGTAGTAACATCATCAAACTAGACAGATTCAAGTGAAGCAAAGGTTTAAATGGTTGCTTGACACCTTGGGTGCCCCAAAGTTCATTTGCAGTGTACTGATTCAAGTTCTGATCAGATTGACAGTGTTTAAATCTTCCTATTCCTATTATTTGATTGATGTCTCTGAAATAGTTTGCTGTCCTTTAGCTGAATATGTGTAATTGTAATATGAAATCATTTATCTCTGCTCTTCAAACTCACATTGTTGGCTGCAGTAAAATCAAATACAACATTCATTAACACTAATTCACTTCTGTCTGAAGTAGTATTTCTTACTAGAAAAATACATCAAGTGTATCAAAACAATTTTGTGTGACCACCAATAAATTCTGCTATGCAGACGTATATGGAAATTTTCCTTCTGATGTCTGTGCTATTGTATTTTATGAATCAAAAGGTGACTTCTGTCTTCAGGGCTTTCAGATTTACTTTTCATGAAAATTAAAATCCCATTCTCAAAAAAAAGCATGCACACTGCACAGAAACAAATAATGAGAATAATGATATGAACACAAGGGAAAAAGAAAGGAAGATTTTAGCATTTGGAGACCTACGTATCTACAGAATAAAATTGACTTTTTAGTTGCCTCTTCCTTTTCCAAAAATATTAAGTAGAAATTTGGTAAATTGTAAATAACTAATGAAATATTAGTTCATAATTAAAAGTCTGATTTCAACTAATCCACAAACTAATTTGTTATTATTTATTTACTATGGAGTATACTAAGCTATACTATACGCAAAAACGTGTAGGCACATAAGTGGAAGGTGGATTATGCAGCACTTACAGGTGATAGCTTTCTGTGGCAGAATATTTAACTGGTAGTTGCAAGACTGAAGAAATTGCTTCCAAAAACAATTTTTAAAATATACATTGTAACTCCTTGGGTAGCATCTATAATTCACAGATAGGGTCATCTGTATCCTAAATCTTTCATCAGAGAATCAAAATGTTGTCTTTCTTGAAAATAACAACATTTGCTCAAGCTTGAGTAAAATCGCTTTATACACAGCCCAAATTAGTCCTTCTCTGAAAAACAAACTGCACGTTTAGGATCACATGGTATTCTCAACAATCACAGTAAAATGAAGGTGATAACAGACAAATCCCTCCGGCTATTGCATCTTTTCCTTCTCCTCCTTCCTCAACACAGAGACCATATGATGGAACACGCAGAACCACAAATTACTGTAGTACGCGCTTCCTACTTAATAATGACATCCCATAAGTTAGCAAAAATCTGCCAACATCTGCAAGCTTCTCTGCACTGCTGTGAGCCAAAGTTAAAAATCATGTGTGACAGTGCTGTGGAAAATACAATTGATTCCATTCTGATTGTGTCAGTTCCAAACACAGACAATATTGATGATGCTGTACAGTAATCTTATTGGGCTTGGGCCCAACTGAACATTGGTCTTTGTCAACTCATTATTCCTCTATCAGAGGGATCTCACTAGATTGATCTTGCCAGAAGCTCTTGATGTGTCTCACAAATCACTGTTCTGCTGTTGGCAGGCAGATTCGAGTACTGCACAGTAATTGCTGTTTTTTTTTTCCTTTCCCCAGAAGGCAGTGACTACATATTGCAAGTCATTGTCATATGAGAGAATATAACTGTCCTAACAAGATAATGTAGTTAACTGTGCAGTCCCCGAACATGCCAAAAGATGTGGTCAAATCCTATATATGTTACCAAAAGAGAAAAATTATTTCAAAAGGTAAACTTTTTTTTTTTCCTTACCACTCCTTAAATAAATAACCTAACTTTTTAGTTTATCAATGTGAAAACAAGTTTGGATAATTTATATTATTTTAAACTGCAACCCAAACATGGAAAGATCTTGATAGGCCTCTTCCTATTTGTACATATAGAAACAAACCACATGTGAGTGTTTTCATAATCAATATTACACTGCAAACCTCAGACACAGACGTTTGAGTATCTGACAAGAAGTGATTATACCTTGGAATTTTCTTTCCCATTTTTATCCACAGGAAAGAAACCTGTTGGCTCCTAAATTCATTTGTCCCTCAGAAAGATCCCAGCAGATAAACTGTAGTCTTTGGCCTGGGTAAATGCTTTCCTTAAGATACTATCAACATATCCTCTGGCTAGTCTTAGAAGAACACAATGACAAAACCAAATCAAAACACTTGATGCGCTGAGTCGGATGATCTGGATAATAGCAAGAGTCTGTACTGGAGTTTCTCCAGGCAAGCTTTGGCATATGCTGCCTGAAGGATCCACTGGCAGCCAGCTTCATTCCTGCAGAGCAATCGGGGACGATAACAATGCTTGAACAGCAAAACTTAAGCAGTCAGCTCTGGCTTCTTCTTTCTCTCTCCTTGGATGACAGCTTTTCTGGGCAGGTACAGGGGCTGAGTAGCAGACAGAAGAAAATATGGCTGAAAAGAGCTGTGATTCCCAATTAGGGGGAATGGCTATAGAACTGAATAAAGAAGACTTGAGGGACTTGCACCTTACATTACCTTCCCCAATGTGAAGAAATTCAGCAAGGCTGTTAGAAACTAGTATTGGTAAAACCCTTACAAAAATCAAATAACATTTCATCTTTGAATAATACTAAGATCTCATCTCCTCATCTCAAATACTTATATGATCACTGACAAAAGTTATATAAAGGCCACGATGGCAGCATAAATGACACAGGTGATGAGAGTGTTTGAAGTTATGAGAACTGCAAAAGGATGCAAAGCCACAGTGACGGTTTTTACGTGACAGAGCCAAAGTTACTTGCGTAGGTGACAGGGAAATGTTTAAGAAAAGAAAGTATGAGATGATTCCAGCTATCAGCAGCATACAGAGGCAGCATAAGATTATTCTAAGTTGTTTGAGACAAAAATATGAAGTTCAAGGAAGAAACAAAGAACAGTGTAAATGCAGGGACAATGTTTTCCCCAGCAAGATGATAGCAAATAAATTGAAGACCTATTGAGAATTTATGTCATAAAGTTTCAGACCAGTAGGCCTGTTCACTTTAAAAAATGCCTGTAATTGTTTAAAGAAAGTGCCTATAAATATGAAATTTTTATAGTGGTTTTCCTTGGAGGCTTAGTGATTGGCAGAACACAATTTTTGATTTAGAGTAGGAGGAAAATGACAAAGCACTTTTAAAAATAAAATTTATATCAAACTGAAAGCAACAAAGTAAAATAAACCAAAATGTTTAAAAATCAAATTAAGTCTTTGAATAAAAGCCATGATCATGTGACATCTAGTGACTGAGTCCATTACATGATTCTGAGTGATGACTACTGGCAGAAATTAGCACATAGTTATCTACATACCCAGCATGAATACCATATGCAAATTTGTTGTTGAGTCTTTCCTCTGACCTCTGTTGTGTCTAAGGTGTTGACGCAAGTAATTCTAAATGTAGCAGAGCCAGCATCAGGAAGATTCCAAACCTAACCATGGAGTAAATGTAATTTTAATTTTAAATATTTTGCTTGGAACACTCATGAAGAACTTCTTTCACAACTTACCCATGTCTTTTTTAATAGTATAATACACACTTTAATCTTCAACCAGAAAGTGAGTAAATGGTAGTTTCTTTCAATACTATGGCCTAACAGGCTGTCTATTCAGGGCAAGTGAATGGAAGCTATTGCCTCAGGCATCTTAAAATGGCACCACATGCTTATTCTTAAGCACCTAAAGCCTTGCCAGGATGCTAAAGAGATAAGCTCTTCTGTTTGTGAGACTTACATTTATAGTCCTCATTAAATGAAATCCACCCAATTCTAATATTGGTAAAGTTGAATTTACTTAATTCTTAATAGAATTTGAAATGGAATGTAAAATGGAATGTAACCAAATTATTTTACCTTTCCTTTTTTTTTTTTTTTTATCATTCACAGTTAGCCTCACAGCAGGTTTACAAAATATAGGACTCAGAGCTTCTATCTGTGAGGGAGCCCACTCATATCCCAGACTCTGTGGTCTGGGTTGTTTATGCATTTCATATTATACACATCTCTTTCAAAAGCTTCCTTGTTCATTATAATGCACTGATGTCATTATAATGTAGATGTCCACTGTAAGTGCAGAAGAGCTCTGAGGTCCACCACAGGAATCAAAAGGAGATTGCTCTCTTAGGGACTGAGTTCTCAGCTCAGCTTTTTATCCTGATGGTACCATGCTGGTATAAAAACAGTGTAAGGAAACGGAGACTTAATCTCTTAAAATTTACAGTGTCCTCATGGTAAACATTTTATTTCAGATATTTCTAAAAGTTTCATAGTAAGAACATCAAGGCCTTATGGCAACTTAAATGCATGCTTTATTGTGCTATAATTTTGGTGGTATGATTTTACTTGTAACTTCAAGTAGACCTCTTGCACAAGAGAGAAAGACCATCTCAACGTGTATAGAGGGTGTCTGTTATTTACAACACTCAGGGAAGGGAAAACCTTATCAACTCCTGAAATTTTATCCTCTAACAAGTGAGCTAAAAGAATGATGATAGGTGTCAGCCTCATTAAGGTTCATCTGTAGGTTTTCTGTATAGGGCAACGATTAGAATCTAGCTAAACCCCAGACATGCCATTAATCTGATTTAATTCAGACAAAGATGAAACACTAATGGTGGTGTGATCAGATCATTATGAATGAAAAGGTGAAGATTCAGAAATAGGATAGTAACAGGAACATTGCTAAGCACTAGCAAATTTCCCTTACAGACATCCAGTCAGGAATATTTATATTTTTAGATCTGTGTGCTAAATATTAGTCACATTACAGCTAGTTAGTACACTTGGTACTTGAAGTCTAGAGAGACTAATCCGATTGATCGGATATTTTCATCCTTTGTTCCTTGCTTCGGTTACCTAATATTATATTTTTCCCTAAAACTTACAGCCTGTGTATCATGGTTGATGGTTTTATATTCTCTCAGGAAAACAAAACCAACAAACCCCCCCAAACAAACTGGAAAGGAGATACTTGCTGTATGTGTGAAAGCAGCCTCTGCCATGTACTTCTATTAATGACTACATATCTCTCTTTCTCTGGGGGTGTAGTGAATAGTGATGTGCAAATTTCTACAATTCAGATTAGCAGTATGTTTTATTTTTAAATTTTTGACTCCTAATTCTTCTCCTATTTCATGATAAAAACTGAGCAGAATGCTCTATAATGCAATAGTACAAACAGGATAATGAAATAGCTTCTTTGGTTTCTTAAACTATGCCTGAATATCAAAGCACCAGACGGGAATAACTAGTAGGCAACCACAAGCACACTTATGTTTAGACAGGACAGTCGTTAAAGTAACTAATGTTTTGAAAACACTATGGTATTTAGTAACCAGACATGGTTTTCAGCACTTGATTTTCTGTTATGGAAATAGACCAAGTACTTTGCTTTGCATTAATATCCATCACCACTCCTGTAAAATTCTAAGGGATTAAATTTTCAGAGCTGCTGAAAATCAATAACTTCATTTGTAACTGGAAGAGCTATGGATTTCTGAAAATCAGGGCCCTGTCTGCATTTGGCAATTCTGACTCGTGTGTGGCTTAGAGGTAGGAGGTGCTGTGTCTCCACCTTATATTTGTTGAATTTAACCTGTCTCAGAAAAAAAGGCAGACCAGTGTCTCTTCCTCTCCATTCAGATGAGAAGTATTCACATTCCCTGTATTGCTTTGGTAATTCAGGGTTAATTAATTACATTCCAGCTTGGCCGTTCAGTTTCTAGTTTCAAAAGAAAGTACACTGTATATGAATATCTCACTGTAAGATACACATACTTTTTTTAAAAAAGTAGGGCAAGGTAACACAGAATATAATCATTTATGAAAAATATAGGTAAAATAATGTGAAAATCAGATTCACATTATTTGACGAGAAAGCTATGATTCTTCAATACACAATGGTTCTAACATCAGTAGGAACTCTTCTTGTAAACTCTTGTATTATTAGTTTATCCAGCTGTGTCCCTGGCTGCAAGCATGTAGTATTAAAGGTGAGGCTGAAAACCGGCAATGTCAAGTTTCATAGTGAAAACTGGTTTATCTTTTACTAACAATCTTAGCAATGTGCAGTGACCTGCCCTTGGAGTAGTGGTTTAACAACCTTTGCCCAAGCACTCTGTGGCTCTTCTTATATCTTTAATAGTTTACTTGATGGACTATGAAGAACTGCCAGATGACAGTTCTATTTCATTTTTGTCACTGCATGGCTCTCCGTTTTTCTCGCAGTCTTTTTCTCAAGGGCACAATTCTGTAAGTCAATGTGGCAATGTTTGAGACGGGTATTGCTCTTTCAGCTACTGTATCTTGATGTGCAAGTCTCCGACATGTTGAGATTCCAGGCCTTCAGAAAAATAATATCATGTGGAATTTTATATATTCTCACGTCATTCCCACTGAAGATAAATGGACAATATGGGATGTAGATATTATACTAGGAAATTAGTAGAAAAGATAGTATAAACCACAATGATTATTAATGAATTATCTAGCAAAAGGTATCCCTTTATATACACTAGGAAAATGAGCTTACTCATAAAAACATCTGTGCCTTTGCTGACAATGCACAGAGGAGAGCAAATAAAAATGAAGAACAGAAAGTGTGAAAGGAGGAAACTGGACTGACTACACACTCCTGTCCAGTTTTTCAAAGAGCATCCAACATTTCATAAATTTCTCTGCATGACATACTACATGTACAAAAATCTATACTAACAGTTACAGCATAGGTTTGCATATATAAATGGATGAATTAAAAGTAGGTGTGTCTGTTTATATAAATGAATTTCCATTTATTTGTGCAAATCAGTAGATTTTACTCTTTGAGATGGTTTCAGGTGCATATGTTGTGAGAGCACATTTTGCTTTGCACATTTTTTGCTTTGTTGCATGTTTATTTCCATTTTGACTTTTAGGTTATGACTCATCACATGGAGACTCAAGCCTTGATAGCTAACTTCACGTCAACAGACATTTTATAACCACTTTGCAGTAAAATATGGTTTGTTAAGCACAGATACAGAAAAAATCATGTTTAATATATGCAATGGGATTCATAACACAACTGTTGATATTCTACAAAAATGGACAAAATTAAAGTGTTTTTTCTGTGATTAATTCCTTGTGATTACATCTATGTCAGCCTTATGCTATTAATTGGCCTCTGTCCTTATTTTAAGTTCAGTACTACTGAATCTCTCTCCTCATGAAGAGATGTGATGGGCACAGGTCTAGCCCATTCTCTGTTCCACACTGAGGTATCAGAGGAGTAAAACCAAGTCCCTTGTCGTTCATGTAGAACAGGAAGCACAGCAAGGAAGCACAGACTTTGGGACCGACACATTACAGTTTTCTCCTTGTGTCATATACAAAATGCTCTTTGAAAGTAGTTTTTTCATCACTTTTGGGGTCTTATATACAAAATGTCAGTGAAATGTCTGGGGCAACTTAAATTATTACGAGCAGTTTGTAAGCTCATCTTTTAGTTTCAGACCATGAGGAGAAAAACCTTATTTTTTAATATGGAAGTGTGGAGTCTGATGAAATCCTAGTTCTAGTCTGACTCTTAGGAACTGAGACTTGCATTGATAGTTTTGTGTCTATGTCTTTTTTTTATAAACTAGATACACTAACTAAACTAGCTAAGATATCTGTGGTTACACTATAAATGCAGATTTCTACTTTTATGGACAGCACACTCATTTTGTTCATCTCAATATTTTGTTTGTATAGTGCACGGGGCTCTGGGGCTGCTGATTTGGAGATAGCATTAACTGCATCATCAGTGTCATTGACATTGCTATTGTTATATTTTTAAAAATACTTTAAATAATCCTAAGTCTTATCCTCTCTGAGACTTTTTCTGATTTTCTTTCATGTACACTGGTCAGCACTTTCACTAGAGCCCACAGGTTTGATTTATACCTCATTAACCTCAGCAGGGTTTGGTTTGGATAGGGAATCCTACTTAAAAATGTAACACTGCGTCACACTAAAAATTTCTCTAGGTCTCTTTCTACAACTGTCAGTGGCTGTAACTAGATATGGGAACCAAGCAGACATAGTAATATGGCAGTATTATGGCAGACCACATATACTACAATATGTATTTATAGATTACAACAGTTTGTCCTAAGTTTGCCTAATTCTACTTTACCCCACTTATATCTTCATCAAAACAGAAAACCCTTGGCTTTCTGAATCAGTGCCGTGTATCTGATATTGTAAGTAGTACTACAAGCTGGCTTGTATGTCCTTTCAAGTAAAGTAGACACAATACCTTAGCTCTGAGATACCACTGATGCTTATGCTAATGATTTTGCTGATGGAAACTGTGCTTCTTAAGCAACCCAAAGTAAGCAGGAACACAGGATTAGAATTCAAAATGCTCTTGACAAAGAGGTGCTATTTTTTTTAAATAATAAAGTGAATGTCTTCAGAAGCACGAGGAGTTATTCTAGAATACTAGCTCATAAATACAAAATAGAGAATAAGCAACTATAAGAACTTTTTGCAGAAATAAATCTACTGTTTGTAGTTAGTCATAAACTGGTTTTATGAGTAGCACAGCAATACAAAAAGGGGAATGCCATAGAAAGTATTGCAGGACGTGAAATAATTCTAGGTTTGTAGTTAGTGCTAGCAGAACCCAGTTGGAATAGGACATGTTGTTTTGGTACCGCGGTCAAGTGATGAATCCATAGGACAGTCTAAAGGAGAGCAAGGAGAAGAATCAAAGATCTGGAAAGCATGGCCTATCACACCAAAGAGGAAAACAAAAGGAAGAATTTACTCTCTGTTGTCCATTGGAGAAAAGGAATTCACTTAAATTGCAGTACGGAGAGTCAGATTAGGTATTAGGAGCAATAGTCTTAAAGTAGAACACATCACTGTGAAAGGCAGCAGCATCCGTATGACTGGAACTTTCCAAGAGCACACTAGGCACACATCTCTAAGGAGCAACACAGGTTTAGCTGGTTCTGCTATGGGGCAGTAGAGAGGATTTGCTGGCTTTTTGATGTTTCTAACACAGAGATGCTATAAGGCTCATTGAACTTACTGTATCCTGACAAACCTAAATTTGTTAGAACCCCATTAAGCCAAATTTTCTGTTTGATTGTTTACTACAATAGTGCTAAGGGACTATCCAAGAACCCATATGCTGGGCAAACGAGTAATGCTGTTTTGCAATAGCACCAAATATTTTATCATTTTAGTGGATAGCATAGGTGTGGGATAGTGGAAAGAGCTGTAAAATATACTAGGAAACGCAGAGATAATTTGAAAACATTTATCTTTTAAAAACAATGTGTCCATTTTGATCACCTGCAAAACGTGATTGCCACAGTTCTAAGTGTTTTAGAGCAGATATCTGTATGGTACTGAACAACCACATCAGGAAGTGAAATTATTGTGTACAAATATCTAAATATCTATCGTTTGACACCAACTTCCTTGTTCGGCATTCACACAGCATCTTGGTTGGTGTTTCTGAACATTATCACAATAGAAATCACATATGAAATGCTGCAACTTTTGAAAGTGAATAGCAGTAAATCATAAAATAAGTACTTTAACAAGTAATTAAAATCACAAGATTTAGATGTTGAGGCTTGTTTGAGCAACTGTCCCTAACCTCAGGTGTGTGCCTGAAGGTTATGTAGAGCAGAAGTCTTAGGGAAAAGTCTTTCTTGGGAGATTTAATGTACTTCTGGCTTTACATTAGTCTTGAAAGCAGAATACAACTAATCAAGTTTTATTGCTTTTCCTGTCTTAATAGAAATTAATATTTTTAAAGCATTCATTGCTTTCTTGCCTGGCATGAGGCTTGATTCTTTCAAAAAATCACAAAAAATTACAATAGTGTTAGAAAGAATATCAGCTAAGCAAACAGCTGTAATCACTCTATCTAGCCGTTCTGCATTTTCTGAAATAGTATGAGGACCAGGTTCTCAAATAATATAACTTGACATGGATGTCATTTGTCTTGTAAGATCTATGCCAAATTACGCCAACTAAGGAACCTTCCTTATGTTTTGCAAATTATTATGGAAGAGGGAAGGGCTTAAGTGAGTTCTGCAATTAACTGATATGAAAGTTTAAAAAGAAATAAGGATGGTGGTCAGGTTGGCTTTTCATAGCCATCAATAAGAAATAGGTGATCAATTGCCCTATTGTCATTTTACTGCAATTGGCGGTGCTGTTGCTCACAAAACATGGTATGTGACACCTGTCATGTTGATCTGCTGTGGCAGTTACATGAGGAAGAACAAGAAAGTATTAGCATAACATTTCCAACACGTATTCGACTTTGGAAATTTACAGCTGAAATATGTGGGTCATAGCTCACAGTCGCTTGAATGTTTTACATATCCCCAAGATGTTTGGAAGTCATATACATTCCTCAAACTGGTATTTTTAATATATTTGACAGTCTCAAATCTGCTGTGGATGGGATAACATTTAACATGCACAATGTGAAAATACATATTCATAATACCCAATCTAAAGTATTATAATTTTAGTTTATTCGTGTCTGTGAGAACATGGCAGGTGAAAGATAGATAGAGGAGGTTAAGTGATGTTCTTCTAGATTTGCTGTGATGTGTAATATAAAAGAGACCCATTAAATTATATAACTTATTTATGGAGAAGGAGAAGTAGCCCCTATGGATTGTCAAATACCATACAAAATATCGCCAAACATAGAAATGTGTTCTTGCTAATAGGTCTATTGTTTGTCTGGGATCAAGAGGTAAAATAGATACTCAAAAGATATTTAATGTGTCTCTATATTTTGAAGCCATTTTCTGGGTTAAATATTTATTTATTTAATAAAATAGTACTTTGTTATATTTTTATGTGATTCAAATAATTTTAAAGGTAAAAATATATGCAAAATATGTGGTCAGCCTGTCAGTTTGCAGCAAAACATTAAAATAGCTTTTGGATTATGAATTATATGTACAAAGCTGTTAGGGTTTTATAACTTGTGTTCCTTTAATGAATAACCAAACCACTGTTAGTTAAACTATTGGGAAGCACTTCACAGCATAAAAGTGCAGCATAACTGGCAATATTAGATGCTCTTTAGTTCGGAGACATCAACCATTCCACCACTTGTAGAATTTGTCCCCACTTGCCTTTCCTAGAAATGGTGTAACCATATCAGAAAAACGAAAAAAAAGCAAAAGACAGAAAACATTTGGGCAGTATAAGGTAATTTACACTGCTTTGGTCTTCAGCGTGTGCAAAAGGAGACTTTAATTTCCAAAACTACTCATCCAACATATTTATTAGAAAGAAAAACTCAGACTAACAGGGCTAATCAGAAAACAACTTGTTCACAAGATAAAGCATAAATCACAACTACTTAATGAAGAAAAATCTTAATTTTTTGTATTTATTGACCAAACACTTATTGTTTTTAGTTTATTGACTTTGGTTTATTTAATTTTTTATATAAAAGATATTTTTCATATTTGAAATGACCAGTGTCTTAAAAGATCAAGTCTGACTCTAAATGATCATGATCTAAGAAGAAAATATCATAAAGAATTAGAATTTATGTAAGACACCATGCAGTTATTTCATAATCACCTATTTGCAGGCGCAAACACCATCCCAGCTTTTGCAACTGCTCTACACCTAGGACATGCATTGCACTTGGTAATACTAAAGAAAAGGTCTCGGATCACCTAACTCCACACTGCCTCATGAAATATGGGTTTCTCCACATATAACATTCAGTTTCCTCTGGCAGAACCAGAAGTCTGGGCTTACAATTGTACTGGTAAAATAATTCTGACTTTGTTTGGCATTCTTAGAAGCAGTCAAACATAGAAGATGAAGGTTTGTGATTCATCTCCTAATGTCCAAATTTCTTTTGCAATTCAGCTGAAAAGTGGCATTGGACATTAAAGCCTATATATTACACAATATTGGACTTGCTGGCATTATACATTTAAATTTTATGGGCTTATAGCTTTATGAGGGCGATGGTGAAAAAAATCCTGTCTTTTCATCTACCTGTGATCCTGACTTGTGCATTCCTGAAGCTTGACCCAGAATCCAGTTCCGATCTGTCACTAAGTCCAGTGTGGAACTTCACCAGTGCCTGCCAGTGACATCTTCTGGGAGCTTGATATGGTTTGTATGGTTTGTTTTTGATATTTGTATATATTGTATATATTGCATATATTGTATTGTACCTATTTAAAGATTTCCTTTTAATTTTTATTTTATTATTAATATTGCATTAAAGTAGTTCATTTTTTTTCTAAACTCATAGCTCTTTTTATGTCTCTCCTTCCTTTCCATGAAGTGAGAGGTCAGGGAGAGCATCTGTCGTTTTGTCATTCCCCAACCCATCCCAAACTGCAACAAGGTATTTTATTGTAAAATTATGATTCTTGCATTCTGACATTGTTGCTATTATGCCCTTGCTTTAGGGCGTACTCTCATGGTATGACTTAGCCTTAACTTCAGTGTTAGGTCTGATGTTGAGTTTTCCACTGCCTTTACATGATTCCATCTAGCTGCCTTCCCTCCCACCCCCCCACCCCCTCTTAGATTTGTACTTAATTCACCTGTGCAATTTCACTTCTTTGCATGTGTGATACCTGTGTAACCTCCACACGTTAAGGTTGTACACGCCTCAGCTTTGTGGAGGAGATATTTTTAATTTCCCTGTTGTTTGTCATGCTTAAGACTTCTGCCCATGAAATTGTCCTTGTTTTTTTATTTTATTTATTTTATACAAGATATGAGAAAGAAATCATTTCCATGAGCCTTTAATCCCACTTTCTTGATAATAACGTTTTTTGACGTGCTCTTTGAGTGAATGATTTGCAGAAGGGAGAGTATAGATCAGTAAATAGCTCATTCATATTACTGATCAAGCTGTTTCCTAGTGTAAAAAAAAAGTAGATAAAAGAAAATTTTGCTAATACTTCCCATTGTTCAGCATTGCTTTCCTGTATTTTTTTTTCTGTTTAACCTCTATATATCCTCTTTGTATGCTCTGTGTCCAGAAAAAAAAACCCAAACAACCCAATAAAATACTTAAAATGGTTATTTATATAAAACCTTTATCTTTCTGTCTAGAATTCAGCTCAACTGAAAAAGCTTTCCTTGAGCCTCACCAGAAGAAACAAATTTGCTTTGTTTACCTGCACACTTTCTGTGTGAAAACATAAGTAAATCTTTTCTTCTCCATCTGCAGTTCTGTAAGTCCCTATAAAATGCTGGCAGAGTAGCAGAGTAGCAGAGTCACATGAGCAGTTGCTCAGTTACTTGGGCACCATCCTGAAACTGCTTTAGGCAAGGGCTACAACAAGAATTGTGGTGTCATAAGCATGGTACAAAAACTTTTGCTGATTGTTAGAGGCATTGCTTGAACAAGCTGCTTGCTTTTCTAACCTAACTGGAAGCAAAGTAAACACGATGGTGAACTGTTTAAATCTTCAAAGCAGAAAATTTCAGCTGAAAACTTTCAAAATGTTGCTGTTCAGGTAGTGGGGTATTCCCAGTGAGGCACTCATTTACTTAAAAAAAAAAAAAGTGGAAGCGGAAGGCTATTTTTCTCCCTCCTCTGTATTTAAAGCCTTCCAATAATATTTCTGTTTCACCACTACTTGAAGTTTTATTGCATACATGGCGTCTGCTGGCAAGTTGGAATGAAACTCCGAGACACCAGAAGAGAACCAGACCTTCTTTAGTGTCTGAAAGCCAGCTCCAAATGACTGAGCAAACATCCCATTGTACACACAGGGTCCCTGGTGAGAAACCCAGCTCCAGGAGAGAGTCCTTCCCACTGCAAGGTTTTGTAGGGAAATTTATGAGCCTGTCATTATATCAGTTGAAAGGGTTTCCGTTTTTGGCCTGATGCTGTGAGTTTAATATCTAAAGTTTTCGAAGGGAAGTGATTTGTTTCATTTCGCTTAGGCCTTTATGTGGCTGAATTATATTTCAGTAATCCCCAGTATCCATAGCTACAGTACTTTCCCACTGACACAGCAACACTTCCTGATGAAGTTTCCCCATAACTCAGCCAGCAAGCTTGTCTTAACTCCAGCTTCTGTTTCTCCAGTTAAAGCTAATTGCACTTATACAGCACCGACCGGGCTTTCCACTTCCTCCTTTTCTTGGGGTGCACAATTGCCAAGAAGATCTATATCTGCCAGAAAAGAAAAAGAAATCCTGAAAGTTGGTGCCAATTAACAAAACACATGAGTACCCGGCAGATCAAACCTGCTCTTACTCACCAGAAAGGTGGTGTAGGAGTAAATAAAGGGCAGCGCTTAACCACAGGCAGAAGGGGAGGGCATATTGTTTCACCAAGGAATGCATTTCTTCTTTGCCTTCCTGAGTAAGACCATGCACTTTCGCCCCTTCAGACCCTGCCCACAGTGCCTAATTAATTCACATCAATTTTGAAAGAATACATGATTAGCTGTCCTAAGGCTAAGCAGTAGCATATTGAGTCACACGCTAGAAGGCCTAGTTTGGGCACTGGCTCAGGATGGCAGGATCCTTGCCAACATAAGAAGCTAAATTGGTTGCAGGGCAGGGGGTGGGGGGCTTGCCAACTAACTGCCTCGCCTCATGGCACCATCTGCCAATTTGTAGACTGATGTTGGCATCAGATCTGAAAGAGTCACTTATCCACTTGTACAACTATAGGCCACAAGAGTGAAAGGAGAAACGTTTGAAAATAAGGAGGAAGTTGACTAAAAAGCGCATCTCGTCTAGCACAATGCCTGTCAAGTTGCTGCCTACAATACTTTATCATAAGATATGGTTATTTCTTAAAAAATAGAGAAACAAATCCATGATTATCATACCTCCATGTCTCAGATTGAAAAGAACCTAAGGTTAATGCTCCCAGATGTAAAGAGTTACCTGTTTCACACATATACTAAATCTAAAATCCCTCCAATCTTATCCTCTGTGAGGTAGCTTCCAAAACCTAAAAAGAATTCTTTGCTTCTATAGTCTACTTCAGGCCTTCAAAAGTAGTCAGAAAAGTAGAAAAACAGGATTAAAAGACTATAAATTGATTTTAAAGTTACTTTAGGGGTAACATGGATAAGAACCAGGTGTTTCCTGAAGGATATTGTGTTCTTTGAAACCACTCCTTCTCTTAAGGCCTACCTCAATTCAACATTATGTCAACAGTACTCTAGCAGCTTGCACCTGACCTGTAATCCTTCATTCTTTTCCATCTAACAAGAAAAACAAGAAAACTGAACCAAGGATTTTTAGATGCTCATTTCTGTGCAATGATTTGTATCTTAGGTTCAATTCAACCCAGTAATGGTGAGAGATCTATAAATGTTGATGGCAGACAAGGTCATATACTATTAAAAGGACAAGGTACTCACAAAGACGTAACATTAGTAATTGTTTCATTGTTTAGGTGCTCCATTTGTTTCTAGATGTGGTTCTGACCTTGACTTCATCTACAAAGCTTTTAAGTTCTGACCTGGAAATCTGAGAGACCCATTTTTGCTTTGTAGCCCATATGGAATAATGTCAGCAAAAGAGGGGAATCACGGGAGTGAAAAGAGAGCCTGCAGGAGTCTAAAATAATATAACATCACAGAAAACTTATTTGCTTGCAATTTCTTATCGCAGAAGGTCAACATGAGCCCTGTTTGACTTTTTTGGAATTCTGTGCAAGATCCATTTAGTTGCATAAATATATTAGCTTGAGATCAGCAAGTCCTACCACCCTAAAAATTTTCCCTAAAATAAAAAGAACTATGAAATCCAATCTAAAAGAGACGAAACATATTGCACCTCCTTCCCCTTTCCTGAAAAATCCTGTGGTTTTATACAATTAAATTTCTAAGTTTTGATTACTGAAATGTCCTGGTTGCATTCTCAGGGTGTATGCAGGAAGATGAGCTCCAGTACTCCCTTGGAGTCTGCACTTGCAGGACTGCTTAACAGTGGCAACTTCAGTCACATGAGGATCCCACCAAGGAAAAGAACACCTTCCCTCATGTGGAATCACTGCAAGAGGTCTGCACCAGCTCGTGATGGGAGGCTACACAGCTCATATTTCTACTTGACACCTTGTTCATAAATTGGCCCCTAGAGGCCATGGGTAACTGTCTTAAACTAGAGCAGTCTAGAGCAAAGTGCCTGAGGCTGCTTCAGTTCCCAGCCCGGCTGATCTGGCACTAGGAAAGTACTAAGATTACAGAAAAACAAACCCACTTCTGTACAATCCCCACCCTGCAGTGAGTGCTGAAATAAGCACGCAAAACTCAGTGAAGGATTTTGGAAAGACAGATAAACAGACCTCCAGAGCAATATTTATTGCTCATTTTGTTTCTTTTAATGATTTTTATACATGATAATGTAACCACAAAAGCACAAAAGTGCTTATATACCTTGTATTCTTGAGGTCCTACTGTCTGCTGTCCCCCAGTTCACTTGTATTTTGTGTATGTTCTGTCCTGAGCACACACCAAGTATATTATTTATTAATTATTTTTTTTCCTGTGTTTTAAGCTACACTTTACCTGCACATATTTAGTATGCCAGTTGCAGCTTGTAGGCATCTATAGTGTCCTTGGAGGATTCCCGTTTTCTTTTCAGGGTATTACATTAGACCTATTAAATCATTTTCAAAAGACATTCAAAAACGGTATAGATCAGGGTGGGAAAAGGCATGCAGCCTCTTTAATAGTAAATGATAAGTATTAATATTTAATGGACTAAAAGATACATCTTGGTTTATGTTGCTGCTTACAGGAAAATGGGTGATGTTAATCTGCACTGAGCTACTTAAAGAACAGTCAAAGTGGTGAAAAGTACAAAAATACGATGTGGTGAAATACCACAACTCAAATGTGTCTTGTTGCTAAATCTGGTAGAACAAATAGAATATTTTTTTTCCAGATTTATAAAAAAGTTTAGAGGAGCCACAAAAACATGTCTGAGTTTGGGTAAAAGTGTCTGTCATTAAGGTGACAGGATCAAAACAGCAAGATATAAGCCATTATATCTCATTCCAGAGGACATTAGAAAGTTATTTAAGTGAAAATTCTTACAATTAGGAGACAGGAACTTTCACTAATGTGATTATTTTGGCAAACAGTGTTCAGCAGGAAAATCTTACTGTCAATATTTTTATATTCAAACCGAACGGATGAAAATAAACTTAGCGGACTAAATGGGAAGTCAGGGAGAAAACAGAAACGTGGAAGCAAACAGGTTATGGTGTAACGAAGGTGTGAATGTGACCCAAGAAGACCAAGAAGAAACTTAGTATAAGCAGCCACAAAGCACCCTTCACACAGCTCTTCTGCGCCTACCAATTGCAGCACATATGGTCCTTTTGCAGAGGGTCTCAGAACAGCGGGTTAGTTTACATACCATATGTATGCAATTGGTAAGCACAACGGGGTTGCGTTAAGGTTATTGCATCTGCCCTAATTCGGAATTCCCTTGTATTTTTAGGTTTATGTCGGACAGTAATGTTATTTTAACAGCTTTTGTGTTAAATTTCACATGTTTTTTTAAACAACATTATAGCTTCCTTTATTTTCTTTTTATTAATTTTGACTTTGTAATAGGGTCTCTGGAGACTTAAAATTGAAACACGTTGCAGAACGATGGCTGTTAGAACTTCCATACTACCAGGAATGATTATCAGCTAAACCCCGTGCTGTCTGACTGCTATCTGTTTAACTGAGTACTCAGTATTTCACATTTCCAGTGTTTTCAGAGTGTGTGTGATCTGTGGATTATGTACAAACAAACTTTTGGAAATATATTTTTTTTCTGAATATCTATCAGAGATAGAGATTGTCTATGAGAGTTCAGTAATATGAAAGCAAGCAGTTTAGGTTCATCAATGTGGTCACTAATTATATCTATTTTGTACAAAATGAAGCCTTTACAATCAAGTTGGATATTTTACAATAACATCAAAAATTCATCTTCTACCGGCATTTTCAACAGCTACCTAAAATATTAATGGCAAATAATCTTATGTGGAGCTTAGGAAAAAATACTTAAGAGATATGGACAACATTAAAAGTTATTTTTGCAAAAAATTCATAACAATGTGGAGGATTTAGCACTATTTTTTCTATTTTGTAATCAGAATTCATGTAAAGAAAATTAAATTGTCTGGAAAGAAGGGTTTAATAGTCTCTAATGTATAGACAAATTTTCTGCTATAAATAAATCTGTTGCTTCACTTATTTTTATCCACCACCACACACAGGAGACAAATAGTGCTCTAATATGCAGATTGCAAGGTGAAGTATACTTCAAACAATAACTTGTAGCACTTACTGGAACAGTTTAAGCATCGGTTCACCTCTGACTTCCTAGTGCCAGGATTAATAGTGTCTGGCAATTGCATCAATATGGTGAAAGCAACGGGAGATGGCAAGCGCATTCACCTAACACATCTCAAGCATACCTTAAACTCTTTTGTAAATGCCTTTTATGGCAGATAAACAATGGAAAATTACTATCCTTGCACCGAAAAGCTGTGGTTACTTCACCTTCCTTCCAAAGAGAGTGAAATCCTGCAAAGTTTAATACAGAACAGTAGCGTAGTTTTTTAAAAGGAAAAGTAAGAAATAATCAGACAGTGAAATTCCATAGCTTGTGATGACAGGCTAGAAAGCTACTGGAGCTGGGAAATACAGTGCAGGTGAAAAACACCCTTGAGAACGTACCACAGCATATGTGAACGGAAAAAGCACTGGGACTTGCCTGCTAATCAGGTCATCTGCTCTTCTGAGATTGCAATCTATGCAAAGGAGTCTTTCCCAGATGGCATAGTTTCTCATATTCATACCTGGAGGAAATTAGGTAGGAGTTTGATTATTTAAATTACAGCTGCACGTATAATTTATATAAGCATCATCAACAGACCTAGATATTTTATTTTAATCCAGAAATTATAGAAACTTATATCAAAGGCAAGAGGTAATTATCTAGGGTCTAAGTCGTAATTTTCTGTGAAATCTAAAAACAAAGATCATCTCTTCTGTTGGGTGAGCAAGCATTCCTGAATGTGGGAAGAAAATCTTGGAGTCAGTGAGGAGTATATTGTAAGTTTAAATGGAAGTATCTTTAATTCCAAAACTTTGAAATCCTTAGAGTTCAAAAACTTGCACAGTAGTTCTTTAAAACATTGGATGCTCCAAAGATTAAACATACCTCCAAAAGGCAAGAACTTTTTGCATCTGATTTCATTCAGCAAAAACAGCTCCTAAAGCTAACCAGTAGGAAAGGAACAAGTCCATTTGAATTTTTCAGCTAGAGGCATGCAAAGCTGAACTGCTCTGGAGCAAATGAACTTTTTCATAGTAAAGCACACAGTAAGTTTTAAGGGAATAAATGTTTTCCACTAACAGTCTTCCAGGTAGTAAAATGCAAGTATTCTAATCTTGTAAAATTGAGCTGACTCTTTAAGTCTCAACCAAATTCTGCAACTTTGTCAAGTACACCCCCCCCCCGTACAGACTGGTCTCTGTGGCTTTTGAAAGGTCTATCTCATTCATTACTCCTCCTAAATTACTGCAAAAGGATGGAGATCTTCAACATATTGAACTAGTTTTGATCATAAAAGCAAAGGCCTCAGGGCCTATCGTTCCAACATCATAGGCCAGAATAATGGAATAACAGGTAGAAAAAACAGAAAAACTGGTGCTGTGGAGATTTGAATCAAGGTCCAGATCTGATTAGAGCTGCCATAGTATGGATGGATCCTTGCCATGGCTGCCTCTTAGCATGGTGTAAGTGTGTTCTAATTGCAGAGGGGACTGCAGAGGTGATTGCTGTGTGATGCCAGGAGAGGAACCTTAATACATCCTCCTTATTCAAAGTGACAAGAACTACTGTCCCTCACTCCATAGCTTTTTATTGTTCTAACTAGTTGGATCCTGTAGTTACAAATGACCACCTGTTCTTCTGGTTGGTGCTTCTGGTGAAGCCAAGATTCTGCCAGGGTAGGTATAATACTTCAAAAATTACAGGAATTCAAAATGTTTTTTTATTACTAAAATCATTGGAAAAGGATGATATTCACTTCAAGTTACCATTTCTGACTTCCCTTGTGGTTCCCCAAAAAAGCAGAGTGAATTTGGCCTACATCAGCATGTTGATCTGACGCACTTTCATTCTGAAAGTATTTAATGCCAGATTTTTGTTCTAGGAACTTTTTTCTTCACAAATCTTTTACGATTGCTCTAGGATTCCTTTTTTTTTAAAAAAAAAATAGCAAGAAGAATGTAAGCAAGAAGTTGCTAACTTTTCTTGCTAACATATTCTGCATAAAAAGCTATGGAACAATGTACTTTGTGCTGAAGTCCAGAGGGGAAATCACTGAAATGCAGCTTTGCTTAGTGTCAGATATCCCATCTTGATGGCTATATTTCTGAAGTAAGGTTTGTGTACAAAGGTGCTTTTGCACTCACTTTCATTTATGTACTGCCATTGCAAATAGACCTGATGGTTTGATTCATGACTACTCATTTATTTTACAGATAGAAATATTTTCCATGAAATCTATATGTCAAAAACTGGTTGGTTTGTGTTTTTTTTTTTTTTTTTTTAAGTGTCCAGAAATGCCAATATTACCATTTCATGGATGGCCAAGTTAGTAGAAGAATCTAATGAATACATATACCCAAAATAGATGGAGAGTAATTGAAAGGCTGACCAGTGGGAAGGGTTTTTTTTAAGATTAAGCATAAAAAGGTTCACTATCAAGTATTACTTTTATTTCCTCCTCAGGACTTCCAGAGAAAATCAGAGAGCATCTGAACTGCTTGGAAAAGTTATATTCCGATGTATTATCACTAAAGCTGAAAACTGAAATAGCTTTTTTTAGCCATTAGATTTTGTAGCAGCATCTAAAATTATTTCATCAAGTCTTTCAAATTAAAAATTTTCAGTCTTTTTTATCCACCTCTTTGTTCAGCTGTTTCCTCATTCTTAAGAATTAAAAAGATGTATTCAGCCAGAATGCAAACAAAACTTGAAGAAAAATGTTTTCATTTATTTAAGATTTATTTTGTTACCAGTGTTTGTTCCTCAGTGTGTTTGAAGTTTCTACCATGGTGGAAGGCCATGGGATTCTTTCGTACTCACTTCAGACATATTTTACAGGCTGGAAAAAGTAGCCAGGATACGTCTGCACTTAAACATTTGGGTTCAGGGGGGAGAGGGTTGAATGTGTTCCCCGTACCCTTGCATGTTACCCTGATATGTATGCTGAGGAGGGAATATTAGTCAAGCTTAGGTCTTAATCCAGAGAAACTGCTCAGACAAGAGAGCTCAGCATTATGCTTAAATAGAGCTGAATATAATGTGAGCTTAAATTTTCTCCTGAAAAGGGGTACTGATGGAAATTTGCTGGACAAAAATGAATAGTGACAGCAGTAGTGCACTTTGAAGTGTAGACCCCAGGAGAGGCGCAGCCATATTTTTGGAGCTGGTATTTGCTTTGCTAGAATATAGAGATAGTAAAATTCTTGAAATCTATTAAAAGAACATAAACCCATTTCACTTAAAAAACCTTGTATCCTGCTAATAAAAGGTATCAGTGCCACGCTATCAGATAATACTGCCTTTTGGAAATCAAATTCACAGAGATGGTCCAAATTGGTTACTGCCTTGATATTCTAGTGAAAAGATCTGGATGTGACAAGCTGGCGTAGTTGTTGATCAAGTTTATGCTGGTCTTCATTGACCAATGGAGTGTAAGTCAAAACTCTGCACTCTTGAAGCACTCTCAGAAGTAGTGATCTTTTGTTTGTGGATACAACATCTACGACAGTGTGATGCTTGCTCACGACCAACATGCCCCGGCATTATGGTATAGTAATAATAATAATGACAATAGTAATAATGATATTGGTACAAGTATTTGTAACAAGTAAAAAGTATAACCCAAGGTCAGTCCTAAAAAGGGGACTACAGAGCTGCTAAGCTGTCACGACATTGCATGGTCTGGGAATATGATAACGGCTTCTGAAATTCTCCCAAATAAATCCTGAGCTGGATTTTCATGCAATATACACCAGCTGTATTCTTCAGGTTCTAGATACTTTGGCCTTAGATACACTGCACAGTTAAACCAATTTGTCTGGAACTCACTTGAACTTAGCAACTCTTTAATTTTCAGAAGCTTTTGCTGATATAACAAACTAATTTATTACATCAAGAAGTGCTAAGCAAATTTACACCAAGCAATTTATACAGCATCCTGCTTAAATCTTTTTCCAACAGTATTCGGTTATTTCCTTAAAGTAGGATTTTATCTAGCGTATGTGTTCTGTATAATTATATATGCAGTTTGTAGTTAGGATTCACTTAGAATTAGTTTGCCAAATAAATAGAAGTCTTAAGGAAAAGCACTGCATAAGTAGATGTTAACAGAATTTTATGGGAGGGAATAAATGCCCTATAGTCACCTTAAACAGTTTATACCTGCAGCTGTACCGATGGTAAGGGCAAAACATTGGGTAAACAGTACCTGTAATACATTCCTTACAGAGACTGTAGATCTAACTGACCATAATGCGTTCGCATATGTAGAAATTCCAGACAACCACAGGGCTATCTACTGCAATCTCAGACTTACTCTTGAAGGCTTTGTTTTGAAAAAAGGCGCTTTTTCACTCTAAGCTGCTCTTTGCAGTGGAAGAATGAATTTTCCAGCATTTTAAATTCCTTCTTTGGGCCTTAAATTTTTTTCTATTTTGGATTTTTGTCTTATATTCCAGGACACATTTAGCCCTTGGCAGATTGAAAGGTGTCTCTGTCAAGAAACATCATCTGAGCAAAACAAGATACTTTACAGCACAAAAAAAAGGTGTGGTGGAGGAGGAGAGAAACATCAGAAGCATTGCAAAAATACCTTTTTGGTTTGTGTTCCACAGCTTTAAAACTTTTCAGCAGCTTTGAGCCATTAAAGAGTGTAACTTGCTGACAACTTTTTACATGGAATGTCAGCTTCGTGTGATTTGAAACAGCTGAGATAATAACTCCCAAATGAGAGCATTATAATACTGAAAGGAATAGAAATGTGTATTGTACTAGCAGCACCTCTCTATTAATGACTAATGTAGACCAATTGATGGACTAGCTGACTTTTTTATTTCTACATGAAAACAGTTTTGTTTCTGTATTTCTTTTCCACTCTTGCATCCTAGAAACCCTTGGAAGACAAACATTTCCTTCTTAAGAGTTCATCTACTTCTGTTATTTTTTGCTTACCTGAATTGAAAATGTTTCTTTGCCACTGTCATCAAATTTATATTGACCCAAATGCTATTTCAAAATCTGGGCTTAGTAAACTAAGATAATATCCCAAGACAAATAGAACAGAAGTAGTGCTGTGTTTACTGAGAATGGTTTTTAAAGTTTGCCATGAGGTGTCAGCAGCTCTTTAATTTTCAGAAGCCTTTTCTGACATTAGGATCTCACAACGATTTACACAGCAACTTGCTCAAACTCTTCAAAAGTGTTGGAATATTTTCCTAAAATAAAGATTTACATTTTAAAAGTCTTTGAATGCTTCCATATGACTGACAGATTAATTTTTCTATTTTTTATACAGTTATACCTGCAAATAAATTATTAATACATACAAAATAAATGCATAATGTTTTTCTTCCAATTAGCTTAGTTAACTTACCTGCTGTCCAGGATCACTACCAGGTTCACTACCTTCATTAAGTTCAAAAATGTATCATTTCTGTGAAAATCTAATTGCCATGGTATTATGAAAATCAACAGTAATATGTTTCAAGAATGGCTTGAAAATAATATGTTTAACAAACTTTAGAAACTACTGTGAATTTTAGAGTTAAGATGTTGAGATTTCAGTGTAAATACTGTAACCTCAGGTTTCCCCAGGTGGCAATGTGTATTAAGAAATAGATGCCTATGTCTGGAAATGCTGCTCTTCCCATTTTATTTCCCCAAGTTAATTTAGATGATGAGTGTAATATTAGTCTTGGGTTTAGGAAGACCTTCACAAGGAAAGTAGAAATGGAGAAAGCCCATGACAACTGTGTTTCTTAATATAGCGGACTGTGGATAAAACTAAAACTTCAGCCAGGCTTAAGAGCCTAAACCAATGCTGCTATTCAGGGCAGGTAGCTACCACTGCCTACCATTACATTATTACAGTGTCTTGAATACGTTGAAATGAAAGTTCAACTAGATAACTTAGTCTTGAAAAGTACTATCCTACAATGAAAATTTGTTGCAGGATGGAAGGTATTCCCACACCAAAACACAGAATTGACATTAAACCCTGTTGTTTTCACAGAATCGCAGAATCTTAGTGGTTGGAAGGGACCTTTGAGATCATCGAGTTCAACCACATTAAAAAAAAAAACCAACACAAAAACAACAACAACAAAAACCAACAAAAACCCCCACCTAAGCAAACACAAAAACATACCCACAACCCAAAACAAAATAAATAAATAAAAAACAACAACCACAAAACCCAGAAAAAACACACAAAAAAGCACCCACCAACTAAATCCCACACCCACAACCCCACACACAACACCCCACCACAAACCAATAATCTTGGCCACTAGAGCATGCCCTGAAGAGCC
>JAOQGH010000040.1:32467570-32771737 GCA_025769975.1 Gallinago jamesoni | reverse complement strand
GGCTGTTCCAGTGCCTGACCACTCTTTCAGTAAAGTAATTCTTCCTAATATCTAATCTAAATCTCCCTTGCCGCAGCTTCATACCATTTTGTTTCCAGAAGTTAGGGCTTACCCTTCCTGCTAAACCTGAGGGTACCTCTTATACTCAGTAATAAACCTTACAGTAGTGCTATTCCACTGATCTGGACGAAAATTCGAAATGCTCTACAATCCTGAACTTTTAACATTCAAAGTAATAATCAGTGTAGGAGCAGTCACACTTGGGGGCAAGCTGGGCCTGTACTCACACCTGGAGATTACGGAGAAAGACTACAGAGAAACCAGTGGGGTTTAACCTGATCACCACATTTTTATTCTGAATGATATCTGGTGGGAGGCGAGACAATGTGGGCAGAAAACACCAAAGTATTTCTCATCATTTTTCTTTTTCTTGAACACGAGACAAAGGAAGGTGTGAGGAGGATATGGCTTGAGCTGGCTAGTCTGTATTACCATCCAGCATGTGCGGAAAGTGATTTAAGAGCAATAGGTCACGCTTCACTTTGAAGTTCAGGTACTGCCACATCTTTTTGAAGACATAATCCTGCAAAGTGCTGAGCACTCTGGCTGAAGGCCAGGAAAACACATAAACACATGCTTAACTCTAATCATACGACTAGGCCCCTTGTGTTAAAGTTGACATGTGCTGAAGTGCTGGTCTGGATCAGTGCCAGAAGGTTCAGCATCCTTCAGGATTGATTCCTCAGCCAATAAACTAGAGGCTGCAGCTTAGCAGTAAGCCTTGGATTCTGTTTACATTTCCTGCTTGCATTTTGAAAAATAAAACAGTAGTTGTTAAACACAAGAAATCCTTACTTCTTTGAGAAAATTGTCAGAGATGGAGGCACAGGAGTGCATTTTAATAGACGGGGGCAATGAACAGGGTACTCACTTCATTTGGCTGCATGCAAATCCCCTCCTTTCCAAATAATCCTGTAATGATCTGCTAGCACATAGCATATTCAGGGTCTGTTTATGTGGTAAACAGAAGTCTTATCTTTAGGAGCTGGCTTTTGTGATGGTCTCAGGTGGCAGTACTCTATTCTGGGCCAGAAGGTCATGGGCTGAACTTCCACAGCAGGACTTAAACTCACTCCAACTCCTAAAAAGAGGGTTTTGCCATTTCAGAATGGCCAAGTAGTTATCACAGCTTTCTTTTGATTGGTTCTGGCAGGTGCAAGAGGCAAGAGCTAGAAATTACTCTTACAAAAAGTTAGGCTTTCTAATGGACTGAAATTCATGCCAGCTTAAAAAGAGTTTGTATCCTTAAACTGTGAACACAGACAGTGGACCTGGGGTGCTTGTTATGAACTAGGCTTTCGTGTCTGAAGAAAATTGCAATGAAGGTAGAAGACAATTCTACAGACAACTGTGCAATATTAAATGCAGCTACAAACAGGCTTAACAAGCTTAACAAAATTCTCTAATTGTTTTAATCATACATTTATTTCTGGCACTAAATACATTGAAGTACTATGAGAAAAGCAATACTAACTGACAGTAGGAATTATCTGATTCCATACAAAAATCTGCTCCTGCAAGATGTCTCTCTGTCAAACCCAATTTTACAAGGGTTTACAGGAGGATGACCTAGGCCTTGAGACCATTAGATACGTATCAATCGGAACCAAAAGAGCTTCCAGATGCTACTCATCCAATTTTGCATGAATACGAGAATGAGAAATTGTTGCCTACATGGTAATGCGCGTCTTTCCCCTCTTTCCAAAAAGTATGAAAAGAATGATTGTTTATTCCTGAATGCTTTTTTCTTTCCAAAAACTTATGGAAACACGAACCAAGCACAGTAAAACCATGTTGATTTTTGTTTGATGAGGCATAGTTATCCGCAAATGACAGTAAAAATAGGAAATATTGGTTTGTCTCTAAGAGTCAGAAGTCCAGAGTTAGGGAAGTCACCTTTTTGTGCTTCATTCTTCAGATGCATAATGGGAATTCCCTTTTCTAGCTTAATGTGTTTCTGAAAGAGATTATGGGTTGCTGGTATCCAACTCTTTTGGGAGAAATTGGTTGGACTAGATGACTTACAAGGTCCATTCCAGCCACATGCTTCTTTTTAGACTGTAAATTCTTGAGGGTTCCCTTAATATGAGTTGTTAACACCTCATCATATTTAGGCTTCTCACTCCCAGACACCATTAGAATAAAATTACTGACTAAGAGAAGTTTGGTCTGTTTACCCTACAGTGCTAGAAAATGACATTACCTTGCAGTTAATTCAGAGGCCGAACCTTAGGGAACATTCAGTGCTGTTGTATCTTCTGCCGTCAGTTCTGCCCCTTTGTACTGTTAGTTCATGGAGGTGTCTGAAAGACACACATTGTGTGACTGTACTTAGAACATCTCCACTGTTACCAAGCTTCACAAGCAGAAGCACCACTGATTTCTCTGCCCTGAGATTGCTTTTTAGGGGGAAGGGGAGTAGGCTGAATCAAAGATGGAATTTGTAAACTGATTCTGATTAACTTGATCTGATTGTGTGAGGGAAGTTATTTTAGGGCATTTCCTTTATTTTTCTTAAAAGAGTAGCCTAAAAGGATCTTTTACAGGGATCTTTTTCATATTCTGTTTTTGTTTAGCTGTCATCTGATGTCAAAGGTGTTCACACAGACCTGAACTATGAGTTGTGGCACTGTGGTAAACTGCCTCTTTTGGAAGATTTTTAGAAGCCCTTCTTTGAAGGTTTGGCCTTTAGCCTATGAGGGTCAAAACACATTTGGGAGCCTTATACTATTTGTCACCAGGGAAAGCCTAGGGTAAACCTAGAAGCACATTTCACTTCAGAATCCATATGATTAAAATTAAAATAGTATGTCTGGTATGTACACAGAAAGAAAATAATTGGATTTCTTCTGTATCCTCAAAAAGATCCAGCAGGCAATTAATCCTGAATTATATATATAATCTGTGTAATATGTGTTTCTGTATATACATATGTGTGTCTGTATGTATAAAATATAAGCAAGATTTCCATATCAATAGATAAGAGCATTAATACATTAGCCCAACAGACCTCTTCAGGCCAAATCCTGATTCCATAAGTTTAAAACTTTGTGATTGTCTGTGGAACTTGTATAGCCAGCTCCACTGGAAACTATGATTCACAGATATTTTATCTCTAAGTTACAAAAAGTACCTTTGTCATAGGATATTGTTACAGAACTGGTAATGAAATTCAGCACAAGGATGCCTTAGATCCACATTTCATATACTGAGTGAGCTTTAACTTTCAGATTTGATACATTGTCAGAAAGGATGCATTCTTCATGAACTGTTCTATGACATATCAAAAGACAAAATTATTGCTCACCGGTAATTTTTATCATCTTTGTCAGTCACTCACCTTCAAAATTACTAAGACTTGTAGGAGAGTATGAGTCCTGTAAAATAAAAATCCTTGCATTTTAAAGCAGCCAAAAATGGTACTGCAAATGTAGGACTAGATTTTAACAGCATGAGGGAATCTCGAGGTAATGTGAACTTGGCCCAATTATTTTGCATTCATTCTCTCTTCTGTCCAGGGAACTACTAAAACGAAATGGTAAGACCAGACATTTCTTGTACTTTGGATATATTACATAGCTGGTATGAGCTGAAACAATTCAGAACTCTGAATCTGATACTCCTTATGTCCATGTATTGAAATGTAGAAGAAATTGAGTAAGAGGGAGTAAAATTCTTCCAGAACTGATCCATAGTATTTATCATAAACTTTACTCTATTGTATTGCACTGCTGGCAACAACTAATGAGTCACAAACTCAGAAAGCAGGAGATGTGTTATATTACTTAACCTGTCATTAGTCTGTTGTGTAGTCTAAGCAAGTCGCTTCCCCTTGTCTATGTTGATTCTCTTTGTCCCTTGTCTTTTCTATATAGAATAAAACCTTTTAGGATTAGTTCAACAGACTGTATTTTGATCTTATATATGCTGACACCAGCCCTAGGACTCCCAGTGCTGAACCAAGGAATTACAACTGCATGATGCAAAACTCATAGCCAGTATAAACTGACCCTGAAGGTACAGCTTTGGGTTGTTTTTTTTTGTTGGGTTATTTATTTATTTATTTATTTGTTATGTTTCCCAGAATTAGTATTGGTATTAGTAGCCTGTATGTACACTAGACCTCCTCACCACCTCATCTCTTTACCTTACTGGCTGTGGTGTTTGTTCTCACATCACGGGAAAAGCTGGTTTACGATACAAAGACAGGTACTATTGTGTGTTCTGCTTACTTCAAGAGAAATACAGTTATGTGCCCAAGTCTGTGACCTGGACCTATACAGCTGAATGATTACCAGCTCAGACCTGGTACCATATCAGATTAGAACAACTTTCTCATGCAGCATCTTTGGGGTCCAGATTGCTTCTGAAACTTTTAGATACTGATATAACAATTGCATCTAGAGCAAAATTTACAGAACTAACTCACTGACTTTGAGTTAGTTCTTTGAAATGTTCTTAGTTTATACTGGTGGAAGACAGGTAAATGGTTAACTTTCATGTTCTTTTCAGTTTACTTTCATGTTCTACAAGTGAGAAATGTGTATCTTTACAAGCATACTTTCTGATTGTTGGTTTTTAAAAGTATCATATTTTTCTTTCATGCTTTAAAAGATACTTTGGATTTTTGCATTTACTTGTGCTGTGTGATTTTTTTTAAAGGAAAATGTCCATTGAATGACTCTGAGATCCACAGAATGACTGAAATTTTTGGCAGAAATTATATGGTATCGACAACATTCATGTAAAATGGAAACATGAAATGTAACATTTACTAATAGCTTAATAAGCTGATCACCGGAAACAGTTTCTCTTAAACAAAGTGATAGACTCATCCCCCTCTTTGCTCCTTCCCCTTTCTTCCTTCAGAGAAGGAGAATCACAATTACACCTCCGGGAAAGAGGTCTAGTGTTCACACTTCATCAAAGGAGGATCAAACACTTTAAACTGTTCTTTTTAAAGCTAATAGTTTCCAGACTGTCATTAGACATTTCTTACTTTTAAGGGAGAAAAGTTGAAAAATAAAAGCCATATCCAAAGATTGCAAAAGTTTGGCCTGTAATATCTAATAGACAACTTTAATTTGGACTTAAAAAATTCTATAGGATGGAAATACAAGTTATCATCTTTTGTCTCTCAGTATAAGCTTTTGATGCTTCTATAGTGCTATTGCTCTTATTACCCATATAAGAAGTAATATGCAGTATGATGTTTTGTACTTTTGTAGCTAAGTTAAACAGTATTACCCAGTCAATATTTCAGAAAATATTGTACTATGTTATAAATGCAAGCAATTGTATAGTAAACATTTATTGGGAAGTGGAGTCTTTTTATGTGTTACTTCCATCCCTCTATGTTGCCCAGGTGACCATACAGAGACAAACCAGCTTAAAATATAAATAATCATATCCCTCAATATTTCAAATTCAGAATGCTTACTGAATAACATTAGAACTGTCAGAAATATACAAGTAATCATACCTGAAAGATCCTGCAGCTTTTAGTTACATATCTTTTAAGGTTATAGCCTCACAAGAAGACAATCCACTATATTATGTTTTTCCTCCCCTAAATTGTAATGCAGCAGTATTCTGTTTTAAGAAATAAAATGTTCAGAAAAAGTAAATTCAAGGTAAGACTCAGAATTGCTGTGACATCATACTAAGATGACAGACTCTGACAATCAGTCTTAAGCTGATAACCTTCAGTGTATAATTTTTATAGAACTTTGCCTGACTGTCAGAAACTAAATTACTGTCAAGTGCTGGCTTAGGCTTTCTTTCAAACACTTTTCCATTTTCCAGATTTCAGCTCTATGAAAACAAAATGCTCCTCAAAAAGACATGAGTGAGGTATGTCACTCCAAGGAGACCTCAGATTTTAAAATCTTGAGGTCATCATACTCACTCCTCACATTTTGTACCACAAATGCTGTAGGGCATACCCTATTTCACTCAGTTGAAAATCTGGTTTCAGAGTTTAGTAGATGACAGAGAACATGTGCAGCTTCCAGATACGGAAAAAAACTCTGGCACAAGACCTCTAAAATCCTCTCCTAAAAGTGTAAGAAGCTTCCTAAAATTAATTTTAAAAGAAATAATTAGTAAATATACATACTGAAGAATCAATATTTTCCTTGTTTTCTGGATTCAGAGAAGTGGAAGTTTCAAAAATCACACAGTAATAACATGTGTTTACATCTTTATGTTATTTTAAAAATATGACTCTGTAACACAGATCAGCCAGTGAGTTAGTCATGGGAACACTGTCTGTTATTAGGCTTAATTTTTCGGCACTTCCCAAGCTTTTAAATACTGCTCCTGACACTTGGGCATAACATTCAGGGCAGTCAAGTTCCTACAGAGAGATCATGCGAGTTCAGGAGAGTAACTTACACCTACTTTTTAAAATCCATGTATCCACGTAGGATAAAATCCATGTAGGACATGGAGGGGAAACAGATTCCTGTCTTCTTCGTGATAGTCTGCTGGCTATGGCATTTGCCTGGGAAGTAGAAAAGCAAAGTTCAGAGTCCATCTCAAACAAAAGTTATCCTTTTCCTGCCTTTTGGAACAAATTCTCATCCAGAAGGTTGCATGCAGGCTAGAACTCAGCTGCTCTCTCCCATTCTTTTGCCCACCTCTGATATGCTCGACTGGATGTCACACATTTGGCACACAACAACTGTTGTGTCATGTAAAGGAGATTGCAGGGTGAATCAGTTTGTAGTAAGCTGAAGTCTTCCTCACCTCCCAGGAAAGAAGAACGCAGTATTTCCTGTGTAGCGTCATGGTGACAGCAATGCATGAACACTTGTATGGGCATCGCCCCACGTTCATGCCACCTTTCACCTTTGGGAAAATCTTATGCCCACCAGGAAGTGGTGGAACTTTGCACATATATGTGTAAAAAGGAGATTCTGCATCTTTTCTCTATGTTTTGCCACTAGATTAGGGAAGCCATCTCAGAATGAAATAAATGCTTGTTTCTGAAATTGTTATTTTTTTTTTTGTACCACTAAGACAATAAGAAACAAAGCACTGTAAACTTTTGAAGGGCGAGGTGAGAAAATCTACTCAGAACCAGAGATCAGGTCCAGAGCAAGGTGAAGCAGGACTGAAGAGAGATTAAGGAACACAAGGTAGAAAGAGCAACCAGGAAGAAGGAAATATTCCGGAACATATTTACAGGCATCAAATACAATTAGAAGAATAGATAAGAGGTGGGATCACCACACATAGCAGCTCGAGAAACATCCATTAGTCACACTCACAGTCTAGTTCTCAGGTGGTGACATCTTTAAATGTCATTTAATTGTTCTTAGTCGGAAAGATATTTAATAGGTCTGATTTAGTCTAGCAATTAAAAAATATACAGAGAAAAAGGATATGCAACAATTTTTTTACTCAAAATTAAGTTTGTAAAAGTCTTGCTAATTTTTGCAGAAGCAGGTACTAGACTGTACACTGGAAAAATGTCAATGTGTGCCCCCTAGCACTCCTTAAAAGTGACCAGACTTTGTGTCAGCAGCCAAAATAGCTTTCTAAGCCATGAGATAATCATCCCTCATACTGGATGTGACTTTTGTCTGCCCCAGTGACTGGACCAGTGTTGCCAGAAGCAGCTCATAATGTGTTGGAGGGCTGCTCTGAAGAATGATGGAGAGGAGGGCAAGCAGGGTGGGAAGGAATAGCCAGCTACCACACAACAGATATTTTACAGCAGGAATTCACACTGAGAGGCTGTTGAAATACTGTTCAGTGAATGGCAGTGATTGAAATACTGTTCTTATTGTGCACACAAGGACTGATTCCAATAGGGCATAAGCAGGTGCAGCTTCATTGAAGTCAATAGTGCAGCACCCACTGGGCCTGAATTTAGCTCACAGTAGGACTTGCTGTGAAGTGTATTACACTAATGATAGCTATGGCAACATACTGTTTTCTGCATGACCTAGATGCATTTGCCCCACATAGATGTTTTCACACCAAGACAGAAACTTGTTTCAAAGTTTCTTACCAGGAAGAAGATGAAATAGAGAGATGCATTTTTAGGCTCTAGATTATGCCTTTCAGTGGGTTTTAACCCATTTGTTGAAGGAATATGCAGGGCTCTTCATGGTTAGCAGGCCTGTAAGGATTTTGTAAACATGCTTTCTAAAGCCAGGTCCATGTCTATAGTTTTCCAAAGTTAACTGTAATTTTTTATACAATTGTTCAGTCATTTTACTTCATTGTAGTTCATTGTACACAGTTTGTAAAGACAGCCTTTTTTTTTTTTTTTTTACCAACTCCTACCCTATGATACTTATTTACTGAGAACCAAATTGCCCATTTCTTCCTCAGTAGAAAATATCCAAGGAATCATAAGTTTCAGGCTTGGGAAAGAAGATTTCCAAAGATATATAGGTGGAAAGATTTTTTGTTGGTAAAATTCTGATTATCAAGGTAGAGCGTGCACTTATAGATTTGCCATCTCTAAAGTAAAGTACAACCTGTTTGCCTGAGTTTTAGTGTTTTACCTCACTAGAAGGGCCTACAAACTTGTTCATCTTTTTAAAGCATTATTAAACACTATTTCTATTTCAAGGGGAACTCAGACAATCAAAATGTTGTGGCTTCCTGTGCATGCTATGCAAGATTTCACAGCAAGTTTTTCTGTTTTTTTTGCTTTAAGTTTCATGATTAATTTATTTGACACATGTTGGCTCCTTTTCTGTGAGCCTGGTTCTCTCCACCTTCTACAACACATATTGTCCTGTTCTACTTTCATATTTTCTTTCCATTCTTCTAACAAGATAAGAAAAAATAAATGCAATGTGCTTTTCCTAAAAGTGCACCGTATTTATTGAGCATATAATGCCTGTCAGAATACCCCATACTTTCTTTTGTTCCAAACTATCACACTATGAAATAACTTTATGAAAATCTTCTATAATGTGCTGCATCAGAAAAAATTGTACATAGAGGAACATTAATTCTGATTGAATGACTTTAAAAATAAATATATGAGCAGCAAATAACCTCAACATTACATTCAATAAAAATAACACCCAAAAGAATGTGAATTTTTGCTTCTGATTAATTAAGCAAGCATTTGATTAGAATTGAAGTAGACTACAGCTAAATTACAGAACAAGTTGTGTCCATCATACTTCCTTACTTCACTTTTTCAAATTTGAACTATGGTGTTGTTGACCCACTTGTCTTTACTAGGTCCTCTCTAACCACTCTGTTTATACTTTTAAATCACTTAGAAAATGACCTCCTCGGCACAGATTGTGATTCAGATCTACAGAAGGAATCTACACGAAAAATCAGTTCAGGTGCTGAATGGAAATATGGTCCTTGTTTGTGCCACAAGGTGTGTGAGTCCTCATACAGGGCAAGGAAGATGATCCAGAACCGGGTGATACAAATGGTTATACTCAGCTGTGGTGCACAGCTAGAACAACTTGTTACAGAATGGTGAAATTTTTAATTATTTTTGCAAATCAAGTAACAGGTTAACACACATTTTAACCAACGTAGTTCTGATTTGTATAATGGCTGTGCATTAAGCCTACTATATTACACAGTATTCAAAGATAGTAATTATGTCAAGATTTATAATTGATTGAATAAAATATTTTAAATTAAAAGAAAATGATACATGAATTAAATGCTAAAATGATGAAATGAATAGGAAACTGATTTCGTTCACAAAACAATACATTTTTACTTCTTTCTTTAAAGAGGACACACTTTTGAAAAATATTTTAATGTTAAAAACCAGTATTTTCTAAAAAGGAGTTAATTCACCCTTCCAATTTGTGAGATTCCTCATGGAGCAGAGGAAAGAAATCTCCACAGATTTTATCAGTTTCATGAAAAATGTGCAGACCTTTGTTATAAGTTGCTAAATTTTCTTATTTTAGGAGTGGAAGGTGGAACTTTAGTTTTTAATGTTGATACTTGAAACATTTTTAATTGTTTTAGATTCATAATAGTTTGAGAAGTTCAAGGTATTGTGATGTTTTTGCACTTTCGTGTTTGGATCTGAAAGTCAAAATTGCATCTGTATATATAAACATTTCATTTTGTGATACATTAGTTCTTGTTCTTAAAAACAGGCAAGATTTTCTGATGTGCTTGATTAAAATCCAGAGGAATTAAGTTCACTACTTCTCTTATGGTCACTTGAAAAAAATGTGCTTAAAGGAACTAAAATCCAGTATTTTATTCTAAACCTTTGATTTTATATAATATGATTGTGGGAAATTTTGTGTCCCTGTTATATTTACAGAACAATCACACAGCATTTTATATATGCTAGTACATGTTGAGTCTGGGATAGTCTAATGCCTGTTGCTGTATAATTGGAGATATAACAGGATGTGAAATGCTGAAGACTACACAGAATGGGAGAATTTAATTACAATCCTAAAGAATAAGCAGCAGGAGGTTCCAGGGCAAAAGATCACCAGATGAGTAAGATTTCACATCATGAACAATCACAGAAGAACGAAACATGGACAAAGAATATTTCTTTATGGTGTTGTAAATAAAATCACCAGTCACTGCAGTATGGAAAGCTTCCTGGGATAGGAACTACACTGCAAAAAAAACCAACAGTGAGTGTTGTATTTCTTACACTGCCAAGGAGTTCCTTGTGTGGTTGAATTGCTTCATGGTGTTGATACTAGTAAGAATAAAAACACATCTCTCAAGCAGTGTATTGCTTTTTTCCTTCACGTTTATTGGACTTTCGTTGTGTGATTTTTTTCCTCTCTCCAAGTCAGGAAAAACTATTAAGAGAGAGATAGATTTCTCTAATGCAAAATTCATATGCCTCCACCTGCAGCTGGGCAAAGCATGATATGGTGTACAAATAAGAAAGGAAAATTTTCACTGTTTTTTTGGAGGCAAGAACCCTGGCTACTACTGGGCATCACGACCCACTTGTTCATTTTTAGGAAGAAGTGGATACTTTCCATGGGAGAAGCTCAAGCATCAGATTTGCTCCTTGGAGCATTAATAAAAGGGCTCAGTTAGCTTCATCTCATTATTTTACTATGAGTATTGACTTTGGCCTAGAGTCATGTATAGATAAAATGGTGCGAGGTCTTGTCCTAAGTGATTACTCAGAATTACAAATCATTTCACATGTAACTGAATACTGCAGCCTGTCTGGCACTCTGCCCCTTGCTTTTCCCACCTTCAGCCCTCCAGCATCCTCCTCTCCCTCAGTCCCTGCTCCAATAAGAGAATGAATCCAGCTTTGGTTAAATGAGCAGTTAATCTTATTCACTGAAAGCTGAATTTTAATTCACCCCCACGAGGAGGACATACATGTTTATCATACAGCATTATGCCAACAAAGATTTCAGAAAAACAGTTAATGGGTAGCCTGTTAGCAGGGAAACAACACAGCACATGTAACTATGTGTGTGCTATTTTTCTAACAAAGTAAACTCTAATAGACAGGACTGGATATTTATTTTTTGGTGTTAGTAATTGGCTGATCATGTCTGATCATGTAAAAGGTTTTCCACTAAATGTGCGTGTTTTAAAAAGGAATGAGCAAGAAAGTGAAAACGATAAATTTTATTAGCACTGGGGTTCTAAAAGCCCATTATTTTTAAGAGTGCGGAGATGATCAATAAAATAAAGACACATAAAAGCTCAAGATACTCTTGGTACATCCAAATAAAATAAAATAGAAAGTGCAATGTTCAACCTGTAGAGTACAAGATGGGAGACGAGAAGAGAGCCTGTTAGGGCTATACCAGCTTTCCTGAGTGCATCTTCTATGGTATATTACAGCAATTTTCCCTTGAGCAAGACCCTAGTATTTTGTATAAGGTTTGTTTCATATCTAGACTTTGTAAGAAGGAAGAAGAATCTTGAAACTGTTACTTTGCACAAGTACCTATGAGCAAGGATGTGATTTAATATATATTCCTGCTTAGTCAGATATCAAATTCCCATAAGGTCACAAAGCAGATTTTTCTCCCAGATTAGTACAGTTCTAAACAGAATAAAAAAGCTTTCTGTCAGCCACATGGTATATAAAGTAACCAAATGCCTGAAAGTGCCTGCTCACAAAGGAAAGTCAGAGTTCAGTAATAAAAAACAACTCCATTTTTTTTTTTACGTATTACGATAAGATTTTTTATAGGAATATATCTTTGGTACCAATTTTGCTTATCGTGATTATTTCTACATTAAAAAACAGATTAAAATACAGAAAGTGCAGATGATTTGAGCAAAGCAGACTTTGCTTACCTTATAACACTGTTATCCCAACAGAGTATTTTGCACTTGGCCTTATAAAGAACTAACAAAACATCCCAAATACAGCAAACAAGGAATGCCAGTGAAGCTTTCTCTTTGCCAAACTAGAACCTAAATTATTAATGATCAACATTAACAATATATAATGGATTTATAATTGCAATTATTGCTTTGCTGATGTGTATGCATTTTTTTTGGAATTGAAAGATCATATTTTTGCTGTTCAGTTGCCTTTCATTCTTGAATATTTGGACTCTTTTAATGCACTTAGCTTTCTCCAGTGGAAATAATTGTAATTTATTTTCTAAATTCGTTCTGAAGGGTGCTACTGAAAATAAACATTTTCAGCAATTGGGAAAATAACTTCATAAAGATAATTTGAAAATTGGAATTTTGTTTAAAACATCCAGATTTGTGGAGCTCAAAGGCCTGTGTTTAACCCCTTAGTGTGATCCGCTCTGTTGCTTGCACCATGACTGAATACATCAGTCTCAGGAAGCTGTGCCTCCTGAAAGAATTGGCTAACCTTGCCATTTTGGGAAATAATCTGATGAGCTTTCTTGACAGAGTGTAGCATGGAATATATCTGGTTATTATAATTATTATAACTAGCTGAAGGTCCATTATGCAGTAATATATACTCAATAAATCATTTGCCAGTTGTGGTTGCTCTACCTGTCAAATCATATTTTAACTAACTACTAAACGTGTGTGTGTGTTTGGTGGTGATGTTCTAATCTGTTTCCATTTCTTCAGTGATGTGTAAAGGTTTACTGTTCCTAATTTGCAGTATTATTATAAAAATAATCTCTTTTCACCTAAAACAAAGAAACAGATGAAAAGGTTAAGGTAAGTCCTGAATACCTTACGGCTGAGAGGAATGTTTGTACATAGTAATATGACGCAAATGAACTGGACAAAGACAAATATCTACCTTTTCAGTAAATAATTCACATGACAATTCAGGTGTGCTAGCTGCTCATGATATGATATTTTTGAAGGATTTAGTAAATTCAGAAAGCTTTACCTACAAATATTTTGAGAGAATCAAAACTATGAACTCATTTATGCTTGTAAAAAGTTACATGTGTACAATAGTTGCAATCCAATTTGTCACTGGAATGTACTTTTATAGATAAAATCACTAAAACTGGTATATTTTGAATACACAAACCCTAAATATCCACTGACACCACAATGTCAGGTTCTGTTTATGCCAGGACTAGAGTCATAACTTAACTGACTTACAATATTGTCATCCATTGCTCAAACTCTTCCATCAGAATGAGGATGGTCCATCTTATGGAGCCATACAATTTATCATCAATAAGAAACTTAAGCAACTCATATAACTTAAACAATGGAACACTTGATACTTTAGGCAGATCATACAAAAGTCTTTATGTTCCTTCTTGCCTATAAAACTGGTTAAAAAAATGAACAAACCCCATAATGTGTAGGCATTCAGTTCATCAAGGCTTTGTAAATTTATAATTATGTGACAGAACAGTATTCAAGGAAAATCTGTGGCTCTTACAGTTTAAAAATTTATAGATATTGTTTACATTATTTTAGGCCCGATACTCTAGAATAAAAGAGGTTTTCTTCCCTATATTTCAGTAGTGGTAAGAAAATCAAGGAGTGACAAAAAAGCGTGAAGCAGGGAATAGAAGCATAGATTTGACAGAAAAACGTATTTTAAATGTACTATGGTTTCAAAGTCAACCTGCATATGAAGTGAAGACGATGCCCAAATGAAGTTCATTTGTGCACCATGTGCATGTGTCATTAAATTCATCTGCCTTACTTAATACTGCACTTCAATTAAGGCAAAAGCTGATGTGATAACGAAAATAAGCCTGTCTCTGGGAAAGATGACAACATCTGAGACAAATTATGCTTTAAGGTTTTTATTAACCACAGTAGTAGAAAGCTGATTCTGACGTGGTGTTTCAGCATCCCTTAATGAAGGAGATCTGGCAAACTGACCATAGGCTGGGCCAGCCTGGCAGGAAGCTGTTGCACTGGGAAAAGATGCTCCAAAGCATCAAAAATGAGGTGTTCAGCTGGTAAAATGCCTAGCATTGAATCTCATTAATGAAATAATTTCTTTGTGACCACCATTTGAACTCAACGTATTTTGTGCTCTATTCTTTCCTTTTCAATGCAAAGGCCATAAGAGGATGCAAGTTCCAGTGACCTCTTCCTTCAGGGTCTCTCAGGGGAGAGATCTGGAAGAACCAAAAGTAGCTGCTGTTCATGCCATCTTATTTGCACAGAGTTTCTGTAAGAAGGTGACTATAAGCTGAAATGTAGCCTACTTTTGATCTCTTTGATCTCACAGTGTCTCAGTATCTCCAGGGTACTGCTCAGGCACTCTCTCTTACCACTTCCCTGCTCTTTACAACCAACACTGGCTAATTAGGTTCTCCAGAAGACTCAGTGCTGTAGATAATTTTAATCTTAACCACTTTATGAGTAGATGCTCTACTTCTGGATCCCACTGCCCAGTGCCACCCTGAATCTAGTCATACTGCAGTGGGTAAATAGACCTGCTTGTTCTACATGTTCCTTCTTTTTCATAGATGGAGAAAACAATTGAAAAGTTCATTGGTGGGACAGAGGCAGGAAAAAGCACATAAGTATTATTTGAGCAGAGATTTTATTATTACTACAGACTACAGAAAGAAAACCTTCTCTAGCAAAAACTTAAATGAATATAGGCTCATTTAAAATCTGCATCATATCTTCATGCCCTGGTGTTTTCTTATTTTTCAGTGACTGGAACAAAATAGCAAGATAATGTAGGTGTAGTTAATTCCATTCCTGAGAAGGAACTGTTGACTCCACAGTTGGGTAAATTATTCATTAAATGTAAAAGAAAAAGAAAGAGTAAACAAAATTGGTATGTTACTTGGTTTTAGCTTTGATAACCTCTCACATCTAATTGCAAATAAAAGGCCTCTCTGTATCTGTTGTCAAAATTAAAATAATGGATATTTTCTCCTTCCTCTCTGTCCCTTTCAGACATCCTGAAAAACTACAATAGGGTGCTGAAGTTTTGTCTCTGTCTGTGTGACTTCTCTGCAAATGAAGATAGATGGAGTTTTTCCATTTTAATTACTAAGACCAGCTGCTCTCTAAAAGGGAGAGTGGGTTGGATTTTTGCAGGTCTTCCAAACTAATGTATCATCAAAGTTTTGGTGACTGATTAAATAACTTGTGGGCCTAAGTTTGTACAGATAAGACATCTCAGCAATTTAAACAGACATCATTAAATGAAAATATTTCTACATCTATACATATCATGTAGTAAAGATATTTTTGACCCATTCTGACAGTCATTTTTAGTGTTCTAAAAATACACAAATTGTTTTGTATTTATTAATTGTATTTCTTAAACTGTCATTTCCTTCACCTTCTTTCACTGAAAATAGATTTTTTATGATTAAAAAGATGTTTACATCACTAAAACTGTGGTTGCTGTATGCTTCATACTATTTATTTTCAGAGTCACTTCTTTTAGTGATTTTTTTTTTTTTTCCTCTCAGCAACTTTCTCAAACACCATGCTTTGCTTAGAGAGCTACAGCTCTGTTTAACAGAAAAGGTTGCTACAAGAACAAAGTAGCTGCCCCTTTATTTTTTTGAAAGATCCCCTCTGCATCTTGATAGGCTTCTATCTATCCATGGATCTCTGGTAGTGAATTGATTAAATCTGAAATTTCTACATTGCAGTACAGAATGCAGGCTGCATGTTTGAAACTGTTATTTTCTACTGAGCTGCATTAGCCTGTGGGTTTTTCTTCTGTTTTGCTAAATATACAGAAAGTGAACTGAATAAGTTTTCACAGCGCCTATATTAAGCCCATAATTGAAAGCGTGCAATAATTCTTAGAAAGGGGTGGTCCATTCCTGTTACAGAGAGCCAATGTGCTGGTGTCATAAATGGCCATTTTATAGATGGATAATGTACTATAGTCATAATTCTTTATTGCTGATGGTTATTACACTAGATCATGACCCTTGGATATTGAGAGTCAGTTTTTAATATCACAACCATTTACAGAGGTTAATGGACTAGGTTTTGCAGCTTTTGACCTCTTGACAGTGAGGGTTAGGAGGTTGCATTTGTGCACTAAACTGCCAGAAAGTATCTGTTTATTTATCTCAGCTATAATAGACATGGTTACTGCTTTTAATCAAGAAGCTGAGAGCAATGTGACTTGCAAGAATTTAAATTATTGGAGCTGCATCTTCTAAGGTACACTCGGTATAAGATTTTCAATTCTTATTAATGAGAATGTCAATATTTATTAACATTCAATATCTACTATCTTTCATCTACATAAATATAATTGAAATTGAAAGTGAGCTAGAAAATATTTGAAAACCATGGTTCTCAATATGGAATTGTTTTGAAGATCGCAATCAGATTTATGATTTGTCTAGGTTACCTGTGCATGGCTTGCTCAGGTGATACATGTATTAATCTGAAATGGTCCTAGGAGGCTAATCACAAGGGTAAGTTTTATGGTTGAAGTATATGAAATCTGCTGTTTCAGAAACCATTTTTTTTATGCTATAAAATGTCTGCAACATGAGGCAGCCATTTTAGTGTTTCTCCAACAATGAAACAAACATCAGGTCTATGGTATCAAGAATAACATGGACTACAGATGTAAAAAAAAAATAATATCATTTTTTTACTGTTAGGAGTTCAAGTCAGCTTTGTCAGCTACCTGGAAAATAAAAGATGGGGGTGAAGGAAGGACAAAAAGCTCAGAAAAAAAAGCAGGAGAATCCAGTAATTATTCTGAAGTCGATACTTGAAAGGATGAACTAATGCTAAATTTAGAGAATGTTAGAGGACCCTGTCTATATTTCAAATAAATTTACAAAAGTTGTGATTTAAGAGTTTAAGATGCACGTCCAAGTGGAGATGTTTAAAAACAGATGGGAAAAAGGTGCTTAACCTACAGTAGAATGAGGTGGGAACATTGAATAAAAAATGGTAAAAACACAGTGAATTCTGTTAGTTCAGACCAAGACCTGACATTCTCACCAAGTTTTCTAGATTATCCTAGTCATCTTTTTATGTTAATTCTAAGAACTAGAATCTTAGAGATTTCTTACTCTGTTTCTAGACAGCAAAAGTTTTACATATTTCTGATTTTTTGTAATTATTAGTAATATTATTTCTTTTAAAAAACATTTTAACCACAGGACAACTCAGAAACATTTATAGAAAATTTGTGCAACTCTAACCTGAGAGAATTTGTAAAGCTCCTTAACCGCACTGGCTGTTTTATTCCTATTTATCCTTACAGCTTTTATCCTCCCTTCCCCCTCTTCTTTACTGCCTCTTCTTTGCTATCATAGTAGTGTGGGTGGGAGTGCTGTGTTTTGTTTGCTGAGCCTGTGATGCTGAATGATTCCAATATAATCAAACTACACTTTTATAGTCCCACTTTATACCACGCAGCCCAGGGTGCTAACAGAATAATAAAATTAGCAGCTCAGATAATGATGAGCAAGACAGGTCAAACAAATAATCTTTTAGACTTGGAATTGAAACTGGAATGGTATCAGAGTTTCAAACAGCCAGAGGCAGTGATGAGAGAGATGAAACAGTATTTAACCAATCCCCAAGCATAGATATTTGGGGAGTGTTCTGGAGATCTGATCATGGATGATACTAAGTGCTTCCTGTGTGCTTCCTGCACGCCAAGAGAAAGTCAAAGTGAATGGGATACAGCTACAGTAGCAGTACTGACAAGTAGTCAGCATCTGAAAGAATTGAACTCTAATGCCCAACCTGAATTTTTATTTGTAATCAGTATTGCGTTTTTGAGGTACCTAGGGGCAAGGGCATTTCTACTCTATCTCATCTGTAGTTGATTATCTCATTTTACCTTCAGTTTTACTCCATTTAAAATGAAAAAACAAAATGTATCAGTTAACCAAACATAGCTGATGTGATGAAGTACTTATGTGGACTTCTTTGAAGGAGTGATTTGGAAGGCAAAACCAACACTGCATTTGCAGTTCAAGATCATGGAAATTTCCTCTTTTTCAATCAGGTAGCTTACAAATCTCACAATACAAGAGGAAACACTTCCTATATCAAGAAGATCTAGTCCAAGCTATCTATCTTCTATCATGAATCTGCCCTCTAAAAGTGTGTGGGATTCTTTAAGATTTACACTGGTTAGGTACAAGTGCTTTTCGCTTATCAAATGGGTGATGGTCAGATCGATTAACTACAGTATATAGTACTTAAAGTGATGAAGAAAGACATTGGATGGTCAAATGATTAATGTCAAGCTATCCATTTTGATGTTCGAAATCCTAATTGTGTTTAGCTCTGACCTCCACCCTCATTGCTACCAATGTAATTACAGGATCTCATCTAAATGAGATGGATTAAGAAAAAAAAAAAAGAAATTGCTGTCTCCAGTTTTTCCTTAGAAGATTCTCTTATATCTACAGACAGAAAACAGTTAAATTCATCATTCTTTTGGCTTCCTGAAATATGTTCTTAGGAGATAATAGCACTTCATTGCTTAAAGTTACACATTTGTATTTCTTTCTCTTTTTCTCTCCTTCTCTCTCCTGTTCATTGCTTACTCTTTTGTTTGTACAACGTTCTTTTATCCTAAGCAATATAACATTTTAGTTCTTGTAATAAATGCCTTCATGTAATGCAGTTCAGCTAAGAGAATGTTATTAGACTGTGCTCTCAGGCAGTGCACCTTCACACGATCAATACGAATCTGAGGCTCTGTTCATTCCCTCTTTGCTTAAATTCCCTGCAAATGTGCAAGGGAAGCAGCAGAGGGTGTCATCAATCATGGGCTACTCTGACATACACTGAAACCTGACCAATGCTGAGATGTTTTAATAAGACATCCATTAAAACCCTCAAATAAATTGCAATTTGAAAACAGAACATAATACCAGCCAAGTTTTCCTCATCCATCTTGTGGCATGTCATGTAATGTAATTGCGTTGTTAATTTATCCAAGAACTTTCTCTGTACATGGTTTCATTGGCATTGCTTAATTTCCCTGCAGACTATTTGTGTGTGTATGTGTGCATGTAGGTGGGGGTACATGTATGTGTTGTGCATATATGTATATATATCTGTTTCTGCTTCAGGGGTGGATTAATGGTCCTGTTTAGCATGGCATTAGCCAGAGAAACAATCAAGGATTTGAAATGTTTGACATTTTGTCAATGGCTTCTGAGCTTTCTGATATTTCCTAACCAGTTCTTGCCTGGAGCAGGACCCCCTTTCTCTCCCTTCCCTGCTTGCCATTGGTTTATGCCCCTCAAGAGTGGGATCACTCAGAGCGCCTGTGGATCCCATCAATAAATATTGACAAAAGGGTTGAGGGACCATTTAAGATCGCAAAGCAATGGCAGTCAAAACAAGACAATGCTGATTTCTCTTCCTAATCTTAGAAGGCATGCATGAAATTTTGACAAGGGTGAGGAAAGTGAAAAGGTATAAATCAATAGGAGAGAATGAAAAAGTGTTTCTGTAAAATAATATTAAAACAATTACATTTAATTTTCTTTCTTTTTTTTTTTTTTAACATAAGTGCTGGAAGGGAAGATACAGGCAGGAGCTCTTATAGATTTCTTTGTCTCCCATGCATAAATCTAAAAGTAATGCTATTCCTCATGTATGACTATATCAGCAGTTTCTTCACTTTTTTTTTTCTTCTGGGTTTTTCTTAATCCTTTATCTCTGAAAAAAAAATAATCCTTTGCTACGAAAAAAATACATTTACAGGCATAAAGTGAAATATGGCTGCCATGCCCATCCACTCTAAATCTGACCTTCCATTCTAACTTTAATACAAATTATGATTTTTTTTTGTTTCAAACAGTTTCCATTTTGGAGTCAATAACTGCTATAAGCATAAAAAACCAAAACCAAAAACAAGCCCAAAATTCAGGCTCATAAATGTTTTCTCAGTACAATGAAATTAAAACTAAATATCAAATACTAATAAATAGCTTTCAAACAAAATAAACCATCACAATTAAGTTTGACTTCTATAGCTTGATACTTTCCAGGACAATGGAAAGTATGATGCTTGATACTTTCCCCTTCATTTCTAAAGAACTGGTCCCAAAGCTATTTTTTTACTTCTGTGTTTTCAGTTACATTGCAAACATGTATAGGCACATAGTCTGTATATGGATAGAATTAAACCCCTGGATTTCTGAGTCACTGAGCACCCCAGTTTCTGAATGCCACAGAAACTACAGGGATCAGTACTGATGATAGTAACATCCCAAACATTCAATACAGGGTTATCAAGCACGTAATGGATATTCCAATTGTTGTAGTGCCAGCATCTTAAATCTTTATGGAGGTAATTTTAAATCATTGTGGAAAAAAAGCTTAAGTTTCAATTTTTCAAGCACCTGATTCCTTCGGAGTGCAATGCTAATAAAAAGGGACATGAGGCAATATCACTGCAACCACTCACAAAAGTTTCTGTCCATTTTGCCATTCAAACAACTAAACAATACATGTTACTAAGGCCCAAAACATCAATTAATATTGGCTTCAGCCACAATGTCTCCCACAGCCAGCATTCAGAAAAGTGTGAATATACATGCAGAAAAATACACTCACCTAATTTTTCACTATTTTTTCCATGAAATTATTGCAAGTGTGTGTTCAAATTAGGCAAACACAAATTTTCCAGAAGACTATTTTGTTAATTTTCTCACATATAAGGCAGAGACCTATTTCTTTGCTTCTGTCTAATCAACCTTTAAGATCACTACTGCAATTATGTGGAGGATTTGGTGGGGTACTTGATCAATTATACAGTAATCATCCTTGAAATTCTTGTTTTGATATCAAAATGGTGCTTCTGTCATCATCCTAAGTAATCATTACTTCACTTACCTCTTTCTACATTTAATATTCCTAAAAATGCAAATATTACATATGAGAAAAATTAACAGAGATCTATTGATAGTGACTTGTTTAGACATGTAGGTATAAACCATCGTTTTTGATATATACATAGGATTAATGAAATATTAATACACTGAGAATACTGAATTCAATTCTATCAGTCTACTTTAAGGAAAAGAAATGAATTTGAGTCTTAAAATGATATAAAGAAAACATTAAATAGAAATGTGCTTGTTAAATAAAATTAAACAGAGTTTATGTGTCTCTTTCACATGCACTGGACATGATTCTCTCATTCCCTAAGGACACTATATATCACTTTGCTAGTGTAAAGGGAACATAAATCATATTTACACTTACTTCATGGCTGCTTTATACTGCCAGAGTCATGCAAAACAGTGCAAGTGTAAATGAAGTTTGAAATAAAAGGAAACGCAACAACATCCTGTAAGCACAGGTAAAGCACAAAAGACACACTCATGTATTGCTGGTACTGAACTACAGCCATTATGGAAATCAATGGAGGGACTATTTAGTTTCTTCCTTAGGAAACACAGGAACATTTAAAGCAAAAAGGCTTGACTATCAAGTCCACTGTGGCCTGCCCCATTTAACCCTGGGATGTTTTTAAAAGGGTTGATTTGTTTTACTTTTTGATTTCCTTTCTCTGAGCTCTTTCTTGAGCTGATTTATAATTCTTGCATCTATTGCTGCCTTCAGCAATGTGTTCCATAATTCAGCTACCCTTTGTGTAATTAAATTCTGCTTGAATTGCTTATAGGCTTATATTGCTTATAAGCTTCCTTCTTAATTTCAGTCTGTGATTTCTTTTTTCTGAGTTACTAAAATTGTACTGGGTATTCCAGGAATTATGTAGTTTGACTACCAAAATACTGGTGTCTGAATTAAGTCTGAATCTCAGATAGGTGGGTAAGAAAAATCTCTGTAAACTTACATTTGAAGTGAAATTTTCATTCTGAGAATTTTCTAGTGTTAGTGTGTAACAACTGAAATCTACAGAGATAAAATATGTGACACTATAAACATTCAATTGAAAAGAAAATAAAATTTTCAACCCTGGTCTGGCAACATTTCCCATATTTTCTTAACTATTCCTTAGTCCAAATTTGGATATTCCTGAAAGTTTAAAATACCCATACGTGCTATTTACAATATGCATTTTTATATGCTTTCCTAATGTTCTTATAGTAATGTGTCTCTTAAAGGAACAGGCTTCTTTCTCCTCCTCCTCCTCCCCGCTTCACTTTGAAAACAATCTCAGGAAAATATACCAGTAAACCAACATGACCACATGCAGTGATATTTTCAAGAAAACCTCAGGAGAAAACCATTTAAATTTCATAGCATAAATCTAAGCTCTTGGCCAGCCTTCTGTTTGCAAGTCGCCTGCACAACTCTCATGCTAATTCCCCAACAAACGTCCAGTTTTATGAAAGCTATATTTTATATGTTTGGTTCTTTGCAGTCACATGAGAGTTGAAAAAGGAATATTAGCACCACTCACATTTTATAGTGGGAGTCACGGTACTTGGTTGACCTCTTTTTCAGGTCCTATTGAATTTCCTATACAAAGGAAATGAAAATGTTTTATATTTAATACAGAAGCATATAACAAGAGGTTTAGTTATTACACATAGTACTGCTATTTTCTGCCTTTTGTTTCAGTTGCCTGAACTGAAATTTCAAAGCACAATGTTTATTATATTTTTTTTTACGTTGAGGCTTCAGACAGGAGGAAGAAGGAACGCTATCATACGTATGCAATTCACTCTGAGCAAGTAAGATGGAAATCAGAGAATACAAGCACTCTAAGCACCTTTTGCTATTTTACCCCAAATTTCAGTTAAAATTTACTGGAGATCCCTTTTCTGTGATGCCTTGTTATTGTATAGCTATTCACAAATAAGTAAAATGATAAGTGTTAAATAATCCTGCTCCCTGCACCTACCCATTCTCTTCCAGATGCCCTGAGAGGAGTTTTAGCATTTGGGTAATTCTGTACCCTGAATCTTTTCCTCTAATCTGTTGACCTGTATCTCTCTCCCGGTTGCTACAAACATGAAAAAAAGTCAGCTCATAGTACCTAAATTACACCAGCTATATAAAACCGGACTAAATTCTACTTACTGTGGCAAACACATAAAACATGTATCCTAATAAGGAATGTAATACTCATGTCACAAAATCAATGTTATTACATAATTTAGATTGCTTAAAACCTCTTACTGTGAAATAAAATAAAGCAAACACGTGTGAAATTCTGATTCTGGGAATTAAGCCATTGGTTTCAATGGATCGGGATTTCACTCAGAATGAAAGATCAAATATTTGGCAAGTCTGCAATAGATATAAGGCTCAAGTAGCTTTTTTGGGGACATACATATATATAAATATATCTATATATATATGTGAGTTGGGCTATAAACCTATTGTTTGAACTAATGCACTTATGTACACTGTATTTATTTATTTATTTCAGCTTTAAACAGAGATAATACAAATTCTTATGCCAGGGCATTGCCTCCAAAATTTAAAAATCCAAACAATCTCCTATCATGTCACCATGTTTTTTCTATACAACATATTAGTGACTTTAAATTGTTAAATCTGTTAAATAAAAGAAAATAATAGAAAAACATGGATACACATTTTTCTTCCAATTCACATAAGTGAGTTGAAAAAAGGAGTATCTATCTGCTAAATACTAGCATAATCTTGGAATTCTGAGACTTCAGAATGGAATTTAGACACCATGTTCAAAATAAATTGGTGTCTCTGATAGTATGCAGTCTGCAGAGGAAATGAATGTAAAGAATGTAAATATTTTGTCCAACACAATGAAAAAAATTTGGAGATATGTTAAGGAAAATAGAAATCATTTGTCCTAAAAGTTTTGGGATTTGCTTTAGACCTCTTGTATTATTAGAAAAAGGAAATACAATTACACTTAATAGATACAACAAAGCTTGTGAAGTAGCCAGGTTTTAATCCAAGAAATTTTTATTAAAATGTTTGAGAAAAAGCCTATGCTTAAAATATGAACTCCATTTCTAATGGAAAACATTGCAGTTGATTCAAAACTTTAAAATAATTTTATACAACAAGAAAGGGGCTTTTAAAATTGTAAGCTTTCTGAAGTAAAAGGCTAACTTTCCATTGCTATGGGTTTTGTGAAGGCATATTAATATTTGGTGGTTGAATAATGTTTTGCTTAATTTTACCAAACTGTCCACAAGCAAACTTAAAAAAAAAAAATATTCTTTTTTTGCACAATTTCTAGAACTGACAGAGTAAAAACACAAAAATAAGTGATTAAGTCCTACCAGTGGGTTGTTCATCTCTACTGAGAAAAGAAAATGATGGAGTCATGATAAAGCAGTTAAGTCTCTGAGAAGAATACAAAATTCACTTCCCAGTTATATTAAACATCTTGCATTTAGAAAGTCTCATTATAATTTTAGTTTCTCTTCTCTCCTTTGCCAGGATATTTTAGAATGTGGAACACAGAGGATAGGTTATAATATTTTGGTGGGGATAATGTTCAGCTGCACAGAATACCTACAACCATTTAGGAAAACTTACACATAAGTAAAAACACGAATGAAAGTTATAGTGAGTAAATGATATCTGTTAGAAGGAAACCCTTGGTTTGCAAAGATTTGTTTCTGTGTTCAATATAACCTGAGTAAAATAGCTCTACTGTTTTTGTTGTTGTTGGTGGTGGTTTTGTTTGTTGTTGTTTTTTGTTTTGTTTTGTTTTGTTTTTTTGCAGACTGTTCAACTCTAAGTTTCTTGGTGTTTTCTAAAGGAGATATGACCTACTATCAATCATGATCAGAATTAACCACTGTGAAAATCTAGCATTATCTCCTTTGAAAACCAATTTATCCAGACCATAATTGTTGATTGAGTTCAATTACAGCTTTTAAACAGAAATATAACACTACTTTCAGGCTTATGTCTTGGAGACAACATCATATCTGTAGATAAACCATTTCAATGTTTAATGATATATTTGATTAAAAAATAGTGTTGTATACATTTTTCACTGCAAAAGCAAGTTTCCATTTCTTTCTATTTTGCCAGTAAACTATAGTCGTAAGGTGTCCTAAAGAGATAGGGTTCTGACTCATAACTCTTGGAATGGAAAATACTTAGCTTAATGAAATGCCAATGTGACATGAAACATCTTTCCAAATTCAAACAGAAATATTTATTGAATACTGAATACTTTTCCTTTTTTTTTCTCAGTGTTGCACATTGTATTGGCTTGACTATTTATATTTAATAAATAACTTTCAGAGTTCATAAGATCTACATTAAGCCTAATTAGGAAGAAAAAGTTACATGTTTACATTTGCATAGTTCACATCTGAGTGGGGAAAAAAGTGAAAAAGTGATGAGAAAGACTTTTCAGCTCTCAGCGCTATCCTAGTAATTCCCAAATTTTCTCACTTTGCTCAAAAATGAGTTCATATTTGTAATAAATATAGAAAACAAATCATCCTTTGACCATCCCAAATTATCATTAACTTCCTGGAATTTTACTTCAGCTATTACATTTGTTAGTATCTCATTTGGGCACACGTGAAATAATCAAACTTTGAGTCCTTTTAAACTTTTTTAATTGTAGGAAGATTGTACTTTCTAATCAGTCACAGCTGTACAAACATAATTATTAACTACTGGTCTTTTTCTTTCACCATAGATCTATCACATCAGCATATTTGCCTGCTAAGAAAAGATTGGATGGAGGTAATCAAAATTTGAACTTATAAAGTGCTTCAACAGCTTCATTACCTTAACTGACCTCTTTCCCCAAAAGTGAGGACATTTGAGATACCGTTATTTAAGTATACCGCCAGAGACGAGTGATATTTCAAGAAGAAAACCTCAACATTATAAACTGCAAGATGACTGCGTGACTTGCTATTGGAACCCAGAAAGCTATGGGTTGTGCATAGCTTCAGAAGTGACTGAAGCTTCTCATACTGTCTAAAAAAGGTGCTGAAGAAAGGACTGTGAGAAATGTATTCTCTATGTGGAGTGTCTTTTCTATTTAGCACAGTTTCATTTGGAATCTGGAATTCTACACTCATCAAATAATTTTTATATTGCAAGCTATTTGGATGCCAAGGTGACATGTGAGAGCAAAACATATAAAAGAGAGATCTTAAGCAGTCTAACATAGAAGACAATGATAACGTCCATTCTGCAAAATTATTTGCGAAACAATGGAGAAAATTTAGCTTGTGTTCCTGTGTGCAATAGCATTGTAAGCAAGGCTTTTTCTAATCTTAACATCACACTGCATTATGTAACCAAAAAAAGTGACTTTAAAACAAATTGAGAAGCTCGGTAAAAATCCTGCATATACAAAACTCAAAAGTTTATTCTTAAAATGTGATTATAATCATGCAATGATCAATTACTGAATGCATTTGCCTTCTACGTGTATTCATTAATATCTGTAGTACTGTAGGCCTGAAGAGCATTAGATTATTTTGTACAAAGCACTATGTAAACATGGAGAAAAAAGACAGTCCTTGCCGCAGAGGATTTACAGCCGGTTTGTGTGCATACAGCCCAGCAGAAGCGTTCATGGACACAATAGCATACTTCCAGTTCTCATAAACTGTAGCCCAAGCAGCATTATAATGCACATGAAGTTTGCTCTTAAAACCAGAAGTTGTCACAGGACTAATCTTCAAATTTATATCTACCACGCATAAAGTTTTTTCAAGGTAAATGGATTTTTCAATATCAAATCTATATTTAAAAGTTCACTGATAAACAATTGCATCCAAATTAATGCCTACCATGGTTTTAAATGAAGGTAGAAATTTCAAGTGGTGTAGAAAGTAAGTTAATAAATAAATAAGACTGCCAAATATAGTTCGTGCAAAACAATTCCAAGGAAACTTGTGAGCTTTGCAACCTTTCGGGGAATTATTTTCTCATTTTAAAAATTTCCATAGAAACAGTTATGTGTAAATGGAAAGTCTAACTAAATAAACCTGGATGTGAGCAAGAATAAAAAGTGATGCAATTTCATTCAATTTTTACCTTAAAAACTGCAAGAGAAACTCCAATTATATTGTGAAGATATTTGTAAAAGTCCTGAAACTTATTGGACTAATACATCCAGACATTTTCTTCCAGGCTTCTGAATTGATTCAGTTCAGGGAAATGCAGTACAGTTAGCATTCAACTTTAATTGCAATGAGGTGACAACATACTGGGTAATGAGTTGTTTATGAGTTGTAGATGTGTTTACAATGAGTTGACAATGTGTTGGATAAAGTGTTCTTCTAAAGTTGTAGATCTATTTACAGTGAGCAGTGGGGGAATGTTCATTAGTTGTCGATTTGTTTGTTTACATTGTTTTCGATTTGCAATTGCTATAAAACAAATCGCAGGCTGATGAAGGATGATTGTTTGTGTGCTTTAATGATTTACTGTAGTAGCTTGTCTGAAAAAGTACTTAACTCTGCTTCATCTGTCAGTTCCCACTGAAAAAGCTCCCAGTCACAATAGTTTTATTAGCACAGCATGGGCCATTTGTAAGAACATTATGCATCTAAAAAATCTCAGTGCTTTCCTGTTCAGTCTGTTGCATTTTGCTGGCTGGGCTGAACAGAATTCCTTCCGCTCTGTACAAGTTTATACCTCTTAATATTCTCCAGGATTTACATTTGAAGCTACACATATACCATGCCTGGAAATTCTTTCCCCGTTATCTCCTCAGTGATGTGTCATGCTTAAAGTGACGCTTTTGTCTACTCTTTCTTACTGCTGCTACCCCAAAAACAGCGTTAAAAAAAGTCTACCATGAGGCTGTGTTCTTTACATGACTTGAAGAAAAACAATTATACACTGGAGGATACTGGCCTTTTGGTTTTTACAGAAAATCTTTCAACAGTTTGCAACAATTTGGTAACATACAGTGTTAGTTCAGTCACTTAAAGTTTGATAACTTTTGTTCAAAAGAGACCCAAAAGTAATTTTTGATTGTTTTGTTTACATGTTAGTTTTTCCCAGATACATTTCCTGTGGCCCAGAACAAGCATGTTTCACAGGTTCTCTCCTTGTTATTTTCCAAGAACGTTACATTACATATTCCACACACACAGCCCTTTCATCTTCCCTTGCAATGCTGCACTGTGCCCAATGGCAATTCCTGCAGAAAAGTGATCATCTAACAATGATTAGAATGGGATTTTTGTGAAGCTAAGTTTGGGGTTTTCAGCTAAACTGGAAACAGAATCTACTCTCATGAGAAACTGAGACATTTTCTCAAAAGAAATTGAGAAATCCAGTTTTTAGGTCTGGATTTACAGAGAAAATAAGAAATATGCAAACAAAAAATATACTAATCCTGTTTTTAACCTTCAGCTCATGACAGTATAGGCATATATTCTCATCACAAAAAAATCTGTGTTGGGGAAATCTCAGAGGAAAATATGCACCCTCTTGGTTGCAAACTTTGCTTTGTGCATTACTTATTTGCACTGACAATTTCCACCACAACAGCTACACCAAATTAAAGCAACACACAATATTAATGTAGCCCAATATGACAAAATCCAGAATTTCCAGATCCTTTTGTGTGTTCCTATGTAAAATTCCAAAAATCTGTGGTTGTGAAAACGTACTTTGTCGGCACATCATCACTCACTCAGATTGTCCGTTAGAAAGGGGATGGTAAGCTTCACACCTTCTCATGTCACATCATGTTGCAGAGACAGACCAGTGGCGTGGAGAAGACTGAGAGAAGTCTTTATGTGGCAAGTATAGAGCTTCAAAGTGCTGTAAGGGGTGGGAGAGAAAACATGGGAAGGTCAAAGAAAGGTAGGGACCAATGAAAAAATGAAATTCCTCTTAACCCTCCTCCTTTTCTATCTGGAAAAGCCACACCTGCTTTTCCAGCTGCAGGCAATTTGTGCCAGTAAATACAAAGTGTGGGCACAGACATACTCTAACGAGCTAAATGGAAGTTTTGCTACTTGTTGTGTTCTGGCAGCAATGGGCCTATAAGATGCCAGATTCCTCTTCTACTTTAAGATTCCAGATTTTGAGTCTTAAATGATATAGAGACAGGTAAGCTAAACTTAGCATTTCTTCATCATCATTAGATCTCTTTGGGGAAAATAACAGCATTCGGGAAAATAACCACCTTTCATCCTCAATTTTTTGCCAGGAAAAAAAAGTTTTTAAAGCAAGCAGCTGATATTTCTGTATCTTTAAGTGCATGGTTTTCATTAAGTTTTTCCAACCCATATCTTACCATGGTTTTCTCCAAGTGTTCAAACGTATTTTGTCCTCAAATACCTGTAAAAAGCTCCCCAAAAAGCTGATAAAGGAATCTAAGAGGTATCCAAGTTCTGGAATGCATTGCTATGCAGAAAACCTGCTCTGCCAAGTCAAACTGAATAGGGTCTGGACCATGTTGAAATGTGATTTTTTAATGTTCTGAATAATATAAAAATTAGTCCCAAAATCTAATGGCTAAAATGTCAGGCATCTGATGAGTCTCTGAGATCTTAGACACATTAGAGAGGCCTGGAAACCAAAAGGTTGAATATATAGCATTTTGAAACTGTAAACTGCTAGCTGTAATGTGAAAGAATTACTGGTGTCCTGACTTGTTATCTTTCTTCCTTATTATGCCTTTATCATTAGATTGTAATTAGCAATTCAATTGTTTGGAATTTATACACTGCAATTCTCGATATCTTTTCCCACAGTGATTATACATAAAGGATGAAAGCTGTCTTTGCAACGAGAGGTGCTAGCTCTGTGGCCTTCCCGCTCCTTGGAGAGTGAGGTTTGGCCACACTGGGGGACAACGAAAGAGAAGATTGATGAGAGCACTGGCTAGTCTCCTCCATAATTCTGTCCCACAAAGCCAGGAGTGGGCAAAGAGCTAATCAATCCACATTTTTATGCTGCCTGGGCTTTCTTATATCAGTTGTGGTGTCAATGAACTGAAGCTGGGAGGCTGGCAAAAAAGAAAGCATAGGGGCAGTGTCTCAGTACAAGAACTTTCTGTGCACACCTCTATATGGCTATAGACCTCAGCTGGTTTTGCAATCTAAATCCCTCGCCTTTTTGAGGAGGCAAAAAAAGGGATATCAGCAGAAAAAAAGAAAAACAAACTCTCCCCAAGTGGAAACTTTCTTAGGTATTTCAGCAACTAGAGATTGCCTTTTTCTGTGAATAACCTCAGCATTAGGAATGTTGGCCATGTTGATGCAGTGTCAACTTTGCATTTTTTATCCCATTAACAAATAATGTCCCTACAGAATCATGAATATGAAAAATAAAAAAATAAAAAAATATCATAATATTGTCTATCATTGACAAATGGCAGCATAAACATTTGACTTCAATAAAATTAGTGAAACTTTACAATATGCCCATTTTCCAGAATAAATAATCATATTGAATTTAAAGTACTTTTCTGTTGGCTTGTTGGGGGCAGTTAGTAGTGTAAGATGTGTATATTGCATGATATTTCATAAGTATAACATTTAAAACTAGAATGTATTATTTTTGTACCTCTTTACCACATTATAGCACATTTATGCTGTAAAGCGATATTTTTTCCACAGTCTATTTTTTAAAAATCCCATCACTATATGAATATTGTTTAATTTTTAAAAAAACATGTTCTTTTATACATAATACTTTCTCTGTCATTGTAAAAGTTCTTATTTTTTTTCCAGTTACTTTTTAATTTGTTATTGATTTTAATTCTAATTACAGCAAATGGAAAATATACCACAAAATCAGCTGCAAAGGCTGAGAAACCTAGTTTGAGATTATTTTTTCTCACTGGGTAGTATTTCAACATATAAGCTGTTGATTTTCACATTAGGAAATAAACAAATAAATGAAGAAATAAAACAGATTTTTATGATAGACAATTAGGGGGCAATTTTCTAAAGCGTGAATGGGAGGCACTCATAGAAATCCCATTAAGAAATAATCAAGGCTGTGGGTATGCATCCATTCACACTGCTTTTGAAAATATACCCCAGGATGAATAATTTTTATGTGTACAGTAAGTTCACAGCGGATGCTTTATTGTCCACTGAGCCATCATTGTCTTCAGCTGGGAAATCAGCTAAGCACTTGTTTTTTCATCGAAAAGTAAGCTGATGTTTTTATTTACTAATGTGCAATGACAGAAAATTTTAACAATATTTTAACAATATTTGCAAATTACTTGAGTCTAAAACTCACCTAGCAGCAAAGAATACAGAGAAGGTAATAGAGAAACTGCTGTTCATGTCATTTTCATAGCTTCTTACATATTCATGTTCTGAAAGGATTTCTTTCACAGAAGCTCATGCTCATCTAACCAGACACTTTGTAAGTAAAAATGCATGAAATTTAAACCAGCTTTTCATATGGACATTTTTTTTATGTCTGAGTGTTTTAGCAATCCAGCAATGGTAGACACCTATAAATGTATAATGTGATGGATTAGATTGTAATACAGTCTGGATGCATATGGAGGTGGTGTTCCCCCTTCAGTGCAAATACATTTTAAAGTCAAAAGGAATCCGTTGGAATTAATAGTGCATTATCCAGCCAATAAGTAAAACATTACAGTAGTTTTTCTTTTGAAACAGAATCCAATCTTGCTCCTAATTATAGCAATTATGACAAAGGATAATGATCCTTATAATGAATAAATAGTAAGAAAATCAAAATATCACTGCCTTGCTTAGGTTTGGATTCCTGGTTTGAACCTGATTTTAAAATAGGAATTTTAAAGAATTTGTTAAAGAAGACTAGCTCTCTTCATGGTTTGTCAAAGCACCTTGTAAAACCACCAACAAACTTACACCTTACACAGACATGTATGAATTTGGGGCATGTCAACCTGGGGAACCTGGGAAAGTTAAACCAAAATAGCTGAAAGGTGTGAATGTAAAGCACATTATGTAAAGTGCGTTACAGTTCTGTGTGAATATGCTCAATGAAAACCGAAATGCTTTCGTAGCTTCTCAGCAATAATTTTCTCTGCAAAGTGCTCAAAGGCACTTTGTTTGTTTGAAGGTCTATATTCACATGTTTAGGCAACTCATTTAAGCAGTTTTGAGAATCTTTTGGTAAGTGAATCCCTAGTTTAAACATTACCCACAATTGGTTTCACTTCTGTGCAACCTATATATACGTTAAGACTATTCATGTGTATAAAATGAAGAACATATTTAAGTATCATCTAGATTTCAATGAGGCTAAGAAATGCTTGGTGAAACCTTTGAGGTAAAAAGGAACAGGTAGGTAAATGCAAGAGAATACAGTTAAATAGCTTTCAAGTAAATGTAATGTATTAAAGGTGCAACATCTTAATGTATCTTCCAGCAAGACACTGATGCTTAAATGGCCCCCATTGAGCATATTGGACCCAAAAGTACCTTCCTATTCTTTAGACTCAAATGAGGATTTCCACAACATTCTATTCTGTAGGAACGGATATAAAATGCCCTTTCCTTTTTCCAGATATTACAGTCAACATGACTTTACTTGACTGCGTGGTTTAGAATACTATTTTGTTGTAATACTGCTTAACTAAGAGGATATGGTTGTTTATTATTATTGTGAATAAATCCTCCTCTCATGATGGTACGGAGGATCTTTTCAGCAGCTCTCAGTGCTAAAATAGCAAATATATACAAATTACTCGTCTTACAATTTTTCCCTAGGACTATCCACATATTTATTAATATTTCCAGTGATTTACATCACTGGGAAAATACTCTGGGAAATAATTTGTCTGCCAGGATCTGTTGGGGAAAAGAATGTACATGAATTCCACACTGATGTGCAAGAGAGTGATGTCCCCTTGTGATAATTCCACTGAAAAACAGTGGAAGGAAGTCCAATGGTTCAATATCACTGGTCCCAAACATTGTGCAAATAAAAATTCCTGCTCTTTCTCAAATTCCGCTCAAATGGTTAAGAAGAATGACATTTTAAAACATAAAAAGGCTCTTAGTTTTTCAGCATTTTCATTATAGTTTCAAAGTTTTTTCCATGATGGTAAAAATGTTGCTTTAAAAACATTAAGAGGGTCAATAATTTTATTTTACAAATGGCTTATGTTTAAATTTCTGGTGGCTACAAGTCTCAAAACAATAAACTTAAAAAAATAATCCTCAGCAGATATTGGTATTAGAGAAAAAGTTGTAATTGTGCATCCAGCTCTCTTAAACTTGAAGAATTACTTATAATAGTTATATTACCTCTTTGCTTTTATGTCAAAAATTTTCAAACGAAAACAAGTTACTCATATTTCTGGTACACACAGTTTCTGTCAGTGTATTAATCACCCATTGTTTTTATTTGAATCAAGTTTGTTCCAAAATCTCATACCATCATATCTTGATATTTATATAACATTTGAAAAGTCACAAAATTTAATTTCTTCAAAAAAGGTTTTTTTGGATATGGAGAACGTTACTGCAAAGTCACATAAGGGCAAGAATGGTAATGTGTTGGTAGGAATGCAATCTATGAATTCAGGTTGCATAGAATGACAATGAATAGTTTAAATTCTTTTTTACTAAATTTTCAACCTGAAAATATTTTCTCCAGTGCTTCATTAGTTATTGAAAATATATTTTTTTTCCAACATAAACCCCTTCAAAGTACAAGTTCTATTCAAGCTGCCTGTCAAGTATTATTGTGAGTGCCAACAAAATATTTTCCTCTCTTTTCTAATCGGGTAACACAGCTAATTACTGTTGTCTGTGGAATCATGTTTGATTGGCAGCTTGAATGTAAACGGAAACCATAATTTCAGATGATATTGCATAAACATTTGGAGTAGGGATGTGCAAGCAATGAAACTTCAACCAAGGAAAATTTATATGCTAGATAATAAAAGTTACCTGTGTTTCATGGCTATCTAATCTCTGATAACAATTCTTTAAAAATATATATGAATTCCTGCCAAACACCCACAATACTTTCTAAGAATGCTTTTGGCAAACTATTCGACAGAAAAATCGGAAATGTATTAGAAATTACACAGAAAACATGAAAAACACATGTCAAAGTAAAGTACGTTTTGGATACACTTTAAAGCCGTTCTAGATTAAGTCTATAAAAGGTTAAGGAAACAGAAATGTAATCCATAGCACAAAAGCATAAAAATGAGAAGTTTAAAAATGACTCTTAAAATACTGTATACAAATTAATTTCAGAAGTGCTAGGATTATTCATAGAAGGGATCTGCGTTAAATCATAGCATTATCAATGTCAGATTTTATTGTTGTACTCCAAATTGTCCCTCCAAGTTTCCTTCATCTCTTTATCCTTTTTGATCTTAAGAAAGAAAGAAAATAATTGAGTGTGTTACGTAGGTCAAAAGACAAGATACTTGGGACTGGAGAGGGATAAGGAGATTGAGTTGGGAGGTTTCTTTCCCCAGAAGATTTTATCCAGAACATGAAAAACAGAACAATGCAAAAGGCAACAGAAGGGATAAGATACCTACTTGAAACATTCATTTAGCAAGCTGATGTCCTTATTTCCTTCATCTTTTCTTTATCTAGTGCTTTACCAAGTTAGCTTAACCATTGACCAGACTTTTATTTGAATGCTCGTATTTCATTTAATGAAGATATTCAGGGAATGTTCAGTGTTACCATTGACTCATTGCAAGTCCTGCTGGACAATTCTAACTGCTCTAACATGTAACCAAGAATCTCTTAAAATGTTAAGTTCTTTTTGAGAAGAAATGTGGAAACACTCCTAATTCTGAATTTTTTTATATGATATGTTGTTTCCATCAAAAGTACCCAGTTCACTCTCAGGCTTTTGTGTTCAATGAAACTAACCTCTAAATTTGGTATTTGAAGAAAAGAAAGGAGAAGCACATATACCATTTAAATTTAAAAAAATATTTTTCTGTCTTCTATTTCAAGACACAAAATGAAATATCATCACAAAGGAAATCTTGGTTTTGTTGAAGTTCTATTTTTCTAACAGAAAATCACTGTTGTAAAATGCTCTATGGAGTCTAACAGACATGGAAGTTGCAGTTCTAAGTTGTAATTGCAAATCTGAGGGCTAGACAAGGATATTTCTGTTAAATTTTTTTCATTGAAGCTAATTCCAAAGGTTCTGCTTTATTGTTATGAGCTATTATTTTTCCAGAGCCAAGAGATTCTGTGCCTTGCACTCTACTATTTATAGGGAAAACATGTTCTAGAATACCACGCATTGTCTCTTGAAAGACATCATTTGGGAACAATAGCATTTGGCAGTAAATGATGCAAAGCACGACTTTACATGGCAATTTGGGCATTGAATGCTGTTGTATTACTTTGAATGGCAATTGCAGTACTGAGTGTTTGCCGTTTATGAAATTTGTGAGAAGCTGAGATACTGCAGAATATTGCATGATTTATCCCTTGTGCCCTTTCCTTTGAGCCTGGCTGAATAGTTCTACTATCTGAACTGTAGTCCTTGATTTATTCACAAAGTAGGGAGCTCTCACATTGAATTATTCTCTCTGGCCTGTAATGCTTGCTTGCGATTTGGCATAATTTGTACCACAAAAAACCCACAACTGTGGTTGTTTTATGTGTAAATGATCAGTTGCCATTGTAATAAATCTTTTTGCATATGTAAAATTGCAACAGCATATATCATTTTGTTAGCTGTACATTAAAATTAAACATTTTTCACATATTACATGTGCAGTTAAATAATATTTATTTCTGAAAACACAAACTTTGGTTTTACTGTGATTCAACACAGTCTCATCACACCATGCTTTTTTAGTTTCTATCATATGCTATTGTTCTTGTCTAATTATTTTGCTATGGATAGGTTTACTTCCTGATTTTGTAAATTTAAGACACTGTGTGGCCTTAAATTTTTTAGCTCAATGCATATTTTTAATGCACTTGTCTAGATGGAATTTCTGGGAATTGAATTAAAATGTGCATATACAGAAAAAAACCACCCTGATTTATTAAAGGCCAACAATTACATTATATAATGACTCAGCCAAGCAACAGAAGTTAATGTGATATATCTGCTAAGAAGTGAATCTGCTTTCATGACTGGAGGCAGAGAGCTCAGCATGAGGAGGAAGCACAGGGGAATAACCTGCTTACAACAGTCAGCAGCAGCTGGTGCGCTGCATCTAAGGAGATTGCAGAGGGGATTCCTACCACAATGTGCAGAACAGAACCATGACCACCTACTCTGCAAGATACCTGCTAAACATAAACTCACAGGGAGATCTCAGACCTATAAAGCACAACCTTTATTTGCAAGGACTTTTCTCTGTAAAGATCTTAAGCATATCACAGGGTTCACAGTCCTGCCCTGCTCTGAAAAAGGGCCAAATCCCTCTTCCATTCCCAAATAAGATGTTTGTCCAATTGCCAGAAACATGTCTGATCAGAGGTTTGAATACTGCTATATGCCAACTAGTTGTTTAAAAAATGCAGCACTGAAAATAAATTAAATTCCAGCTTTCCCCACTATTATAGTCATTGATCTTTAGGACAACAGGTACAGGCATACAGGCCATCTTCTGCCATATTTGCAAAAAAGCTTCTTACTATTTTTATTAAGCATTAGGAAGAATTAAAAAATACAAAATAAAAATTTTAATGTGTTAAGATTTGAAAAAAATTACTACATCATTAATAATATATTAATACATAATTTGTATTCTAGGTGTGGTTCATATTATGCTATATCTTGCTCTCTGACCTAACTGTAGTTGATGTTCATATCATCAACTGTTATATCCTCAATATGGATGTTCTAATTCCTTCAACAAACCCTCTTATCCCTAGAGAATCTCAGATCTTCTTGTTACACACAAATAGTAATACAGATTCTACTAGAGCTGACTTTCTTTGTGATAGCAAAGGCCATTTGGAGGGGCTAAGTAACATCATATTACTCAACATAATAAATATAAACTGTAAGGTGAGATGACTGGTACTGACACTACAATAAATAAAAGGCAGAAAATTTAGTGAACCTCACAGTGTATGAAAGGGAAAATCTTTAGAATGCAAAGTTAGACCTTGTTACCTGGCAAGAATGCTCAGGGCTGACGAATGCATATAGGTTTTACAACTATGGGAGTAGGCCGGGTAGTTGTATGGTCACAAATTTATCAGCTGATAAACATTAATCCTCAACAGTCCTGTCTATTAAAAGTAGAAGAAGTGGAGAAATTAAATATAATATTGCTGGAACTTGTCATGTTCAAAATCTACAGACGGAAATAAAAGGTTTAGTTAGGTTCAAACACTTTAACTTACATTCTTTTACATCTGTTACTACTTCTTATTTTATGAAAGGAATTGAATTTTCTATATGGAGGATTTAAGCCATGATAAAAACAAAGAACATTATTGGGAAACCATTTTTGATTTATCACCTAGGAAGCCTCCTAGGTCAGACATCCTTTGAACAAATCACGGTATAGAAGATACCAGCATTATGATTTCTGCCTCCCTCCATTACAAAAAATCATAATTATGTAAAGATTTTATGCTTTGGAAACATCAAGACTTCAATTATAAGCCACCAAGTCAACCAATGCATACATTTAATTTATATGCATATTCTCTATTTTCAAACTTATAAGTATTTGCTAGTTAAAAGAAAAATAAAACTAATATTTCAAGTCTCTCTTTTTCTACAAATAATAGTAAATCAAACATGAGTTCTGAACAGTAGAACAACCCTTACACAAATAGTTAAATGAAGGTCATATAATATTCATGGAAATAATTCAACAAGATGTTCAAGAAAATAATTTACTCCCAAACATTTGAGTTGCTGGCTGGCTGGCCTAGCCATTTTGTGCTGTTTCTTTGGTAAGCATATTTGCTTATTTCTGAAATAAAACTAATTTAATTCTATTTGCTGACAAGTCACTTTTTCGTTTGATCATTCAATCAGGAAACTCACTTATTGGAATAGTCACAGAAGTTAACTTCAAGGAAGAAAAAGTACATCTTTATTGTCTGTTATTATCTAAATAGGAACTGTTTTGCAGCATTATTTCATCTTACAGACAGAAACATAATGTCCAACAATTGAAGGTAGAATTCAGTAAAATGCAAACTGGAAAGAAAAGGCAATTTTTGATGGCAAGGACAATTAACCATTGCAATAAGTTCAAGGGATACAATGCAATGCAATGCAATGCAACAAGGGATACAATAATTTTTTTCATCACTTGTAATCTTTAAATCAAAATGGGTGAGTTTCCAAAGATATTCTGCTATGCTTCTGTGGATTATTGTTTGCTACAGGAAAACTGCATGAAATCTCTGATCTTTTTTTTGTGCAAGAAGTCAGACAATATGATTATAGTAGAACCTTCAAGATACATTAGTATATTCACTTAGCCTTCTAAAATTTGAACAAATATGAACAGGTCTTTTTTATTTTTTCAATTTTATTTCAGTTTTGCGGTATATTCTGGTCTAAAAATGTTAGTGACATTGATAGAAGCAGCATTCAAACACCATCATTTCTTTTTCTATAATCACTCAGACACCAGACAGGGAGAGGCTTCTGCCTTGTTGCTGTATCACCCACAGGTAATTTGTAAATAACAGTGACTAACTCGGCTAAAGTTTGTCCTTGTAACAAAAAGGAGACAGCTGAGGAAAGGAGGCGGGGGAAATTCTGCGCATTTAATGGCAGTTTGGGGATCTGTCTGTGTCAAATTATTATTTCCATTTTGTCTTGTGATTGTAACCTTCACTGTGAATTAGAGCGTTCATTCCATAGCAGCATCTTGACACCTAGTGAGGGAACTGTAATAGTCTATGACAGAGCAGTCAGCAGCTGAGCTGAATCAGTCCTTCCTTACTAGAGCAAGGATATTCAGAATGGTAGAGCCATTAACTATGAATAATACGGAGGTAATGAAGAGACAACGACGGCAAGGGTTTAGATCTTTTTCTGCCCACTTTAAACTCTTAGCACATGATCCAGATGGGGAAAAAGCAAATATTAAAATTCTTCCCTGAGCAAGGCAGGCCAACTAGCACCAGAGGCAATAAGACCAGTCAAAGGACCACAGGGAATTTGCTTGATCTAACTCAGATGTAGATTAGTCTTAGGATTCCCAGGTATAGTTTTGCTTCTTCAAAGACAGCAACAAGGTTTTTTCCTCCTTATAATTATCAGAAGGAAGCAACTCATTTAGCTATGTCCATCAGAACACATTAGAGCTCAGTACAGGGGGGGAAGGGAAATTTCAGAACTAAAAATGGACAACCGCTGTGTAACATTCTGTCTTTTGCCTGTTGGTGTAACTGGAAAACCCCATCCTAATTACGACTGGAGCTTTATATAGTCAAATATACATTTGCTCAAAGTAGCTCATTTGCACATTTCTGTACTACCCATTCTTTCTAAAAAAAAAATTAAAAAATGCCATTACATATGTAAGATAATTATTCTAAAGAAAAAAACAGTGCATTCTATAATCAAAGTTAGATTTATTTTGAATCATCACCTATGCCATTTGTTTATTAACTTTGTCAATTACATTTATTAATTGGGAATTTAACATGTGATATACAACAAAATGGTTGAAGTGATCATTTTCAAGTACGGAATACATAACAGATGGTGACTGTTGAAAACCATATATAAATAAAATGTAAAATAACTCATTAATTAGCAAACATTCTCATATAAATTCCTTTGCCAATATGCCAGCAAAGTTGCCATCTATAGGCTTGTTTAAAATGATTTTTCTAGTAAAAGTGATTTATAATTGTATAGTACTAAGAATTATGGCTGGCTTTCTCTATACGCAGCTAAAGAAACTGCAATAAAGGTATCAATGAAACTCTCTTCATGTTAGACATTTTTGGAAAAATTATTGTTAAGGGGCTTTGCAGATAGATGATAAAAATGACAAAACGAAAAAGACCTAATTGCATGGGTGGTGAACCAGCACTTTCTGTCAAACTGGATAGACCTCAATATAGCAGGACTACAAGAAAATGCAAAATTAGGCCACATATTTAGAAAATATATTTTATTTTTCACAATACAATAGAACTGGTATGATTGGAATAAAACATTCTCCATTGTTGTACTAAGACTGCCTTTCAATGATGTTATGAAATCACTGTTTTCAACTTCTCCTTCTGCCCTAAATCTCTCTCTGATGCACCACCAGTGAAATCAGCAAAGTTTTGCCAGAGATATACAGAACTCACTGCCTTGAAAACTGTGTTTTGACATTTTAAAACCCATTTTCAACCTACTATGTCTTTCACAAGTTTCTTAGCAGTATTTCCTCTGAGATCTGAATATACACAAGGGTCTTTTTTTCTCAGTAAAGAACCAGAAAAGAAAACTCTCTTCCTTGGATCAGTAGTCCCAACTGAGGGATCTGTCCCTGCAATCAGCTTGATCAATTACCCATTACAGACTTAAACATTTTCTTTTTACAAAATGACAAATTCTTAATTCTGTAAATCCACTGGTCAAGTATATTCATGAATATCAATATATAAAAATATACAAGAAGCAAGAAGAATATTTCAGAATGATATTCTTCCACCCCAGTCAATGCCTGCTTGCATTTTTCCTACTACTAGAAGTGAGAAGATGACAGTGGAAAGTGGCTGGTGGCTGGTGGTTTGCTCTGAAAATTAACCATTATCTTACATCTTACATTTACCCCATCACAAAACCCCTTTAGTATAAACAGATGGACTAAATTATTTCTGAACAGTTCTTGATTTATTGGACATCTGATCAGTGTATTCCAACAGGATAACCTAAAAAGATAACCTACCTGACAGACAGAAGAAATACAGCAGACTTCATCTTCTGTAACACGTATCAAATAACACTACATTGCAAGATATTTGTCAAATTGAAGAAGATACAAAGATTATCAAGGAAATGGAAAACCTGTCTTATGCTAAAGAGAGCAGTCTCTTTAGCATGTCCTTTGAGATTGAGAGGAAAAAACATTGCTGTCTACAAATATATCAGGGTGTACATGCCAATGAGGGAAAAGAACCGTCTAAAGAGACAATTCATTTAAAGAACAAACACTGATGCTAAAATTAATTTAGAGTAGAAGACAGAAATTCTGGGACCATCTTATAATGGGAGAACGTGGGAGAGTAATTTACTAGGAAGTTCATTACATTTCTGAAGGGAGCTAGATAATGTGGTCCCTACAGGAGCCCAGGCCTCCACTCAGTGACTTAGGAGGTTTCTACTTTTACTCTTTGAACAAAAAGGGAAAGTGAAAGAAATCCTACTAAATATGGGACCCATGCTTTTAAATGTCTCATATGTATTTTTTGATTATGATTGGAATTATTCCTTCACACACACATACTTCAGCAACTTCTCTAGATATTTCTAATTAGAATTCAAATTTCTTCTTTTTATCCATTAGCCCCCAAAAAACACCCACTGTAAGTATCTGAAATAACAGTTACCTTTAACTGAAATCTATCCCTTAGTACCAACACTGGTATGAGTAGGAAAAAAGAACTTGAGTTGATGGAAGTTGTGGTGGATGCAAGACTTTGCTGCTTTTGCCTTAAGCCTTGCCCCCCACCCCAAATGAGACCCCATTCCAGTAGACACTTTATAAACATGTAACTTAATGGACCTCAAACAAAGAGAAGTCAGGTGAATTAAGGAAAAACAAATAAAACAAAACCAAGCAAACAAAAATATTACTTTTAAAATTCTTTCATTGGTTCATTGTTCTTCCTCCTAGGGATTCCTAGGGATTAGCTTCTCCACAGACCCTTGTAAATTCCATTGCCTTTGCTAGTGTTAAGAACTTGCTCCAGGAGTCTTAATTCTCTGGGGAAATCTTCCATTTGAATACTATTCTGTAACACTTTGAGAAAGGATATTGTTGAGCGCAATTCTTGTAATTTACAATGCTTTCTTTTTCTCATAGCACCTATTCAGATATTCTCTCTAGTTACCATTGTCCTTATCAATCCAGGTTTTCTACTTGGCTTCTCTTTTTGCTACCTAATAGCCAAGACAAGAAGGAAAATAATTTCTTGACTATGATGACTATAACAGACATGTAATATCTCAACCATATTGAATTGCATAAGTAGCCAAATAATGCATCCCTATCCAAATAGTCCTAAATATTGCTAAAGATTTGATTTAAACAGATTCAGGTGTATTTCTCCTTTTTTAGCAAAGTCTCTCTAAAACCAGCAGACCGTGTCCTGGTAATTCTTTGTTTGAAAGAATGTATGACTTTATGCAAATATTGTTCAAAAACTGCTTGACCAAAATGGCTGGCAAGCAGGTTTAGAATTCACTTCACACATTCTGAAGCTATAACATTCTGACATATTAGTTCAGTTGGGTTCTGAATGGTTCACCAGTCTTCATATTCCAGCAACTCAATGTTTATGGCATGTGCTCAATTGTTTTAAGGCATGACTAAAAAGTGTAAAGCTGGTCTATGAAATCACTAGTCCAGAAAAAATTCTCTGCTCTGTTGAATTCAATAAGCAGTATGTATATTCACTTTCTTTGTCTATTACTTTTTTTTTAACCTTTTGAGTGTTTCAGAATTGTAGGGTTGGAAGAAGTACTTTTTCAGAAATATCAATTTTCTGTATGCAAACTTTACAGCACAGAAAATACTTTTTTTTTTTTTTTTTAATGTGAAAATGTGGATCTCTACAATAATTACAGCTTTGCAAAGCAGACCACAAAATTGTACCTACTTCATCAAGACGACTGAGAGAGGGGGAAAGGGGAAAACACACCCTATGTCTGTATTCCATATCCTGCAGTAGGGAAAACAAAAACTGAACAGAGCACTGTAATTTGGAGTTTTGAGGACAAAAGGACATTTTAAGTCCATTTCCGTAGAATAGCACATGCAAAAATACATTTTCTTCATGGGCTTCTTCAATCTGTATGTCATGAAAGCACATAAAAATAAATCTTTGAAATAACACTTCCCCTTTGGATGTTAACAGGTTTTTCAAATAATCTGTTTTTCTTAATGATGAGAGAGGAACAAACTTTAAGAAAACTAGCAGATGTTTATGGCCATTTTAAACTAATTGTATTGACTGTATCCTGTTGAAATGATGAATTGTATCCATTAGAATTCTCTTGTCTAACATTCTTTCTTTGTTGAAATTTTCTGTAGTGGCAAGGGGTTTCACTGATCATTTAGGTAGCTTTTAAAATGAGATCAAGAGAGATATGTCAGATTCCCTTTTTGACCTCAACTCTCCCAGGTTGTAAGAAAGATGTAAAAGAAAATAATGAAGTAAATTAAAGATAATTTGTATGTGTTGTAAGCTTTTTCTAAAAATAACTACTTTTCAGTTGTATTAAAAGTGTCAAAATCAACTAAACGGTAAAATAGATTTTGTCCTCATGATAGGTTAAAATAAAAATGTTGAAGGCAAATACATTTTCAGTACAGGTAGAAAGTATGATGCCTAATTTAACACAGCTTGGCTAAGCAGGTATGTATGCATCACTTGAAATGGTGTCTAATATCCCACAGATGGCAATTACTTCCAAAGAAATGGCTAGGGACTTAATTAAAAGGCTGAGAGTTAGCAAACCAAAATGCTGGAGAAGCACATGAAAAATCTATACATTATGCAAGGGACTCTATAGAATATTTAGGAAGCTAAAAGTGTCTCTTCAAATTTTCCCTTCATTTCTCCACAAAAGGTTTACTGTAAAATAAAAGTTAGGTATCCTATGTTTAAAATTATATTTTAACTAACTGAACCTACTACACAACAAAGCAAAATATATTTGACTGCACAATATTGATTTTACATGAAAGCACATCAGTTAGTGAAATGCAAAAACCAATAAAACATCACCCCTGGCTGGGATAGATATCTCTAGACACAATTTATTTTTACATTTAAACCAATTATTGGGCTTGTTGCATTTAAAAATGGGCACCATATATCCTTAGAAGAACTTTTTTATTCAATCAAATCAATTGCATTGATCTCCATATTCCATATTAAACACCGATCTTAAATTAAATCTGACACATTTTGAAGGCCACAGTACAAGTTTCTAAGTAGAAATAAATTCTACATGGCTTTCTTTGTATGTTTTTATGCCCAAACATGAATACAAATATCGATTACATTTTAACACAATTTATAAGCTATTTTAATGCTTAGATCTTCCTAAAATTTGTTCAATAATAATACAAACTTACAGAAACAGAAAGATCCCTGAATTTTCTTCTGTTGCACTGATATACAGCAATGATTTTCATTGATAATGGAATGACAGAATACAAATAGATCCTTAGGCATAATTGGTGATGAAGAATCTATGAATAAAAGGATCTACAACTAGTCTACTACTTGTTGAAATACAGATATAGGGACAAGATTTGTTTCCTTGGTGCACGTTATTCAAAAAAGTTAATGTCTACCATGAGCCTGACCAAGTTGTTTTCATTCCCAAGTGGTGCCTATGAAGAGAGGCAGTGAGACTGTAAACTCAGAAGGGTCATTTGCATGGACAAAGCTATCAGGTGTGTATGCGTAGGACTGATGCTAAGTATTCTCTTGGTAAAAGTCTTGGTCCACTGAAGACAGTGGCAAAGCTCCAGTTTTATACAAGAAGGCCAGTCTGTATTTATCCAGCTGCCTCTACTCCTTATTGTATCACCTCTCTGTGCCTGGTAGATGAACAACCGTGCTGCTTGGAAGAGACTTCAAACTTCTCCCTGTCTCATCAGTTTCCCAGATTTTAAAGCTCTATTGACATTGTTTCTACTTTGTAACTTCTCTCTCCCAGTAGTTTTCAATTAGCTTTTGATGCATTATTCAACCCTCTGAAAGCTTACACAGTTTGCATAAAAGTAAAATGGAAGAATCCAGACTTTAGAAATATCAAACATTCAAAATGTTCACCGTCCTGTTAACACTTCTCCATCTCTTCATATTGCTATGTGCATACCTTGCAGTCAAACGAACATAAGAACCAAGGAGGGAATTTGTGAAATACTCCAAATAGCTGCACATCACTACAGATTATGACTGCTTGGATTTAGGGAACATTTTTTTGGCTGAGGAAACATTCCAATGGGATAGATTAATCTATGTAAACCACACAGCTCAGCTGAAACTGCTGTTCAGCATTCTAAATTGCCACCTTCGTCTTCTTTCAGCACAAAAATGTGCATTTCTTCCTATAATAAAGATATTTTATAATAGCAATAAGGCAACTCCAGGGTGTGTGGTTATCACGAGATAATCATACCCTGGAGGGATTGCAGATACTTGGCTGTGCCTCATAACACCCCATGTGTGTGTTTATCTCATGATAACCCTACTCTCTTTTGTATCTTATTGCCTAATTATCTTCTGCTAATGCAAAATACTAATTTTTTGTCTGAAACAATATGTGCAAGAATGCATTGCTAACAATCACTGGAGGACATTGACAAACAATGCTGTCACTACTTTGTACTCTATTCCAGTCAGAAATTTACATAAAGAACCAACTTTGGATATTTTTTTCTAAACCAGTTCAAATCCTTTTAGGCAACATCAACTAAACTATTGGAAGCAGGCCCAGTAAATATCTATAAAAATTCCATGTATATTCTTACAGTGATTTATATGGGTTTACTTACACAAAACACCAAACTTCTTTCTTATGTATTTACATCTCTTTATGTTTCTAATTCTAATATGCAGAATACAGTTTGCTGACTGTTGCTTACAGCCCGTGAGGTGACTCAATTTCTATTCCAGGATCACCCATCTGATATTTATTTGAGTATATGATTTTTTTTTGTTGTTGTTTATGTGTGTATAGGAAGCAATAGCTAGATTTCAGGTGATATTAGGAGATATTCAGAGAAATATTCTGGCCATCTGTTAAGCTGATGGAACTTTTGTTTGTTGCATCATGAACAAATGTAAGTTAAAATACCTTTTTTCCACTTATGCTGAAATTTGAGACATGAAATACTTACAGATAATGTCCAATAATTCCTCAGTTGAATAAATGTCATAAAAATCACAACCACTCTCAATCCATGGAAAACAAACAAACTAAAAAGTGAGTTTCAATTTTTGACTCATTGTGCAATTTAAATTGTGAACATTATAAAACATTGTAAAAGGTAAACCTAACCTAACATATAAAAATTGTGTGTTTAAGAATTTTCTTCTCCTCTTTTATTAAAAGTTGTATAGATTGAAAACTGATTACTGGTCAAATAATAATCTGACATACTAAGATGACATACATATATATACTATAAAAATTCAATCATGGGAATTCAAAATGTAAGATGTTATATACCTATCATATATTTGTGTGTGTTTGTTTAATATCTGTCTTGGTACAGATAAATATTTGTTGTTCATCCTGTATTTTATATCAGTCTTTTCCATACTGCTTACGTTGAAAAAAATTCTGCTTTTATTAGCACCACCTGAGTAGAGCTGCAGGCTTTGGCTTCTTATTTCCTTTGTTGTGAGCTACAGCTAATGAAATCAAGATTTTTCCTCTTAGAATATCTATTTATACATGCTGTTTCTATGTAAAATGCTTTCATGTTCCCTGTCCTCCCACTCACCCAGCTCTTCTAAAAAGCACACATGTTTATCTCTCTTAAGGTTGCTTACACATCTCATTTCTCAGTCCTTTGATTATTTTAGATGGCCTTCCCCAATTCTAGTTTCATGGTGCCAATGGAAGAGAATTGCTTTAATACAGTTCCCCTCAGAAGTTGCTAGGTCTGCTGCTGTCTTGCCTGCGGCATTCCTGGCAGTACTTACCACTGTACATTCTTGGAAAAGGAATCAAGGGGCATATTCCCAATCAGCACATACCAAAAAAATTATAAGAATCCACCAATAAAGGATGATGCTGATATGCAAAACCCACACCAATCACAGCAGCTGCTGTTTTAGAAAAAAATCTGAGCTCATGCTTTCTTTATTTTAATAAAAGAGGCCCTATAAAATTGTGTGAGGCAGCACAAGGTTCAGAGATGCACTAAAATTACTAGGATTTTCCCCTACAGTGGTGACAATGCACTTATTATTATTATTAAAAAATCCTTGAACTGACATGAAAGTGCTACTGTGAAGATGTCCTTCTGATGAGATAGCTAGAAAGAGCTTTACAAGTATAGTCCATCACGCTATCCCCATCTTAAATTCTCTCCGTTTTCATTATTTACGCCATTAAGATTCATCTTAGTCTTCAAACTGGACATCAATTTGCCAACAGCAACAGAAATTACGCTGGACAGACAGGCAAAAAAGCTTTGTGCACTAGAACATGGTAGGAAATCTACCTGAAATCTTGTTCAAATGGCACCTGAGAAGAATTGGACTTCAGTTACTACAGCCAGGTTTTCATCCACTGTATCAGCTTTCCTGAAGAATTTTGGTAGCCTTTTCCTTGAGCCAGATCTCATCAACAGACTGCAGGACTGCTCTTCTTCCACAGAAACAACCTTCCTCCTGCCTCATTAGCATTAACTGTCAGCTAAAATTAAATACGACTAAATGTAAATATTCCACCAAGTTCCTGAGAAAATGTTTGTCATTAAAACTTTATAATGCATATTATGAAAATAAATTTTGGATAAGAACTTTTTTACTTTACAAACATTATAATGCATGCGCAGCTCTTCTGGATTTTATTTCAACATCAATAAAGATCTGACATGACTATTCCTCTCTTAGGCTTTGAGGGAGAACACATGATGTAATAAAGTGACTTATAATTATTTGTAATAGAAAAGTCCTGTTTTGACACATGCCATTGTCTATGGTCTTTTTAATTCAGTAGAGTAATGGATATATTAAGAGTAATGCCATATATCATTTCTCTGCAATCAAACAACTCATTATTGCTTTATGCAGAATTAAACCGAAGACTAAATAATCTTTCATACTGAAAGCTAAAAGAGAGCATTCTGGATTCTGGTTCCAGTTCTTCTCTCAGTTATGAGTTTTGCATTAAAAAGCTATTGAACTAAAAACAAAATAAATAAAATTATTATTAGGTAATAAGTATGGTTTTGCATTCCATAAGTTCAGAGAGCTAAAGAACTTATATTTCTTTGTTAAGGGTACCCTAACTATGAGTATTTGAATGAAAACACTGCTGTGTTTTATGCTGTCACTGCTGTTGATGCAGGCCCCTGAGTCAGCTGAGCCAGCACTCTGGCTAGTGTCATAAGTAAATTTTAGACAAGTCTTCCCCAGGGTACAGATAAAAACAATTCCACTTTGAGCAGGAGGTCTTCCCAATGATCTCCAGAGATTCCATCTCACACTCATTTCCATGACTCTGTAAGGAGAACTACAGTCGCTTTTTAAAATTTTCAGGTTGCAGAAGGTGGAACCTAGCAAACCTAATAAATTTAATTGACTCAAGACTTCATTTTGGAATTTGGATTTTGGAATGAAATTTTGGTCCTTTCAGTCTGTGTTCCAGAGTGTAAGGAAACCATTTATTCCTTATTTTTCAAAAGAAAACTAATCTTGTAGTCTTCCTTTGGGATTTTACAGAGTCTTTTCAAAATACCCTTATAGTACTTAAGATTTTTTCAGTTATTATTATTTTGCCAGTATAAGTTCTTTGCATTTTTTTTCCAATGAGAAATTAAAATAGAATAAACTATGCTAGAATAGAAAAGAACTATTTCAGTTGGAAGGGATGTAAAATGACCATCTACTCCAACCACCTGACCGCTTCAGGGCTGCTCAAAAGTTAAAGCGTGTTATTAGGGGCATTGTCCAAATGCCTCTTAAACACTGACAGGCTTGGGGCATCAACCACCTCTCTATGTAGTCTGGTCCAGTGTTTGACCACCCTCTTGGTAAGTAAATGTTTCCTAATGTCCAGTCTGAATTTTCCCTGGTGCAACTTTGAACCATTCTCACACCTCCTATCACTGGATACCAGGGAGAAGAGATCAGCACCTCCTGTTCCTCTTCTCCTCAGGAAGCTATAAAGAGCAATGAGCTCACCCCTCATCCTTCTTTTCTCCAAACTAGATAATTCCAAAGTTCTTTGCTGCTTCTCATAGGACATGTCTTCAAGCCCTTTCACCAGCTTTGTTGCCCTTGTCTGGATGCATTCAAAGACCTTCACATCATTCTTAAATTGTGGGTTGCAGAACTGCACACATAATTGAGGTGAGGCTGCACAGATGCTGAACACAGTGGGATAATCACCTCTTATTTGGCTTTTGTTTCTTCTGGGCGCTGTTGTTTGGAAATGTAGTATATTGGTTCAATTTTTCTATTATTCAAAATTTCTGTTTAATGAAAAGTGAAACCAGGAAACGGTAGAACATCAGATCTCTCAAGCTATAAACAAGTCCAAAAAAAGTAGCTGTCTTCAGGAAATGATGTGAAATTGTCAAGGCAATAAAATATATCTCATAGCAATTTTAACTGATAAAATTTGCATGCCTAATGAGAGTTTCCTGTCTTCCTGACTACTGATAAAGTCTGTTCATAGCTGCGGTACAGCTTCCCCATTTACACTCATCAACCAGAGCTGATGATCAAGACCTCATTGTCAAAGAAAATTTTGATTACTGTCTAAATCTGATATAAACCACTATGGAAAGCAAGTCAAAGGTTCTGATGGACTGATAAAGACCTGAAAAAGCAAATTGAACTGTATGCAAATAGTATTATAAATATTATATTTGAATACTAGCATTTCTAGTCATCATCAAGTAAACTTTTGTGTGCATAAGTTCCCTTTACATTCTAGCCAGATTTCACCTGTGAATATAATTTTATACTAGGGTCTCTTTAAATTGAGGCAATTAGAATATCTTTTCATCCTACAGACTTAAAAATATCCATTTAAAATGCAGAAATGATATGCCTCAGTACAGATAATGGCAAAACCCATAGATCCAAAAGCTTCAGTGCCAAAGGACACAAACAATTACACTTTTGGATACCATTGATTACTGAACCTTAAAACAAAAGATTGGTCTTCCTGTACCATATGGATTTAGGAAACTGGGGAAATACTCATAGCACGTTTGTGCTACTGTCCCACTATTCCAGTCTAAAAATATTTGCAGTCAGCATCTCCTATGAATATTATAAAAAATACATTTAATGAGTGTAGTAGCAATGGCTGAGGATAGGTTTTTAATATTTCCTCTTCAGTGTGAAAAGTGGATTTTGAAATATCTGAGTTTTAAGAAATTTAAGAAATTAAATTTAAGAACTGAATTTAAGAAATGTCTTAAGATGTTGCACTTGTCATCATTGTTAATAAAATATTATTTTAAAAGACTAAGATATTTTTATTAATGTCCTTCAAAATATGAAACTCTAAATTTAAACTCAGCTAAACACCAATATGTGCTTAGCAGTTTACAACAGTAAACACAAAAAGAGATACATAATCCCCACTCATTTTTGCCAAGGATAGCTTTTCAATTTGTATTTTCACTCTAAAGTCCTGCAATAAAGCTACACTTCCCTTAAGAATGTTGCTTTGCTACAGCTTCAGTACGGCCAGAATTTTCTCCTATATTCTATTACCTTTGTATATACTTACTATGTCGGCCTTATCTCAGCAAAGCACTCAAGCATATATGTAAATTCATTCCTTCCCAAAATATATTTAACTTTGTGCTTAACTTTAAACATACCCTTGTGGTTCATTTCCTTCAGTGAAGTGTAACTTGCTGAGGTACTTCTGTGGAAAGAAGATCAGGTTAAGGTACTGCTGGCCGTAATGAGAGATTAAAATCAGGGCCTTAACTAGGTTTTAAGAAATGAAAGACAACATTGTTACTGAAAGGAATGACAGACTTCAAGACCGAATTTGCCCTGGACATTGTGATACCAATAGTTTGCTTTTTATACCCAAAAGAAGAAAACTTAGACTGATAAGTAAATACTAATAAATTAAGACTAAATTAAGATTATGGAACTAGCATTAAAAAATTCCATTTTGCACAGCAGGAGCTGTAACTCTGGATAAAATTTTGTCTTTCCTTCATGCGTGGCTCACAGTTCTGCTAGTATCCTAAATATTCAGGATCTTGATTTATTCTTTTATTAATATTCGTTATGAATACTTCCACTGTCATTTCCATCCTACATTGCTATTAGAATCAACACAGAGACTGGATAAATTTTTCAATAGAGTTGCATACAGATGGTACAAAAATGCCCACATTTTTCCACTATTCCTACTCGTGCTTCAAAAGGTAGACTTGCTTACCTCCAAGGATTGCCAGAGAACTTTTATTCTTGTGAATGCATGATTTTCACAGTGGATATTGTGAAAAAATTGGAGTTCAGAGAAACCACAGGGCTGCTATGATTCCTCGAAGAGATGCAGCAGAAACACATTCCTTTGAGTGAAAAGTGCCTCCCAGTGAGACAAATACAGTCTCAGAATAATAAAACCACCACTGCAGTAAAAAAAAACCCAAACAACAACATCAAAACCAAAACGAAAGCATTACAGCAGAGGCTTCTAAAAGTTATGTCAGACACTGATTATCATATTACTTGGGAGAAAAGAAATAAAATTTATTCTGCACAACACTACCAATTATAACTTTTTAATAAGTAGATGGGTGGTCAAAGAGAAGTGTGCATGGCATTGCTGCCCATCTGCTCTCTGCTTCACTGGACTTTACTAACCAGAGTGGAACCAGGTGGTCAGATGAAAAGACAGAGTGAGAAGGTCTATAAAGAGATGAGGGGGGTGCCAAACATAGCAAAAATGAGCTTCTGTTCTAAATTAAACTCCATAGTTAGAGAAAAATACTTAAAAAACATTTTTCAATATGTGGACATTTTCTTTAAGAACTAGGATTCATTGTAGTCATAAGATACCTTAAGATATCATGATGCCTCAAGATAGCATGATGAAATTTTTCTGTAGTATTTGGTGTCTGGAATGACTTTCTGAACATTGAAAAGGTTTCACTTCAGCATCTAGGAACAATATATTTTCCTTTCCTAGAACAACTACACCACATCTTGAACTGGTCAGTCATAAAGCTAGTTGGGATTCTCAGCATAAGACTATTTTTGATCCCTTTCCTTCAAAAACATTCTTGCTTTTGCTTCTTGCTATATTACATTAAGAAATAGCTCTTGCCATTTAAAGACTTAATCTGATTTTGCACTCTACAAAGTAATGCATCTTCTTTTATCTAGCAATTGTTGATGTATGATTCCAAATCACGTGGCTGAGAGAGTCACACAGTCTGTGATAGTCACACCTCCCCGGACACATAGTTGCAGTTATTTTCTGCATAGAAGTCTTCAAAATAGGATGTGCTTTTATGGGTAAAGTGAGATTTAAGACGTGTATTTTGGAAAAAGCAGTTGAGAAAACCCCCATCAACCTTTTTTTGAGCAGGGCAAAGCCACTTGCACCCTTAATATCTGTGGTTTCATTTCTTTAACATGAGTTTTTTGGAGGGGTATAATAAATTAAAAAATAAACTGCTATCACTGAGATTACTAGGCATCAGAAAAAGAATGTGAATTGTATTCTAATCCCAGAGGAAAACCTTGTTTAAGTGATGAAACCCTTGCAGTGGAAACCTTGGAAATCTCAGTGGGTGGAATCTCTCATTGTCAGAACTTTGAGTAAAAGAGCAGCTGCAGATACTGAAAGCATTAAATAAAAATTACCAACAAGCTGTCTTACCTGTGTGCACTCAACAGAAAGGAAGGGCAAACATGAGCAGGTAGTGCTTGTACATCAGTCAAGACTCTGACAGCTACCGTGTAACATCTGACAACACTGACATGTGCTGTACTCCCTAAGATATACCTCTAACTGAACCATAAAAAGACAAATAAATTAGTAATAGTACCTCGCCTGTCAATGTCCTTTCTTGCAGGCTTCTCACACTGTTGATTAGCATTGTTTCAAGTGATTCATCATTACACTTACTTTCTGAGGAAAAAAAAAAAAAGATACTGAATTATTTTATTGCTTTTAAAAAACCCACAAAATAAGGGGAACCTAATTCCTCATGATCACTTATTCATTTCTAGGAAAAGGACAGACAAAAATCAGCATAATGTTTCCCTACTAGTCAAACATTAACGGATTGAATTTTGTCTCCAGTCAGTTATGTTGCAGACAAAGCTCTCTTAACAAAACCAGTACTCCTGTATAAGAAAGAAATCAGATGGTCAGCTACTACCTGTCAGATTTTGTCTATCTGTCTGCTGCACAGTAACCCAGGATAGCATTTTTCCATAATATTTTAATTTTTTCTAAAGATTAAATACACTTGTTAGTGAGTTTTTTCTCAGTCTGTCTTTTAGCAGCTTGAGGCATAATTGTTGTGAAAAAGAAGGTGACTTATCCCTGAGTGCATTAATGAGCGTTAATAGTCCTGACAACCTTCAGCCAGAGCCTCCATCCACAGCCCTGCCCATGGGCTCCACCTGAGCTCAGGTGTGTGCCATGACAATCAGAGAAAAGGAAATCCGTGCAAGTAAGAAGAAGGTTTGTACAAGTCTTTAAAGTTTAATTGACATTTAATTTTGATGGGAAATACAACTGAATAATGTGCATTGGGGTTTTCAATTGCATTCGAGATTCTTTAGGAAAAAATAGTAAGAAAAAAGATCCTGAATTGTATTGGTGTTTTGTCAGGGTGTCTGTAAACAGGCAGATGCAGCCTTTCATACAGACTGTGATACTAAAAATATGGTTTATTAATTAAAAAGTTTTGGATAGAAATTAGGTGGTGCAGGCTTAGTTTTCAGCATATAATATGGGGATTGTGTCCTGGAATTGCCATTAAACTTATTAATTGCCATTAAACAGATTATATATGCAGTTTACAGAGATCCAGTTCTTACCTATGTTTTATATCTGTATATTATGCAATGGCTCCAAGCCAACAGAAAAAACTCAAAAACCAGTGTGAATCTGAGCCATTGTTAAGGACGTTGCATCCACATGTCCTTGTTGTAATCAGAGAGCATCAAACAAAGGCAATTTTTTCCCTATTTTTTTTTATAATAATCCAAGTTCTCCAAAGTATATTTGTATGGCATTTCAATTCTTCTGCTTCTATCATATATGCAGTCTTTGTTACATATCATCCAGTTTAATAATGATTCAGGACACATAACCAGTTTTCTGCTTTCAGTTTTCCTGCTAAACTCTGGACTACATTACCATAATTGGGCAAACCAAATAAACCTAATCTGCCTGGCTTATACAAAAGAGAAAATATTGTGATCACTGAGATTCACATGTGACATAGATGCCTGACCACCACTGCAGAATTCTCCATCATTATGTTCCACCATTTAACTAGTGCACCCTGGAAACTCCACCTTTCTTATCATTGAGAAATATAATTCTGTATAGCATAATAAGGCAAAAAATTGTTTAGCCTTCCCACTGCTTGTGGAATGCTCCTTATACATTTAAGGTGGTGTGCCACTATTTAGTAAGACATTATGTAAGTAAAGTATATTCAGTCATTGCCTGAATTTCTGAAGTTTTTGCATTTTGTGTGTAGGACAAAACTGTAGATATTATCTTTACAGAATCTGCATGGAGTCACACTAAAGCCACAGAAGTAACGGGATATTATACTAAACACTGAAAGCATGAATGTCAAAGGCAGAAAATATAGCTACTTGTTTAGTCTCAAAGAAATTTTATGTGCACACTGCTGTGATTTACAGGCCTCCTGTTTCACAGTCATATATAGCTAAAAATTCTACAGCCACAGCACAAAAGCTGCATAACTTTTTCTTATCCATACTTGGTTGCTTATGGCTCTTCTAGCTTTACCTTCCCTCTGGTAAATAACTGTTTCTTTTCAGTGTAAGGCAGGGTGTAGTGCACACTTATGTTTTCCCTTGATTTAAATTCAGTGAGAACATTCGTCTGGTCTCTGGAGCTAGGAAGTGTTCACAAGTCTCCTAGTAATGTTGTCTATCCTGTTCTTTCTCAGCTAACTTATAAATGTTGCTTTCAGACCGTTACATTATAAGATTTTAAAAATTTCTCATGATTAGCAGTTGTTTAGCCCAGTAACCAAAATGAACTGGAAGAGCAAGTGAAATACTTTCACTTAACCATCACAATGACATTTTGGGTACTTGTAAAACTTTATTTTCAGATTTCTCTGGACTGCTTGTATTAGTGAGCACTAATCTTTCACTGCTTTGTCTTACCCATATAATTTCTGTAGACAATATATTAGCATCAATCCCTCCAGGCTTACCTCACTTGAACTCTCTTAAATTTATGATGAATCTCCCACTGAGTAGCTATCTGCTTCCAGTGGCCTCTGAATCTTAGTCTTATTTATAGGGAACTTATTTTCTTTTCATCTATTAAAAGGTCTTATCTTCTCATTAACTCTCAATTATTTGGGCTATGTTCTATAATATTACTTTCTTCAGGTTAGTAAATGTAGAATAAATTCTTCATTGTGAATATAGAAAAAAACCTTAATAACGACTCAGTTATTCTTTATGTATTTAATAACATTTCATATATCTTAGGACTGATAGAAAAGTCTAAAGCTCCTAATTTGTCAAAGAGGTGTAGAAAAATATCGTAAATATCATTCTGATTTTCTGGATTTTTCAGGTCATTGACATGTATACATTTGGAAAGTTTTGAAAGTCATTCACCTACTTGTACCCCAAAGAAGGGATTTTGCATTCCAACCTTATGATCAGCTTTTACAAATTATTCTTTTAGTCTTTACACAGATCTAATTAAAGAATTTATGCAAACCAAAATAAACACATGTATGCATATGCGTAAGAAATTAATTCAAGCCTGCCTACTAAGCATGAAACATAACTATTTCATAGTTGAAAGTGGAAGTAAAAGAGAACAGATGCACTGTTGTGGTGACATGACTAAATGAGGCTTACACCCTTGCTCTTCACTTGCCATTGAGATTGGAAAGCATACTTTGTGTACAGTCCTTTGAAATGGATATGTTATAATATGATCTTGTTGAAAGACACTCATTAGAAACCATATAAACAGTGGCCTCTTTCTAGACCTTTTCACCGTTATATGCTCATGTTTTATAAACTAGACCCTGCACAACACAACAAAAATATGACCTTTTTAAAGTGGTTGATTTTAAAGATTGCTTCTCCTTGGAGCATACCTCTTCAATATTATGATATTCCATTTAGAGTTTTTGAAATTTTTAAAATTATTTTCCTTAGAAATTAAGACAATCAAGGCAATATTTTATGAGCAGGCGTGCAGCATGTATGGTGCAATATGGCAACTTATATTTTATTGGTTAGAGAAAATGGGCTTCATATATCTTACTTGAACCCACATCATGGGATTTTGCATGCCACATAAATGATGCAAAAGACACCTTAAAGTCATTCAGTCATCACCCTTACCTAGATAGAGGGTAGGGTGCAGCAGGACTCAGAGAAAAATTAAATACTAATCGAAGGTGAAATATAAGTTTTGATTCTTTGCCAGACAGATAGTGCAGCTGTAAAAATTCCTGGTCAGCCAGCAGCTGTAAAGAATATAATGTGCAATAATATGTCAGTAATATTTACTTTAGAAAGTGACTTTATGATTAGGTATTAAGTACAAGTGGTATTCTCTTCAGCTCCTGAATATGATGACAATTCCAGAGAATAACTAAATCCAAAGGATAATAAATTAAATATTTCACCCATTATGGAGAAAGAGTATTTTTTAATGCCAATAACAAACAAAAAAGATTTGAGAGAGGAGGGCGAATGAAAACCAGAAAGACTGGAAATCTCAATTGTTTTTACCTAATGTGAGATTTTGCTCCCCATTTTTATAAAGAACACACTCAGGAAATTGCTTTAAAACTAGTTTCAACAAATGGCTCAATTTATGTCTTCTGTGAAACCCTGTTTTATTTTATGAAGCATTGTTGTCTACCTAACAAAACTTATTATTAGAGATTAATTACTTGTGATGGCCATGAGGTTTCTGTGGGTGGTATTGAAGCTTACCTACTGTATCATGACAGTTGTGTAAATTAAAACACAGCTATTTCACAGGGACGGTTCCATGCTGGTGGAGCTCCTTGTTTTTCATACTTCTTATAAAGTATTTCCTTCATACCATAAGGAAATCTACAAAAAATAGTGTCGTTTATACTCCACATTGCAAGTTCATCCATAAGACATCTATTGACATCGGTTAACTAAGAAGGGGAATTGGTCCTGATATTCTAGCTTTGCCCCCAGAATAAGACCAGACTGTCACTGAGTCATTTCTGTTGTAAAAATGTGCATGTTTGGGGGAAGAATTCAAAACAGTTTTGAAAATAAGGATTCTAGGAGTAGATATAAATCTTTATGTAACTGCTTGTGGGCATGCAGATATTTCTATGTTTTTTTTCTTTGACACTTTCAAAATCAAATGAGGATGAGTTCTCCGTATTGAGGTTTCCATTTCTTTATTGTCAAAAAGAATGAAATGTTCGCTACTCTCTTTAGAATACATTTAAGACAGAGGATGGTTGAACTAGTTTTTAGTTTATATGTATCTTTGTAAGAAAAGTTTGCTTATATCTGACTGAAAATCAAGGACCATTCAATCTTGGTCTGAATGTACAGGACCTCTGTCACCTCTCATTGAATGCAGGAAAGACAATCAAATAAACCTCTCCACTATAATCTCTCTAATAATATGAAAGATATGGCCTCCTATTTAGGAAAAAAATAATGATTTTTTTCACGATTGCCTCAATAGTTCAAAAGTACCAGTTCACTTGTTCCTCATTCAGTCACTCTCCAGTGCTAGAGCAGCACCATACCATTTCAGTGTGGATCTGTTCAGCCTCCTGTGTGCCACAGCTTGGCTTTCCTCCACAATCCTCCGAACCAGCTATTTGTCATGAGCAGCCAGACAACAAAACTTTAAGGGAGAAACTAAGAGCGCAAGACTTTCAGCCCTGCAAGGTGGGATTTTTCACGTGACTCATGGTTTCCCCTGAAAGCACACTCAACAGGTTGAAGTAGTTCGGGGCTGTGAGTGTTCTGGTGTGGGTTGAAAAGGTAATTTCCATTGGTTGAATCCTTGCAATTCCAGATAATTTTTTAGCAGTAAGAATATTATTGGGTTTTGTCCAGTATAAAACACTGTGTGATATTGCAGTTGTCTTAGTAACTATAATTATGAATAATAATTTTACCACTTTTTATTGGAGATTTCCATACATCCTATGCATTAATTAAGCATCAAACACCTCTGTATCTGAGGCTATCACTAGTAAATGAATAAATTGAAGCAATGAGGCCTAGACTCATCCCCTCTTAAATGCCAATGCAATCATTTAAGTTAAAAACATCAGTATCTGTTACAGACAATGAGGTGGGTTGTTTGAGAAGGTGATTCAGTCCTTAACTGGTCTGAACTGCAGTTAGGTGCTTCAAAAGCTAGGCAGGATGAAATTGGGTACTAAAGATCAGGGCACTTAACTTTCCTTTAATTCTCAAAGCACTACAGAAGATATCCAGCTAACCTAACCAGCTAATCTAACATAATGGCCTTCCTTTTTCTTCCATAGATCATTCACTCAAAGGAAAAAGATGCAGATATGGGGGGGACAGTCCTATCAAAGCTGAGACTTCCACTCTGAAGTCAAGACGCATTTTAACGGTAGCTTCCCAAGCCACAAATTTGTAGAAACTAAAATGACAATACAGCTGGTAAGGAAAAGTAAATCCCCCTTTACATCTAAAACTAATACCTAAGCAGCAAAAATAATTTTTAAAAGGCCTTTTTAATTATTCTCCATAGTAACTGTTTCTTTTAGGATCACCATATGTACCCCATTACACAGTGATCTCACTTTAAATTTGTATGGCACATTAGGGCCTTATTGTTCTGGATTGCAAAGGGATGCATTAAAATGCCACATTTTTCTATTTATGTTTCCTTGGCAATTAAAAAAAAACAACACACCATGCCATTAACAGTGATTAGTACTAAGGTCACCTTTTCATTTTAAGAAACCACATAAAAGAGTCAGAAAGCTAATAAAATGCAGTGCAGAAGTGTCACTGGATAGAAGCTTGTGGAGAGAAAACTGCAGAAATTCAGACTTGTTTGCTGCTGACATCGTAACATGAATTAAATGACCAGTACTAAGGCAATACCAGAGATACTGTCTTCTGTTTGTCATTACGTTCCTTCATCTTCCACTTCACTTGTGATTATAGGGTTTAATATCTGGCATTAGCTAGGATTTTGGTCAATCTATATGACACCAATACTTGAAGATAAGGTCCCTGGGTTAATCAACTGGAAATCATTCCTGGAAGTTCCAGCTAATCAAATTTGTTCATGCAATGTGGTGAGTATATTCCCACAGTAAGTTTTAGAACAGATGTCTGATGCTATAGAAACCTCTTTATAGCAGAATTTAAATCCCCCTTGTTCAGTAATGACATAGGTTATTAAAACACTTTTTTGGGGTGACCTAATTAAAGCATTCTATCAAAAACAATCAAAACAACCACACTGCCCCTGATAAGGTTTTCCAATCTCTAAATGCAACCCTGATGAAAGCACAGCATGAAGAATGGGTAAAATTATGATATCTGCTGTGAAATTAGCCTTGAGCATTTGTTAATAAAGGCAAATAGGATTTCACACACCGAATGTAAACTTCATAAGTGTGGATTCTCTTTTATTGCCTTTTGCAGCAGGTAAAGTAGACTGTTATAATTATCACCCTGGTATTATTGTTCAATTCATTTGATGGGAAGCCTAGGAGTTAGACCATGGGCTCCAGAGAACCTCGCTCTCTGCCTCCTGAGTAAGCTATGGTTCCCTGCAGCCTGTCAGACTTCTGTGAAACAGTCTTAGTCTTTCTGTACTTAGAGACTGCTGTTTCTGGATTCTGAATGCAGCTACTAAATGGAAGGTTCACTGTCAGCCTGGAAGCAACAGTAAGGTTTACTCTGTCCTTTCAGATTTGGATTTATTGCCCAGTGAGATATTAAAAAAAAGGGTTCTTTACACAATGCTTCAATAGAGAGTTCCTAGTCAATCCCAAAAGGTCAGTGTTAGTTGTTATCCAGACTCTGCCTTTCAGACTGTTTTCTGAAGGTGTCTTTTCTTTAGGTGATCATCATTGCTAGTAAGCCTAAGGGAAACTGTGGTACTCACTCAACCTTTTGAATAACATTTTCTAAACAGTACAAAACAATTCACAAAAATCTGTGAAAAATTATTTGAAAATTACTTCAGATTAAAGTCCCATAATTTTGAAATGTTCTCTTTTTTTAAAACCACCTTAAGAATTGTCAGATTTTATTTATTTTTCTTTCTCGTACTTTGCCTCTTTATTACAATCTTTCTTTGGGAAAAAATGAAAAAGAAAAAATTACTTCTACTATAAAGAAAAGAAGCAAAATTGCAAAACTCCAGTTCATGAATTGGATTTTACTTCATGCAATTATACATGGAATTTACCTCTGATTGTAGCTATCAATAAATAGCTTTTGATATATCTTTCTTTCTTTCCCAACCCCACGCCCAAATTAGATAGAGAAAATGAGTCTTCCAGTGGGGAAAAAGCTCTTTCAAGTCCTACTACAAAATAAATTTTTAACCTTTTAGTAATATTTGCACTACTCCAGGTAAATCTCATCTGAGAATATGTTGCGGCGCTGATACTTATCCATTTCATCTGAAAAATGTGTAGGAAACAGAAGCAAAAAATAAATTAGTGAGGGAAAAAATCCCATTATTCTTTTCTCAGATAACCTATCTGTTCTTACTCATTTCAAAGATCTCAGAATAATTTTACAGTACTTCCTTCTTTCCATCTGTGATCCTGAGGCTAAATGGTACATCTCAGCTTGTATTTACATAGCACACTCTCCAAAAGAGAGTGGTCCCATCTAAAAGCCCACTCGGGATGGACAGTTACACACTTTATTCCCCAAATCACGAGCGGCCATTGTCTGGGACAATACTACCTGGGATGGAAAAGTAACATACCAGTATGTTTGCTAATACTTAAAGAACAAGGACAAATGAATGACGATACTCAGGCCTATGCCTTCATTGTGCTTTATCTGTTACTACAGACATAGCCACTAAGGCTATTTGAGCAATGTAAAGTGATTTACTGGAAATATCTGACTTAGATATCAAGTTAAATCTTCAGTGTTACATGGATTCATTCACTTCTTAAAGCAAATGACTTCTGGATAGCTTATTTGCTTCACAGCAATAGAAGGAGAAGCATGTCTGTCTAGCTAAACCCAGTGTGACCCCTCCCACCTAATATTCTGAGCTAATTTTCACTATTCTCATTTTCATTTGCCCTCTTTTTTTTTTTTTTTTTACTGACCCATAGAAGCTCTGTATATTCAGTTTAACACAAGTCTCATCTTAACATATTATTCTCTTAATATGATAGGAGCCAGATATATCTGGAGCCTTGAAAATGACCAACAGTGAAGCTCTGTAATTTAAATGGTAATCAAATTTTAAAGCATCTCATTTTTAAGATAGGTAAAGAGAAAAGTGATTCATTTAACATGAAAATTAAATAAGAAAAGGAACTAACAAAAACTAAATTTTGATTTTGAGGTAGATGATCGTTTTCACTCAGTTTATTCACCTCAGAGCCAAAAAGGTTGCACTGATTTGCACACACAGAGGAACAAAACTGATGTGGCTGCACCTGTATGTTACATTGGGTGAACAGAGGGCAACTGAAAGGATCATGCATGAGATGCATGTTTGTAAGATACTGTCATCTTATTTTGCTCTTTTATGAGATCTTGTATAGATATTTCATAAACTGCCACACCAATTGCAGGCTAGTTAACACCTCATTGAGAATTTTGTAAAACAGTTCCAGGTTAAAAATATTTATTCTGCATATATTAATTCTTTCTGCAAGCTGGCTTCTCTTCTGACATAGCTTTTAAACAGCTTCTTGTAAAACAGCAATGTAATGCTCAGAAACCATTCAAAATGCCCACTGGCAAGAAGCGTCTCTTTCTAACATCATATTTACATTAGATTTGAAAATTGGTTTGAGGGCATCTTTGTTTGTTTGGGGGGTTTGTTTGCTTTGTTTTATGGAGAGGCAATATTACCAGTTTGTACTATAAATTAATAGAGTAGACATTCAGAACCCAGGCAGCATTCCCATTCTGGACTAATGGGAAAAATGCCAACTGGAAAAAAAAAAAAGAACATTCTGTCCACTGTGTGCAAACTGAGTCCCTTGATATCTTTGGTTAGTTCATAACCCATTAAAAAAAAAAAAAATTGTTTTGGAGGGAATTGTATTTCCAGCCATTAACTCAGGCACTTTGCAAACTCATTTTAGACCTACACACCTACCTACAGTGTGCTATATGACACAACAAATAGATAAACAAGGTTGCCAGATCCTTGTACATGTTATTTACTTAGTATTTTCTGAAAATAATTAAGTTTTATATGAACAAAGCACTCTTGGGCAATAATGCATAATGGAGTCTGTGTCTGCCATCACCATTTGTATCTGACACACACACCCAAGAGCGAACAAGACAAGTAGCGTGTAGTTCATTTGCAAAGCCCTCAGCAGGAGGTCATTGTCTTCTCTGATGTCTTCCCTTATGTTTGCTGAAGAAAATAAATATTTTTAAAAACTTTCAGTGAAATTTTAACCTGTTCACTTTTTGGTCACTGCTTTACTGCTGTCCTTTACTGTATGTCAGTCTTCCTTTATCCACCAACACTGTAACACCGTATCACCATGATAGAAGGCCCACAAAATTGTTAGACGTGATTTGCCTTTACTGAAGCCATGTTGGCTGTCACCAATCACCTCCTTATTTTCCATGTGCCTTAATATGGTTTCCAGGATGATCTACTCCATGATCTTGCTGGGTTCAAAGGGGAGACTGACTGGGGAGACTGGCCTGCAGTTCTCCAAGGCTTTCTTTTTTCCCTTTTTAAAAATGGGGATTATGATTCCCCTTTTCCAGCCAGTGGAACTTCACCAGACCACCAGGACTTCCCAATTATGATGGATAGTAGTTTAGTAACTTCATCCACCAGTTCCCTCAGGACCCACAGATGGATTTCATCAGGTCCCATGGACTTGGACACTTTCAGGTTGCTTAGATGTTCTTAAAAATGATCCTCTCCTGCACTGTGTCATTCTCCCAGTCCCCCGCCTTTGCCTTTTGCAACTTGAGTGGTGTGACTAGAGCTCTGGCTGGATTGCTTATGCCCTGCTGTGTTGTCCTTTCAACAGATGTCAGGGTGGTTCAAGTCCCCCATGAGGAACGGGACTTGTGAACGTGAGGCTGCTCCAATCTGTCTGTACAGGGCCTTGTCCACTTCAACCTCTGCTACAGGGTGTCCTGTAGCAGACCCCCACTGCAACATCACCTGTTCTTGCCTTCCCTTTAGTCTTGACTGATAAGATCTTGTTTGGATACTCATCCATTGTTCTGAGACTTCAGAAAAAAACCCACAATGTAGAACAAAAAAGCTGATCTATGAGTATGCTTTCGGAAGTTACTAATATACTCAATTACAGACGTGTAAATTTTGTGTGGGAAATTATTTGAATTTTTAGTTGTGGGAAGGTCTGAAACCTTTAGACTCTGAAATTTCATTTTTGGGGTTTTTTATTTTTTTTATTCATCCCCTTCTTGTTTTCATTTTTTAAACTAAGAAGTAACAATATAATAATTCATAATTATTATTAATATAGCTCTCAATTTAAAAAAAAAGTATTGAAATTGAAAGGGAAGATCATTATCAGTGAATTCACTAAATCTTGAAAGGATGAAAAGTTTTGAAATGTCATACTTCAACACTTTGATATGCTTTTAGTTTTGCAGTTCAAAACAAATCTCAGCTTTGAAATTTAAAACACTTCAACAGAATACAACAAATGTTTTTGTAACACTTTCTGGAGTTCTTTGTCTTCCTTGTTGTTTTTTTTGGCCTAGTTAGAACCTTTTATGACTGTTCTTGAGTCTCGTTCAGGGATGTAGATGACTACAGAAGACATGAAGAACTGGGGGATCTGCTTCAAGGCCTCCACTTAATATCTTACATTTTAAAGCTCTGCAAGTAGAACAACATTGTTTATTAATGGCTAATAATTATATGAAAAATTATTTACCATATCCTGTAAAATTACTTCGAAGTTTTCTATCTCCAGTGAACAGTCTTCTTGAGAAGGATTTTTATGAGCACTTTGCACGTACATATGTGGGGGAAAAAAAAGTCCAGAGCAAAACCTACTCTAGCTATTTATACGTATAAGTTTGTAAAATGTTTGTATGATGCATAGAATCTGTTTATCTGTGTGCAGAATGACCATTCCCCATGTTTATTTTTAAATCTTGTAGATTATGCATGAGAAAAGTGTGCAATTCAGTAGTTAGTCCCGCTTTCCTGATGTTATTAATTCAAGTGAGTTGAGAAGCAGAGAGCACCTCTTGTTTCTCTGTCCACATTAAAAATGATCTGTATATCACCTGTGTGCAAGTTTGTGCATATATAACTATCTGCTGATACACACCCACATAACATGTGCCTTGCACTACATAAATTACTAATAACTAGTAGGTCAGATTCACCAATAAATTCCATCTGCTTTGTACTGCTCCATCCAATATAAACCAGCTGTTTGCAAGTCTCATCTGGCTGATTCAGACGGATTTACAGCTATTTTGGCTTGATGACATCACACAAATCAGCCCACAGATATTGATGAGACTTGGCCAATACAACCTCTGAAATTACCCAAAATACATAAGAAAATCTAACCTTTCAACAATTTTTTTAGACATTCACCTTAAAAATCAGAATCTGAAGAGATAAGGTCATATTAGTGAAGATAGCCAGTAAAGGTTAACCATTTCAATAGTACATCTGTAAGAATTTAAAGTACACTGCAGCAATTAAACTCATGAGTATAGGTCAGCGCTATACTCCCATGTCTAGTTTAATCTGATCTACAAAAAGGACAACTTTTAAACATTACAATTTTTTCCCAGTGCAAATTCAAGTTAAGGCTCTATGTGAAATTAAAATATCTGAGAAAGGTATGAAATCCATTTTGTTAGCAAAACAAACTTCATCAGAGACAATCTTGTAAATGATCTGTAGCTTAAAAATATATTTCTGCCTATTCCTGAAAAGGATCTTCGTAAGATCATAGGCCTATTAAAAAGTAGAAATGTTCAACATCTGTTGATGTGTTGCACGAAGGCAAGACAAATATAAATTAATAGCATATGTGGAGGAATGTGATTCAAAAATCCAGATTGGTTGGAATTTCCCAAAATAGGTTGCCAGGTTTGTATAATAAATAAAATCAAAGATAAAGGATTTTTTTTAAATTCTGAAAAATTAAGAAATCCTTCAATCAGAAAATAGAAAAGTATGGTTTATATCTAATATAAAATATCTATTACATTCAAGGAAGTGAACTGGCATTCAAAATAAAAGGCTGAGTCTGAAAAGAATCATGTAAAAAGGTATTCAGATTGACTAATGTCTTAGAGGAATCAAGACAAAGTAACATAAGAATATTGCTATTTGCCTTTTCATTTGTATTTTTTTCTCATTTTGAGACATCATAGCTTTTAAAAAGATTCTTCTGACAGGAAACATTATTTCCTAGGACCTAGGAAGGTTATGTCCTTTGTTATGGCTTGTACATTTTTCTTTTCTTTTGCAGAGCAGTCTTCATTCGAGTATTCCGATAAAGAAACAGACAATTCACATATCATGGGCTCACGTTACATTTCACGAGCAATCACATTACGGGATGTCAACAAAGCAAGATGATGATGTACAAAAAAGTCACTCACGTTCCATGCTGCAATAGGTACTGGCTTTTTTAGTTTGCTGATGTGTTGTTTTGTAGATCACTATCCTTGTATCCTTGTAGCTTCACTTTATGTTCTGTTGTAGTGCTGCCCTCCAGATATTCTGCTTCAAGGATACCTCAGCCAAGTATTCTTTCTTTAGCTACTGGTTCTTCCTTGAATTGTGTAGTCCTTTATTGTCACTATATTCTCCCAGACAGAGGTCAGAATTTGCTCCAAGCCGCTTGTGGAGTAGGTTCTACAATTCATACAGAAGTGGCAGCCGCTTTTGCTGATAAAGGTAATTCAGACCTACTTTGTGGCTGATATAACATGGATATCCACCAGCATTGACTGTAAGCCAAAAGCTAATGCCTAGTTGCTCTCTGGGGTTAATGTAAGACAGAAGAGATGCAGAAGAGATGGTTGTCCTTGATTTCTGTCAACCAGAGACACTAAACAATGCAATTGAAAATGTTTATAGAATAGTGCTGTAACTAAGATCTTGCAAAATTAAAGGAAGAGTCTAAGATGTTTTAATAAGTTTAATTGATTTGGAAATTTGATGAGATTCTAGGCAACAAGAAAGAATGTTTGGCTCTTGAAAAAGCGTAGTTAATGGATAAGTATCCTCTTACTAAAATGCTATTGAAAAGCCAAAGTTCATAGAGAAAAAAAAAAAAACAAAAAAAAACCCAAAACCCACCCCAAAAAAACCCACTATCCTCTGATATTGCTAACAATCCCATGAAGTCACTGACACTCTGTTCCAGCTTGACAAGTAAAAGCTAAGTGGTTTTAATGACATATTTATTTTCAAGCAGTGTTGCTTACAGGCCAGGGCAGAATGGTGATCACTGCTCTAAACTGTACCTTGAGACTTCTGTAGGTCTAGTCTAAGCCTCCTCACCAGAAATAGGGTTAATAAATCTAATTTAAAAAGACTGGTATGTTTCTACCACTTTCCCTTCCCTTTTAAACACATGACCATGAAAAACAACTAAAGTTTTCATTAGAGGCAACTAGATTTCAATCATTTTTGCAGTGTCAGACCTGGTGGAGAGGTGAGCTGTAAAGTTTAAATGTTTCTCCTTCCTACCACTATACATATGTACGATCCATTTGGGTATTTTGTCCTAAAGAGTCAGCATATTAACTATTAAGGGAACCTAGAGACTTGTATAATAATTGTGGACAAGAAGAAGTTAGGACAGGGGGAGTAATTAGGGGAAGAGAAGTCCCTGGTGCCTTTCTCATTTATATCAATGTGCATCTACAACATTAAGTATCTTCAGCAATGTCATTCTGGACTTACTTACACAGATGTATCTGAGAGTGTTATATGTTCCTCTTTTTTGAGAACTTGATTCAATGACCTGTTTTCAGTGGTTTAAAAAAATACTTGGGAACAGTGTGAACATAGTATTAAAGGAATTCACCTCCAGAAATAATACTTGATTTTACACTGAAAAGTTATTTTGAAATATTTTTTGAAACAGTCATTAAAATTACACATTGAATTTTCATTATTGCTGTTACATGACTTTAATTTAGAATAGTGCACAAAGTAATTGCAAATAAGCTCTAGATTCAGAGCTTGAAAGTCAGATTGGACCTTCAAAGAAAATTCACGTGCTTTGTTTTACTATTAATATATAGGTTTTCAATGAATTCCTAAACTCTCAGTTCAGGGTGGAAGTGCCCTTTATGTGACCCTCTGCATCAGAAAAATATTCATTTGCAGTGCAGTGAAACATATGGTTTTCTGACTTTTGGAAACAATATGGAAAACAAAACTTTCTCCAGTCGTATTTTATTTTTATTTTTCAACTTTGGAGATGTGGAAATCTGACAGGCAGTCCTGTTTAGAATTTATGACATTGCCTGTGTTTCTTTTTTGGTATATCTGCAAAGTATTTAAAAAGGCTCCCTTTATAAATCAGGAAGATTAAGAAAGGTGGAGAAAATCAGGTTTTGTATGCAAAGTATAACATCAAGGTATATAACATGTATTAAAAAATCATATTAAGAATTTTAATTGGCATGTGGTGGACTTCACAAAAGAAAATCTCAAGAAACAACAAAAGAACATGATATCATCCAAAGTCAATACTTTGGGAAGCTGGATTATTTTTGTTTAATTTATATTTTATATGTAAATCTTGGTATTTTTTTTTGTCACTGGGACTTTTTTCCATGAAAGTATAGTGGATTTTATAGCATTAAATTTTCATCAGCAGTTTGAGGAAGAAGTAAAATTTAAACCACTCAAGTCAAAATAACAAAAGATTTAAAACACACCAATCATTTAAGTGTGTATCTTAAGTGTGCTCTCAATACAATTGTAATGTCACAACTGTCATCCACATTAGAAATTTGCCCCATTATTATCAAAAGTGGGACATACAGCAATGTGACTGGAGCAAGCAGCTGAAAGCCACTGTGAGCCTTTTCCCTATATGTCTAGCTTTTTCACATCTGGAGGCTCAAACTGCATCTGTTGGCATGATCTCTGAGAGCAAAATAGTTGTTTTTCCAATTTAGAGGAGCGTAAGTGGTAGAGTGAATAACCCTATTTGCATCACGAGGGGAGTGCTTCGAAAGGTGTATTGTTTTATAAAAAGTAACTAGTCCTTCGTTGGTTTGTGCTTCATTGTACTCTTTCAATTTTGATTTAGCTATGAAGCCCTTGACAAAAATAACAATGAGAAAAGGAAATCAAATTACTGAAGAATGGCTTCTCCTTTTAAGTGTTAAATTAACAGCAGAACAAAATAGTGGCAAACCCATAAATTTTAAGATAACCACAAAATATTGCAATGAAAAGCCCAAGTGCTTACTAACAAGGAAACATCTAAGTATATAATCATGAACACAGTGTACATATACTGACCACCCCCTAGTAGTAAAAGCAGAGTGCCAATAAAGAGATTGATTTCAATAACTTCTAATTTCAGTGACGACATAAACCCTGGCCTTAAGCTGGTCAGGAACAGCAGCGTTGGATATCATACTGCTTTTGCATACGTGTGTCACAACATATGCTGGTAGATCACCTTTACCCACAATTAAATAGCTGCAAAGCACCTAATCTCGATGTACAGAGGGCAGCCATTAGTACCTAATCTTTATTATCCAGGTTAACTATCTCCTTACTATCTCCTTTCCCGACAGAGTTTCTATTTGACAACTCATTCACCTGAGTTCCATTCATTCTCTTACTGTCAGCATTCAACTCACAGTTCTTGAAACTGAGTTGACTCTTATGAATGATCTATAGATGGTTTGAATTCCTGCCAAAGATAATACATCTACTGAGGAAAGGAGGAAAAAAAAAAAAAAGCAATAAAAGAATAAGCTTTATGGGAAGAGCAGCCTCTTTTCCCATAAATGATGAATCAATCCATTATATTTGTGATAATCAATGCCATGGATCCTCTTCATGTCAAGGTAAAAAAAAAACTTGGTAAAGAGGCAAATCATTATTAATTCATTCATTGCAATAACATTAATCATGATGAGCTAATGTGATATTAATGTGGCTGTAATATGTACTTCCATAGGAATTTCACTGTAATATAGGAATTAAGTAATGTACCACGGTTTTAAAGAGTGACGTAAATTGATAAATAACACTGAAAAGCTTTCTAAATAGGGGTAGACATGAATCTACTGATATGCTACCTTCTGGTGGAGACGGGAGGGTGCCCACATCCCACTCCCATGCCCACACTTGCAGGTAGGCTAACTCTCCGCTTTGCATTTTCCATGAGTTATTGCCTACAGCAACAGCTAGTCAGCTTTTCAACATTGTGGTCCTGTTCCAGGAAATATTGATGTAGGAGATTAGTACTTCTGGGAATGGAATCAAAGCTGTGATGATGCTTACTGGTGCGTAGGAGGAGTCTGGAAGTCATGTGTGCAACTCAGTGTTCTGAACACCCTTGCACACACAGGGAGAGGACAGCTTCACAGATATGCCTCCCATGAGAAGCTTCAAAACTGAATTCTGCCATATTTTTATGCTACGGGTAATAACTCAAAGCAGACATAGCCTATGTGACCAGTTCTTGGTGCAGATGATATGGCATGGGATACTGCATTAGACAATAGAAACGGACCTACTCCTTACAGAGTCCTTCCCACTCAACACAGCACTGAGTATGACAAGGTATCGGAGCACTCAGCTGAGCTTCTCATCAGTGCTGAGGACCAAACCTTAATGGAGAGCAGTCAAATGGAGGAAATGGAAAACTGAAATATGAGAATGCGTAAGAAAAACAATGAAACAAAAATAGTAAACTACCTTTCTACTTAAAACACTGTATATATCCACTGCATCCCTAATCTCACCTAACATTCATATTCCATGGAAATTTATAAAACTCTGAGATGATGAGAATCCCACTTTGAAGAGTAAATTGGACTAACACTCCAGTAGTACCTTTCAATCAACATTTTCATGAGTATATGGAAAAAAGTGGAACAAAGATAAAATTTTCTGGTATAACCTACCTGATTTTTACCCTGAAGTATTACCTGCACATTACCAGACAAACTAATGTATTTAGGGTATAATTAGTACTTTTCTAAGCAATTAATACTGCTGTTATACTAAGAATCTCTATGCTTCATTAAAAGGTTCTTTATTTCAATGAGTGGGTTTCAGAAATTTAATGTTCCAGAAATAACCATTATCAAGGCATTTCAGTATTAGAAATTAAGTTATTTTTGTAGATTTCTGTATATACAGAAATATGTATTTCTGTAACTATACATGGAAGATCAAAACAGGAAAGTTACTTTGTTTCTACATATCTCATATTTATGCCTCCTTTGAATGAATTATTTTCAGTGCAGTGATGACCCTGTATTTTAGCAGTATACACTGTGTCCTTGGTTCTGCAGTTTTGGATTCCTGGTTCTTTTTGTAAGCACCTTACATATACTGAGCATCAATGCTGAAACAGTTTTTCTGTAAGATATTAATATTTGTTGTCTACACCAAAGTAAGTTGTAGACTTTAATCTGAAATATTTTCACATCAAACTAATATGAAATATATTGAGTATAAACTTTCAAAGTTTTCTTTTGACAAATTGTTGCTCCATTCAATGCAGCAGTAATGCGATTTGGTTTGCTTAAGTAACTGGAAGTGAAAACTACTGCATTTTAAGAAATCTTTTAGAAATTCTCTCCCCCATCTTGTACCTCAGGATAATTTTTCAGACCTCTATATATTTCTCTACTCTTTAAAATACAACTATATACACAAATATGCAGAAAATTTTTTGGCTTATGTTGGGAAGGCAAGGAGGAGACAACAGATCCACAAGATTAAGTCATGAAGGTAGTCTGGAGCCACCAACAACCTTTGTATCAAATATTGTAACCTATTACCATGGAATACTGTGACAATGTGTGCTGCTCAAAGCCTCCCGCATCCTGGGCTGCATCAAAAGAAACGTGGCCAGCAGGTCAAGGGACCTGATTCTGCCCCTTTACTCCTCTCTTGTGAGACCCCACCTGGAGTACTGTGTCCAGCTTTGGAGTCCTCAACACAGGAAGGACATGGACCTGTTGGAACAAGTCCAGTGGAGGGCCCCAAAGATGATCAGAGGGATGGAACACCTCTCCTATGAAGACAGACTGAGAGAGTTGGGGTTGTTCAGCATGGAGAAGGCTCCAGGGAGACCTTATAACTGCCTTCCAGTACCTGAAGGGGGCCTACAGGAGAGATGGGAAGAGACTATCAGAGAGTGTAACGATAGGACAAGGGGCAATGGTTTTAAACTGAAAGAGGGGAGATTTAGAGTAGATATTAGGAAGAAATTCTTTACTGTGAGGGTGATGAGACACTGGAAGAGATTGCCCAGAGAAGTTGTGGATGCATGCCCCCTGGAAGGTTAAAGGCCAGGCTGGATGGGGCTTTGAGCAACCTGCTCTAGTGGGAGGTGTCCCTGCCCATGGCAGGGGGATTGGAACTCGATCTTTAAGCTCCCTTCCAACTCTAACCATTCTATGAAATTCTTCATACTATACTTTTAATCAGTCTGTATTCAGTCTGTACAGGACTTCTATACCTTAACTGCTTATAATAAAACTGTGTAGTTAACATTTCTTGACTTTCATCTTTTGTCTGCCTTGCTAGGTGACTGATAACCCTCAGGGAAAGCACACTTTTTCTAAGTGCATAATAAAATGGTACCCAGATTGTTGTTGATACCTTTACTGAGATCATACCGAATGGTCATAAGCAATTGTTTGAAAGGTAATTTTTTTAGTGGATGAGAATTGTAATAAACTGGAAAGATTAACATTTGTGATAAGACCATAGACTTAATCAATTCATTGTATGATCTGGGTCACCAAAGAAATACAACAATATTTGCTATTACAGAAGAGGCAAGACTTTCGAAGGTATTTTTGTTTAAAATCTTTGTATATGATCTCAAAGGATTTTGTCTGAACATTATGACTGAACAACTATTTTTTCCAAACAGAGAAAATTATACAGCTGCAGGTAAAGGGGCACAGTGGACATGGGGTATAATTTAGCTATAGTCTAAAGCATTCTTTTAACTTCAAGAAATATCACTTTCATATGCCTGTGATATTATTTTAAAATTATTTTATTTAATTTGTTACAAACCAGGAGAAAAAAAAAATCAAACTATTTTTTAAATTGTTCCATATTAAGCAGAGATTATTTAAATTGACAGAATTAGCCTGAATTAAAACATCAATATAATATTGATTTTATTTCAGTTACCTGACTATTCCCCTTATTCTTTTAAAATGACAGCAGGTACATCAAGATAATAAACAACAATGGACCAGTTATTGTTCTTTTGCCTCAATTGGCATGGTTTTCAGCCTGTTTCTGATACAATGGCTGCAATTGGAAAAAAAGAAACAGAAGCTGAAGTGAACTTCAGTAACTGTTATTCTCATAATAATCACAGGCATATATCTTAACCATGTCTTGAATTTTCTTAGCAAATGGATTGGGAATTTACTTTTTTGGTTTTTTGAGAAACCAGACCAAAATGTAACATTCCTGAAAGCACTCAGTAAGTCTCTGCATCTTCTGAGGATACCCAGAAAAGTGGTGTTTCTTGTTTTGTTTTGGTTTTAGAAATGGAAAAATAATTATAAAACATATTGTGCTAATAAATCAAAAAAGGCGCTTGAAATAATCTCATAAAATGTTATGGCTTAAATAATGCCCTTCATCAGTATTCTTTGTTTAACATTTTATGTTTATTGATAAATGAAGATGCATTTAAATAATTCAAACAAAACATTAGCTGCAAGCAAGGAATTAATAATTGATAGGACTGGAAGGGCTTTTTTTCACTTGGGAAATAGATAATATTAGCTTAATGTGGGGTTGTAGGAACAGAGGAAATGTAATGGATCTGCCTGCTTTAAACCGATGATGGTTATTGTGGTCTGAAAGTTGCTACAAAGGCAAAAGCAGGACAGCTCTGTAACTGCAATAGATTTCACTCACAGGAGCTGACAATGCAAATTGTGGTTTGATATGCCAGATTTATACATGGGAGGGGATCTAATAAGCTTAACATATGCTAAAGGAAAAAAATTAATGCTGTTAAACTTAAGTCTGAGTATTTTAAAAGGATAAAACCACAGCAGTTATGGTGTATAGATTTGGGGGTTCCTCCCCGGTCTCCATTTTTATTAATACTTTCATCCATAGTTTTCTTTAAGTAGGGAACCACTACTAAGGATACTGTAACACAGAAGCCAATGCATTCTTGAGGATTCTCAGAGGAAGACCATTTAGTCTAGAAACACTCATTGTAAGGTTTTATTTAGATATACCTCTAAAGAAACCAAACTCTTCCAGCTGCATATTTCAACACACCAGCCTCTTCTGTGGAGATGTGGAAAACCAGCCTTGTCATACTCTCTGCTGGGAGGGAAATTTTTGTTGGTGATCGTCAAGTTGTGTCTGGTGATGATAGCGAAAACCACAGAATTACTCTGAAATTAGGTGTGCAACTCCTATTTCCATTCACTTTTGGAGGCACTAGTTTCACAGTGATCTAAAAATCTACCCAATGATATTTTCATTTCTGTATGGTATTTATGAATCTACAATCCAAACGTTCATACCACACTCTGGCAAAAAGAAATTTGCATTTGCACATCTAAGCAACATTTGACTTTATTAGTTTGATATGTAGGACAAAATTTAAAATAAACAAAGCAAAATAAAATGTTTGTACCATAAATCTAGAACAATTTCATAGATGTTATTGGTCCAACAGTGTAAGATTATAATCAGATATTTTACTAGAAAATTAGAAAATTAATGTTATTGTATTCAAAGATCTTTTAGACAGTCATAATAAAGACAATAAAAAACTGTATTTTGAGCTGAAAACCAATAACATTTTGCAGGTTTTAAAATGAAGTTGAAAAGATCATAGTCTTATCGTACTTTACCCTGACTTTTAGAAATCATGCTGTTATGACATCAGGGAGTTTTACTTGAAGGTAGTACTAGAATAGCCAAACACTTCTAATAAAAACATAAAACCGAACACTTTTCACTACTTAAATTGTTTGTATCTTGTGTCATCACTTATGAAAAATGAGTGTGCCATGTTACTGAAAATGAACAGTTGTGTTTTCTACCTATTTTCCACAGGGGTAAATGGTTATAAAGGGTTCAAGGCAGTGAAGAATCAAGTTCTGTATCTCTAGTTGTGTGTGCCAAGTCCATACCTGAGCATCTCCCAGAATAGGTTTTCTTAAGCAGACAGATTGTAAGCCTGCACAAAATTGATTTCAGAAATGCAAATGGGAAAAAGCAGCTTTGTTTTCCAGTCATTGCAACACTCGACATGACATTTAGATAGACTTGCTTGCATTGACAGTAGGCACATATGTCTACTATTTTGTTTTAAAATATATGTATTGCTTTTAATAACAACATTACAGCTGTTCACAAAATGACGCCTCTAGACAGAAGCACTACAATGAAAAGAGAGTATCAACAGAAGGACTGTATCTGCATGCAACTCTTACAGTTGCCAAGAAATGAAGATATAACATATGGTCACTTTGTAAAGGTGAGCTGAACAAAAAACAAGCAGCAACCTAGCCAATTTCTGTCATTTGAATTCTCCTGTTCAAAACCCAATTTAGTTTCATATGGTTCTTGCTAATTTGAATGATATATTTATTAAAATATGAAACAGCCAGCCCTGCAACTGGGAAAACAATTTAAAAATAAATTTGTGGAATGGTACGTTGCCAATTTTTCACTTGTCTAGAGCTATCCTTTAAAAATTAATGTATAATTTTGCAGCAGAAGAATCGAATGCTATTAACAGCTTGCTAGTGTGAAGAGAGGAAGTTGTAACTTATATTAAATATCCCACTGTTGATATGCCTATGAAGGTCTTTCCTTGATTTATCTGTTTATTGAACTGCCTTGGAAGGGCCACTCCTCATAGGAATGCATGGGGGAATGTTAACATAACCCAAGTCTCTTTGATAATCTTTCTGGACATCACCCAGAAAATTATAAGATTTAGGAAAAAAGTTATAAGTTTGGAAATGTTTAATTTCTCACTGTAACAATTTATATGCTCTGTAGGGAAAGTGTGGACTCCAGACAAGCTGCTGTTCCAGGCAATGGTACTGCTTTTTGTATTTGAATAGCCAACAAAAATTCAGATTTGCCTGGTTTTTTTTCTTCAACAGAAAAAAAAATTCAGATTCTTGATATAATTCTGCTTACTGATAATGAACATATACATCTCTGTATCCCTGAGTGACTGAGGAAAACAATACGAAGGAAGATTTTTTTTGCTTACAGCACTGTATCCCAAACTGTTTTCCTTTCTTTTTTGCTATTTCAGATCTTTTTGCAGATGCATTCTACAGTCCCCTTTGTGCATGGTATTTTCTCAACATTTCTTGTTGTCTAATTCTCCATCTCCCTCTTGTCAATAAAGGCAGACACCTTTACAAACAGTATCCTACACTTATATATGTATTGTTTGGGATTATGAAGTATGCCTGTGTTTAGAATAGAAGATATCACTTTTCCAACTTCCTTGTTTAAGACATTTAATTGTTATTTAAATTATGTCACACAGAGAAGTTACAGTTACTTGCTTTATTGCCAGTGCATTTCAGCTCTGACCTTACCAAGATTATTTATGATGTGGGCAATAATATATTGCTAGATTAATTAATCCAAGCTAAGAATTAGGGTGCTCCTTAGCAAGATGCAGATGTTATTTGGTCAGCAAAGCTGGCTTAAAGAACTCCTTCTGTCTCCATTGCACCTCAATTTTCACTTTTCAGTTTCTGTAACCCAGGAGGTTGAATAATAAAAAGAAGAACCAAAGAAAAAATTGTATATAATTTTCTTCAGGATTAATTCTTCTCCGATTTATCTGTTGTATCCATATTAACACTCTGCAGAGGATTTCTTCCTAAGTATATTAGAAGTACTGAGGAAGCATTTAGGCCCATGCTGTGATAAAGAACTGGAAGAGCTGTGCATCCCAGTTCCCTAGCAAAATACCTCAGCCAGTACTGTCTATACAAGTAACTTGATCAAAAGTGTTAACTTATCACATTAAAGTGGAAAGAGATCTATCAGGCAGGAAAAATTATTGTCAGTGCAACTCTGACATAGTTCTGAGGAAAGATGAGAACTTGTGAGAGAGAAAAAAAAATGCTGGTCTGCTTCCAGGAACAATTCAATGGCTGTGGTGAGGGTTTCTGCCCCAACTGTTGTAGCTATTTCAGACTCCTGAGTCAATGCCCATGTAAAGCTCCAGGTCATCACACTAGCTGCTGGTCAGAGCAAGAATAAGATTTATTAAGACTGCTAACATTTGCATCTGGGTCAATAGGACAGAGCAGTGGGAGGGCTGAGAAAAGATCAGCACTCACTAATTAGGACAGTGCTCAGCTATCCCCATCTAAGAAGCATTTTTTGGTTTAGGATGCTTCACCATTAGGATGTTATGGGGAATATCAAACAAAATATCCAGCAGTGCAATTTTTTGGTTGATCAGGTAGTCACCATATGTTCAGCCAGTTCTGCTTGGGAACCAGGTGCTACAGCAGTTTCTCTGCACAGGCTGCAGAGAGTACAATGAGACGCTCCCTTTTAAGACCTCTCTAGAAGAAATCGGCAGTTTAACTCACTGCTTTTCATGGATATAGCTTGAGGGAGTTTTCACTGGTAAACTCCAAATATTAAAATGAACCCGTGGTACTGTCAGTCTATTTTCTGAGCAGATCATGATACCCAGAGTCTCCAGCATTGCCATTGTAAATTCACATCACACCACTTTCCAACCCATGCACCCAAGTACGGTCACTGAGGTCAATGTATATCTGGTAATTAAGGGCGATGACAAGTCAGCCCTTTCTCTCTATGATAACAGGAAAAACAGTTCATGTAACACTACACTGTACATTGATCCTTTTTTGATCAAGGGAAAAAGATTTTGCAGAGGCATCAGGTCATCAGGAAAAGAGGCGAGTGTATATCTCTATACAGCTTTGATGAGACAGTCCCTTGTGCATTAGATTCTTTTCTAATCACTTCAGTGCTCCAAAATATAGATAAATAGAAGTGAGTGCAGTGCAAGCTGAAGAAATAAAAGTAATATTGAGAGCTGTGACCTCAGTTTAAGAAAAGCTGGATGAAAAAACATATTACCTCTAGTGAGGATGAAGTGATAACATGATAATTATCTTTCCATTTCTAAAGATTGTTTGGATTGAAAAAAAAATATTTGTGGGGTTGAAAGGCTATATGAGAAAAAGATGACAAATTTTAGTAAGGGTGAATTCTTGCTGAATACCAGAAAAGACTTGCTTAGCTTTCCATAGGCTATGAAATAGTTTCTCATGGGAAATGGAGAAAGTCTGGAACTTTTTAGAACAAACCTGAATAAGCATAAAAAGATTTACTGCAGTGTTGCAGGTGTGACTACCTTTTCTAATTCCTTTTCCTGTGTGTATGTGTGTTACAAAACATCCTTTTGGGCATCTAAGCTATACTGAAGACATGCAACCTAAACTATTTTATGGTAGCATTGTATAAAAGCTTCTTTATTTTTTTATTTTTTTTAACTTCTCCTGGCAGCTATTATTTTTTTCCTACAACTTTTTCTCTTGGAATGTTTCTATTCTGGAAAAATGAAAGGACATAAGAAGTATGTAATATTCATTTTAAAAAAAAAAAAGAGTTTAAAGGTATTTTTGATAAGGATGATGATTTGTTGCAATAGAACAGTTTGATATCAAATTTTACAATTATTTTCCATTTATGCTGGCCAGTTTAAACTTAAATAAATCTCAGTAGGGAAGAAAGATTTAAATGTAATATCTAATTTCAAAAATTCAAGCCTGTTTTCTTTTTTTTTTTTCTCAGAATTTAGATTTAAAGATAGTTTGAGTTATTTTGTTTATATTCTGTCTAATTTAGGCCTGACCCCTGAGTTGTAAAACTTCCAGGAAACAAAATAAACTTTTTCTCTTCAATTTACTGGAATAATACTTAGTTCTTCTGCTTCATAAGGTGCTGTTTCTTTTATTTATTTTATTTTTTAATTTTATTATTTATTCTGTTTTGGAGGAATCAGAGGCTTACCAAGACACTCATTGTAGCTTCCTGATATTGAAATAATGTTTTGTTTCTCTGGTCTGCCTTCTTTCCAGCACTGAATAATAATAAACAGATCTTGCAAAAATCTTTTCACCAATGTTTAAATTGAGGAACAAAATTCAGAGAGAGATAAGGTATCACTTTTCACCAAACATGTTACTCCAGCTTTATATCCTACAGCTTGATTTGATGCAATGTTTATAACAACACGTTTTATGTATAATGCCATGAAGTGATGACAATCTGCTCTACTGTCATAGTGTGATGTTGAATTAATAGGAAACAAGGTGAGGGCAGATCAGGCAATCATTGTATGTGTTAACTTCATGATTAACCATTGGGTTCTTAATAAAGTCTTACTCTACAGAACAGACTGCCAAATATTTTTTGTCACTTCTACAATATTTTGTCAAGATACATGACCTTGAAAGTCACCTTTAAAGTTATCTTAATATTTCAGGCAACTGAGATTAATGCAGCTTTTATGAACTTCAGCGAGAACACACCTGATGCGTAAAATAATTGCGAATAGAGACTGGAATTCCTAAAAAGAAATTGTATACAGTGCAGCATGTTGTAAAAGAATGCACTTCATTTTTTTCAATTTGAATAACCTTAGTGCATGATATTCATTAATTATGCTAGAATGTTTTTCCTTAAATAGAAAATAGAATAATTGGTGCATACCATTTCCATCACAGTTTGTGAAATCTGTTTGGCAGATTACCGAGCTCAAAAGCACTTGCTCAGTTTCAAGATCAACTGCTTACTGCAAAATTATTAGTAGTTTAGCTTGCTGTACTACTTCAAGAAGAACATCACACATGCCCACAGTGCAGAGAAGACTTGTCATGAGAAACTAGTCTGGTATTCTTATCTCTCAGTGCAACTACTTTGACCTTTTACAGCCATGGTACACAAGATCATCATCAGCCATTCTTGCTTACAGACCATTATTTATCTAACAAACTCAGGCTGATTCGCAGTACTTGTTGATATGATTATTGTCTCCATGATAAGGGAAGTGTAGTCAAAATGCAGCATTGCACTTTACTAGGTGATTTAAGGGAGCATAGTAAACAAAAAGATTCCTGCTCCATGAAGCTTACACTCCAGCTATAAACGAGAGACAGCGAGTACAAACAAGTAGTAACACCAGTTGTTTAAGGGTTAATCATCCCAACAACAACCACTTTTATTAAAAGTTTTAGACACCATAGTAAAATAGAGTTTAAAGAATATATTGAGAGTAGACAGTAAAATAACTGCATAGATATTGCTCTCAAGCATGGTGTCATGGCTTCGGCAACACATGGAGAGCAGCAAAAAAAAGAAAGAAGGTGCCTATTTCAAATTTAACTAAATAAGAATGAAGCTCTGAAGAGGAGGTCAGTTAGGAGCAGAGATATTTATTCTCAAGCCTTTCAAGTTTGTTTGTATTAGTCATAGAAATATTTTAGTGCAACAGTAAATAAACTAAATTTTATGATGACCCTTCAGCTGTGGGCCAAAGTTACTCAAATAATTATCGTGCACCTGGAAATAAATTTAACTGAATCTATTCCATTTTGAGAAAAAAGCTGAGTTACATACAGAAGCCCACATTTTTAAAGGTTGTAAAACACCTGAAAAAAGTCAGATTTTCCTACAGAAGATTTTTACACTTATTTTTATAAAGCCTTTATACACCTCTGTAGATATAAGTGAGATTCATGCTCATATTGTCTAGGACTTCCCATGAGAAAAAAAATTTATTCAAGTTCTTATCTCTAATAAAGGTTATATAGCATATATTGTAATTAAGAATCAACAACTGCAACAGCAAGCTTGGACCAGCTTTTAACTACTACCACAAAGCTTTATTTGTTCAGTTTCAGCAGATGCTAAAATGTAAGCGTCAATAACAGAAATCCTTCCCTTTTGGCCATCATACTTTCACAAAACACCCTTAATTTTTCTACAGCATGCTTAGATGAATCAGACCTTAAATTAAGGCCTTGAAAGTCTGAACTGTCATGTCTGATGCTCAGCTTCTTTCTGTCCAAAACTGGTAGCATAAATTCACTAGCATTTATCCATTGCAATTATTCATAGTACTGCAATAGTTGACTGATACTTGTCCCTACAAAGGCACTATGGGTTTACCTCCCCTATTGTTGCTGTTAGCTAACAGATTGCTAATTTCAGGTGTGAGTAATCAGGTAGCCAACAGGAGAGAGGTGAGCAGCTGGGAAATGTTATGGAAACAAATTATTAGAGTCCAAGACTAGACTCTTTATAGTCTAAGGATTATTTATACTGCACTATGTTCTCTCTGTTTTACTGACAAGTTAGATGTTGAGTTTCATTGTTTCTGTATAGGTAGGTCAGTTTCCAACTATTTGGCAAAGATAAATCATGTGAAAGAGAATGTAATTTTTGCTAATCGTTTGAGACCTTGCGACATTCAAGCTGAGCATTAGTGAGGCTGAGAGATCCTGGAAAAAGGCAGTCATGTGGTTATAAAGGAAAAAAGACCCAATGACAAAAGATATTTGAAATAAGCAAACACTATCTATCTGTTGAATGATAGCTCATTCAAATACATCTGTTACAAGTGGAATTGAGGTAGGAAGTACATCTTCTGGAAGGTTATCTACAGACTAGAACAGGATTTTTGAGAAAGTCGATGGTCAAAACCTCTATTTAGATTCTCAGTAATGTTTTCAAAAGTTGGTTGCGACCAATCTCATACTCTGACCTAAGCTTCCATATAAAAGAACCACAATCTTATTTACCTCCCTCTTCAGGATTTTCTTTCCCTCCATTTTTTCTTTGTTCCAGAACCTTATAATGATATTGGGGTTTGGGTTCCAAAATAATAGCCTAAATAGTACATCTTCATCTAATACAATGAAATGTGCACTTAATAGACCATGTTGACCAGAAATAACATCGTTATTACAAATATACATGATTGGATTCTGTTCCTCAGTTAATCTAAGGTTAATAGTTCTGGTATAAACCAATTGATCTATTTTGCAAGAAAGACATATATTTTCATGAAAAACCATTTACAACTCTTCATATTTTTCTATTACATGTAAACATCAACCACATCAACTTAATTTCAAGCCTGAAAACAAAAAACAGTGTTAAGAAAATTGCAGTCTCTGTGTTCCTCTCCCTCCCACAACTCAACTCTCCCTGCCTTTTCAACTTCTCACTCTCTTTTTTTTTTTAATGGTAAAGAATATATTTATGTGTAAGACAAAGCTACAAGTGCAAACAAATGCTGTCTGGGAAAACAAAGAACAATTAATGAAGAAATGAAAAATAGCTACAATGGAATGCCTGTTATTTGCCCTTAAGTGATATATTAGGTACAGGAAATCACATTACAATTTGATGTATGTGTCACTTTAAGAGTGATTCTTGGATTGTGGAGGTAGCTTGTGTGTCATATGATGTAAGTACTTTTATTGAGTAGGTAAGTATGTAATAGCTAAAAGCCTCATAAATCAGCTAAATGTTCTTCCAATTTATAGAGAATATTTGATCTGAGAACATTACCGTCTGGTGAGCCCCTGAGAAAGAGAGAAGACATGAAGAGTGATGGAGATGGATATATTGGATAATTTTTTTGGATATATAGTGTCTGGGGCTGGCTCTTCATTGCTTGCATCTTTTGTACTCATTAATACCTGTGCAAGGGTAATACACTACTAAATTAAAGTTTTTTCTACTTACTTTAACACTTTTATAGCTGCTTCTCACAATGGTAGAGTCAGAATGAAACATAAGACAAGTTTTCAATCCAAAGATTTTAAACAACAATAGCAGTTAACAAATTACATTTGAGGGTTATTTGAAGTGAAATAGTCCAAATTAATCTAGCAATTGCTTTCAGCAGTACAGTCAGCCCTATGTTATTAAAACAAAGTAGTACACTTATTTCTAACTGCACCTGCAAATGACCACTGTTTAGTTTATCTTTGCATATTAATGTTTTAGTGGAACAACAAGGGACTTTGAACAACTGTATTAATAAGCACCTATATAAACTATATATATAAAAGAAACAATACCATATGGATTCACCTTGTTTCTCCTTTACAAGATTCTTTATGTAGTATTTAATATGTGCATTAACAGTATTTCATATTTAACAGCATCTGTCAGTAGTATAATAATCTGTACATTATAATGAGTCTATGTATTGACAGAAGCTGAACTTTTGAACCTGTTGCAACATAAGAAAGCAGTGTTATTTATTTGCCATATTGTAGTTATAAAATTAAATAACTTCTATTTGCTGTGGTTACTCAAGAACAGTTGTTGAACATGCCTCTGATTGTTAAATGGATGCTTCAACATATTTTTGAAACTGTGATTTGTGAGAGCTCTGATGCTTTGAGGCATTACTTGTTGGATTGTTCACCTATTCATATTTTATACAGCTGAATACCTTCTACTTTAAGTCACATCAGAGGCCTTTAAAAACCTTGTTTCACTCAAAGCCATTTTTCATCAGGAAAGTATAGAAAGAGTAGAAGTCAAAAGTTTCTTTTCCTTTTCCTTTCTGGGTCACACAGGTGGTATATAAGGCACCACTCCCTGGAAAAATAAGCTGCTGTAGGATTTATTTTCTGAATAAAATGTTTAAAATTTCTGATAATATATAAATTAAAATCAATTGTCTTTGCTTGTATAATCCTTTCTGGGTATTTTACCCTGCAATTTTGGACTGATTAATTGAATTCTTTGAGGCCAAGAGGAAAAGACTGCCTAACAAGTTATGGGGACACACTACACTACTCCTTGATTAAATGCAGCACTACCTCATGTACCTTGCATTAGAATGCACAAAATTACTATTACCATTAAACCAGTTCAAAAAAAAAAGAAAAAAACTGAGTGGTTTGACATATGCTTCCATGAATAATATAAGACGAGGGAAAGATGTTAATCCTAACAGAGGTACAACAATAGACCCACCTTTTCTTCCTGAACCAACTGTTTTGGGTTGCCAAACTGCTGTTCATTTGAACTGTTTGGTGCAAAGACCACACGGCATTTACCTCAGCTGTGAGCTAGGCTTGGTTGAGCATCAGCAGGCACAGCAGTAACACAGACTGTTGCAGAACACTTCCGTGTTCCTTTATAAACTCTGTCTCTAGGAAGGAATATTACCTAGACTTACAAATTATGAATTAGATGCAGGCTGCTGAAGTGACAGCCTGCACCCCACCCCAAGTTGCATTTCTATATGCCATTCCACTTGTATTCTATCTGACCACACGCACTGGCGGTAAATGACACTTAAGTTCAATATATACTGGTATATGATCTGCTTAGTAAGGTCTATAAAACACTAACAAGATTGGTAATTCTTGTTGAAGAATGGTCCTGTTCAATTATCCTAATAATTCCTTTTGACCTTAACCTCTTTAGAAAACAGAGGGCATGCATTATGTATTCATTCTAACTTTTCCTTCTCCAGGGTTTAACCCAACTCTTTAAATTCCACTTTTCCTTAGTTTTTTATTTTTAAAACACACTTTCCTAAAATCTCTTTTGCAGCTCTGTGTAGCTAGCTAGCCAACTCAAACTATCTTTTTCCCCCAATAAATCTCCTGCATCTGTTGAAATACATACACACTGAAAACTAGAAAATAAATTAAAGCATGACTTCTAAAAGGTGTCCAAGGTTTTTAGAATTAGGAAAAAAAAAAAGGACAAACAGAAATCTGACCCTACAAACACAATGTCAATTTCAAGACCACGACCAACATGAAATTTCCCTCCAAATCAAATATATATCAATTGCAGGATATTCTAACAAAAAAAATAATCCTGCAGGTCATGTTGCTGTTGTTCTTTGGTTCTAGGTAATCCTGATGGATGTTCTATAAATTAGAAGTCTTCAGGCTTTTGGGGGAAAAAAATTCAAAATACTGAACTGTAGACTAATATAGCTACAACTGCCACAGTGACACCAGCTGTAGAAAGTGTGATCCTTCAAATTTAGAAATGAGCTTAATCATAGTATAGATGGTTTGTCATCCATCTTCTGTTGAGAGAAATAATCTTTTTCTACTGTATCTACATGACAAACGTCAGTCAAAGCATGGCAGAATCCTTTGAAGTAAAATTTTAAGCTATAAAATTTACATATTTGACAAAGGATTAATTCAAACATCAAATTGAACCATTTGCCTTTGTACTGGAGTTAATTTTTTCTAAGTTATATTCTTGGTCAGTCTTTTATAACTGAGGAAATTGAAGTTCCAGAAGTAACTGGGAGAATGGTTAATGTAAGAGAAAAGATCATTCCTGGGGCAAAATCTTGGTTAATTGTTCCTTAGTAGCCCTCAGGGTGAACTTCTGGTGAAATCAGTGAGAGCTGGAAAAGGCCATCACAGCATAAGCTTTGCGCCTACAGGCTTTTTTCACCTTAATGTAAAAAGATTAAATGTATGGCTTTGAATAGGTGAGAGGGAAAGAACTACTGCTTCAGAAAAGGACTATGGGGATATTTTTTTAAGGCATAAAGGGAGTTAGGCACCTAACTGTAATTTCTGCCTTTGAAAATACCTGCTTTGCACTCTAATTAGACAACATCACCAAACTGTAAGCACAGACTCCCTCTCAGTGAGCCAATCTTGAAAAAAAGATCTATTACTTTTTCAGTAATACTGCTTTGTTCATTCTTGGGAAATTATTTGAATGCTTTTCTATTTTTAGTACTTGTTAAATATTCAGTATTATTAAAATCCTAATTTTTTTAAAAGTTGTTCTTAGTAACTAAACCTGGCAACAATACTAATTAAGAAAAAAAAAAAGAAGAGAGTGCTTCAGAAGAGTTCACTGCAGCAACCTGGAAAACAACGGAATACCTAGCATACCACAAAGATGCTGTGGTAGTTTTTTATTTTTTCCTCAATTCACCTCTGACACAACATTTGGACAGTTTTTCTCCTTGTACATGTTGTTCTTCAGATAATAAATAAAAGCTTATGTACTTTAAAATAAGTATGCTTTTTTCATGTCACTATTACTATGGTCCTACTAAGGTAGGACCTCAGTATCTACAAAAAGTTTGGCTATTTTCAAAACAATAAAAAGTACTACACATATTTCATATTTCAAAACTAAATATATTTCAATACTAAACATATTTCACAAGACTTTCAAAGGAAAATATCTTTGCCAGTAAATCCATTAATGCAAATTAGGATAACTGTTTGTGCAAAGGTTTACATTTTTCAAAAAGAAACAATTGATTTCTCTAATCTTCTCATAAAGATGTTGATCGTTAATGCATTCTGACATACCGGCTGCTGTTTCGGATAAAACCATCAAGCAATTCTGTTCAGATTTGACAAAAGTAATAGTACTAGACTTCTAGATTATACACGGATTGGAAAAACTTGCTTCAGTTACAGCAGAAACAACTATGTTGGAAAAAATAAGTAACATTTAAATTGCCACATACCAGAATTAACATCTGAAGACATAAATGAAACTGAATTTTCTGATAATTGTAAGTTATTTGACTTCCAACAAAGGCTGATCAGCTCCATACAGGAAAGATTGCTTGGCAGTTACAATTCTTAACTATATCGCCTGCTTTAAATTTTTCTCTCTAAGTACAAGCTTACTGGTCACAAGTCAACCATTCGCTGAAGAACTTCCTAACTGCTCACATGATTTTCTCCAACTGTAAACACTGAATAACTGATGTGCACACTATAGTTTTTCTTAGCTGAATAAAATGCCTCTATATTTTGGTGATGTTTCTACATTCACCTTTCAGGAAGTGAATGATCACAAAATATGGAAGGCTAACTCTGACTGTGATTCCTTTTAAATCAGTTTTACATTGGTGGATTTCTGTTGCATCAACACAAATACTGCATGTATTTCAGCAACATTTTGATTTTACAGGCTTCAAAAGACAATATGTAACTTAATACTGGTTTATTTCAGAGATTTTTTTTAAATTCAAGGGGTTTGGTTGTTTCTTTGTTTGCTTTATTGAAGGTTGGTTGGTGGTACAACAACACATTTTCATTCCTGTAAAATAAATTCAGCACAGGGAGCATAAATGTACAACTATGCATGTTACCAGTGCTCGCAGGGAAAGCTAGGGTACCTGGTGGCTGCATATATGTCCACCATTATTTAATGTGTAAGTATTTTTCTATGTAAGTGAGCCCTGATATTTTAGGATAAATACTGAAAATCAGACACTTTTTCTTTTCAGCCTTTTCCACCACTGTCTTGATGGTGCTGAGGAAGGGACCTTGACAACAAATGTTTTGAATTTCATTTGAAAAGGATTATTGGGTGTGGTCCATCATTTATTTATCAAGTTAACAGTTCTGGCAGAATGAATTCCACTAGCATTGCTTTTGTTTGTTTTTACCCCAGCTTTTATCCTACTCAAACTCCAGGGAAAACATGTACTAGCATCCAAATTGCATTTGATTCATAACTGCAATACTGTGCTCCTCATTCTGAAAATTATCTAATGACAGCAACTTCATCTATTCTGCAAAAATCACACATTTCTCATTAAAAGATGGAAAATTACATATAATGATATATTCTTAGCTTGTCACTGATTCTTTTCAGATTTGAAAGCAGACAACAAAAGTAAAACATTTCCAGACTTCTGTCTCTTAACTTTTTAATAGAATGTTCCCAAAAGGCTACAGAAGAGATAAAAAACCACTCACATCTACTGATAATATATATTTCTTAAGGATTTTTTTTAAAATTTAAAATAAATAAAAGTGAGAATGCAAATTCTCTCTTGAGAACTTAAAGAACTTGCACAATTTGAGACCACTTCTGAAATTTCAGTCATATTGTTCACAAAAGTAATGTCTATAATTGCATAGACAAACACCTATGTCTTAGTATTTGGTATTCCCAACTACAGATTTTGAGCCTGTAAATCTAGCACCTACATTTTTACAACTGTCTATGAAGTTGTAGCTCTGTTAGATTGTAAGTAACTTTTTATCTGCCATTTCTATCACCTTTCTCCTTTACTGCTCAGCTACTTTTAACCAGAAATATTGTCAGTACCTCAATTTTTAAACTATCTGGATGTAGTAAACCAGTAGAATTACTGGCTGCTTTTTCTTACTGCCTCATACTAACAAAACATGCCTGTCATATGTTATTAAACTCTCTTCCAGCTGTGTCGTCTACTTCATAGGCCACATTAATGAAAATGACAATTGACTTGAGTCCTCTCTTCTTCTTTCAGCCAGCCTACAGGGAAAAAAGTTTTTTGAAATAGGAAGGGGAAAAAAAAGAAAACAGAAAAAACAGGAAAACATTCAGGTTCACTGTGAAATGAGTAAGTGGATTTAAAATAACTCATACATCTCATGTACGAAAAAAATACCTTTTCCCTTTTACTTTTTTTCAGTTTATACCACAGACACAGGCCACACAATGCATTTCTCTGATGACAGCCCTGTAGAATAGTTTTAACATACAATCTTCAATAAATAAAATCAAGTGGTAAAAGCCAGCGCATGTCTGCCAACACAGGGAACCAAAGGCAATTCCCCATCAGCAGACCCAGCACTCCAGTGCTCTGGCTTGTAATGCCTGAAGTGACACCTCCGTCACATTACTATATACTTCCCTTCTTGGTATGTTGCTTGATGACATTTTTAAGTTCTTTTGGGTTTCTTCATCCAGTACTGAGTCTTTTAGGTAATTCCAAAGATTCTCAGAAAAATAGAGGAACATAAAGTCAAAACAGATTGACTTCTGCAAAGAATTAATTCCTCTGAGGACCCATCCTGACAAGGCTCAGTGATCTCTGATTGTAGTTTAAGAGTATGCCACTTCAGTGATTCCAGGGAAAAAAAACCCAAACATTTATTTCTTTAGGGTTCACGGCATAAATGCTGTATTTCTTAAAGGTATTTAACTACCCTTTGTATTGGCTGACGCTGGTTTCCAATAAATAGTCTTCTCTTGTTTACTCTGTGCAGCAAGTAAGACCTTAATACTGATACTTCAGCATGCTCAGTAATGACTTGTCATGATTATAATAAAATTATATAATACTTACTGATGTCCTGGTACTACTAACTTTTTTATGTTGCGTTTGGCATTTCCAATTTAGAGCTCAGGCTTATAAATACAAATGTAGTTATAATACTGTATGTGCACAAGTAGTTATTTACAGGTAACTCCTCTGTAACCTATATCATAAATAACATTCACAGATTCCTCCTGTGACAACAGCTTAACTTGTTCTACACAATCACATGAAAAGATTTTTCTCCTTTTACTTTTAGTTCAGGACAGAGAATATAAAGTAGGAATTTGTACAATCACCTTTGTACATATTGAGTTATATACTGAGACTAACAGCCACTTTACATTTCTTCTTCCTCTATGTCCAGGTCTAAGAGCAGCCAAGAGGAGATGACACAGGAAAAGGTCTGAATATCTTCCTATTTTTTCTGGTCTTGTATCCAAACTCTGTAGAAGACTCTCCACAGACCATATTTCTCCTGTATTTTGTACTGGTGTCACTTGGTGTTAACTGCTTCCCAGGAGAGGATAATGACATGTTTTAATAGTGGAGCCATTTGCTTTCTTCTTGTGACTCGGGCAGCATGGCTCCAACCACACATGTGATGTGAATTATATCGTGTTTACCCTGAGCTATCCAATGGCCACTTCCATCCAATGGACAACCACCCCAAACTAGTAGTGTTGCCTCTACTCTGGATACCATCCTGTGATCCTGGCCTACTTTCAGAAGAAAATTGTCAAGTAAAAAAACTTTACTGAAACAGGTGTCTTGTTAGTGGAAAGGGAAAAAAAAATTGTCCAGACACTTCTATATATTCAGACTTCAAATACGAATGCTTTATCATGCAAAGAATTTGGAATTAAATGTTATGACAAACTCTTTCTTCTGCAGTGGCAAAGATTCATATAGGGGGTGTCTCTGAGGTCAGGAATGGGGCTCTAGGGAACACCAATGCATCCCAGACCTTCTCCTGAAGATGTGTCCTCTCATTTTCCACAATACTTTTCTATCTTTGGCAGGAAATGGTAATTCTTACCACCCCTAATCAGTGGCCCTTTGAAGCTCACCGCTGGGTTCCTAGCCCACAGGTCTCTTGAGCCTTTTGAGCTTTCTGTATGAGCAGTCTGAATGACATCTGGTAAGTATAATGCTCCGCATTAATCAGATACAGGATAAATTTCCTGCATCCTAATCTTTAAAGTTAAAATTGACATCGAGTGCTGAAGAGCAAAGATTTTAACTCTTACCAATCTGATAGCTTTTTATACCTGTTTTTTAACTTAAGCCAAATTTTCAGTCTCAGTGTTTCTTGGCCTCAGTGACATCTTTTGCAGCGAGTTCTGAAGTTCAATTACATGTTAAAGGACAAGGATATTTTGGAGAAACAGTATTCTTAATTGCTTCTTTCCACTTCTGAAAAACATTTCTCTCCTTTACCATGAAAGAGACCCTCAATCTATCTTCTCCATGCTCTTTATTAAGATACATAACTTGGTTATATCAATTTTGTTCTTTCAAAAATAAAAAACCCAAATCTTTCTATTCTCTTTCATAGAAGTCTTTTCCATTTCCAAATTCTATTTCTTGTCTAAATTGTCTCTAAATTCTCTAAATTAATATAAATCATTTGGCCTATATACTGCTTCTTGTACACATACAATACTTAATTTGCTCTTTGAATGCAAACGCACATTGAACTGAAGTTTTCATTGAGCTGTTTTCAGTGATGCCGTTCATTTCCTGAGCTGATATGATTAATTTAGAAGCATGAGAGTGGTATGAGCATTTAAGGTGTCTTCCTTCTGTGTTAGGGTTCTTCTTTATATTATCACTGCTGATTTCCATCTATCATTGTGTTGTCTTTTCATTAATATATATATTCAACAAATGCTTTTTCTTGAATAAAATTGTCATTTTTTTCTTTTTTTTCTGATTTCTTAGACATTTTAATATAACATTTGATTCTCTTTCCATGCCTATTTTGTTTTAGTATCTTTTAGTAACACACCTTGTCAGATGCTTTTTAAAACACTAAATACATTACATCAATTGATTTTCTCTTTCCTTCTCCTTTATTAGTGCATTCAAAGACATTGAACAGATTGATTCTCCAAGATTAGACGATCTTCCAAGTAGTTTATTATTCTCTTTTCAAGTTTAATTTCAACATTTTTACCAGATACAGTTTTAAGGTTTACTCTTCTGCAATTTCCTGGATCACCCATACAGTATTTAAAAAACACATGAGTATGGTATATACTACCTTCTAGCCCTACATTATAAGAGCTAATTTATTACTCAGAATCAATTCATGATTACCTGAGTAACACTGAGAAGGAGCTGCTTATATGCCTCTAATTTCAGTGGAAACCTCATGTGAGTATCAGATCACCAGTATAACTGAGACACTTGCAGTTTCTCCATATGGATATTCCCATGATTTAACTGCACAGAGTAATATTTTGCTCTATGTGTCCACTCATCATTCTCTACCACATCCCTTGGTATCAAAGTATTACTTGACAAAAGGAAGTAAAAAAACTAGTGCTTGACTTAAAAGAGTCAGACTCAGAGAGTAAGGTACTAGTCAAGACGTGTAAGGGGTAAATTTTTGCCCTTAGGTAGCATATGCATTTTAATGTTATGCAGTCACTGTTGTAAAATTTAAATGAAGAAATAGAAGACAGTGTTCAAAGCTGGATAGCAATAGATGAAGGAAAAGTCTCTTCACTGACGCTAGTCTTTGATGTGTGCTCATCTGAGAGAAAACTTGGTCCAGAACTGTATTTACATTTGCTATGCAAGTATTACTGCAAGAGGGCTTATGAGTGTAGGAAACATATGGAGAGGCTGGCAGGCATGGATTCCCTGGTGTGGTGGTTAGATTCTTTGCTCTGTAAAGGCAAGCTTTTAAAATTCATTTGAAAACTATAAAATACACAACCAGTATGCCAAGTAGGTCTGTATTTAAAGAAGAATTATAATTGTGAAAAGGAATCAAATATTTTAATGTCTAATACAACTTTAGGTTTTAAATAATTATTCTTTAAGTCTGTATGATAGTCAAACGTTACAAGCTGAATTATTTTTCAGCACTGTCACACAATGAATGCATCAAACCTAATGAGTTTCTTTCAATTATTTTTTTTTAGCACCTGGGATCCCCCACCTTTATTTATTTATCATTAAAATAAATAATTTTTATCTTTAAAATCCTGAAAAATGTTCCAGTTCCATTGTGACAGCAATTCACTCCTCTGGAGGGTCTTTCCGTTGCAAGAAGACTTCAGTTAGACTAAGCTTCATCCACAATCCATCCAAGTCAATAGGAAACTTTTTACAAAATTTATAAAGTTTCAGTATATCATGTGCTGGAAATGTGTAACTGACTTCTAGCTCCTTCATCCTGCTCATCTTTAATCCATCCATGCCATATAAAATAGCTTATACACTTAAATACTTAATGAATCACAGACTATATGTGTATATATTACATTTTATCAATGTAATATATACAATGACAGCTAAATATTTTTTCATTGGACTTGTCTAATATTGCAACGATTTCAAGTATTTGATATAAAAGTTAAGAATATGCCCTTGTTAAACTGGGATTTATTTGTGTTTAAAATGTATTCATCAAATTTATATCTATATGCAGGTATAAATTTTTCAGACATTCTCAGTACAATTAAAAAATAAACTAAATGTAAACTGCAAATAAAATACATAATTTAACTTTGTATTCCAAAACTAAGGATGAGCACATTTATGAATATCAGATTTCTAGAGGAAAGCTGAAGGAAATGAAGTAATTTGTCATTTGTCATTTGAGTATATATTTCTGCATCTAAGACCAGTTTAACTAAATCTTCATGAAAGCATAAGGAATATGTATATCACCTGGAGAAACAGAGTATCTAATCCTATGGCTTCTACCTAAAGATTATGAAGTAACTGCTCTATTTCACTACAGCCGTAACTCACAATGGAAGTAGTAGGCTGCGCAGAAAGGAGTATTGCAAATTACTAATAGAAATTATTAGAATTGTACAATCCATAGGATTTCACTGTTTGTATGCGTTATATTTTTTTCTTTAGCACTCTAGAAAGACAACACCATGTATCATTTTCTTGTTATCAGAAAGTTTTATTTTTCTTGGTTTTATTTTAGAACACTTGTTTGAAAATATTTGAAATTAATTTTGGTCATTGACCTGTTTCCTATTCTATTCTATTCTATTCTATTCTATTCTATTCTATTCTATTCTATTCTATTTTTTCTGTTCATACAACACCCTTTAAACAACTTTAGTATCTGTCTCTCTTCCAAAAATGCATTAACTAATGTTACTAACATCTGTCATGTGTGTAGTTCATTTTCCCTCTCATCTTCTCTGCAGGGACAGGATGAGAAAGAAAATGAACCACACATTGTGTGTGCAATGTAGTGTTATATGCATATGCATTATGATAGAGTCTTTAATTACATATTCTCATCTTGTTTTCCCACAGGACTCCTGCCTCATTCAGTACACAGGACAGACACATGGGAGAGATTTAAGAGTACACAGGCAACCACCAATTTAGGAGTTCCTGACTTGGCTTTTTAACCTAATGTAGTGCTTTCAACTGTATGTTTCTTCTTTTCATGCTTTCTTTTTTTTTCTTCTTCACATTTTATTGATGTTTTCTATAGAAAGAATAGCAAGATAAGATAGTAATCATAAGACAATGAGATACACATAAGCTATTAATTAGATCTGAAAACAATACGTAGTTACATAACCTCACATATAGCCTCATTACATAGCTTCAATAAATAGCACATAGCCTTTACATATAATTCCAAAGTCTATAGTTTCAGAAAGAAAAAAATGGGGATCTTTTCCTCACCTGCTGCACCCTGCCTGAAAACTGGAGGATGCAACTGGATCTGTGAAGTCGAAGTAGGAACACTGCTGGTAGAGAGAGTTTGGAAGAGATACACCTCTGTTTCCACAACTTGAACATTCAGTTCATCTGTGTCATGTTTGCAAATGGTTTCTTTTATGAATAACCAGTCAGAGAAATTTGGAGTCCTCTGTCTTAATAACTGATACCTGATATGTAACATCCTTTGTCTTATATCATAAGAATGAAAGTAAATTATTTGTAACGCAATTAATCTCTCAAATAGTTTGGTATCAAGAGGCTAAGGAAAATTAAATAGTAGCCTGGGGTTTCCCCCCCCCCCCAGATAAACTATTTTTTCCAGTTACTCCTTCTTAATGTTTGTGGGTTGTTTATTCTTTTTTCTTACTTACAATGCATGGAAGTATAAGGTAAAGAATGCCACAGATCAAACATAATCAGGTATTCTTTTCCTTATTCTGCATACCAGCTTGGTTCCAATTCTTTTAAAACAAAATATTCATCCATATTTTACAGCAGATAACTATTTTGTCTTTTTGGAATACCTTCAAAACCACTTTGTTTGCCATTAACATTTGTGTAAATGAAAGCAGACAGAACTTCCTTTCATGAAGTAATATTAAGACTTCATCTCTTGATAGAAACTCCTTTAGTTTCATGAATAGTGCTGCTAATTTCTGAAGGTAAAAGTTTCCCCTCTGCTGCTCTGAGTGGTAGTTCCATTAAAAAATGGGCATTGTTGCTGACTAGTATGTGTGTTTTGCAAGTCGTTGCCTACAGTAATAGATTAACTCCATCTGTTAGTCCCCAGACTGGGCAATTCGAATTTTGCTTGTGAAATCTGAACCGAGGCTGAAGAGGGAGTCCGAACCCCAAACTTTTTTTAACTTCAGATCATCTGAACCTATATAAATGTATCCTAGTATGGAAAAAAAAACCCTTTTAAATCAATTTCAGACCAAACTTGGAAATGTTTGAACAGCTTTAAAGCTTTTAATCCTGAATCTTATTGTAGCTTGATGGGAGGTTTTTTGTTTGTTTAGGGATATTTTTTATTGGTGGTGGGTGGTGAGGAAGGTATCCAGATTTTCCTCTTCAGCCATGTATCTTTGATCTCTGCTTTTTTGTAGAGTGACTCCTCTGCTTGTTCTTATCATATGAAGTAAAATGCACAATTGCCCTGTTCGTATATGCGCCTCTCTGTAGACAGATGAACAATGCTTACATTCACATCTGCACTAGAAGATTATGTGTTTATAAAAGGTTAAGTCCAAATTTATCAAGACCCCGATACATCTAAATCTCAAGACTTTGGGATAAATACACTTACTACCTGGACTGTGTATCTCTCTTCTTGCCAAGAAGCCTGAGTATCTGTCCAGAATATTACTGGAATGATACACTACAAACAAGCAAGTATTATATGTCTGCTAATCAACATTTTCAGATCAGTTATGTGATGTTTGACAGGATTTATCTCTTGCTGAGTAACTCCCCTCTGAATGTTGATAAGCATTAGCTTATAAGCAGATATTGAGATATATACCATCAACACAGCTGTTACGGGAAAAACATATTTCACAGGACCAACACTAAGGATTTCTGATTGATATCCAAAAAAAGTTTTAAAGAGTATCTATGATGCTATGAAGATCTCATTCCTGTTTTACCGAGAGTAAAATTTGTTTAATGGTTATTTGTCTGAGATGAATGAAAAGGAATTTTGGCTAACTGTGAAGACAAGAGAGCTCTTTCTGCCTTTTGATGTGGTGTATATTGTGTGGAGAAGGGCAGGGGGAGGAAGCTTTGCTATCCAGCCCTCTTTTTCATTCCCCAAAGCAGTTGGGGATTTTCTATTTCTGTCACCACTCTTATCAGCATGAATGTACACATATCAGCACTCTGACAAAAACTACAGAGACATACATACTGCCTGCCAATCCTACAATCTCCCTGTCCGGTCTAATAATTACAAGGAATTCCAAAGAAATACCTGGATTAAAAAGATGGTATATCATCCTCTATTATCTCTTGCTGCAGGGTGTCAGTTTAAGATCCAGCATTGCCATAGTTTTGGATACTTTATTTCTTGCATTTATTTTAGCCTATTTCAAATGTGATATGTGTCAGTAGCATGCTTACATTGCAGTTTTTATTGAAAGAGTAACACACTGATATTGACAGGCATATTTAATAGTGCAATAGCCTTTATGCTGAGTTTCTCTGCTTCCCTATTGCCTTTAAAAAAATCTTTTCTCCCTCTTTTGGTGAATTGCAGTGCATTTTCATATACAGACTTAGAAATCATTTTGCTAAACAAATGTTTGTTTTACATGTATTCCATAGATATAGGGAAAAACATACTGCACCATCTAGGATAATACTTTACTGTCAAGAAAATAAAATCCATTTCTACTGTATTCCTATTCTAGGAGCCCAGGGATCTTCTTTATTTTAAGAGAGCAAAGACTTTCAGTTAATAAGGTAGTAAGATTTTATAATTATTTGTGTGGTTAATTCTATAGGTTCACAATGTTTACAAATATAATTTCTTGCTCAGCAGCAATCATTTCACAACACAGCTTTTTTTTCTCAGTCCCTTTAGAATAAGTTATAAAATGCTTCTCTTGTTACTTCTCAGTCTCATCAACCTAATCACTTTTCTGAGTCTAACATGAGAAAATGATGGAAAAGCAGAAAGTAAATTAAATAGCATAGAAAGGCTTAGCCAAGATCACTAAAATCACGAGGACTGCTGACACTTTCCACATGTTGCAGCTGACAGGCATAAACCAAGATCAAATACATTTTATCATTTAAATAATTACTAAAATCAACACAGCCCAATGTTGCTTCATCAGTCCAGGTACATTTGTATGTACCACTAAATGAATTATAAATTCATCTCTTGTGTAGGACTTTTCATCCACAGAACTCAAAGTCCACTTCACAAAATATAGTATCTTTTTGGTTTTGTGTTTGTTTTGGTTTGTTTTGTTTTGGTTGTTATTTTACAGATCAGGAAAAGCTATAGCAAGAAAAGGAGTGATTTGCTCTAGTAACCCAGCAAATCAGTGACAGAAGGCAGAATTGGACTTTGATATAGGTCCATATTGACCACATCAACTTATCTTACTGATTTGGTGGGAATACCATTATGAGAGGTCAGTAATATTTATATGCATTTTATACACTTCATGTGGCTGGTTTTACTGCTCCTCTGAAGACTTATATGTGACTATGTGACTTATATGTGACTACTCTTTATTTTCTTTTTTTTCTTTCTTCTTTTAAGAAATCATCCATATTCAGCCAAAGAAACTTTCAAGTTTGGCAACACTTGCTGTGTTTTACTGCTTCATTCAATACTTGCTTAACTTGAGTATTATGTATGCTACATATTATTTGTTAATTTGAAAACTTTGCCTTGACTGACACATATTTTTTATTTGTAGTCCATTTATGCAGACATTTAAACAATTAATATTGAGTGTTTCCTAGGTTTATTCACTCTAATGCTGCCTTGATAATAAAACTTAGCAATTTCAATTAGATTAATTTATTGTCAGAATGCATTGCACATATAAAAAGGAATTGTTGGTGGAGTGTTTTTCTGAATCTTAGATATATCACCACAATTGATATTGGCTTATGACAACTGAAATAATAAGCAAAGATACAGTTACAGATCTGGGGTACATTGTGATCTTCATGTAGAGTGTTATAGATTCAGTTAAATTTCTAAATCCCAGAAGTTACATCTAAGTTTTTCTCTAGAAAACAGAATAAGCTTCTTTATTAGTCTTAGATACATGCTGTCTGTTGTCATAACTTGTAAACATTTTTATCTTACTAGTTTGTTTTATAAAATATATTTGGCAACAAAACCACACTTTTTTGTGGATCAGCAAATATTCTCTACAGTTAAATTCTATTGCTTCATCAACAAAGAATGCAGCATGATTAAAGAAGGATATGAAATTTCAGTCTCCAAAGTTCACAGCTTGAGTGGTATTCAACCCACTCAACAACGTATGCAGCTGTACTGCAATTCAAGCTACTGTATTTTCCATTTAGATCATCATGGCATTCAGCCCAAACTACAAAATATTGGAACAGCAATGCATGTAGTTTGACTCCTGTGTTAAAGAAAAAAAACGTATGTTCAAAATCTATGCCAAAGCACTGGTTAAATCCTGGACTTCAGGACCACCAAGAATATGCTTGGTCTGGTGACCAGCAAACACACGAACTAGTATTTTACTGGGGAGCCTGATATACATTGAGAATTGTAAATGAAATTAAACTGTTACAACTATAATGTGCCATATGGGAAAAGTCTGACAGGCCCGTGCTCAGTTTTAAGAAAAGAGGGTGGAGGCTACTGCCTTCAGTTGCCTAATGGGAGGTTATAGAGAAGACAGACCAGACTCTTCTTGAAGTGCAAAGGACAATAGCAGGCAGACAGGTTGCAACAAAGGAAGTTCAGAACATATATTAGGGGAAAAAATCAAAGTGACAGTGGTTAAAGAATGTTTTGTTTTGTTTTTATAATTGCTTTGTGATTTTGATTTAATAGCATCACTCACCATGGTTGTATCATTAAGCATCTATTGACAGGAGTCTGCTGATTTCAGTGGACAATTTAACCTGAATGTGAATATTGTCCCCACATAAATTCTCCTCTTCCAGAAGATTTGTGAAGGTTTGTGAAAGAAGACAAGGTCCTCAGCTTGTGATTTCATCTTGGAATGTGTTTATCCAGACGTAATAAAGCTCATGTTCTGTTATTTTTAACATCATAATTACCTAAAGCAGCAGTCCCTTCAGCTGTGCCAATTTCTACCCAGAGTAGGTAATGTCTCTCTGGTTGAAGTATTTACTAATGTTTCCTCATAATTTCATGTAGAAAATTATCTCTGTGTTGGTAGTTTTCAAGATATATAAGTAAAAATCTGTCCGACATCAGTGGCCAAGTTTGAAAGACGTTAATCTACAAGTATCTACGGGACCCAATAATGTACTTAAGGTATATTTCAAAGCCCAGAATAGTAAAGAGAAGTTTTATTATTGATTTTATTGGAAGAAGAATCAGGCCTCTAGGGAATGAGTTTGAACTAGCAAAATGACAAAAGAGAAGCTCCTCAAACCATGCTGTAGTAAAACATTAAGCATTTCCAGACCAGTTGGTACAATAAGAAAGCAGATGAATGAGAAAACACTTTTGATTTCAGAGCAGTTTAAAAGTATAGTTCTTCCTCGATCAGGTTTTAATTCATCATGAAATGTGTCTTTTTAAAATGCTCCTATTCCTGCAGAACACTGTAAGCATTCCCATTTCCGTCCTTTCCCACCCAATGAGGAATGGTGATACACTTGTAGCACTCCATGCTTATTGACAGAGGGGATAGAATACTTTGAAATTCTCTATTTTTTCATTTTCAAATGTTTTCTCTGACATCTTAAGTGATTAAATGAATTGCATTAACTGGACAAACATTTGATATTTGAAAACTTACTAACAGAAACACTGGACCTAAAAAAAACAGATTTAAAAAATAAGTTAGAGTGTAAAATCGCAGCTATGGGTGCCTTTTCTATGTGTAATTAAGTCTGTTCCTTCTCCCAGAAGATCCCTCCTGGATCACAGCTTTTAAAAAGTTATATTTTTATTGTTCTTTTCTTTCTCATTTGCCTGCACAATACAGCAAGTGGCTTTGTTAGGGTTTGGTTTATTTGTTTTTGTGCTTCTTTTTTTTCATAGCAGCTAAGTTGTATTAATGAAAGCAAGTGTAATACAACTATGGGAAGGGCATTAGTCATAAAATATTCCCCTCTCAAACAGATGAAATTCAATGACACTCAGGTGAGTGTCACGAACTCAGGTTCATGTTGCAAATATTTAAAAAAGACGCTCATGCATTGCACATTCATAGTATTAAAATAGTTTCAGCTCACAAACAATATAATCAGGTGTATTTTCTCCCTCTGCTCGAGAATGAGAAAAGTGTTTCTCATATGTGTTTGCAAAACAAGGGCTTCTAGAAGCATAGAAGGCACAGAGTATAGTTTGTGGGTTAAAAATGAAGAAAGGGCACATTCTTCTTTCCTTAATCAGCTCTCTCATGACTGCATGCCGATGAAAAGATGTGCACAGTGTGCAGGAGTTTGCTTCCTTATCTTAGAGCTTTCTGTCATCAAAGGCTAGCCTGTACCAGGAGTATTGCAATCCACCGCATAGTATGCATCGTAGCATGTTCATCAGTATTATCACCCATGAACAAAATCTGAACACTACTTTTTTAGATGTAAATTCTAATTAGTTTACATTACAATCTGTCTCCTCTGCATTACAAGGGTTTCCAGGACAAGACAGGCAGTAGGGTCCCTATTCCTAGAGGTCACAGTAAAGCAGAACCTCTGTTCTGCTTTATGCAGTTTATGCCGTTAAATAAGTATATATTTTAATATATGTAGTATGTTAAGTGTGGCTGCCTTATAGTTTTATAAAGTTTGTTTTATAGAGACAAGATGGCGATGGAACTTGACATTGTAATAACAACTAAGGAAGATTTCAGTAGTATAATAAAGCAAGGCCTCTTATAAAACCCTTGATTAAACAAATCATACAATTGATTTACTACTGGCAACCTGTTAATTGAAGCAAAGCATGCTGTGACCAGGGTCTGAAAAATGGAAAAAAATTAATCAGATAAGAATGCACAGTGTCCTTGAATTTTATATTCTTAGAACTGAGCTAACTTCTACAGGTAAACACGTTCTCAACTTTCATAGCAGATTCTGAGGGCTAATAATCTATCGAGGCATTGTTACTCTTTAAATGATGCACCTATAAGGAGTACAAAACCAGGATGCAATCTTAAACATGAGATGCTACCTGTTTTTAAGGTTTGCTTATCATTAATTTTAATGGACATTGCACATACGCATTAGGGGAAACACAAGCCCCCTCGCCTTCAGTTTCTCATTTTGTAACACAGTAAATGCCTAGACATATGGTATTTTTTCTAATGCAATACACATTTAATCATCTCTGTTCATTTATATAGATTTCCTAAAATGTGTTTTAAAAGTGAACACATCAGAATACATATGTTAAAGAAAAAATTTACTACTAATTCTAGGCATATACTTAAGGAATGCTTTTTAGTAACTAAAATATTTATAAGCTCTACTACACTTATTTCATATAGTGAAACTGTGTTTGCTACTAGATTCCTAATTTTAGAACAATCTCATTTACATTTTAGAAATTCCCATACTAAAAACACTTTTTACTTTTCAAGTTTACTCTAAATTTCCATTTTGGACTGCCATCCTTCATAAAACGCAGTAAGCAAAAAAGCCTTAGAAATATAGATATCATCTTTCTTTGAGAAATTGCTTTTAAACAGGTAGGATGTGTCATCAGGATGAAGTACCACATGCCATTAATTATACATGGTTCAAGTTCTAAAATTTAATCGGATACAGATTCAAACTCATGTCTTGGTCTGTTACCACAAGAGAATACTTCTTAGGTGCACATGCATGTTTCATATGCTTTTAAAGATACACTCCACATATTTGCCTTCACTGTGGCAACTTCTGTGGCTATTCAATGGCAATCATTTCTGTTTCACAGCAGAGTGAATAAATAAAGAAAAGTTTAAGAGATTCTTCAGAAACAGGCTCTGCTGCTGCTGCTGGACATCACAGTATAAACTATTTGCTACAGGAAGAAACAATAATAAGACTATGATTCTCATAACAGTCATAAAACTGTCGCCTTCAGCACTGGGAATCACTGAGGCCCTTGTAAATGGCCTGAGAAAACATTGCTGCTGGAAACTTCCAGAGAAAATAGCAGTCAGAATTCATATAGCTTTCCTATCTAGTCAGAATCAATGAAAAGTCTTCCAAAATGCTATTCAAACTTCACTCTAACATGTTTATGAATCATGTCATCAGGGGGCTCATTGGTGCAGAAAGGGGAAGCTTGTCTGATCAAAGAAACCTGCTGATACCAGCTCTACCAAAGATATATATACATAGGACTCCAGGAGTAGTATCCAGTCAACAGAAAGTACTGTCAGTTTAGATGTGAAATACCTCACCAAACTTTGTGTAAGTTATACGTTGTAAGCAAGCTACTTCTTTTCATTCAAATACTCAGATTTCTCGCTGACTCAGTAAACCTTATTGAGATTAGTGGCTTCTGTCTAATCTCCTAAAGACGACCCCAGAGGAAACAAAACTGCAGAACCTCTAAGAGGATATGCTGAAGTGTAAGACTGAACACTGAATTGCACACACCTCTCAGTCTTTGTCAAGGATCATGGACAAAGATATTTGCTCCCTAGGAGCTGTGCTGCTCTCAGGGTGTGAAGATTAGATGGTGTATACTCATTCTTCGCAAAATAGAAGCCTGTTTCGTTCACTACCAAAACTGACTCGTCTCATGGAGTGCCCGTTATTCTGAAACACTAGATAAACTCAAATTCAGTGTTATCCTATTACCAAAGACAGCTTCTACTTAAAAGATATAGCTTAAAAGATATAGTTTATTTAAAGAAAAGAAATTTTAAAATCTATGAAAGAAAAAAAAATTAACATGGTTGGTTGAAAACAGCAGAGTAATGATACATGCCCATTAGGACTAGTAGAGTTCTAGCAGAAATTTAATGTTTATGTGCAAACAGCTGAACTGAAATCATCATCAAAACATCATTCAGAAGACAAGGTCTTCTGTGAAAGAAATGAAGTCTGTTGGCAGAGAACCACCTACAGAACCATGATATCAACACCAAAACATGCAAAGAGGAAACTCAGACAGTGATTTATAGGAATTCTATGTAATGCCTCATGTCTAAATAAAATTGAATTTGTGGATGCATGCATGTATATATATAGTCACATGTCTTACAAAGGCATTGGTATTCTTTCCAGTACAATTAAATACTGGTACAGTGAGGTCTATGTGCAATAAGGGGAACCACACTGTCTGATGGCTGCTGATAGTAGTAGATAATCTGAGCTAATAATAAGTAAGTGAATGACATGGAAATAAGTAGTTTCCAAAGGGTGTGACACCACAAGCTTGTTCTTAGAAAAGCCTTCCAAAACCAACACTTTATGGACTCCTGACACTGAAAATCTCAGATGAAGACTGAGAATCTGAGAACCCACACTTTTCCTGGCTAATAAGAAAAGTTCAGAAAAATGCAGTATATCTCCTCTACAGCAAAAAAGTGACTAAGAGCATGATAAACAATTGGAAAACATTAGGCTGATCAAAAAATCTCACAGAAGATGTAATGTGAAGTAGAGAAAGCTCAAAGGGAGTTGTACTGGCTAAGATAAAATCTGATCAAACTCCAAGAGTTTCAGCTATGGGGAAATAGAAAATGGACTTACAGCCAGGGAGTACAGAAAAAACACATAATGGGTCATTTGAGATTACGAAAGAAAAGAAAAAACAGGAAGTACAAAACAAATACATGGAGAGTGAGAGAGGAGAGATGTTCAGAAAGAAATAGTTAATTCATGAGACTTGCTCATTCTTTTAGTTAGGCAATGGAAGTGACAGGCGATACTTATTTTTTGTCTGAATTTTAACAGGCAACTTTTCTGATTAATAGCAATTTGATGTGATGAATTTCTATATTATGACAATATTTTCAGGAAGAAACCAGATTTATATCGTAAAAACTGCTATTCAAGCAAAACTATCATATATGAAGCTGATAAAGCAATTTTATTATGTGAGGGTTTTTTATTACTTCATGTATAGAATGTCCTCTTGCTAGATACTTAATTATAAAAAAAAAAGTAATTAAACAAAACCACAGTATAAATCCACCATTTTTGAGGTAATATGTAAATCACCAATCTCACAATTTCACATGTGTTTTGAAATACTGTTGTGATCAATCTGATGTATGAATATACACTATTGAACATTATATAAACTACCTAGTAGTTACAATCACTATTTTTAGGAGAAAAATGAAGGGATCCAGAAATAGACTATAATGAAACCAAATACTCAGTGGAAACTAGCAGGGCTTTGCTTCTTGATTTACAAGTTTTGGTACAGGACTGTAAATGCTAGACATCTGTAGTATTTCCATTTCCCAAGCAGAAACTAAAATTGTTGGTGAAGTTGAACTTCACATTCACTTTACATTTCCCAAAGCAGTGAAACTCTGCCAGTTTCTGAATTTTAGCCAGATGTGATATGTGGCTTGCCCCCAGGATCTTTTGGATTTCTCACTGGCTGATTTAATACAGCCAAGAATTTATTTCTGCTATGTGTTTGGAGAATCCAACTTGTTCCAATCCAGAACTAAATCTGCAGCTGACCAGTTTACTTATTGTATTTATGTTTATTCATCTTTACTCAGACAGAGGGCTGAGGAAGACAAGAAAAATGGCATCTCTCACTATTTAAGGTACAAAAGAAAGGGAAAAATGTGGGAGCAATTCTTAAATCATTTTCCTAAAATGATGAATGAAGGCTACATCAGAACACATTTGGTACACTGCCTCATTCACAGCTAAAATGTTCTCAAGTACAGTTTACTATCCTGTCCCATTTCAACAGCAAAAGGTCTCCTTCTTTCTGCTTAAAAGTACCTTGCAGTGTTGAAAGATGTAGGAATCAAAACAGTGTTTCCTGAGGGCTTAAAGATATGGAAGGAACAGAGTGTGTCACAGCTTGACAAAGAAGAGTTCTCTTAGTAAGTGTTGCAAGTGGTGAAGCTACTGGCCTGGTCCTGAATAAGTTCAAAGATTTCCTGACAACATTGTAAGTCAAGGTGAGAACTGGCCTGAAAAAAATTATTTATTATAAGTGTTCCATAACACCTATGAACAGTTTTCACAGAAAAGGATTTTTTTGTGCTAACATTGTTCTAGCATGGCACAAACGTGTAAAAAGTTCTTTTCTGGAGTGTAATTAATTTTGTCCCAAAGTAAATCCTTATATACTGGTCAGAGATAATAAATCAACACAATCATACTGCAGTACTCTTTAGCATACAAGATTTGATTTTTGGGATGACACAAAACCCTAAAATGAGGCAAGTGGAAATGCAATACATGGGAAAATGAAGACTTTTTGTCCATAAAGATCTTACATGCATTTAAAAATGCAGACTCAAACCATACATAATGGTTCAAATACATGAACGTTCTCTCTAGAGTCAGATCTATTGCAGCCCACCACAATGTTTTCATTCAATCAGGACACTATAAACCAAAGATGACATTATACTAGAAGTCAGAAGGTGGTGGTTTTGTGACTAGGTGTTATCCTTCTGAGGCCTTTCTTCAGAGGCCGTAGAAATTGGTTAGACTGATCCTATGACAGATGAGGTCATTCTAAACAGGGACACTGCTTCACGCTGAAAACCAGACAAATATTGTAAGTGCTACCAGAACAGCACAAGAAGCTGAAAATGAAAGTACCAGTGAGTTCATGTCTACTGTCTGCTTATTAAGGAGAGCTCAGAGGCTCATTATCATGTCTGGTGAAGGTGAACTTCATGGTCCTTCCCTGAATCATTCTTCACCACCTGGTGACAAAAAATTTTCCAGAAAAGGAAAGACCGAGAAGAGAGTTCAGGCAATATGTTGATGACAAAACAGAGCAGGTGGAGAGGCAGGCTCAGCTATAGTTCATCCGTGGAGTTCTTGCAGGTAGAGTTTTCTCCTTTTTTTCCCCATATCATTCTGAAAGTAGACCATAGTTTACATGGTTTAGTTCTGTATGAGAAATTGTAGGCTCTTTGATTCTGTAACATAAAAAAAAACATGTGTCAGAGAAAGCAGTAAAAAAGGGAGGGAAGACACCATAGGAAAACAGGCCAGACTCGCTCAGCAATGTGCATTCCATGAAAGACTTGCATTGGAAATGACAGAAAAGCATACATTAATCTGTAAACCTCTCTCACTATGAGGTCTAAAAAAGCAACTTATTCTGCCTAAAAATAACATTATACAAGGTCTAAAATAAATATATTTGGTAACTTAGCAACCACAAATATTTATACGTACATAAGTCTGGTCTGTCAAAATATCATGGGAATTGTATATCATGAAAAACATTTTATAGACATACAAAATTAGTCTTATTTGCAGGGTTGCCATAATTACCCTTCATGGCAGACTGGAAGTGTTGTTTAGGTAACTGGCAGTAAGCGCTAAGTGACTGATAGTCTTAAGATAAAAACAAGTTGTGCAAAGAGATGTGCCTTGATAGATACTGCCTATGCCAGTAACATTTGCTAAAATATTAAAATAGTCTCTGCCAGACAGAAAGTCCTGGATCATCTAATGAAAAGCCTGTTCTGACTTGATAGAAGAGCTGCAATACGTACCTTGAATGAGAATCAAGTAGTTGCAAACATTGCTATTTCTAGTAGACAGTGGTTGGCCAAGATTTAATCATAGCAAATGTTTCCAAAGTCAGTCCCCAGCTTAATTTTAATCAGAAATAAATTTTCCTCATGAAGCATTTTGCATGCTAGGTTCTAGCTATTCAGCTAGCATGCACTGAATGTTCTGTTTCTCGACATACATAGCTTTATATTACTTAAGAATCTTTATATAGGCTGTTACCTTAATAAACCATAATAACTTAGTTAAAAGAAGGAAGAATTCAGTTTATGTAGTGTTGGATAAGAATATGAGACCTGCATTTTCCTTTGCAAGTGTAAGATATTTAGATCATAGGATCACAGAACAACCCAGATTGAAAGGGATCTTGCAAGATCATTTGGTCCAACATTTCATGGTAAAGGGAGCCTAGATGAGCTCATCTAACAATCTGTCCAATTGCATCTTGCAAACCTTTGGTGATGGGGACTCTATCACATCCCTGAGGAGATTGTTGTAGTGTTGTAGTGAACGACTGCTGTCACTATAAAAATTTTTTTCTTATATCAAGATGAAACCTCTCCCAGTGTAACTTGTATCCATTGCCGCTTGTCTTCTCCATGTGGCTCCTTGTGAAAAGAGAGCCTCCGTCCTCTTTATCACTGCCCTTTAAGCATTAGGATACCATGATGAGGTGCCCTTGAGCTTTCTCTTCTCAAGGGAGAAGCAATGTACCCTCTTCAGCCTTTCCTCATAGGGCAGGTTCTCCAGCCCTTTGATCATCTTCGTGCCCTCCTTTGAACCCTCTCCAGTCTTTCTGTGTCTTTCTTGAATTGTGGGGAGCAGAACTGGACACTGTACTCCAGCTGTAGCCTGACAAGTGCTGAGCAGAATAGGAAAGCACTGAGCAGAGTGATAAGAGAAAGATGGTGGTTTTAGAAATTGGCACTATCATTCCAGAGGACAGAATTGGGACACAAAATTCATAGAGTTGGTATAAGGTAAAAACATCCACAGCTCCCAGCTCTTCTCAGAAGCAGAAGGTCCATGAATAGATTTAGCTAAATAATAATTAAATTAAATTAAATTCTTCCTTCATATTCAGGACAACTCCCACTCAATATAATTTGAGTGAACCACTACAGCAAGATGCACCTTCCCTGTGCAGCAAAGCAAAGATACATCTCGCAAGTACCTTGATGACAGCCAGGAATACAGGCTACCTATGCTGTCTAACACACTGTTTATACTTGCTTGGTTTATGTATAGGTCTTAAAATTTTAAAAAATCTATGGTACTTTGACAATAACAATAAAACTAATTACCCATTGCATAAATATTTTTCTTCAAGGTAAATTTCTAATTTTCAGTTTGGTATATTTAGGCTTTTTATTATTATTATTTCTTGCTTTTACTAGCTTTAGAATGCTGCCATTCACCAAACTTGGAAATTATCACAACAATCTAAATTTTAACATAGTAAAAATATTTATTGCCCTCAGGCACAAAATATTTTGTCATTTGTTCAAAATCTCATTTAAATGAGAAATATGATCAACATTTAATCATTTCTTTAGAAAATAACATTCAGACATGCCAAATTTTCAATGAACTTATTCATACTGATTCTAATAAGCTTAACAACTTGTTTTGGCTGCAGCTATCTTTTTTCCATATGGAAGTGCTTCTACTAGCTTTCTTCCAGATTATGTGGTTGAGAGAAGGATGTGGAGAAAAGTCCTGTGTTGTTTTTTGTGGCACAAATTCATTTTTGGGACTGACACATGCAATATAAATTGCTCTCAGTAAGCCTGAGTCCTGAGGGCATATTTTGGCACTATGACAATGAAAGCTTTACCTCAACAATCTGTGTCTAAATTCACAAAGTATATAAAAGATTTAAGGATGCATCCACTTTACACTAATTACACATCTGCAGAGATAGCATGTATTTCCACTTAGGTGTATTGTACTAGAGCCATTTCTTCAATGTTGTGCATAAAGGCAATTTTACCAAGGTTAGGAAGGAAGACATGGATGATGTTACAGCAAAGAGAGCACACGGATCAGCTCAATGAGAAAAATAGATTTAGTAGAGAGTAGAATAAAATCACTTATCAAATCACTATATCAAAGAAAATAAAAGCTTGTTTTCCAATTGCCTACTACATCAAGAGAAAAAAATAATTTTTGTATCAAATAAAAATATTCCTAAGAAAAATCCATATTTAGTGTGCAATAACACAAGCAGATTTTATGTCCTTCTAAGGCTCAGCTACTATCAAAAAGAATACCCCTTTCCTCCTCATACCTTCAAGTATAAATTTCTGCAAACCCTTTAGTGCCATATCAATGATGTGAATGACTGAAAACAGGTTGCTTATTTTACTAAATTCATTTTCAGTAGACGAATAATGGCCACACAAACAACAGCACTAGCAAAAGGATGTAGTGGTAATGTACAACTAAGACTAGGGAAGATAGGACTCCACTTGGCAAAAGCACCATCTAAAGCTGCATTAACCTGCTTGTAAAACTACAGCCACAGAAAACAATAGTCAAAAGACGTCAATAAATGTAACACCAGAGGTTAAAACCTTGTGTTTTCCAGAGAATTTTATACTTGGATAGTTGGGCAGAATTTTTTTCATGAATCTAGATTTGATATATTGTAGAGGAACTTTAAATCATAAATTCTAATCAGAGTTGGGGATCATTTATTTGATTTGCCCTTAGCAACCAACACACTGAGTCAAAAGGCTTTGGGAGAAGAGCTGGTTGTTCACTCAGCAGTTAGCCTGAAAGAGCACCATGCTCTTGTCTTTGCTCTGACTATCCACCCAGGACACCAGTCCTCTCTTCACACAGACTCAGTGCATGGTGGAGAAGTTAGGACAGAAAATGTACACTAAGAAGTACTAATTGTTGAACAAAGACTTTTCTATGAAATGTATGACACCATTTGCACAGACATCAGAAGAAGAAATTGAGTCTGGAGTTGATAAGGCAAAAGGCAAACAATTTGCTTCCATAGCTATCCTGCAATATGGGATTTCTGTGTCACCTCCTTGTTCTCTTTTTTAGATTTTGAATTACCAGCTGTCACACTGGTAGGGGGAGCAGGGTAAGCGTTAGTAAGTGAAGCAGATCATCTTGAAAAAGCCAATTCCAAATGTAATACATCTTGGTGGAATAGAGATCCATAAGGAGAAGAACATCTTCTGGATGACCATACCATATCTGGTATGCACAAATTTCTGATACATACATGAAAAAGTAGTTGTGGAACCAGATAAGAGAACAAAAAAATGAAGAAGTTCAAATACGTACCTAAGTGTCTCAAGTTATCTCAATAAATTATTTTTAAAAATATATTGAATCATCCAGATCACACTACATAATTATTTTAACACAATGAATACAAAAATGAAGCAATTTTCAAGAACTGGAACAGACTTCTTTAAAGTTTATATGTAGTGAGACACAAAATGGAATATAAAAGAAATAGGGTAAATTAATAACAGACACAAAAGCCAGTCTACTAAAGGAATAAACTTTTACAGGCAACAAGGAAAAGGAAAGAAAAAAAAACCCAACAAACAAAACCACCCTTGCTAAAAAGTAATTCTTTAAAGTATTTTTCATGTGCATCAAATCAAATTATACTTAACAGAAAAGCATTCATATGTGTATATGGAATAGAAATAGCTCTGTAACTAATGGTGGTAAAAGTGCGAAAGCTTCAAAGACTATGAACAATTTCTCAAGCATTTGAATTCTAGCAAAAGCTTATCTGAGCTATTTTGAGTTACTTCTGCATCTGTAACACTGAGCAGGAAGCCTCTGAAGAACAGTGTTTCTTGTGAGAATTTCAGACTTTTTTGTTGTCATCTGAAAACATGGGGATAGTTTTTAAAATGTTTTCATTGTTGACCTGAACTCTGAACCTGATCAGGTCAATGGAAAAAGCTCTCCTGTTGACTCCGGTGGGAAGGAGTGAGACCCAGTAGCAAGCATTTCAGAAAAGTTCTATACAGTGTGAGAATGTTTTTAACATATTTCAGCACTCTTTATAGCATCAGCCTTTTCTCTTCAGGTTTGATTATTTTTCCAGACAAAGAGACAAGGGGCACAGAACTTTTTATTCAATCTAAAATCTTCATTCTCCATATGCTCAAATTAACTTCGTAAAGTTTATACACTGAAAGTTCCTCAAATTACATAACACTTAGAGATCCTAAAGGTGAATACATAAATCTTAAATTATTTTAGCGTGGAAGGTGAAGTCAAAGTTTAAATGCCTTCAGTGCTTTACCTTTTCTTTCTCTTTGAGGTCAGAAAAATAGCCGGATGATTGTGCTGCTTTATAAAACACATGGAAAAAAGTACACCTCCTAGAACCCATAAGTAAATGGATTATTTAAGAAAAAAAATCAATTGACAAATATCATGATTAAATATAATAAGCTCCTGAAGCCATTGCTCCATGAAAATAAACTGTTTCCTTTTAAAACTTTTCATTCAATAAAACGTGATGAATTCCACGTAGGGAACTTGGCAAATACATAAGTATCTCATGTAATTTTGTGGCAGGGGTCTTAGTTTCTTCAAGTAGGACGTCAGACGCAGCTTAGGCTGTATGAGCTCAGCTGTCTGAAAGTAACTATCACACAGAAGCGGGCTTAGGCAGAATAAGCACAGCTGAATCAGTACATATTTCCAATCCAGCAGAGTTGAGGCTGAGCGCCAAGGGGGCAAATAAGATCAAAGCATTTTACAAGCAGAGTGAGATGAATGATAATGATCTACAACAGTGTTTTTCTCATTGTAGTCCAGGAGACAGCCCAATCCCTCAAGCAGCTGGCATGAGCAAGGCCCAAGAAGGTGGTGGTGCTTCCTGTTAGTTATTTTGGAATGGGATGTGCCAGTAGTGGATTACACCAGTGGTGTCCTGTTGTGGGTTAACAGAGCTGCTTACTCTCTCCCCAAGTGGGATAAGGGACAGAGCTGTAAGGGCAAATGGGAGAAATCTCATGGGTTGAGGTAAAGACAGTTTAATAGGGAAAGCAAAGCTGTACATGCAAGCAAAACAAAATAAGAATTCATTCACTACTTCCCATCATGAGGCAGGTATTCAGCCTTCTCCAGGAAAGCAGGGCTCCATCAAGCATAAACACTGCTTGGGAAGACAAGTGCTGTAACTCTGAATGTTTCCCCTTCCTCCTTGTTTTGCCCAACTTTTGCTGCTGAGCCTGACATCATAAAGTATGGAATATCCTTTGGTCAGTTGGGGTTAGCTGTCCCAGCTGTGTCCCCTCCCAAATTCTTCTGCAGCCCCAGCCTACTCGCTGGCAGGGCACTGTGAGAAACAGAGAAGGCCTTGATGCTGTGCAAGCACTGCTCAGCAACAGCTAAAACATCAATGTGTTATCAACACTGTTTTGGTCACAAATCCAAAACACAGTGCCATATGAGCTGTTATGAAGAAAATTAATTATCTTGTCCCAAACCAGCACACATCCCCAGTTCTCAAAGGCAATGCACCCAGAGGAGTTTTCTGAAAGTTCTCAGCATAAGAAGGAGAGCATCTACAGTCGTTGTGGTGGGTTGGCCCCAGCTTGCAGCTAAGCACCCACATAGCCTCTTACTCACTCCCCTGCCTCCAGCAGGATGGAGCAAGAAAACAGGAAGAAAAAGAAAACTTGTGGATCAAAATAAAGAGAAGGAGATCACTTACCAAGTGCAGCTGCAGGCAAAACGGACTTCTGAGAATTTGATATCACCACAGGTTATACTTAGTTCCTTCAGTGAGACAACAAGCAGTGTGTTCAGTCAGGACATAATGGTTTCCTTCTGCTGCTTCTTCCTTTCCACTTTTCTTAAGTGTGGGTCCTCCACAGGCTGCACTCCTTCCAGGGAAGTACATGGTCTAGCAGGGGCTCATCCATGAGTCTTTGTCCATTTGAGATATGCCTGTACCAGAAGCTTGGCTGATGGGGTCAGCTTTGGCCTGTGGTGGGCCTATTGTGGAGCTGTCTGGAGGCATCTGTGTCCAGCGCAGAACAGGCCTTGATCTCCTCCCACAGAGGCTGTCCCTGAAGGCCCCTCCACTCCCAAAACCTCGTAACCTGTACCCAGTACAGTTACGTGTCATTATGCTACACGGTTTGTCCATTCTTGTTTCCTAATTTCCCTTCACCCAAATAGATATGGGAAGGATAAATGCTCTTCACCACTTCTGACCCCTATCAGGAACTGAATAGTCCAGAATAACGAGCAACCAATTTCATAATTTCCAAATGTAATACTTGTGTATATGTGGAAATTTCATCTAGAAATCATAATGTTCCTGTAGAGAAAGTTCCAACCTATCTGACATACATCACTGTATTTTCTCATATCTTTAACCTGTCATAACTGCAATAAAAAACAATTTTCTCTGAAGGTTTTGAGGCTTCCCTGCACAATTAGTGTAATGCTGTAAAATTCTGCCTGGTTTTACTATTGGCATTATCATAAACAAAGCCTGCTCTCAGAGCATTCAATATTTGAATCAGGGACTTATTTGGGTTGAAAAGAATTTTCTTATAACATGAAGTAGTGGCAAAAGTTTTCCAAGCAACTCTGATTTTAATAAGTCTTGAATCACACATTTCCAAACCTCTGGAATTTTGAGAATCTGCTTGTTTCTATAACATCTCAGATAATGGGTCTTGGTTATCTAAATATATGTCTAAATTGCTACTGGGTTACTATATTCTGTATGATTTTTTATATTAAATATTATTTTTTAAAGGAATATACTTCTATTACAATATAGGCAAATGCCACTCAAAATCTTCAGGGACAGAGATTACCAGTCCCATTTGAAGACTCTGTACAGTTTTTTGATTCAAAGCAGGTATTAAAAATATCCCAGTCTGCATTTTCCTTCATTTCTGGATTTTCTAGGAAATCAAAGTATGTTTCATAATCTTCCAACTGAACACTACGATCCAGCAATTTTTGTGTTATTGCCAGAACTAGGTTCCTCTGAGATAATTTTTGTAGTCTGTAGATAGTCCTGCCTGATAAGGTCATAAATAGAAAAAATAAAATCGTTTATACAAATAAAGAAGAACTTCTTTTCACCGTCAACTGTGATATTTAAAATGCAGAGAAAGATTATTATTCAAAAATCCTATTTCTATGCTGATCACATTCTCAAACACATGCAATTTAAGCCACAATTACATTTAATATGCAGACATGGTTACATTTAATATAAGTACACAGCAGCAAAGCAAAAGAGAATATGCCATTTTTCGATAACTGATGTTTACTATTGAAGGAGTGATACAAATTATTGTTATATGACATTATGCAAGTACATAAATGTATCGATTATGAATTAAGAAAAAATGCAACCGATAACATGGACAGAAAGCAATATTGACTTCTCATATAGACTTCCCAGTTTCACAGGAAAAACACAGTATGAAAATAGGCTTGTGGTCATTTTTGGACTAGAACTAACAGGGCACCGGTCTGCTCTTGCCTTAGTGTTCTTTTCAGATCACAGCACAGTTGCAAAAGGCAACATTTTCAAAACTAGCTAGTGAGTTTTGACTGTTCAACTTGAGCTTCCTGATATTATCAGGTTTTATATTACAGTGATGTCAGAAAACGAAGTCCCTGGGAAGTATCTCAGCTACTGAGATACTCCATATCAATAACTTCAGAGTACATACTTCAGATCCTTATCATGTCAATAGTATTACTTCCTTTCTTCCTGTTTGTCAGCATCATCTTTTTAGTCTATAAACTCCTTGGAGATGTGGGTGTTTATTTCTTGCTGTATATTTTGTACAATTCTTGCCACGGTGGGTCCCTGACCTTGCTTAGGATTTCTGTTTTCTTCAGTATAATTACAATTAGCAGTTAGAACAATAACAGAAACACTTTGATGTTCCATTCAAGACTTTAAGACATAGGCATTTTCATTTGGATTTGTAATGCAGGGTTTGATCAGTTAAAACATAATCTACAGAAATCCATCTGCAGGGTAAAATAAATTGGTTCCACATTTGTACTGTCACATGAAACTGCTGTAGATATTGTCATATGAAAAACAGTCCACATTTGTGTTAATTTCTGATTTGGCAAAAGGCACCATTGGTTAGTCTTGGTGATAGCGGCTGATAATTTTACATTAGGAGAACCCTAATTTAAGACATTTGTAAGCTCTGAACAGTGTAAAGGTACTCAGAAATTAATACTATTTTATGTAGTTAAAATCCTTCAAAATAGCTTTTAAAAATATTTTTTATTCAATAATAAAATAATTCATGGTAAGATGTGTATTTTGTTATCTGTAAAAATTTCAATAATATCTTCATGAGTCTGAGGAAATATATATGCTATCAAGGACTTCCTGTGAATCACGTCTACTCTGACTCCCTCCAAAAATGCTTTTGTTAAAGAGAAAAAGACAAAATACACAAATGTTACAGTCTGTTGACCATTGTATACACTGCACCTAATTGACATGGGATCTAATTTTGTCTTGTGGGATTTTGAACCACTGACTTCAATGAGAACAACATTGTATTATCATGGAGATATATCATTGTATAAATTATCTTGATTAACTAATTAGCTTAGTAATAGCTTTGACAGAAACACAGTGGAGAAGGAAAAATTCAGAGGCATTCTACCATGAGAAACATTCACATAGAGAAATTCCTTCCATGTTACTTTATGTACCGTGTCAGTCAAGTGCAGTTATTTATAAACAGGAGCATCTTCATCTCCATTGCTGTTCCTTTTAAAATGGTAACTACAAGTAAATAGGAGACACCAGTGTTTATTTTCCATCTATATGGATTTAAAATAACAATGCTTTGGAAAATAATCAAGTGCCAAGACATTTACAAATTTATTTTTGTACGCTAAAGTAAAATAATATTTTTCCTATGTAAGACATCAGTTCAAAGCATGTATTACAGTAGCCTGTAAAAGGACAATTCCTAATGCATCTCTTCTGTAAGCTACTGCTGATAAAAGATTACCATTGCAACTTATTGCAGCATCTTATCATCTTCCATTACAATATTAGTCTCAACATTTTAAATCTGTCTTTCTCAAGCAACCTTCTACAGAGGATTTTGTTGTGATATCTCATCAAAACAAAAAAAGAAAGAGCTAAATGCATGTTATGGTTTGTCTGTATGACTCCAGCTCAAATAAAATGTCACTGTAGATTGTACAAATCACTATGAACAAATACAGTCTTCAAGCCTGGTGTAAAACATCCCCAGATAAGACTCTAAGACTATCAAATGCAGCTTTGGGACACGCTTTTGTCCCCTTCATCTTTAAGCTCATAGCTCAATCCAATTATCCACAATTTAACCTCTGCCAGTGATTTGTGTACACTTGTGTTGCAGAGCAGGATTTTTTTGTGTGACTCAAGTGTAAAACTTTAGCTTACAAGCCAAAAACATCTTCAAAAGGAACCCATGAAATGAAATAGTAAAAGCATGAGACAAGACTATGATATGAAAAATGACAAAAAATCCATACAGTTTCTAATCACATATATTAACTTTCTCCTCAGTGGCAACTTCTTTTAAATGAGATCTGCAAAACACAATTTGCTTATTTTGTTCATCAGTAAAAAAAAAACATTGCATGTGAAAAATTTTCTTCCAACAAGAACAGGACTTAGGAAAATTTTGGGTAGAGCTAGTTCTGAATTCCAGAACAGAAAACATTAGGACTTAAAATAACTCAGCAGTTTTCCAGAAGTTAAATGCTTATTTGTGTATTTTTTTTTTTTGACATTATTTCCACATCCACAGTATTAGGTCTTTGGTTTTATCCAACTGAAGCCATCCAGAACAAAGACTTCTATAATATTAGTCTAGTCCTTTGGATATAAATGTAAATCTCAGCACACATGACATGCCACCTGAACATCTTCTGTTCCAGTGATCTGGTCATATAGGGTAAAGAGTGTTTCTATTCTAATCAGTTTGAGTGTCTAACTTTAAACAATCCCCCACACACCTACAGTGTTTTAGAGTAAATATTAGTAGTCATTTATGTTAAGTAAAGGTAATTGTGTTTAATATATTATGTAGTGAAATGATAGGTTATACTTATCCCAGATATTCCATTTATTTCCCATTCCAGAAATAAAGGACCCATAATCCTAAATCCTAAAAACTTAACAAGCAAACATAATATATGTATAACCTTCAGGCCAAAGATAAAATGTAGTACCTAAACACTCAACCCAAATATTCCTATTTTTCCCCTTGCTGCGTGCCTCCCATCTACTTGTTATACTTTTACCATTTCTGAGTTATCATTGTGAAATGATTTCATGGCTTATTAAGTCAAGTATGGTTATGCATGTTTGCCAGCTTTCAGATATGCAGTGCAAATGATAATTATAACCACTCTAAATGATACATCTTCCCAATGCTTCAGATTCAGTGAGTTAACCTTAAATGCAAGGCAGATTTAAAGATGAACAATTTACTTAGATAAAGGAAAACAAAAAATATAATTAATCATTTGCCTGTCCTTCAACCCTAGTTTACAAAACCATGGTGCAACTTTATTGAGCTCAAAATTGAAGGGTGACAAGGTTAATACATAGCTTTAGACCTCATGGTTTCATTAGTAAACACATTACAGACTGCAAAGCTGAACTGACAGTAATGCTAGGCCCAAACAAAGTAAATAATTACTGGCTTGGCAAATGAGGAAGCACTTGCAGAGTTTGTTTACATTTGGTTTTTGGAAAATTCATGTTGGCAACAAGTCAAATACAGTTTGACTAGTAACTGTGACAATTGCTCACAGATGCAGCTGGAAGAACAACAAAAGAATGGATTTATGGTTCTTTTCTCCCCTGCATTTTTCCCCTTTGTTGCGCTTTTTCTTGTGTTATTTCTTCTATCTTTCTCCTTTTTTTTTTTTCTCTCATTTTTCTTTGCTTTACCATTTTGGATCAATAATAAACTTGTAGCCACAAAGATAAGGGTGTTTTCATGGCAGATGGGTCTTGGAATGTATAAAAATCTCATGTTGTATTTTGTCTTTTAGCCATATATTGGAAAAGACACAGCTGTGTTCAAGCTGCACTCATAAAAGCCTTGCTCCCTGACAAAACATATGAGTGCCCTCAATTCTTGTAGGCCTGTACTGGATTTTCAAGAGAAATGCATCACTTCCATGCTGGTGCACTGTTAACAAACTTTATCAGATGCCAGGGGCACAAAATTGTGTCTATCCTCAATTCCTTTTAAACAGTTTATTGTTTAGTTATCTAGGAGACCTCAAACATATTGCTTGGAATTCAAATAATAAGGCAAACTATGAAAATGGAAAATCATAGAATCATAGAATGGTTAGAGATGGAAGGGAGCTTAAACATCATTGAGTTCCAACCCCCCTGCCGTGGTCAGGGACATCTCCCACTAGACCAGGTTGCTCAAAGCCCCACCCAGCCTGGCCTTGAACACTTCCAGGGATGGGGCATCCACAACTTCTCTGGGCAAAATGGTGAAACTGCAGTTCTCTTTTCAACATTTTATACAGAATGCAATGATTCTTAGCACTGAATATATTCAACTTCCTACTATGCAGTAGTATCAGATGATAAAGAATCAGTAAGAATCAAGCATTAATAAAGAAAGTTCACATAGAATCAGAGCATTATATAATATATAGTCAACTAAGTATATACAGGACTTATCATACAATCTCAAGAAAAGTTTGCAAGCAGAAAACAACAGTAATTGTTAGAGCCCACATTCAGCCAAAGTGTGGAGTTCGGTCAGTTCTTGTCAGATCAGCTCATTTCATTAAGCACGTTTCACAGAAGGAAATTTAAGATTCCTAGTCTGATCAATTTTATCTTCCCTACTTTAGTGAAGTGCCATTGTTAACCCATGTTTCTGAACACTAGTAACACCACCAAAACACAGACCATAAACAGAAACTTTAGTGACCACTTGTGTATCTTAGTTATTTTGCACTTAATTATAATGTATTGTTTATAGTATGTTAATGTCAGTAAATTTTTATTAGTCTGAAAATAATTAAAATACAAACTGTGTTAAATTACATTTCTGCATTTCCCCAAGCAACTATAAAATAACATAATGTATTTCAATGCTCATTACATTTGTCTCAGGAAAACAGAATGAGGAGCAGCTGCCCTCAGTGAAGAGTGATCAGGCCAGGATATATGAAACATGTGTACTCCTTCAAGAGCTTGGGTAGTGACAAGATTTTCTCACCTTGCTGACATTCACTGATTAAGGACCAGAAAGGGCTATGTGTTCTGTCTTTCCAAGCTACAGATGCATTGACATTTGAATATCACATAGGAGATTGTCGTCTGACCAAGGTATGGCTTTATTTTTCTTTAACTGTTCCATTATCCACTGTACAGGAGAGAGCATGTAGGAGCAGAGACAAAATGTCTGTGGAAATCTGCAACATATGAGCATTCTCAATTGAAATAAATGAAGCTATTCAGTAAAATTGAATATTGTTAATTGATATCATTATCACTAAGTTTTCTAGTAAAAATTTTGGAAGAAAGTGAGATTAAAAAGGTTTAGAGAAATTGAATTCTCAATAGCTGCATAAAAAAGTACATTTGCAAATACAAATTTAACCAGGAAAAAATCCATAAGAAGAAAAAACAATGAGAAAATGGCATGGTGGAGAGTACTTCCAGACAGTGTATGAACAGAGTGCAATATTGATTAAGTTATATTCTAATCAATATACAGATACTTCAATGCTTTAAACACAGTGGCTTTGGTGGCTTTGAGGGAACACTGTTCCACTGAGAGCAAAAGTTAGATACCTGTGTTCTAACAAAGGTAGAGATGTGGTACAATCTAATTATTATGGAGGATCAGATTTTTATACAAAATGCCAAAAGTGCTGAATATCAAGGAGGTAGGCAGCACTGGCAGCTATGTGCTGTTTGTTTTATTTTAAAATAAACATTTTTTTGATTAAACTTAATTATGACATTTTAGCAATATTGGATTTTTTACCTTGATAACAGTAATGGGCCTCTAAATTTATCCCTGTTAATGTTAGTGAACAAAAGAGAACATTGGCGGACCACATGGAAGTTTGAATTTCTTTGCAGAGAAACATCATCATTACATCATTTTATGAAAAATATTTGTTTTTTTTAACCTGTTGTTGAAAAACTGTCAGTATTGTTTGGATATCAGAAAATTTGCCTTACTACGGGCACTTTATTGAGAAATAATCAGTAGTGAATGACTCTAAAGCTCCTCCAGAACTCACAGGGATTTTCTGATGCCCAATGGAAGATCTGTGAATAGAATAAGTGACTGTGACTCAGTGAGTGACACCTGAATTGGCTTCCACCAGCGTAGGAAACTGGACTGAAATCACAACTTCTAAATCTGCACAGTTCTTAAAACCAAATGTGCCATGAAATGACTTATCTTTAAACATATGCAACTGCCTTCCGAGGTTTGATGGAAGGCTCAGCAATTTGGCAGAAGTGATGTCAGTTTTCACAACCAGTGTCAATCCCAGTTCGTGGATTTACAGCTCCCCCATTCTCATCAACACCTGTTGGATCCAAGTCTTTACCATATTCTATCTCATGAGTAAACTACAGGAATCATTTACATTAGTGCTGGTCTGGGTTAGTATGCCCCAGGAGCGTTTTAAGCTTTCCAGAGCTCTGAAGTTGTCCTCTATATTTTGATACATAAAAAGGGGTTTGTAGTTTATTCTTTTACGCTGCTTTTATTTTCAGGAAGATGAAAATTGAAATGTCTTGGTAGAAACAAAAGCTGTGGAGCTGCACTACAAATAACCCGAGCAGAGTTAAAAATGATCTTCAACATCACCACTATATCACTTTGTGCTACGCAGACTTTATTTGTTGAATTCAGTTGTAACTACTAAAATCTCTTAATATCAGAGACATACAAAATAAATCTTCTGAAGAAGCTATGCATTCAAAAACCTATATCTGACAGAAATCCAGATTGCCTCAATAATATGCAAAGTGTTCCACTAATCCTTTCCACTGATAGATCCCAACAGTAATACACTTCTTTGGGTATGCATCATGAAGTGTTTAAAAGTAAATACAATTTTTCATTTTTAGGACAGCTGTTAGGTTGTGGAGTTTTTTTACTGAAAAATATTTGCAAAAATTCTTTGGAGTAAATCTGGGCAATTTCTGTGCTCATCAACAATTGCTAGTTGTGACAGTATGAGGAGCAGTTTTTCAGGAGTGGCATCTGATTTTGTAGACTTACCTTGAGATGTCAGATAAATATATTGCATTAGAAGACCCAAATTCAAGACACAAGCTTAAACAGAAAAAACATAATTAAGGATGATTAATTATAATGTCTCTGTCTTTACTAATCTAATGTATCAGTCCAGTATAGCAAAATACTAACAAAAATGTTGTCATGACAGTGATAGGCTGATTCTACATTTACTCTAGGATTACACTAACTATTATCAGCAAGGTCTAGGTTGAATATGCCCTGAATAATCTGGAATGCCTGGCACTTAAAAACTTTTACATACCAGAGGACTTTCTTGACTAGAGTAAAGAAAATAATTTAGGATGGTAAGAGACTCTAAATTGTTTTAATACCTCAGATGGTTTCTAGAATTATTCTACCTAACACTCTGCAGTTGAATATATGTGAAATCCTGAGACTTGGAGCAAAGCCCTCTGAGCTATGGGAAGGGCAGTGGAAGCGAAGTTTTGCTCAGAGGAAAGACTTGCATTTATCCCACTTCTCTGTCTGTGGCCCTCACAGAGCATTTCCAAAAGTGAAGAAGCACTTACCATGCCTCGGTGAGATCTTAGCAGGGTTGATATGAGATTAATCCCTTTTAAAATGAGTGGAAAACCCCCCAACTTCAATAGCAATTCAAGTATACAAAACATTCATATATGTAGTACTGCTTGAAGCCATGAGAGGCTGTTGCCTGTAGATAGATGTCTGTTTGATTGATTGGTTACTTCAGAGATGTTTTAATGGCCTCAACAAAATAGGTCTGAACTTAATAAAATTTAGCACAGACTACCTTTTAAGGAGCAGAATTCATGACTTGTGCTTAACATTTGAGAATTCTAACTACCAATCCCACAAAACACCTAGGAAGCTAAAGCAACTAACTAGGATTCAGACTGCTGAATTTTAAAGCACTGAAATTTAGGTCTGAAAGTTGCAACCTAAGAGACCGAGAGTCAAAACAGGAAACAACCTGACAAAGAAGAGTAAACAACTCAATGTGTCCATTCTTTTTACTTAAAATGTGGTTTAATCTGTCTCTACAATATGATCACATCTTCGCACATTCATAGTACTGGTCAGGATTTTGATGTCTAATGTGAATTTTCATGTATTCAGTTATATAGTTAAATAATATAAAAACTAATTCAATGGGAACTTAACACATTAATTTCTCTTTCAAATATATCATCAAATTCTAAAACAAGAACAACAGTTTAATTTTTTCTTACTAGGGAAAAATAAGAAATGGAATAAGAACAAATAACTATATTATAAAAATATAGATGAAAAATTAAACCAATTCATTGTTATCAAGATCCACTTTTGCTGTGACTCTTGCAGGCCATCACTAAGTCAATAACCTTATTTTAATATCATCTTCATTTTCTCTCTGCTGTTGCCTTTTGCCTTCTACTGTTTCCCTTCGCCTTCTACTGTTCTGTTGCTTCTGCATTTTCTGATGAAGAATTATACCAAAATATGTTTGAGACAGGGACCTCACAGAATTTCTGAATACAATAAACTGCCTAGCCTGAACTGGGGAAGTGTGAAATAATAAACAAGACAGCCAACCAGCCCTCACACTTCATCATCTCCCAGTGGCTTGCAGTAATATTTGAATGCATTGTTCCATCTCATAAAATCTGGCCATAGTACAGTACTTTGGGGAATCAGGAAATAATGAAATTGCTGGCATTGTTAGCTCCATATTCATTATAGCAGGGTTGAGTATGGTGTGGTTAAGGGACACAGATACCATGTCATCCGTGTTTCCTCGAACAAAAGCAATCAAGCAGGTCAAAGCAGATATTTCCCCCTGCACCTCCATGATCTTAGATCTTACCCTTCAGCAGACCAAAGGCCTACTTGGCTAATCAACCAGATATTTTTTTTTTTTCAAAACAGAAAACAGCAAGCTAAACAGAAATTCAGGTCTAGGACATTTTAGACAATGGCTGAGAGGTAGCAAGGAATAATATTGGGCAGGGGTTCACAACACCTACATCATATCTACATGATACTGGTCATTGAATCTACTCTGTTGGCTCAAAGCTATTTAAAATCTATGAAAGGTGAACTTTGTCATCATATGTTTCATGCCATGTTGAGTGCTCTTTTTGTTTCTACTGTTAATATAAAAGACTGAAAGTAGAGCAGAATGAAAATCTTGTTATATGGCATTTCAAGAGAAAAGCTTTGCTGCATTTACCTCAGTGTGAATCACATTCCTAATAACAGCTGATATTCAGGTCAAAGAACATCTTTTAAGCCTGCTATTACTGATCATGTAAGCACACTAATGTATTTTAGTATAAAATCAAGCAGATTATCCTAAAACGCTTTCAGCAGTAGCTTTAAGTGACTGAAAGTCTTCAGTATGAGTTTAGAGACTAGACAAACTGCACATAAAAAACATTCTGTATTCCTTGTACTCTGAGAAAATTTAATAGAAGAATCAAAACATAAATACAGCAAAGCTAGCAAAAACATGAACAAAAAGAGGCCATCAAAATCTTTACATTTCTCTCCTAGTTTTTTATATTTAGGCAAAGCTAATTTATGACCGAAAGCTATTCCATAGCATTTTAATGCTTCTAATATTAGACACCAAATCTTTGGCATTTGTGTTTCTGGCCCAGATCTCACTTTTAACATGACAGAAATACATAACCTAGAATTTTCTATAGCATTGCGAGCTTCAAATTGTTTAAACAGATTATCAGATTTTGTGTATTTTACATATAACTATGTGAGTCTGATTTTCACAGTCTTGTAATTCATATTTTAAATTGTCGGAAACATGTATTTTAATTGTTTATATGTAGTTCTACATTACATATGGATTCTGCACACCTCTGGATTTCATCTCTGGAATCAGCTATTTATCATGAAAACTTTTGCCTGGCAAAACATTAGGAGGCTTAAGAACATCAAGAGCTAGACTGTACTTGCTTTCTATCAGTTTCTTTATATAAAGGCAAGAAATATAATATCTTTTTACAGGCATTTACCTAGGGGATCACATTTTGCCAAAATCAGTAGATTTTTCTCAGATCCATGTAGAGTATAAGTCAAGAATTGCAAAAAGTCTTAGTTCAATTTTTAGGCACACTGCTATCAACTGTGTTTTCGGGATGAAAAACCAAAATTTCAGCCTTAATTAATCTCTCTTATTCATTCTAATGTGTCCCTTCTATGGAAAAATCAACACTTTTCCCAAATAAAGGTACACAAAGGTATGTCACAACATGATAGACAACTAGTCGTGTTTGAACTTAAGACTAGGCATAACTAGCAAAATAATACCATGTAATAATACGGTACTTGAGTTGTGTTATGGTCAACTACAGTCTGTTCCTAAGGAAGAAAACTGGTTGTAGATCCTTGTTTATTGATAATGCTGAGCTATGAACCTTCAGACAGGCAGGATGAAAGTACAGCTTTGCTCTGCAGGTACAAAGTAGCCTTTTATAGAACAGCGCAGGCTGGTGTTATTTACTTCTTTCTTAAAATACAGCAGTAACAATCTTGCAGGCTTCTAATCTGTTTACTGGCCTCCAAATGCAGAGGATTTATTTAACATTTATCATCAAGCTGACCTGCCTCATAATGGCATATCATACTTCAGGAAATGAAAGAATCATATTCCCCTGCTTTTTCTGTGAAAATAGAAATTTATGTTCAAAGATTCTACTTTTCCCTACTCGTTAGATGTAAATATGTCAGAGATCCATTAAAATGGCATTCAATATAGTCTACTATTTTTAAAACAAAGTTGTCATTCTACTCCTGCTGAATTGCTCATAAATTCAAGTTTGAATAAAGAGATCAGATTACATTAAATGCATTTTGGTATCTATAACTTTTTGCAATGAATTAAAACTAGTTGATCATGTCTCAAATGCGTTTCATTTTCCGTTGATTCATGTACTGCAATATAACCTTCAAAATTCCCTTATGCCAACAAACTCACTCAGATATGCTGAGTGCAGGAGCAGATTAAAGTGGCTATAAGATTGAAAACTGTATCAAGACATCAGATAATGCAGTATAAAGAAAGTGTAAACAAAACCTGTAAATGTACAAATTACTGTTCATATAATCCACTGCTGAATTCAAAGGAGCATTTTGGTGTAACAAGAAGATATATTAAACCAGAAGAAATTGGTAAGGTCACTATATTAGAGATTGTTTCATTCTGTTCTATTTAAGAATTTTCTGTTCAGGATTCAGCACTGAAAAATACTTACTCTCCTGTTGTCTGGAAATAAATTTTATCCCAAAGTCAAATTTAAAGGTGTAAAGGCAGGACTAAGAAAAAATTTCATGTCTCTATCACCTGCTTGTTTTTTAAGTTACTTTCAACAAATAATCTTTCATACTTTCCTTGTATATGAGATTTTTGTCCCTGTGTTGTGAAATTCAATCCATCCTTTAAAGGCTTTTTAAGCTGGCAAAAATACGTTATTACTGATCTAGTAACTTCTGTTGTTTCAGTGGTAGCTATGGTTATGGATGAATGCTTTCAACAGAAGTTAAAAGAGATAATGAGCCTTTAATGATACAAAATCAGAGCCTTGTGTGCTTACTGAAGCCTGACATAAGCTTCAGCTTTCAGTTGGCAATGAGAGCTCACACAGTATCTTAGTTTTCCACAATGAAAATATCCACAGAAATGTTTTCTTGCACAACTTTTTATCTCCCAAGATACTATAGGCAGAAGTTAACAGTGATGCTAAGTGGTTAAATGGCAGGAATTGCAGGGGGGTGGGAAAAAAAAAGGAAAAAAAAAGGAAAAAAGACACATCTGGCAGTGACGAAAATAAAACTCAGTTTTGGTACTTCAGTATCTCTGTTTATGGATCTTTTGTTGTCATCCCTGTGATTTTCTTGTAGACTTCTCCTCCCCAAAGATGTGAAAGAATTGCACTCATCCAACACTCCAGCACAGCAATACCTCCTTATGTACCTGGTCAAGAAAAAGTTTGAAGAACAAGATGTTCTTAATCTCAGCATTGATTGTAAACTGATAAAAAGGGCGTATCTTTGCCTTATAGCTGTATGGGTCCATTAATTTTGAACTAAATTGGTTTTCCATGCATTTACAATGCATTATACGTGATTTGCAAGTGGGAGATTGTGTATCCAAAGCAATTCATTTGAACTAGCTGCTGCATCCGGGCAAACCCGATTTCCATGCATTTGACCAGTCTCATGCCACTGTATCTCCATATTGCTATAGCAATGTGTTGAATCAAATCCACCATGAAAGGCACAGGATCAAAGAAAGAAATACTTGTGCCATTCACCCGAGTGTCTGCCCTTTAAATAGCTTACCTCTTGCACCAAGTAGATTAATGATGATAAATAGATTGACTGCAATTTCAGTCGCAGTAACATGCTATGAAAACATCTTGCATTCAGTGGCTAATCCAGACTTCTCCCTTCTCTGCCAGACCACAAACCTTTCATCATGAACTTCTCCATTCATCTTACACTGGCATGAAGGGCCGACCCATATTGAATACATCTACAGATGTTTTATTAGTTGCACATGTTTTAAATGCCAGAGTTATATGAGAGCACACTGTGATTCAGCTGCAGGTGTTTACTAAATAGGAAATAAGTAAAAATATCATGGAGACTCTCTAGGAATGAAGCAGTTCAATATTAATTTGATTTACTCTAAGTTTATAGTAACTGATTTAAATGGAAATCTGCTGCTCTTCTGAGTTTGTTCTGATTCCCAGTAACACAAATTTCCCTAGATGTGCCCACTTCCAGTCCTCTGACCACCCCTGGCATATTTAGTAATGAAATGTCAGCTCCACACTAAAGGGAGAAATACACTTCTCACAGTTTCTCAGGGTGCCATGGGGGCTGAGGGGACTGGAGGGGGGGGAGGCTCCCCATGGCAGGACTCAGGGCAGGTCCTGCTCTGATTTTATATTTAAATTTAAATTTATCGATGTGTATAATACTTAATTCTTGATATATTTTTCTCTACATGTTATTAAAAAGTTAAAATAGGATGAGGGATTTTGGGTGAGAGGGGAGTGGAAAGAGATACTTTAAATCCATTAACATGTTATTGAGTTCTGTCTGTTTTGAAAACCAAAGTGATTAGAAAGGGATTTCCAAGGGAATTGTCATGTAATTAGTATGGCAGAGTATTCGTTTGCTCTTATCACTCATAGTAGCAATCACTTCAGGCTTTCTCCATGTAACTTTTGTTTTTCTGTAGTGGAGCTGTAATTCTGAAGGAAAAATAAAAAAATAACCTTGTAAATTTATTTTTAAAAATCCCCAAACCATTAATATATCTCACATCTCTTCTGGAATGGATACTTTACATTAAGAAAGACAACTATAAACTCCTAAATAGCTGGAATCTGAGGTAACCACATAGGATATAGCAAAGTATCCAATTACAATGTTCAGTCTCAAAGTGTTGTTCAGTTACTACATTAAAGCCCACAGATAAGAAATTAATGGATAAAAAAGAGCACTTCCTTTCTCTTAATAGTTTTAAACTTGAAGATCAGGTTATTTCCAGCTACCAGAGGGTTTCGGCCCTTAATGATTAGCAAAAAACCAAAACATTCCTATTTCTTTAATATTGCCATAATGGAGAGTTTATGTTTTCATTCACTAATAATATAGTGTATTAATAATAATTAATTAATAATAATAACACCCAGTTAATTTTAATCATACTGAAAGTCCAAAGAACATATATGAAGAAAAAAAAAAATTAAAATTAGATTAAGTCTTGTTAGAAGGCATGTCCTGTAAGCTGTCAAGGCATGTAAAAATGTGGCAAAGCATAAATCAATGCAGTGAGATATGTTAGAAGTTTAGTGATAATGCTTTTTCTAAGGTTAAAAACTGTTTAAACTTCTGCTATTAACAATAGCTTCTGATTATTTTATGGACACATAATAAGTCTGCATGTTCTATTCAAAAGGTCCCCATTTGGTTTTTCAAGTGCATGTCTATAATAGAGATAATAGGTTTTATCTTAAGGGCAAAATGAAAAAATCTTTTATAAGAAAAATAATAAGGTTAGGTATGGGTTGGGATTTTCAGAAGCATCTTCAGGAACAGTAAAATCACATATATTATCAGTGTATATTTAGATAGCTTTGCATCATAAATAGTCCAAATGTATATAATGCAACTCTCACTACTACATTTGAATCCTTCAAATTAAACTGCCCCATTTCAAAAATCAATGACAGCAGGTTTTTATCAGATACCATCCTTGCACTTGGAAGCAAGTCTGTGAATACTTCATTACCATCTTACTACATCTTACCTGACAGTATGGAACTACATGTTTATACAAATCCCTTTATGCAGACACTGAATAGCCATTTTGTCTCTGGACTACCCTTGTGAATGAAACAAACTGAAAAAAATTCAGAGATGAGTTGTGTTGCTGGCCTTTGCAATGTTTTGTTCTTTATTCTTTTTTTCCATACTCCTCATGAGTTTATAGCTATCTATCCCACCCACATTCAACCATTTACAGATCAAGTATACCAGTATATATCTTTGCTTCCCTCTCTACAGCTTTTCTAATATATGGTTACTGAGATGGTGGTAGAACTGCACAAAGCATTCAAAACATGGGTACACCAATTACTCTGTGTTGATTTAATGATATTTTGGGTTTGATTTCTATTTCTATTAAGATAATTTACAACACTCTATTTACCTTTTTGATACTGTGCATTGGCCTGATGTGAGCTGAGAACCAAGCAATTCCAGATGTTCTAGACAGGCAATAAGTATTTTACATTCCCTCACCTTTATCCACAATTAGGCTATATATCTCTTGCATGCACTATTTTTCACCAAGTTATTCTGAAATTCTTCTGCAGCTCTTTGAAGACTTCTCAAGAATTGGCTGTCTCACTTAATTTGTTGTGTTTTCATTTTGAAAACTGCCATTGAATTCCTAATCTCTGTTTTCTATCTTTAGTCTGTTATAAATCATAAGGTGCCCTTCCTTCTTATCCCATGACAACTTACTTCCTATAAAAAATTTTTGTGAGAGATTTTATCAAAAAAGTTTTTGAAAGCAAAAGAAAACTGTAACAATGCTATTATCCTTAAGTACTTTCTTGTTGTTTCCTTAAATATTTAACAGAAATCTAAGACGTGACACCTCTTTACAAAAGCAATGTTGACTTTTTACTGGCAAGTACTTATTCATGTCTTTTAATCCTTTTCTAATTATACCTCCCACATTTTGCCTGTGACCAAAGATTTGTTAGCCAGTCATCTTGCAATGCTGGTTAAGATCACTTGCCATCTTCCTTTTCTCTTATGTGGTACATTATTCCTGTGAAACAAGAAATATAAATCACATTTCATCCCATTGCACTTTTAACATAATAACATAAAATGGCTTTGGGATTTAAAAGAAGTATGCATTTCACATTGTTCTCTAGGCAGAAAAAATGGGAAAATATTTATCTGTTCAGCAAAACAGTTACCCCTTGTTCTTTTGAGAACATCTTCTATGCATATTGCCAGAAATACATTACATTATTTAGCAAAAGTATTTTATAAATCTCTGTACTCTTGCAATTCAAGAATGAACAAGGTGTGTATAGTATGTAAGTAAAGACACTCTGTGTCTATTTCAGGTGGGCTTTTATTCTTTATATTTTCAGGCAACTGACTAAAAACTGTTTCCAAAATAACAGTACTTTTGCTTGATGAACCTCACATAACTTTTTCATAAAAAGCAGTGGGTCAACTTCAGTAGTGATGTTATTTCTTACATTAACTGGGAATTATAATGCATTACACAAGGTTGTTCACAGAGGATAATGTGAAGCACCTAATGCGTAGTGCACATCAGTATCCTCATGTTAGACAAAAAATCTCAGGTGAAATGCAGAAAGCAACAATTTCTATTTTCTAAATTTCAGATATATGTCAAACAAGTCCTTTGTTCCATTACCGCAAAAACACTTGACTTTGTTCTTCTATATGACTACCTTTTCAGTTTATGGTCTTCATTTTGTCATTTCTAATAAATCAAAGAAGAGACTGACTCATCATGGAATGTTGTGTGAAAATAGGATAAAGAAAGAGATAAATTCAGGGGCTGTGGATGAAGGAACAAAAATTGATTTATTTGCAGTAATGTTTCTATGGATTACACCTGGAAATGAGAATGTGTTGTGAAATGCAAAGGGCATTATATCATAGCTAAACCTAAACTAAAACATCCAGTACACTGACTAGTTTGAAGAGAATCACAAAAATTATGGATGAAATTACAATGCTAAAAAAAAATGAAAGGGGAAATTAATGTGTGAAGGGCAAATATATGGTAATTGCACTATGAAGTTCCAGGTATAGAGTAGGAATGGTAGAATTTTTCGACAAGTTAAGACTTGTCAAATTCTTTTGCCTTTACTTATTTCCTAAGTTTTACAGTTGAGTTGCATAGCTTGAAGAAACACTGAGATCCTGTAAGCATCTACTGCAGTTTGTAGCTAGAATCCAAGAAAAACATGTGCTGGGGCAGAGGTTACTTAACAAAATTGGTAAGGTCCATTTGGGGGAAAAAATATTCTAAAATCTTCCTGTCCAGAACACATGGATGGATGGATGGATGGATAGATAGATTTTTTAATTTTAAATTTAGGTACTTCTGTGATTTACTTGAAAAGGAAAACTGGCAGTAAGTTATGTTGGCTTTGAGTGATGACTTTAGATATTATTTTGTGGAATAGAGAAGTTTGGGTTTCCTTCCCTGAATACCCAAAGTTCAGAAGTTGGCTGCAGAATAGGCTAAGGATTTTTTTCATAGATTATTTTTTGCATAGAAAATTTTCCAGTTCTTTTTGCATTTTTTTATTAAAAGAGTGATTCAGAGCATGTCTGGTTTTGAATAAAGAAGACTCTTACAAATTTAAGGATATTAGCCCAGCAGCTTAAAATCTTTTGTTCATTTATAGAAAGCTCCAATGGCTTTATCTCCATGCTCTCCATTCTTTCGTCTTGTGGAAAGGAATCTCAGCTTTGTAACAATAGAGTAATAAATTAATCCCATAGGTGGTTTTTAGCTTTTTGTGGTCAGTTGTTATTTTGTGTTGTCTTAGTTTGAGCCAGCTCTAGTGGTATATTTTATACACAGACAGTATGACCAACACAGAGCTCCTAGTCACTTAGCCCGAGAGAGGAGGTGGAAAAATAAAAAGTGCATTCCTCCCAAATTAAATGTCTGTCAGAGAGAAACCAGGAATTCTAAAAGCCTCATGAGACTTATCTACTCTATCTAAATTAGTTGGATATATCATATCCAATAAACTTTTTATTCTCATCTTAATGTTGTTCCAGATATCTCTGTTCCAACTATATCTAAATTTAAATGGAAAAATGACACACGTAATGACTTCGGACTCAGTAACTGAGAAAAAACCTCATGCAATGTTAGATATAAATTAATTTATGCTCATGGAAGATGGCAGAAGTGATTCAAACAGGATGGAAGCATCAGCTGACTTCCTTGGCATCAAAAAAACCCCAAAATTGAGGTAAATTATACAACTGAGACAAATTGTACTATTTGCAGAGAGACTTAGATTAAGGACACATGATGCATGGGAGCTGAAATTAAATGCCAAGGGTCAATAAAAAAGTAGAACTATAAAATAAACTCCTAGCTCTGGAATCAGACTACTCTTATCCTAGACATGTGCAGAAAACCTGTGGGTCTAACTATGTCTACATGGTTTAAAAGTTCCAGGCTTTTTCTCTTTCTGTTGTTAAAAATATTATTTGAAAGAAAGACAATCCCTACTTCTGAAAATTGATCCTGGTCTATTATGAAAGAGAGGACATTAAAAGGTTGGACTTTGTGGCTTTTTTGTAAAACTGACCAAAATATTGTCCATGTAGCATTAAGACATGCTGCGGTGCCTACCTTTTGTTCAGCAGGAATTATTCTGGAGACTTTACTAGTTATCAGCTATAAAAGCATATTTTTTGTAGGACTTGAACTGCTAATACTTACATGATGTGTGATGGAACACAACCTGAAATACCTTCTTAAAATATGCCATTTTTACAAATCTGGTGCTTAGGCATTTCCAAATGATACCATAAATTTATAGTTGCAGAGGAATTACCAAATAATTGGAACAAACGATATCAATGACAGTATTTATGAGTCTTAAAACTTTCAAGGTTAAATACTGTGCCAGTGCAGAAGCCCTTGTACATTTGCAGATTTGTTTTACAAAACTGAAAACACAATTTTAGAGTATATAGGCAGCATGTATGGAAAGGGCTTAAATAAAGCCGTGCAGCCTCTCATGAACGACAGATCCAGGATATGCATAGGGACTGTCCCTGTAATGTTTCTGCTTAAAGATTTTCCGCAGCTAAAAGATTGAACATGAGCTGCAAAAGACTAGATTTGAAGGAAAATTCAAAATACCTAAAACTAAAGAAGGGTTCTTTATCAGAATTCAGAAGCATAAGAGGATTATTTTTTTCAATTATAAAGAGCTAATTAAATAGCCTTCATATTAAGCATACTTATTCAATCATATCTATTTATTTATTCTAGCTTGTATCTAAATCTTATATTTCATTATGTTATTAAATATAAGTTATTATAACTTATTATTACGTCAAAAACTTCTTTAAAAAAAGACATCATTTGACATACCGAATTTTTTTCAAGGTACTACAAAACTTCATTTTAGAGACTGCAATTTTTTCTCTATCCCTTCTTTCACTGTGTTTTTTTCTTTTGGCATAATGTCAAATTTTGTCTCCACATATACAACTGAAATTTGTGTCTTCACTCTTAACCTCCTTGTGTTCTACCCAAATTAATCTTTTTTTCTTGTTTCCCTGTTGTTTCTTTGCTGTTGCCTTCTTTGCAGTCATCTTAGTGAGGCTACATTGAGCTTTTATCTCTTCCCTTCAATTTTTGCATACTTATTTTTGTATTTAGCATAGATCCTTCTGTGAGCATCACAACAATCTTGCCTGTCAGGCAGCCACGTCCGTGACCAGGCTTGGTTCTGATCTCACCCTTTCCTCCTCTAGGCCCAATACTGGAGATTCTTCCTCGAAAATTCAGCATTTCTTTCCACCTACACAATGTTTGTGCATCACCTGAGGTGTCAGTGAATCCTGCTGTACTTGTCTTTGGCCTTGATGCACATCAGCTGGCCTCACTCTCTACTAGCCAGTGTTACCTCAAGAATTTCAGTAAACATGCTTGGGGTGGCAATGCACCTCAAGAAGAAAATCTAACACAAGCTATTTCTGGTACGGAGTGACTCGCACGCTGCCTGCAGGATTGCTTTACTTACTATCACTAAAAAGCAATACCTAAACCTTTCCCGTTCTCCATTTACCTTTATTATCCTGATAGAATACAAAAATATCAAGGAAGCAATATAAAAATAGGTAGAAATCTGTAATAATGCACTGTAATATATTACCCAAACTGATGTCTTCTTCCATTATAGGACCTGCTATAAGAGCATTATACACTAAATAATGCATTCCTGGTGAATCTGAAGAGATTATGAAGTCTGCAAGAAACACGTAAAATAAAAGCATGCAAAAATCAGCATATTTTAATTTTCATATTAAAAAAAATAACTTTTATTTAAAAAAACAAATATAACATACATCCTTGTCAAACATAGCATAGACATAATTTGAGATGTCTTATCCATTTCTTGAGTTCTATGAATGTCTCCCTCGAGAAGCCTGCTTCCATTTTAACCACATATATATCCTAAATTAAAACCAGACAATTTGAGTTTATAAATATCTGGTTATCTTCATTCTCCCTACATAGTTTTTCCCCTGGAAAGATTGTTTTCATATATTCTTTTCAAACCATGTTAGTTGTCAAGGGATGTCTTCTTGGAAAGACTAAGTCATGAGGGATAGCCTACAACTATGTATGAATAAGTAATGCCCTCAGCAACAGTACAAAAAAACTATTCATGTGCGTAGTGGGCTCTGTATTATCTTTGCTTTTTAATCAGTGATGAAACTAAAAGGTTTCTGGATTTTATTTTTATTACACTGAAAACATATTATTTAAAGTTTGCAAATCCATATGAAGGAAAATAGCCTTAAGAAAATATCTTCTCTTTCTCTCCAAAAATTTAATACTTGTATATGCATTCTTCTACTTATAATTCCTGGGAATTATTCAGGACCTTCTAGGAGAATAGCTTAATTGCAGAAACTGTAACAGCACTTTCTGGATTTGACTTCTTGGAATTTTTTAGGTCAAAACTTAGGGATAAACAGCAGTATTTCAAGAGTGTAATATGATAAAATGTCTCTACATCAATTCTTGAGTCTGTTGTCAGGTATATTGGAATTTTCATGAAGGCCTCCTAATCACACTTTCAACTAAATTCAGTTGTTTCTAATGATGATGTAGGATAGGTTGACGTGTTCTTCTAAAAGCATAAGTAACTAAGCAAAGGTATCTAAAAATCAGAGATAACTGTAGGTAAAGACAACTGAGACACTTTGTTTAGAGTTCTGTGTTACAAAAAAAATGAAGCACTGGGAAGCAGGTAGAGCTGTATATTTTTAACATTTAATACTCACTTGCTCTTTCTGTTTATATTGTGTGCATACACATTTTAAAAACATGTATATATGGATACAACATATACTGAATTTGTGCATAATGGGAGCTTTGTATGTGGTACGTAACAGAAAATTATTAAAAGAGATTTCCCTATGTAATATTTTTAGAATGCTCTGTGACCATAATTAGTGATTAGATTAGAATTTTGAATTCAAAATCTGATTTTGAATTACATTGTGAATAGTATCTGAGAACTCTTCCATGAGTTTTCTCATCTTCATCATGATAGTTACAGGGGGAAAGAAAAAGAACACAAACAATTTTGGAGTTATTTATTTGAAGATATACAAATAGGCAGGTTTTAGTAACAAATGCTGAAATATTTGATGCTTGCAATTTCCACTCCAGCGGTGTAATTCTGTTCCAACAACTGAAATCAGGAGTGCATCATGTCCATTGATCTGAGTTTGAAGTTCTGCAAATATACTAAAATTTTATGCAGATCTGTAACCTCCTAGGTTTGAAGTTTTGTACCTAAGTATTGACATTTTGTAGCTACGTAAAATGGGTATCTCTTAATCTCAATGAAATAGCTACTTCTGAAACTACAAATATACAATGTCCAGGGAGAGAACTATATCACTCATTTCTCTCTGAAATATCCCACTTTGGCTTAGGTTAGGCAACATTCCAATGAAAATAGCATCCTTGGTCAGGCAAAACTGTTTTCCTGTAAACAAGGGAGATTCCTTGTGATGGAAAAACTCCAAATTTTGTACCAGTGGTAAAAAAAGGCTTTGTACTTTCAGTGCCATACATCCTCATGCCTCCACGCAAGACAAGCCATACACTCTGCATTTTCAACATGCTAACCCAGCAGTCTGGTGCTCTCTGGTACCTTCTTACATTATTGCAGGCATTTTGAACTGTGTGAAAAATTGGTCATATTTTGCACTATTTCTTTTGCAAATCATTTAGAAAAAAATCAGATATAGAACCAGAAATGAAGTGTATTAATGATGTGCTTTTTTTCTGTTCATGAGGTTAATATTTTTGTCTATTGTTTGTTTTGTAAACAAAATTGATCATACCCGCACTGCATATATTTAGTCATATCTTGTCATGCCCTCCCCAGGTCATATGGTTCCCAACACCAGCATTTCAGGTTTGCAGTTTTTTCTGCTGTAGGAGGATTTTAACAGACAATATTCTTACTCAAGACATAACCCTTTTATTGCTTTTATCTAGAGGTTTACAGGAATAACTCAAAATGTCTTTTAGGATATTGAAATGTGAAGGAAAAATTTTTTATGTTACATTTTTGTGTGACCTGTTTATCCGGAACTCTTAGTGTAATTATTAACACAACTGAAAGTCTTTCCTTCTAGGTTCATGTTTCTCCATGTGTAGCAGCTGTAAACCACAAGTGAAGTTTCTAATGTTAGACAAGGTGTAGCCATTAGTTCCGCTAAAAAGCTCTAACCACCAGTGCTCATTGATTTCTAGTTTCATATATCTTTAATGAGGAGATTAAATACTTGTTTCGGAAGCAGAGCCTGGCTTAAGTGGTGTTTGCTCATATAGCATGTACAATCAAAGACCTCCCTAATATTTCCCATTGGTAATAGAAGTGAAAAAACCTTTATTGCCCCAAATATAAACCATTAGGCTTTCTGCAGCAGCATGGGATGCATTATTATGGAAAAAACATCAGAGAATAAATGCTGCAGAAAAAAAAAAAGGCCTTTATAATTGATAATAGACTTTTATTTTCCTGTTATCTTAATTCTTTATGAACACCAGGGAGTATTCTAAATTTCCATTTCAACTAAATAAAATAATGAAAAAAAAAGAAAAAAAGAAATCTCAGCTAAGTTTCATTGTCTGGTCACTCATGCAAAAAAAGAAAGGTTTTGTCCCAGGTGAATGAAGTTCAACCCCCCAAGAAAGATGGGGATATATCAACTAGTTCTCACCTAGAACTTAGAGTAAGGAGAAGAACAGGGAAAACTGGGACAGATGCTGCAGTAGCAAATACTTGTGGAATGAGTGTCAAATGACAAGACTTGTGAAAAGTACAGAATCTCACTCTGTATGGAAAAAACAGTGAAAACATTCAGAGTCTACTTAGAATGGAGAAAAGCAGCTGTGCTGTCCTCATGATTGATTTTCCTCACTAAATTCAGGTAAAGGGACTTTGGTCAGGGTATCAAAAAGCTTTAGTAGGACTGCAGTCAGATATAGATTAGATATAGATAGACATAGATCAGATAGAGATGATGATATATAGATATAGATGATATAGACATAGATATAGATATATAGATATAGATAAATATAGATATATAGATACATACATATTTTCTGATAGTGGGACTGAGAATCTGATGTTAGAGAACAAACAGCTTTTGGGGTATGTGCTTCCCTCCCTGGTTCAATTGACTTCCCATAACTGAAATTATGACGCAACAGAATTAAGTGTATAATGGAAAAAAAAGTATTGATTAAGATAGGTAGAACAGAGAGCTTTGCAGACGCCCTGGGATTTCAAAAGTGTCTTGCTCCCCATGCAGATTTCAGGAAATCAACTGCTAATGGATATCAGTCTGCTGCTTCTTCCATGATGGGATGAAATTACTGTATTTCCCATTCACATGGAATTATATAAAAAGGTGTCCATTGGTCCCCATTTTATGTACCTATTTGGAGAATCATATCAAGTTTCTGAGACTTCAAGCAAAAGTCACCCTTCATATTTAAAAACACATGAAATCAGAAAATATTGACTGTAATGTAATTGAAAATGCTATTTCTGAGGGTTTAATCTATTTTTAATACATAGAGTTATCACTAAGGCTGCTGGAAATGAGAGATGTGAATAGGTACAGAGCATTTAAAATGCACACTTGACCAGCTGAAACTCAGATTTTAGGACTATCTCAGAATGCCTTTTCCACTAACAAACAACAATATTTAATAACTTCTTTTTCTGGGGTCAATAATGGAATGAAAAGATTTTGTTTTAAAGTACAAAGTTTAAAAAGACTCTGTTCCATGGAGCACTTCCTTGAAGTGGATTTTCAGGCTTTTTAGTTTGTGTGAAAGGATTTAAAAGAAAAAAATCAAGCACAAAAAAAAAAAAGCCAAATTAAAGTATTTCACTTTTCCTGTGTAACATGCTTAGGCTGTTTGAGAAGAGAAAAGCAAGACAATTCCATGTGTCTAGTGCTCATGGTTTCTCACCTAAATGCCTGTATAAGTTTGTAACATGCAAAAGCTGTAACTTAGAAAAAAGTGCAAATCACTATTTAATTGAAGCATGTCTACTTAACAAAGGAATAAACTTTTCACATTTAAACATGTAACCTTCCTCAGAATTCAGAAATCTATTCAAACCACTGACTTTCTGTAACAAAATTTTAAATTACAAAGAATTCCGTAGAACAAAATCCCAGAAGGATATTTGAAACAAGAAAATATCTGAATCCCAATATTCCTTCTGTCAGTATCATTTGCCCCATATCACAGCAATTTTCAAGTAGGATCAAGAGGTAGAAAATTGATAGGTGAGGGGATGAATCTTGGAAATCAGCATGCCCCTAAATTGATACCATGTAAACACCATATAGTATTGGAAAACCACTGCTGGGGGTAAATGAAATGAATTCACTGGGGCATCTAATCCTATTTCTGGAACACTTAAAGTGTTTAAATGCACTGGAAAGCAAACAAACTTCAAAGTGATCATTATACCCCTGACACTAGTACTTGTGTGGCTGAAATCTTTATGAGATTAACCCCCTACAGGGAAAAGAGTTGAACACGGTCAAAACCACTTTGAAACTGTCAGGAGGATACCAGTCTGAAAGCTCAGTGTTAGTGAGCAGTGCAGTTAAATGCGGAATATTAAAGGCTGTTCAATATCTCACGTGGAACTCAGTAGTACGTCTACAACACGAGCCATGGACAAAAAGTGAGTCACCTTCATGTCCACATTTCGTTCCTTACTAATTTTGCAAATGCTTATTCAGCCGTGGCAATTTCTTGCTAAGAGAGAAAGCTTGCTAAGACTTAATCACAGTCCAGACTAAACACATTACATGAGTTACATGAGTGCAGTTCCACGCTCTTTCTTTGATGAAAAAACTGAAAAGCATGCAACCATCCGAGCTGAGAAGAAATCACTAAAATATTTCTAAATCTTTCCACAACATTAAAATTGTAATTCTAACAATTTTTTCCACCAAAGGCATAGGTAAATTTGACATGTTGACCATGTGGATGGTATGTTTGTAACATATATATGTATGTGTAAGCACTCTGTTAAAAAAATCTAAGGTTGTAAATAAAAAATTTGTTTGTACCTTGCAAAACAACCACAAACTAGTTTATTTTATACTACAAATCATGCTTCACATATTTTTTTCCAGCCTTTTAATGAACTGCACTGTCAGAAATGTTCCTTCCTTTTTGAAAAGAGTGTTCTTTTTGCTTTTCAGTCTGAAATCTTATCGATATTTGCCACTCCAGCAAAAAGTTTTACACAAATGAACTGGTGTAATGGAACGTTAGCCTATAATAAGAGTCTGTCACACAACAGTCACACTGGAGGAGATCTACCATTGATTTTTCAATAAATACAACAAATGGCAAAAAATACAGCACACATTCCTAAGCAGTAAATATCTTGGTGACTATTTTTCTTTTCTGCTGTTTTCTGTCTTTTGTCTTCTGGCAATACTTAATAAAATGTAGTTTCTTTAAATATAGCTTCTGCAATGTGACAACCAGTGGGGAGCTGTATGGGAAGAGGATAATTACCAAGCTACTCTTATTGCAGGAATGTTTGGTACTTTTGTTCATCGGCAAGGCAAAAATAACAGACTGTCAGTGATGCAAACAGAAAGGAAAAACAGAAAACAATATTAACTACATTAAAAAGGTAATATAATTTTGAATAAGGACTGGAAAATTCTAACTCTGATAGAACAGATTTATACTTTTGAAAACTGCATATACGTATTTTTAAACATTTTGGTCTTTCTTCATTGGTATACTGTAGAAATAGTTATATATGTGGGGGTTTTATTTCCTGTTGTACTGACTGTTGGGAGTTTCATAGAATCACAGAATGGTTTGGGCTGGAAGAGAGCTTAAAGATTATCTAGTTCCAAGCCTATAGGGACACCTCCCACTAGACCAGGTTGCTCAAAGCCCCATCCAGCCTGGCCTTGAACACTTCCAGGGATGGGGCATCCACAACTTCCCTGGGCAACCTCACAGTAAAGAAATTATTCCTAATATATAATATAAATCTACCCTCTTTCAATTTAAAACCGCTACCCTTCATTGTCTCCATAGGGTGTCTGACCACCCCTGGCCTCTTAATGCCTCCGGCAGCCTTCAGAAGTTCAGGAGCTCCAGAGGCCTTCTTCCCTCCCTGAAAATTATAATGTCAATGAAAATTCTGAGCTTTATAGGATGCTTCTGGTCCTGATTATTTTTAAGCTATAAATATTTGTGTAGATAAAGCGCACGGTGTGCCCATGATAAAACTATTTTAATGTGAGAATTCCATCCCTACAGCTTCTATTTTATGTGTCTCTCTATATATGCATAACCACCTGTGTACACACTACTGCTTGTACACACTACTGTATAGATCCTTAGCAATCATAGAGTTGAAGCTTATTTGAAGGCCTTCTTAAGTGGACAGAAAAGCAATTCTTTCAAACCATATAATTCTGTAATTAAGGTGTATTATTAAAGGTCCCAGTGTCTGCTATGCTGTAATGCTGTTTGCTGTGCGAAAATCTTGTTAGGTCATTTCCCTTAACAAGCAACACTTCTTTAAACTACACTTTAAATGATCATAAGTTTCAGTACAAGCATTCATTGCACAGGACTTGTTTTTCTATATGAAGAGGAAATATATTCTTTTAACAGGTTTGCTCCTCTGTAGCCTACTTGTTTAAGAGGTGTCCCATGGCATTCATTTAGCTACAATGCTTCATCATAAAAACACATGAAAACGGAGCCTCTTATTTCCAATGAGGCCCTGGAGATAGAAAGCAAAACACAAGGGAACTACCATTTAGAACAATTCTTATCACCATGGCACAAATAAACATTAAGGGTTGGCATCCCTTGGCAGCCTTTGAAAATTAGGAGATGATTGATCAGAAGCATTGTGTGCTGTCTGTAATTTCATTTCCTCAGTATTCCCTCTATCTTCCAATTCAGTTGTGCATCATTTGTTTGTAATGATTAATTAAGATGACTAGCGGGAGTAAGTGACAGCTCCAGAAACTTAATTAATGAAATGGTGAAGATGCTGTTCTTTCAAAATTTATGTAGTTACCTTCTCTTGGAAAAACACCTTCTCCTAACACAGTGGCCACAGTGAGTATTTTGTCTCAAATCAATTTAGTCTACATAGTTAACACTGTGGGAGTCTACATCAAACACTGGTCGGTTTACCTTAACTACAAGCACTCTTCCATTGCTTTAAAGTTGGTCTATTCTGTGGTAAATCCTTTAGCATAACATGTTTTGGTAAAGCCTAAATTCATATAACTGGTTTTGAAGCAATGCATGCTGAAGTGGTTATTCCCAAAGGCTAACCTCAACCCAGAAGGGACAATCTCTCCAGGCTCCCTCTAGTGAAAATCAGGAGATCATATTCCTTAGGAGAAAGAGCACAGAATCTTAGATTTTAAATCACGTTCTAGAATAACCAGTCTGTCCCCATTGACTAGAGGCTAGGGCGACTGGCAGCAGTATGCTGACTTGTGTTGGTGTGTTCATTTTAGCACTTGTAAATATTGTTTCCTTTCTCTTGCCTCCAAAAAGGTAATTAAAAGAATATGAAACCCTATCTTTAAGCAAACTGGAAAACCTACACACACTTATGGGCTTCATAGGGTAAGGTCCTGGTGACGACAGAAAACTTCACAGTTCAAAATTTAGACTGCACTACTACACTCCTGTGAATGAGGGTGTTCTGATAACAGATCTTCATAAAGGTCTCATATTTAAACTAAAAAAAAGTTTCCTTAAATAACTTCATAACTTCACTGGACTTCTCCTAAAATTTAATTTATTAATATTTTTCATAATCTTTTTCAATCAACAAATCATTATTGAGGCAGCACTGCATAACAAATAGTACTAAGAAAGACTACTCTAAATTTTAGTACTGAGATTTGGAAAAACTCATCCCTGAGTTCCATAACAGCACACACATTTCCGTTTCAGAAACTGGAAAGTAAAAGCATTACAGCAGGCTATAAAAAATAACGCAGTGTGAAAATAAAAATAAAATTTTCTCGTACGTCTTTATTCTCCCTCTCCTAAAACAAAAAGGTGTCAAAGAATAAAAAAAGGATTAAGGAAACAAACAGGACAAATTCTGAATATTCTTTGTAAGTAACAAAATATGATGTAAAAGGATTCCTTACATACGGGCATCCATTAATATTAGAACAGAAAGCACGGGTAAGCCACCTACCTGTTAAAGCAAACAAAAATGCCAGCTTGTTCCAACTCATTGTTCTATACCTGAGTGTAGAAGGAAAGAAAGATTGTCTTTAAATAATACTGGTAAGAAGTGACAAATCAGGTCTTTTCAAAATTTGCACCGTAGTAGGTCTAGCCACCAGCTTATCTAGATAGAGGAGACTTGGAAGCAGACATCAGTGCTGTATGATCACTGTTTTTTGGTGTAACATTGTGGGAGAGCTCACTGTCTGATCTCAAAAGCTTTTAATTGGAGGGACTTTGTTGTGAGACACATTTGTAATACTGGTTACAAATGGTGGGTGATAAATGAAAGCAGATGTTCTCTCTTTCTTCTCTGGCTGTCCACCATGTTGTTCAACTGGCCTGCTCAAGCACACGACCAGATAACATGCTACCTGGCTTCCATTATTGTCACACTTCACAAGTTACACAAGTCACCTTCTCTGCTACACTGTCAAACTACCTGCAGGTTTAGTGTGTATCTTCCAACGTAGCAGAGTTTTCCCTAGAAAGCATGGCTCAAGCCCAGGAGCCCATTGTAGGATGACAAGGTATTAATTAGAAAACCAGTACCTCTGGTCTGGTGTTCTGCTCCTGCAGTAGTCACAATCTTCTCTTAATTCTGTAAAATAACTTTTAAAGAAGGTGCCCTGTCTGTGGGCACCTCTTTCTTAAAATCTACCATTATGTAGAATTCATTCTGTGAACTCATTCTGAAACCCTTTCGCTTCTACATTACCTGCCATGTATATAAATTATGAATCCCACTAAATTATTGAGTTTGATAGTTTCTTCTGAAAACGAGTTTTACAAAGCTTAGCATTTCACTATGTTCAGAAAAAAACTTTTACAAAAATTACTAAACATATAAGTTTAGGAAACAAAACATCACTGAAGTAATATTTTTAACATTTTTTTCAAGTCCTCTTGTTACTGCTATTAAATAATTTCTTATATATCTTCTCCATTCCATTTGTTTCTGTACATATTATTTTTTACAGAATTTGGTTGTAAGTTAACAACAAGTTCTGATATATTTCCTACTTTTTCAGCTTTTAGGAGGGATGGTCTCCAGACAGAGGTGCTCAGCATGAAGCTGTGTCACTGATTTATTTAATGAAGTATTTCTGTTACTATTTTTTATCTATTTTTAAAAATAGTTATTCACACATTGCTTGCTTTTTAAAATTTCACTGCATATTGAATATTTTCAATCAACTATTCACAGCGATTGCAGAGCACTCACTGATAATTCAGAAACCTACGAAGTGCAGTGTTACATTCATCAGTGTGCTTTACATTTACAACACTGAACTTCACCTACCATCACCTTATCTTTGAAGATCTTTTCTAGTACACTCCACATTTTTTCTTTGTTTTGACACATCTAAACACTGTGTCAAATGAAAAATTTCCTACTTCATTGACCAGTCCTTTCCTCTTTCCATCAGTCCTGAAATATGATTTTAATACTACAGCATATTTCAACTGTTCATTACTACTCTTAATACAAGGGAAAATAGTGTTACATCTGCTACCATCTAATCGTCTGGCATAGTGGCCAGTTTAAATCAAAGACTGTAGGTTTATGTGAGCAGTTCAAACACTCAATCTTAATTACTTTGGAATTCCTTCATGTACGGTATCCAATTCTTTTCCTTGTTTTTTTTTTTTTTCCTTTTGTTTAATTTATCGGCCTCTTCCAGTCCATTCACTTTTGAAAAATTGAATCTCTGACAAGCCTTAAACTTTTTAAAATAGAAAGGATATTCTTAATATACTCTGTTCAACAAGATAATTTATAATTTTCAATACTTTTATCCTCCTTAACTGTCTCTCTTCTCTTGCCAGATCACCAACTCATAGGTGAGTTAGGCTTGTTGGTTTTTATGCAGGTATTCTTTAGTAAATGCAGAATCTGCAGGGATCTATATTCCGACCTTTATTTTGATACAATTATGTTACTGTTATTCTTAGGAAGTTTCTGCTTCTGGGGAAAAGATTATTTACTTTTAAATGTTTTATGTTAAGAAAGTGAAAAAACAATTAACCTAAATATCAGTCTGGGCTTCCAAAAGAAAATTAATTTCTGTGTTGCAATCCATAAAGTTCAGTATCCTTTTAATTTTCTAACTGCCATGAATTATATCTTCACCTAACAAAACAAAGGTTTGTCCTGGTAGGCCAGTCTATTTTAGATGTAAGTGTCCTTGGACAAAAAATGATCTGTAGCTTTGTGTAGACACAGCATGGTTTTCTTTTGCCCAAAGGAATTGCAGAAGCTCAGTTTGTGCTTGTGTTTTGGGGCAAAAGGGAGAAAAGCCAGCGTGAAAACAGTGTGAGTTATGTTCAAAACCATTGCCCACAGCAGGGAAAAAACAATTGCTTCTTTTCCGGTTTCTGGTGACTGGCCATATGTACAGATCATATACCGTGGTGCAAATCCAAAATTGTATATTCAACATGGCTTCCCTATGTTATTTCTGGTTTCCAAAAGCCAGGTCAAATTACAGAAATTACCAGATAGAGGAATCCTCTAAACTATAGGTTGACACATCATGCTGCCCATGATGCATGACATATTAAAACTTCCATCCAGTTGACATCCTCTGGACATAGGTCTAGTGCTGGTTTGTAGCATCAGAAAGATTCAGGAGTTCCCAAGTATCGCTAAGTAGCACTTAGTTTTAAAAGAGACATCCTACAGGAGAATGCTGTACAGTGCTTTTGCCTCCACATTTTGTTATTGTGGCCATAGATACGAAGTAGCAATTTTGCATGCTTTGCTTTTTCATCTCCATTGTTCACGACGTAAGGTAAACTAGACAACTCACTCATCATTTCCAGGACAGGTGACAAGGGAGAACAAAACCTGAAACAGATTTATTAATATTTGTTTGTAGAGACGTGTTATTTGGGATTAACTTCTATCTTCCAATTTGAAAAGGATTAAAAGGATTAACTTGAATAATAGAAGCATACAGCACATTATAAATACTTATGCTTCATTTAATTAATAGGTTTGGATATGAACATAAAATACATCAAATTATTCCAGAATAGCCTATAATTACATTATTTTTAAATAATAGAAAAGAAACTCATGAGTCATTAATAAGGAGATGACTTTGGAAAAAGGCAAACTCATTCAGCAAATATAATGTTTTACAAGACACATTTTCTATTTATATGTATAGTTAATAACATCTATTATGCAGTCTTCAACTCAGAAGTCTGTGTTTGCTGAGAAAAGTACTTTAAAACAGAGATTTAATTACATGGTGTGAGACTTCTTTTGGCATCATCAAGAGGGAGAAAGTCATTTGTGTTTTAATGAAATGTTTTGAAGGAGAAAAACAACTTTAGTTACGTACTCCACAAGTTTCAAGCAGTAGGCTGAGAATGCAGATTACAGTTTGTTCTTCCTGACATATGTCAGCATAAAAATGGCTAAAAACTATGCTATATTTACCTTGTTATGCAAGAAGATTGCACAATTTTTCATCTTCTTTATTCTTTTCTTCTCTTTATTTTGAGTAACAGAAACAGTAACAGCATCCTGAAAGTGAGCCAAAGAGGGGGAAAGGATCATTTAAAATAATGTCTACAGTGCTCTTACACAGATTTTGTTAAATGAAGCAGGTATAAAAGGAATATATGCAACCTGAGACAAGGATGTAAGATGTACACACACATCTGTCTCCTTGCTTCTTTGTTTCAAAAATGACATTTTCCCCCATAAAGTGTGCTGACAGCAATAGCTTCTATTGCTGTCCCCACCTCAACATTATTTGTATAGTTGTTTTACAGATATGAGACTGATGTAGCCAGTATGTTGTTATCTTGGCTAAGGTCAACCAAATCTAGGATCCCCAGGTAGTAATATTGTGCTTTGAGATTTGAAAACACAGTGATGGCTGTAATATGAAAGCCTACAGATAATTTCCTTTGGTTAGTCTCCATGCAGTATTCTATTTTCTTTTCTGTTGCTTATAGAAGAAATAATAGAAGCACTTTACAGTTCGTATTGAAGAATCCTTCTCATTTCTAGCACCATGCTCTGCCAGAGTATCACTTTGAGATGTTAAACACCTATATGAATACACTTATGCAAGTAAACCTTGTGTATTTCTTTAGCGAATCAGGACTTTCCTCTATTGACTCAACAAACTTGTCTTTTACTCTATATTTGCTTTAATTATTGTGAAAAAGAGGCCTGCTGCAAGTTAAGGGGGAGCAGCAGTAATGTAATATTTTTAAAACCATCCGAACAGTTTCAATGCTGCTCTGGCAATAGCATGTGGGTGAGAGAAGGGTTAGTCCATTTTTCATAGCCCTCATCTCCTTTGAAATTTCAAAGTTGCCACTTAGTCTTAGCTCTGGAGGAAGCATCCATGGTAGGGTGAGCTGTGCAGCAGTAAATGAACCAACATCATCATCAGATTTCATGAAATAGCCAGAACAGATGGAAATAATTTTCAGTCACTACTGATCTTTGCTTGCTTTGAACCACTGAGCTAAAAATAGAAGAGTTCTATTTTCTGTAACTACTTAGCATCCTTTATCCTCCTGCTTCTTTTTTCTAATTTTTGCCTGTATTTTTATTATGAAGAGTATCTCAGTTTAAAATTTAAATTTGGTGACTACGGCTGTCAATAAAAGTAGTTCTAAGAGGCTGGACTACCTTTTTTGCCTTCTTCCACCATTATCTCCATCTCCACTTCCCACACAGATTACCTTTTCTCTGCTTACCAGATGGTTTTTTTCCTTTCTCTCTGATATCATCCTTGACTGATTTTCATTCTCTCCTGCCCACTCCATTTCCTGAGCTGCTTTAAGGCCTTTTCACTATTCTTTTCTCAGCCTCCACTCCTTGCAGGGATCTTTGCTTACAGGTTCTGTGAGTGGGTCTCATTTCAGAAAGTATCTTGGAATGTGTTTAAGTGCTTTGCTAAATAAGGATGTCTTGGCTGCCCCACCACATTACTCATTTCATTATTCAGCAGCTGACCTTTTATTGAGTGTTTTAACACGTAAAACAAGTCTTAGCATAAATAGGGAGGTAAACCAATTAAACTGTGTACCCCTGTTTCATCCTTCTCCTCATTTCTGATTAATTCTGGACTCATTGTTTTGGGCTGGATCTTGAGAGGAATTTATTGCAAAGCGATTTATGTAACCACATCAGTTTAACTTTATTTTTTTTTACTGAGAGAATTTAAAATCGTTTAAACTAAGAATCTCCATTTTAAATTCATGTGGATCACTGAATCTGGTTGAATAAAACTGTATGCAATAGCTATTGAACGCCAGATGGGTATGCAATTGTGAGCTATTGATTTCACTGAGGGTTCATTAGGTGTTCAGTCTTCGTTTCAACATGACATTCAATAAAATGCTGTGGAAAATGCGAGACTGTGTGTGCATACATGGAAACACACATGTGCACACACACATGTGCACGCCTACACACACGCATAGTACCTGTTTTCTATTTCCAGTATCTCATTGATTCTCAAATCTCCCTGGCATGAAGTTTTGCATTGAGAACGAAATACCTCTTGAAATTTCTTGGATTTAGGTAGAAGAAATATAGTTTAAAATTGTAAGTAGATGGCTGTGGCATTCCTGTCTACTTCAAATATATGCTGAAAAGTGGAGAGTGGATGGGAGAGAAATTCTCTGCTGGAAAAAAGACCTAGTATGCTGTTGCCAAGTTTTAACCCAGAGGGAATTTCTAGCCCTAAGTTATAAATTCCAGAAAATAGGGGCCTATAATAGAAACACTGACAGAACCTTAACTATAGCATTGCTAAAGGCAACGCTGCAATAAAATGGAATGACCTGTGAGATAAAATGTTTAATCTTTTGAGTGAGATGTGGCCTAATAACTCAGAAGCAGAGATGGGGGATGATTCAGGCTCTTCCTTGCAGCCTCTTATGTGCCCTTTATGAAATTCACTGTCAGTCTCAGCTGCTTTTCCCTTTCAGGCTGAATCTTGTTTCACTCCATAGCAAAATGGACTAGAAGGGTCATAAAGAACCAATTTATGGCCCCTAACTTTTCAGCAAAAACTATTTTTCAAAATGTAAATTAATGGCAACAGAAACGGAAGGATCGGGAAAAACACCTTTGCACATGACAGGAATAATAGAAATAGAGAAATGGGTGGTACAGATGCAGTTTTGAGTCTCTCTCCTATTTCTCATTACTGTCTTTCCAAGAGAGTAAATCAGCATTTGAACCTTTCTTTCTATTACTGAAAACAGTTTTGTGAAACTCTTTCTTCTCAAAATCAAGTTCTAAATCTTGTTCTTGTGTTTATTTGTATCATATTAAAAGATATACTCACACAGGTTTTTAATTACATGATTGATAATAATTTTACATGACATATTTGCCTGTAATAGCAAGTGGAACTGGGCATAATGACCTAGGAGTTCTCTTTAAATGTTACATCCCATCAAATAAAGAAAGATGTAATCACTAGGCCTGTAGTGATCTCTTTCTGGTCAAAAATCTCAGATTTGTTAGAATTCCACTTATTGAAACAGTGCCCTAAGTCAGGACATGTGAATGCAACCATCTACAGGAGCAGACCCAGGTTTCTGTCTACAGATTTTTTATTTTAATTATTTTTTGCTATCCTAGATTCTGGATTAAAAAAAAAAATCTCTCTTTTAGTTGGTTTTTTTATCCACTGAATGCATCTACCTGAAGATTCTGGTTTAAAAGCAAGGTTATTTGAAAGTAAATTCTTTGAAAGTCTGTGGGTAATTTTTCAACCTGGTACATAAGGAATTAGATGCGTCCCATTAAAAACAGCTGGAATTATATATGTAATTCCTTGCATACCACCCAGAAAATTTACCCTGAGCCTCTAGCCACTTCTGTTTCCCAAACTTTCCTAAGGCTAAAATCACTATGAAGAACATCTGGGCTCTGTTCTTTGGGGATTTCTATTTTATTCTATCAATATTTTCCCTCATTTTAACACATGAAAATTGGAATTAGATACGTCCGTATTAGACATATGGGAACATCCATTGCAGATGATGCTCCCAGGAAAATCTGGTTTGTGAATCTCCTGTGCTTGCCACTATTACACCTGTCACTTCTGATTCAGTAGCATTTTGCACCTGTCAGTCATAGCTAAATGAGGCACTATATATCGAGGATGCATTTGCTTGCTGTTGCAGTCCTTACACTTTGTAGGGATTGCACTGGACTCTGTCTGCAAGGGTAACTTACAAGCATACTCCCAAATATTTAGGGCAGTAAAAAATCATCTGGTGATTTCTGTAAAAGTGCAATAGGGTGAGTCTAAGGAGGTTAAAAAATAAAGTTCATTTTCAAGATTTCATATTAACCACAAAGAATAAATTAAAATGAGAACAAAAAAAATGGACGACTCAAGTATTCAATGAGAGTTCCTAAATACTTATATACCTAAAGGCATATTTTGTTATACACATTTTACGTATATACATATATATGCCTACACAAAAATATATATGCATATATGTAGAAATACATATATTCTTGTAGGTGACTGAGGCAAGATCAGAATGGGCAACTTGACCTTAAACTTTTTATTATCATGATAAGATTATTTATAGGGAAGCTACCTAAAGCATGCAGAGGCCATCTATGGTTGTACGGTTCAGCATTTTCAGCTGTTCTACAACACTTCCTTAGCTGTGGGAAATAAATTATGCCAGCCCATTCCTTAAAATAGAAAATTTGCTTCCTTTTGTTTATTTGGTCAGGCAAATATTGACTCCACCAGTTCAGAAGCATCCTCTAACCACATTTTGATCCAGCTGATTTTGGCAGAGCACCGTTATTGAGCTTTATATGTCCTTTTCTATTATACATAGACAGTACAATTGTGTACAGAACTGTCGTCTGCCTTCATAAATTGGAATTACCTAATGATAAGATTGTAAAAATGTAATTTCTCCGAACTATATATGCACATATGTCTCACTAAGTTCGCCTGTTAAAAATATAAAAACTCTGCTTAGATAACTTTTTCTTTACCTGAACCCCTTTTCTATAACTAATCTGCAATTTATTCCTATTAGAGATTTTTTTTTCCTATTAGAGAGTAAGTTTTACTCTTACTAATAATGTTATTATACTAATTATACTAATTTTTCCCCTTACTTTACTAGAAAAATCTACTGGACAGTATGGAAGTGGAAAGCACCCAGTGTTTACTAAAAGCTCATGCAGGAAAATGGAACTAGCTCTTATTGTACAGAAGCAAAACCAAAACATTAGATGTCTGGAAAGGTACTTTTTTTCCTAAAGAGAATAGACAACATTGCAGCTGAATATGTCTTAATGTTTGCCGTTCCCTTGAATTTGCATAAGATAGTTCCCAGTGTTGAAATGATGCTTGAGAAGAAATGGATGGGCCTGGTTTGGTCAGTATTTGGTTTCCTTGCTTTGCGTGCTTAAAAAAAAAATTATTCCAAAAGCCAGTTCTAATCAATGTCAATGTGTTTATTTCTCACTTATACAGACCAGTGTGGTATTCAGTTCTGAAGATCTGATTGAAAGTGATTTCTGATTTTACCTGATGCAAAGGCAGAAATACATAATTTATTTGCTTCCAAATGCTTTTGCTTTCAAATAAAAAAACTAAATCTTTTGAAATTACTATTAAAAAGTATTTTAAAATTATATTAAAATTATATAGTAGTTGATCTTGCATTAAAGTTTTATAATTTAAAATCTAGACAGTTTGCATTGATAGACAGCTAATCTAAAATTTTCATTGTTGCATGGAATAAGATTGTATGTCTTCAGTCAATCAGCATTAAGTTATCGTACCCGAACCTCGAAGTTCACCTCCAATACTGATATGCTATCCACATTGTCTCAAAGTGTTGTTCAGGTAAGTATAATATCTATATATTAGTGCTATGTGGAAAGAAAGTGTTGCTATTGATTTCTAAATCTAATCATACGTTTTTGAACACATGCGAAAATATGTGACTCTACAATTAATACAGAAAAGCACCAAACCATGGAAATATATCATCACCATGACTGTCACAACAGAAAAGCTTTATATATATTTTGTAAATTCCTGTGTTCAGCAAAGAGCTTGTGCAGGTGTATCTCAAGAAATTCTCTGCTTCACAAAGCAGTTTTTATTAAGGTTATGTGGAGCCTTCTGAAATGAACTGTGTATGTGTGTTCATGTGCACACATTTGTGTGTGTTGCACAGACAGGCTGTTGTATGAGCTTTGGCATATTGCATGTGGCAGGCTGCTGAAACATGAATAAAGACAGTAGGAAAAAGGCAACGCGCATCCTGCTGGTAATCAAGGGAAGGGATTGCTGCAGCCTTCCCTCGAGCCAAATCTCAAGGTTTGCCCAGAAGCTCCCAAGATCATTTCTCAGCCCCTAGATTTTCATGTTGAATTATCTGTCTTGTTTGCTAAATGAAACTACATATTATTTTATTTAAACCACAGGAGGTAAGTGTATTTGACTTCCTACTAGGGAATGCAATATTTAGTAATTTCAGTATGCACAACTGTAAAAAGGTGAAGCATATTTTGTGAGTGTAATTTAGGGGTAATTTTAAATGGCATACCTTTTTTCTCCAACTCCTTTCCACAGCCTGGAGCTGGAAACATAAAGTGCAGCTCATATGTTCTTTAAAATTTACTCCTGAGAAACACTGACCACAAAAGTCAGTAAACATTCATCATGAGCTTTAGGCTACTTTCCTTGGATTTGGCCTCAGGCTAAGCTGAGGGCTAAAAACATTTCATGAGGGGGTTACAGTTTTAAGAAAAATAAATATATTGCTAGTACAGCATGGTTACTCAGCTTGGTCTCATGCTGGAAAAATTCCATCTCCCAACAAATACACAGAATTTTATGTTATCCGTCTGTCACATTATAACTGATACTGTGGTTGTAAATCACCAATATGCTAATCAACGTAGCTGTTGTGACCTACTTACCACATATTTCTGCCAGAGCTTCCCATAACGTGTCACATTGAATCCACTCTGAGAAGTACAAACCAAATCTACTTCAACCCATTTAGCACAAAGATTCTGGGGAAGAAAAAAAAAAAAAAAAGAGGAGCACAGCAAAGCAGAAAAGCTAGGTCAAGTTCTCTTGTTAATCCTGGGCTTCTGTGACATAAAGCCATGTTTGCCACCATGTACTGCCATAAGCAATGACATGATTTCTCATGAAAAGGGCTACAAACAGAGAGGAGAAAGTGCCCATCCAATACTATTTTTTATATCACAGAGAAAACTTGAAAGATTCCTCACTAAATTGTTGGTTGCCTTAATGCAGTTATTGATCTCTTTAAGCTAAACAATGCCTGCAATAAAAAGATTTGCTTTTTAAAAAATTAATTGAATTTTTAAGCTTCCATCTTCCTTACAATTTTTGTTTGGTATTCAACCCTATCTGAGGAAGGTCTTTCTACCTAAACAAAATAAAAACACATGGGAAGGAATAATGCAAAGATATAGTCTTTAATTTTTTTCTAAATATTTCAATAATGTATCCATAAGGTATTTTAATTGTTCTAGGGAAGTTTAGGTTTGCTTTTTTATTTTGAAGTCTAATATATTAAAACCGGATAATGAATCCATGAAGGATGGAATAGATTGTAGTGTTAATATTCAGCCTAGAGAGCAACATCAGTGCAGCCATCTTACAGCATGAGGGAATGGAGCTAACATAGATCATAACAAGTGTTACATCAGATAATCTAATTGATGTTACTGGGAACCCTCTATTCTACCATTTTTGATTCACTGTTCTAGGACATTACAGATGTTTAGCGCAGAATAACATTTTCCTGAATGAGATGTAATGGAAGAACTTGAAAGTCTCTATCTTCAGTGAAGATTTTTACAGGAAATGCCTTTAAGCCTGCTGCTCCAGCCAAATTCTCTAAGCCAAATTCTAGCCTAGAGAGCCACAACATCCCTTCCTGGGTTCTCTGTGAGTTCCATTGCACCCACATATAAGAAGAACAAACTGAAGTGTACTCAGACAAAATTTTATAGAAAGTGAAATGCTGTTATTGGGTAAACACTGCAAAAGAGTACCTGAAAATATTAATTATAGTAATGGTTTGATGGTTCACTATCTCATGAAAAAGAGAAGTAACTGATGCACAGTTCCTCTCTGAGTCATTTCTTATTCTGGCCCTGATGGTCAAAATAGTCCTCAGTGTTGTGGGGTCGAATACTGTTTTCCACTGCAGACATGTGACTTCTACTGAACAGAAGCAGAGTTTCACTTAGGTAGCAAAAAGCAGAATTTGTTTCTGTCTCAAATGGAGTGCTTTAAACTACACTGCAATAATCACAGATGCTCTGCTCTTGGCAGAATGCAAAAAGCTTGATAAAGATTCACAAGATAGCTCCATCAGGTAAAGATGCCATCAGTCTTTATTACCACTATTATCTTAAAGCAAATTTTGCCTAAAACAATATGGAATTAAACTTACAAAAAGACTGGTGAGGAAGCTATGAATTAATATAAAATGACTAACTACTGAGGCCCAGTGAGCTTAATCCTAATCAAGACCAAAGGAAAGAACGGGAATCAAAGATGTAGAGCACCATAGTAATTTGTTCCTGTGCTGACCAGAGCAGCAAAAATGAGTCTATCATGACAGCATCTGCTAGTGAGTTAAAAGGCCTGGAGGCATAGTTTATAGTTAACATTTGTTCAAAGTAGCTTTTTTTAAGGAAATAGTTTAATGCTTCAACTTTGTCCTCCTAACTTCATTTAATTTCAAAGGTTATGTCCAACTTCATCATACCTTTTTGTCTTCTTTTTAAAGGCAAAACTGTATGTTATATTTTCTTGTTAATTTTACAGCTGAAGAATATTTCTGTTTTTTTCACAAAGACTCCAGTGGTCATTATCACAAGATAAATTCCCATAAGGCCTAATAGAATTTTCTAGTATTTTCTGAACTATGGAACGCTTGCCTGTCTTGCCCTATTTTCTGAAAAGCACAGTAGCATGCCTTGAATCCGGTCAGATGGGGAAGGGAAGGGAAGGGAAGATCCTTTGAAAGCAGAGGCAACACAAAATCATTTGTGAAATACTGCCTTAGGATTCCATCACTTTCAGTCACCATTACAGAATCCCTAATAATGAAATGAAGTCATTTTAAGAAACCCTTCTTCAGGACTTTGAACCCTAACTAATATTTATTTATGTATTTAAATTCATTGATATAAAACAGGGAAAATAATATAATTTTTTCCTGGAAAACAACAAAATTTCACTTACAAACTCAAATGCCTTGACTGGGAGAAAAGAACAGAATAAAAAAAAATCCACACTCTATTAAAAGTCTTCTCAGAAATCCTATCTTTTCTTTCTCTGTATCTCTGAAACCATCTATAATGGTAGCATAATCAAAAGAAACAGGCTTGGATACTTTAAATTCTGTTTTTTACTTATAGCCCAAATGATGTGACAGCATCTTGGAATTGTTAGTCCTCCATCACAGGAAACTTTCATAAAGAGGAAGAAATATAGTTTGGCCTGAACATATTCCACAGTTTTACATCAACTACTGTTTCCACACAGCCTGGCTGTGTGCTAACCAAGTTGACAACTATTTAAGCAGGTTTTATTGCTAAATTTCCACTCACAAAAAATATGGTGGGGCAAATTTTAAAGTGGTGGTATAACAGGTGTAATACATAAGTGTAAATTGTGCAAAGTTGATTTACACTAGGAAAGGATGCACAGACCTGAGGAACAGGTTATAGCACTTGCTCTGCAGAGTTCAGTAGCTTACTGAAAAATTCCTTACATAAAGAAAAAACCTTTGGATAAATTCAAACAAGGGGGCAGTGAAGAACATGCCAGTGGAATCTATCACACACTTTGTATCTTGCACACTATGCAATTACTGCACCTTTTCATACCAAAGTTCATACGTAGGGTTCTTGAGCCTGTATACGTGATAGAGTACCACTACTTTCAGGGGAAAACAGCTCTAATGTTATCTATATTGCTAAGAGTCTTACTAAAGATATTGTGCAAAATAACGCCTCTGAGCCTCAGGATATGATTTTACACATTCTTAGCGTGTTACCTAACTCCATTACTAAGAATGCATTCTGGCAATCTTCCTTTGAGGATGAACAAATATTACAGGGAACATGTTACATACCAGATGAACAACCTTAGCTTAAAGTCCTGACAGATGAATATGTTGCCTTTATGGATTTGAAATGCATTTTAAATCCGCAGCAGCATGTTGCATTCTCATGATGTGCCTATGATCCTATTAACAGAGCCAAAAAAACCTTGGAAAAAAAGGTAACCATGGATTGGAACAATGCAGTAATTACCACTATATATTGTCAACACTTAAGTTACCAAGAGTGGCTGAGATAGAGAAGTTAGCGATTGCAGTCTTAAAATACTACACTGAAAAGCTTTGCTGTACTGTCCAAAATTCAGACATTCACTAGGAAGAATGACGAGATTAATGAAAAAGATATCCAGATAGTTTCTCTAGGTAATAAATTATAAACAAGAATGTGTATTTGCATACCAAAAATGTTATAGGGATACAAACCTTGAGTCTCTTTTGCTTCAGTGAATTTGAATCTTCCAGTGGCTTATTTTTATTTGCTTTGTTTTTTTGAAAACGAAAAAGGCAGGTAAAAGGGTAACAAAAACTTTATCCAAAATTTTCCAGGTGAAATAGTTTCAGTCACATCCCTAAGATAAACCCTTTATGTGACAGGTGTGAAAGTCTTCATAAGAGTTAGTGTATCATCCTGAGGTTCATGAAAATAAGACATTTTGTGTGTATCCCATACAAAACTAACCCCTTACACATGGAAACAAAACTGTGAACTTCATACTTTGCAATAAAATTCCGCTTTAATAAACTCTGATATAAATTGTCTCTTTCTCAGAGACATAGACAGCAAGTTTGCCGATGACACCAAGCTGTGTGGTGCAATCAACATACTTGAGGGAAGGGATGCTACCCAGAGGGACCTGGACAGACTTGAGAAGTGGAACTGTGAGAACTTCATGAAGTTCAGCCAAGCCAAGTGCAAGGTCCCGCACCTGGACCATGGCAATCCCAGGCACAAATACAGGCTGGGTGGAGAATGTATTGAGAGTAGCCCTGAGGAGAAGGACTTGGGGGTGTTGGTGGATGAGAAGATCAACGTGAGTTGTCAGTGTGCTCTGGCGGCCCAGAAAGCCGACCACATGCTGAGCTACATCAAAAGAAGCGTGTCCAGCAGATCAATGGAAATGATTCTGCCCCTCTACTCCTCTCTTATGAGACCCCACCTAGAGTACTGCGTCCAGCTTTGGAGTACTCGGCACAAGAAGGACACAGACCAGTTGGAATGGGTCCAGCGGAGGGCCATGAAGAAGATGAGAGGGCTGGAGCACCTCCCCTATGAAGACCAGCTGAGAGAGTTGGGGCTGTTTACCCTGGAGAAGAGAAGGCTTTGGGGAGACCTTATAACAGCCTTCCAGTACCTGCAGGGGGCCTATGGGAGAGATGGGGAGGGACTCTTTATCAGGGAGTATAGTGATAGGACAAAGGGTAATGGTTTTAAAGTGAAGAGGGGAGATTTAGAGTAGCTATTAGGAAGAAATTCTTTACTGTGAGGGTGATGAGACACTGGAACAGGTTGCCCAGAGTTGTGGATGGCCCATCCCTTGAAGTGTTCAAGGCCAGGCTGGATGGGGCTTTGAGCAACCTGGTCTAGTGAGAGGTGTCCCCCTGGCAGGGGGGTTGGAACTCGGTGATCTTTAAGGTCCCATCCATCTCTAACCATTCTTTGATTCTATGATAAATAAAGGAAAATCAGCAAAGGACCACTTTATAGAGCATTAGCTGGGTCATACTTGGTATGGAGAATAAGAATGTATTTGAAATGCCGGATTAACATGCTCCTAGAGGACAACCTTATTATGTGGAGTGCTTTAAGTACAGACAATCTAGCCCAACATACTGAAATCTGTCCTACATCTGTGGCAGCATGTTTGGTAAACCCAGTTCAGAGCTGCAAATCCTAGAAACTTGCAAAACATGACAGACAACCTCTGTAAAATCTAGATGTGACAGGATACCTTGAGGGCATGATACATTATTAAATCAAACAGGCTGGGCCCATTCTCTTGCTCTGAAAACAAATGGCATAGTATGGTGTATGTTTACACAACCAGACTCTTTCCCTCTCTCTCACACCAATGATTTGGCATCCTCCACAATGCCCAGCACACTCTCTGTTCCCTGGCCTAATGCTGTCCCTGAACCTTGCTTGGATACTGACTGGGAAACTGCAGGAGGGTCTTGCTCATAGTTAAACAGCATGGATGATTGCTAAACAATGCCCAAGCACATGACCCAGCCTTGTTTATCTTATTAAAATATATAAGGCTATAGACTCAGAGACTTCAGGGTTTCCAAAGCCTTCAGTCTAGAAAAGCTGACCCAAGTCAGAGCTGTGCAGACTTGCCAGCTTCTTGATTTGTGTCAGGCAATTTGGTACCTGTGAAGTCAAAAGTGTCTGGCCAGTCTGAGTGGTAGGTCTGTCCCAAGAGCTCATTTCCTTAACCCAGAAGATCCTGGTATAAAAATTAACCAATAACCATCGACTCTAAACTTGCCTGTGCTCCTCACTCCAAGGAGTTCTAAGAGCCCTAGCTTGGGTGCTACTAAGGTGCCTACTTCTCACCACGTGCTGGCTCCCAGCAGTGGAAATAGGAACTCAGCTCACCAGCAGTCAAAAAGATCAGCTTCTCCAAATTTGGTTTTTTTTTTCAGAAAAAAACTACCAAAGCCAACACGAACAAAACCCCACAAAACCCACCACTTCCTTATATATGTAGTGTTAGTTCACTTCTTAGGATGAAATATATTTGTTTCTCCTGAGTGAAAATGAATGTGGGAATCTCTAATCATGAAAGATAAAACTTTTTCAAAAGGTTGATGCAGACCTAGGAAGCTGGTAAGAACACAATTTTAATGCAGCATTGTAATATTAGCCAGATGGCCACAACAAGAAATTTGGATCTGTGTCTGGATGAGAAGAATAGCTGTATTTAAACCCAGAGCTCTTACAGAGGATGCATCTCTGTTCAGAGGTGAAGCCAGTCTACCCAAAGACTTGTTCACAACAGTGATTTTGGCTTGTGCTCAACACCACACATATATTTACATTTAACACACCAGTGAGTCACAATAGGACTTCTTAAATCACAGCACCATAATCCTCATCATTTTCAACATACAAACCACACCACCACCACAAAATGACTGTTTCTAATGAGGGATAGCATGCCAATTATTTAACTGCAGTAGTTATTTAACTACTCTTTTGTTAATACATTCCGCCATTTAACCACTTGCACTCTCTCTGGTTCAAATTCTGCAGTCCTTAATTGAGAAAAACTTTTATTAGTGCCAATATATCTTTTGTGGGTAGTGGATTGGGCCGTTTATTCTATCAGTGTAAGGAATAGTGATAGCTGTCTTCTGCCTTTCATTGGCTTTAAACGCAAAACATTTCTGAAACCCTCTCTTCAGGTTGGCATTACTTTAATATTGGATATATCTCCAAAGATACCAGTCTTTTCCTGTCACTTGACTGGGCAAACAACCTCTTTTTTCACAGAACATAAACATAACTGAGTACATTGATTTGACCTCGCATTACACTACATACACGTACGTGAAAAGAATGGAAATTTGTGAAACCAAACAGTGATTAAGGAATGGCTGTGAGGAAGTGGTAGGGGTTTTAGGTGAAGGAAATATATTAGTAGGAAATTATTGAGAATAATTTGAAATGCCTTTCAAAAACTACAGATAGTTGGCACACTACTTAATTACATTAGAACACATATATATTTCTAGTTCAGGTTTATATATACATATACATTTATGGTATGTGCATTGTGGAAAACACAAAACTTTGTTCACTAGTAGAAGTTTCATCCTATACCAATCAATCTGTTTGTTACTTAAATGTACTTTTTTTCAGTAAGTTACCCAGAAATTATCAGGTAGAAAGGCTAATTGTACCTGGCTAGTTTCCTGGTTTCCTTTCAGTTCTTATCAACCATTTATAACCAAAATAAAACACACTTACTGCAGTGAGTGAACAGTATTGAATTTCACTCTGCCACTGCACAGAATTCTGATACACTCAAAGTACCACAGGGAAGAGGTTCTGAGATCCTGTTACCATGCTTGCTAATTAGATAAACTTTTGTAAGTAGTGAATAAGAAAAATATTATTAAATTTATATTGTCAGGGAATACTTATTTCATTTTTGTTTCTTGCAATCAAACAGAAAATATTTAGAAAGTTCTAAGTACCATATTAGCATTACAAGTTTTTTTGGCTTTCCCAAGCTTTTCTATATACAGCTTTCACTGAAATAATTAAAATGAGGCTGGGACAATTAGCAATTAAAGCAATGAATATTGTAGGGTTGTACTTCAAAAGTGCTGGAAAGGTCCCCTTGGTTAAGAGTAAAAAATAAAGAATAAATTAGTGATGCGACACATGCAGAAGTCCGTGGTCAAACTAAGTGCACCACTGTTAAAGGATAAAATTAACTTCTGCGTGATCACATTACCATGCAAACCATTATAAAGAGACTAAAGCAAAACAACAGAAGTCTATGGTGAAAAATAATAGGGAACACAAAAATTTAGGAAGAATTTAGGAAATTTAGGCTTTTAGGAAGATTTAAAAATATGTTTTCTTGTATCAGCAAAGAAATGATCCTAATCTTTGGAACCATCAGTCTGTTCTGCATGTTTCACAGTATCCAACATCTTCAACTTTAAAAATGAATCTTTGCTGTACAGAGAATTCTGTACAGAAAAGCATTTCTTCAAATGTATTTATTATTTTATGAACTTCCTTTTACAAGTTTCTTTTATTTCTATACGTTACCAAAGGTAGCTCTATTCAAGCTGAAATGCTGCTCATGCTGGGTATGTGTAACTGATTGCAAAAAGTCATGTGATATTGTTTATATTCCTATACAGGTTATTCCCTAATTACTAATCAAAATCATACTTCTGTATTAGAAATTACTTTTTGAAAACAGGTCTGTTGAAAATTGTGCTTTTCATTGGAATTCCTGCAATTTGTACTTGTCAGTTGAAAGCTGAGGGAGAAACAAAACAAAAATGGAAATCAGCTTCACCAAAGCTAATTTGATTTTTAATGTGACTATTTGTGGAAGTATTTTTTTGCCATCTCTGGCATTTATGTTGGAAGTAATACTGTCTTTTGCTTTGTAATACTGCAGGGAATTTGACTTACAGCTCATAAGCATGTTCAGATTTTTCTTTCTGCAGTTGAAATCAGCTTTAAATGAAGTGAAATTTCAAGAAAACTGATCAGACAAATAAATTTGAGGACCAAATTTTAAGTATTTTAAGTATTTACCAATAAAATCCAGAAGAAAAAGAAAAAAACAGACTTTTCTACTGTAATAACTAATTTAGTATAATTTAGATATGCACTTTTATAAAACTTCTGTAACAGGAAGGTTTTGCAGCTTCCTATGTTAGAAGGGAAAGAATTTGTAAAAGAATTTGCGGAGGTTACATTATAAAATTACTTTTATTATCATGAGCATTAAGTTCTGATAGAGAAAAAAATGGAGGCATATAACATTTTCTAAAAAAACATCAAAGCAATACAATATCTCTGCATTGTGAAATGCCTTGCACAGCATAGTGGCACACATAGGCACAAGATAGAAAACAAAATTATAAATACTGTCAATTTTCTTGATTGAAAACTTAAGCTAATGACTGGCTGGGGTTAAGAAATATTTTTCCCTCTTTCTTCCTTTTACAGAAGTTTCAGAATTTATTCAGTTATTTGAGTTATCTTGGATCCTTGGACATTTAAGTTAATACTAAATTTAACAAGTTGAAGCAATTTTTTTTTCTCCACGTGGAATAAGGAATATGAAGATTTTAATTATTATTTACTACATATTTGTATACTATTTTTATTTTATATTACTTATGTAATATAGAATTATATAATATTACACAGTTATTAATATTTCAGAAAACATTATTTCTGTCCACAGAAAAGAAGCAGAAAGCTAAAATGGAAGTAGCGCCTAAATATCAGAACCTCAAAGACAGATGTAGTAGTATTTCAGCAGTTTCAGATGAAGCGAGCTTTATTCACCAAAACCTAACTATGTGATTTCCACTGCTCCACCAATATGTACTGTCTGTTTACATTTTTCTACTCCAAGCTAACTGGTTCTTACTTACAAAACTTTACACAGAGAATTGATTATGTAGTTGGTCTTTTCCATCTCTGAGTCCTATGACACTAAGCATATGTCTGTGCTTCTGTAGTTAAAGGCAGACATTCAACTGATGACAAAATGAAAAATGCAAGCGAAACAATATAATACAGATGAAAGAGATGCTGTTAATACTTTGATTATTGTGATACAGCATCAATTATATACTGGTAAATTTCAATATATCATGTATATTTTTTTTAACCTGTACATGTTTTGCTTGTATAAAGGATGTGAATACCCATGCCCTGATTTTGGACACAGATCATTTCGAACTGTTGGCTAGTAAATGTGTGCTAGTAAATGTATTTTGGGAACAGGAATTCTCTGTGGTGAAGGCTGCAGTTTTCCAAATGGAGCCAGCTACTCATCCAGTATTAAGTTGTAAATCTGTCTCTCTAGACAGAAGGCCTATGTTCCTACAGATAAATTAATGGCTCTCTCACCATTTAAAATATTCTACAAAGACAGAGCCCTAAAATGGGCTGCCAACTAAAAAAGAAATAAAAAGATGAAAATACAAAATCAATTAGATATACAATAATCAGCCACCACAACCAAACTAAATGAGTTGTGTGAGCCGAAAATAGATGAAAATTGTTTTTTATAGTGCCTTTAAAATGCATCAGGAAAGGCCAGCATATTAATGGTTTGGATCTATTCCACTGAATAAACTGTTTTTCTGGTGATAAATCAGTGACACAATTAGCAGCACGTCTTATGAAAATCAGTAGCTGCAGATGGAATTTTTTACTTATACTGATGAAATTATGGATGAAAAAATGATTTATTATTCATTTCCATGCACCAATTCTTTAAATAGACACCTTCCATTAAATATAAAAATCTTCCTAAAGTTTTGAAGGAGATCTTGGCTCTTGGGAACGAGGTTGGACACACTGCAGTTCCATGGCACCTGTCAGTCAAAGGGACAACACCTCTATTTTAGACACCCATTAACTTTTTCACAGTCCAATTATAACAAGGATCTGGAGCTGTCATTGTCTGTTAAGTGATTTCTGACAAATAACTGAAGTACTGATGTGTTCTTCGGTTGTGACAATTGTTATTTTTAGTGGTAAGGGAAGAGAAAGTGTTGCAGTTATTTTACTTGGATATGAAACAGGTTCAGTTTAAACAGTAAAAGAGTAGTTGCATATGGATAATCCATTATGAAGGTCTAAAAAGAGTAAGGTCACATTAACCAGGTAGGTTTAATTAATGTACTTTGGTACTAAGAGCAGAAATCGATGGACAATCACATTCTTTATAGAATGAAGGGGTCATTCAAAGTACGTTGCATACGTGTGCACATAACTGAAGCAAAATGCATTCCTTCTTTTTAAGCTCTTTTCAGACTGGCCCAGGATTGCAGCACAGCCTTAAGCAATTTGAAAAATGTGTGTTCTGTTAGTCAAGATTAATGGACTGTTTTGAGATATTTATGCCACTGTACTGTGACATCTGACGTTGAATTTCACTCCTTCATGATGGTGAGAAACAGGAGGAAGAATAGAGATTTGGGGTTGGTTTTTTGTGGGTTTGTGGTGTGTTTTTTATTATTTTTTTTCAAAGGAACTCCTTTTCTGCACCTACTGACATCATCTTTTGTGCTTCAGCAGAGAAGCTGCTTACTTCCACATGTCAGCCCAGTTGTACAAATTCCCTGACTGAATTGATGCCCGCTGTATTTCTGTCTTTCAAGAAATAAATTTTTGCAGAAAGGAGCAACAGATTTTCTAAGGATGATATTTTTTAACTCCTTGATTCAGACAAAAAAATTAAAACAGTTACCAGCTTTTGAAGTAAATGAAGAAAGAAAACCCAAGTCTCCCTGAAAGCAAAGAACTATTTTTTCCTCACTGTACATCATCTGCTCATCTTCAAAACCAAATCATCCATGGGAACATTATCCAGCTTAATGACAAAGAGAAATTGGAGGAGTGGTTCAAATGACTACTCCAGAATTTCAGCACACCTGACTAGGTATGAAGGTGTATTACATGCATGCATTTGTAGCTTAAGGGGGAAAAGATCCATTGCTTCTAGGAAGAGCTGAATTTAATAAAAACGCCTATTTGGCTTTGGGATAACATCTTCCATTGATTTAATCCCTTCCTGTACCTACTTGCATCATATGAGGTAGTTGTGGTTTTCATTTTACATTCAAGTTTACAGCGTGATGAATAGCTATTGTCAGCTTTGCTTCACTCTGACCAGTGGCTGCAGCAGTGGGGGTAGGCTAGGGTCAAGGAGATGTCCTCAAATAATCTTCTACAATTTTCCTACCCCTATCCCTACCCCCCTTTACTTAAGCCTTCCTTTCTTTCTCTTTTTTCCTTCTTTCTCCTTTAGTGCTCCATCTATCTCGTTGCTTTCTGAGGTTGGAGGAACTCTAACTAGAAATGACACACCACTTGATATGTCAGAGCGTATAATTTGTTGCACTTTTATGATGTTTCCAGCATCTTCTTTCAAAATCATCCCGACTCTGAAGTATATGTTTCTAATTTGTATTATAGAAAAATCCTGCCTATTTTTTTCATTCAGGTATTTCCCTTTTGTTCAATGGATTATTTACAACCTATTGGAAATCAGCACCTCAAACATTGACTCCGTATAATTTATTACTATATTAAAATACTTGTAAAACTTGGCTTATTGATAATGTTTGACTGAGGCTGATTTTGTTTGAAGGTTTTTGGCCAAGAAAGTTACAGCTCTTCCCAAAATAAAAGTAGAGATAAATTCACTGTGTACAAGTACTGGCAGTTTTCAATGAGAAACCAACAACAAAAGCAGAAATATTACATAAAGCATGGGGAGGCAGGGATAGAATCACAGAATCACAGAATCTTAGTGGTTGGAAAGGACCTCTGAGATCACCGAGTCCAACCATACACACACAGAAGGGGATAGAACACTAGTAAAGAAAAATGGCTGATTAGAGGAGAAAGCTGCTGGGAATTTGAGACTGGAAATTCAGAAGCGTAAGGCTTGGACTTGTTTGGTGAGTGGGTTGGGAAGAAATGACCAAGCAATTAAGAGTGGGGTGGACAGGTAAGACAACAGTGCAAAGGGTCAGAGTGTGTGAAAGCCTGAGCCCCCTGAAGAACGCTCCTCTCCAGGACCAGAGAGGAAGATGGGATTTCTCAGTCTCAGCGCCACAAAAGGCAATCTTATACCTGCCATCATTAAACTGTTGAGCACCTTGAGTTTACAAACTGCATATTCTGTTAGGAAAGAATTTACCAGGATCAGGCTGTATGTTACCGTGACTTCGTATTGCTTGTGCTGATTCAGCCTTGTGAGTCATGAACAGTTACGTTAAGCTATTATGGCATGGATCAAAGCTTGTTCCAAGCCAATTTTTCAAATATTGTGAGAAATTAAATGAGAAAATTTGCTTTCGTATTTAAGAAGGAGCAGATATAATCCCCCACTATACCTACAGAATTCACTAAAAATATTAGTCCACTAAGGAAAGGATTGCAGCAAAATAGTGCATTAAAAGCAAAAATAACATATTGCTTCTTATTTTAAAATCTTAATTTAATGTAAATTACTACATATATAGCTCATTATGCTTTTAGCAAATGTATCTCAGAAAGATATATATAAAATTCACACAAAAATTCATTATTCAGAAGTCTGTTTTGGAGTTTGGAATTGTACCTTCTTCGGTATATTTTCCTCTATCTGACAACACAGACCTTTCCTACTTACCTAAGTCCCCTCCAGTGATCACAGCTGTTCTTGCCTCTTCAAAAATGAACTAAAGTGTGTGGTACTTACTTGTTAACAGGTACGTGTGCCAACTTGGTTATAATAATGCTGTATGTGCACTTTTCCTTTTGTTATAGGAAAAGATGTGATTGATGGAGACCTTTGCAGTTAAGGCTCATGATTTCTCAGTATTTTAGAATCCAGGAACTAGGGTCCTGCACATGCTACAACAACGATTTTCATTTGCAGCCAATTAAAATTAGACTAAACTTCATTATTGCTTTCACTTTGTAATATTCTATTTGCATGTATATCTATGGTTTTGGGTTTGTTTTATTTTTTTATTTAAATGAACGAGGTTTTTAGACCTAATAATGTCACCAATCATCCAAGAGAACAAAAGGAGAAACTCTATGTTCAAAACCTCTCCCTTTCATCTACCCGTAACCCCAAGTCCTTCCCTGCAGGGCTGCTCTCGATCCATTCCCCACCCAGTCCATACTGATACTGGTGACTGCCCTGACCCAGGTGTGGGAACTTGACTTTTCCTTATTGAATTTCATGAGGTTCACACGGGCCCACTTCTCAAGCCTGTCAAAGTGCCTCGGTATGGCATCCCTTCCCTCAAGCATATCAGTTAGATAAGCAGTATTGCCTTGTAGTGTAAAAAGGGTCTCTTTAAGAACAGATCCATAGAATTCATTAGAGACAGACCTAAAGCAGACCTAGTTTAAAGAGTTACACTAGCCCCTGTCAGGGCTGAGATTTAAGGGTGTATATAAACAAATATCATAAACAATAACTTGGATATACACTGAACAAATGGTATTTTTATGTACATATGTATCTGTGTCTGTGTGCCAATCAGTAAGCATCCCTATCAGGCTCAAACAGCCTATGTAAGAATGCTGATACTTAGAAGCAAAAAGATTACTGGAAAATAAAAGAAAGATAATTGGCTAAACATATCCCTGAGGCCTGCACAATAAGCACCACTATGTTATTAGTTAAGTAAAATACCATACCTTGTTCATTCAAGCCACCTGATGAACTGTCTGCAGTTCTAGTTAGTTTAGGGAGATAATAGGGAGCTGATAATCACTGCCTAATGGGTTTGATGCAGATTCTCTCCTGCAGCCAATTGCTACAGAGAGGGAAACTGTTGAGCAACTAGTCACACTTTCTGATTGTAAGGAACTGATTTGTTGCAGCTTTGGTCCAGGCAAAAGCAAAAACAGGCAAGGAGCTGCTTTAATTTATGCCACTGTCAGAGTCTCTCACGGTCTCTCTACCACTGGAGTTCCTCTCTGCCACAACCTTTCATGCTCTGACTGGGGATTTCCCATGCAAAAATATATATACGTGCAATGCACAGATGGTTTGCATATGCGCAGTAGGGTTAACATATCTGATTTACTGTGTATGCACAGACCATCTGTGCAGCACATGTGCAGCAGGTCTGATGTGTACTGGACACATTGGACTTACTGTGCATGTGCTACACAGTTAATCTGCACACACACAGTAGCCACAGCTCTGACTGAGTTGCCAGACATCCAGATGGCCAGAGTCCTTAAATTCCTTCCAGAGAAAAACTGAAGATGGAATGAGGACATTCAGTGTTTTTTTTTTCTGTTGTATATCATAGCTTATCCTTTATTTTCAAATGTAGGAGCATATTAAAGTGGATACACCACCTCATCACATTTTAGTCTAACAAAAGAATTCCCATACACCAAGGCCAATTCCCTTCTGCTCATGTGTGGCCAAAAGCTGCCTACATGAAAGAAAATATAGCTCTGACAAAAAGATTCTTCTCCATAAACTTTTACAGAACAAGCAATCTGTAACAAGTGAACTACACAGGCTTCTCTTAGGGAGGACTGGCAGCCACTTCAAGTTTTCTGACTATAAACAGCTTTCCAATCTGGACATTTTTAAATTATATAGGTTATTGCTCAGACAACTCAGCAAACCAGATCGATCACATCACGATCTCAGGAGGAGAGTCAGTCATCTCAGGCCAATCCTTGCCATTCGGCTAACTGAGATTTAGCGTCTTAGAGCTCACATGGTGCTTTGTTTCCCATCATTCAGACTATGAGCCAATAACACTGTCCTTTTGGGACGTTTGGGAATTTTGGGGAATTTTCTTTCCAATAACTGTTCTGTAGAACTGAAATGCAAACTTAGACATGAAAATAACTTATCAGACCCACCAATGTTTTTAGCAATGGTAAATGTAAATTGCAAATCACACTGTCAGTTACATGTAGAAAACTGATCTAAATACCGCCTAATTGATATAATTGCACTGTACATGGATATATGGGAAAGCAGCAGGTGAAAGGATGCAGAAGATTCAGGTGAATGTCACCAAGAAAAAAAAAAAAAAACAAACTGGTTAAGCCTCATCAACTAATGTTGGGATTTCAAATGTAATCCAACAAAAGCCAAGATTTTCCAGCTTCATTGTTGCTGTATTAACTCTTGCCAGCCTCCTCAGAAGCTGTCTGCCTTGCCCACTAAAAGAGAGCAAGCTAACACAACTTCCATCACCATATAGAATTTTGTAAGTATATTGAAGATTGGAAGTGCTATGAATACTGCTTCTTATATTGTTCTTGAGTACATGACTGGTGGGACAAAATGTTATCCACGTGTGCCTTTGAAGTGCGACTACCCTTCACTCTACAACACAGCACATATTAAAAGGCTCTTGTCTCTTCTAAACGGGTATGCTACTCCATTATTTTTACATCACCCACACAATCTCTGTTGAAATCACAATGTATATATTTCATATTATGTTTCCTAATTAGCACTATATGAAAGCTAATAAACAAGCTGCATTTCTTGTAATAATCAAGCTGCATTAATAAGAAAAATCCTATATTGTAGCTAGAAACTGAAATGTCAGACTTATTTTATCCTATAGTAAAGAAAGGAAAATCTGTAGGTGGAAAAAACATGTTAGATTTTTTTAGCTGCTTTCATTACTGTGTCTAATCACTTATGAACACTTTAAAATATAAATTTCCTCCAAACTCTTGCTCAAAAATAGAAGGTAGTGAATGAAAGCTGGAGGTTTATTCACATAATCTGTGAACAGCAACAGGCAATGACTTGCAAAACAGGATAATTTACTAGTACTGAAACTGGCAGTGGGCGTAACATACTTGGCACATTTGTAATATCCTTAGCATATTTTCTTTCAAACTTGTTAAAAGGATATGCTGTAATTGATCCGCTTTTAGTGACAGTATGGAAGAATACTGCCAGAAGTTGTAGCATGTAGCAGCACAAAAAGACAGCAGAATTAAAAGATGTTTATTAAAATTGATTAGACCCTTCAATAGTAATTACCATATACGATATATTATTCCCAAATAACTTGATACCTATACATTTTCACTGCATGCTATAGCATCTTTGTATATTGTATCTTTGTAAACAACACTGTTGGCTGAATTAAAACAAAAATTAATGTAACAGATTGCACCTATATTTTCCAGATATAATTTGGGTGATGTGGAGGACCCCTGCTGTACCCAGAGCTCCCGGCAGAACATTTGCTGGTTCAGTCAAATCTCAAATTGTATGCCACACTAGACCCTTTTTTGATAAATAAAAGAAAAAAAAATGTCAGCACTAAGCTTGATCTAGCTTCAAATTTTGGTTTTAAAACAGATGAAGGCTTAAATACCTAAGAATGTGAAGGCTTTTGTATTAGTGCATTCATAAAAGATATTAAAAGTCAAAAAGCATCTCCCTTCTTTTGAACTCCTCTCCTAGGGATACCATAATAAATGGAATAGTGTACTTTTTAAAGCGACGCTCTCATTTTTTTCCATAGGTGCTGTATGTATAATATTGAATAGTCACTACTGCAGAGAACTCAGCACAAATGGAACTCAGTTGAGTAACATAACCACCTGGCAATATAACAATCAAGTTACTTGCTCATAGCCTTCAAATTTGTTTAAATATTTTATAGATTCCCAGTGACAGAATAGTCATCTCAGAATACTGGCTAGCTCACATGTATAAAACATAAATCTTGCTTTCAGTTCCCATTCTGAATCAGTTAAGGAAGGAATTTGAACCTGAAACTCTCATCTCTTAGGTCCCCTTGACAATCAATGAAAATACTTAGATAAATTTGTCTCAGTTTTTCTTTTTTTTAGATACTCACTGTTAACAGTAGTGCTCCACTGCCCCCCAGTAGTATTCAAAAGTTTACTTAAGCAAAAATGGCAAGGAGAAGAACACAACGTGAGCCTGCTCTTTCAGTTCAGAGAAGAGAGACCAGTCTCATCAGCCCCTGCTCTCCCCCTTCCTGGGCCATGCTGAAACACCAGGGCCGGGCTTTAATTCAGCTGCCAGGGTGTACCCAGGTGTGTGAGTGGGGCTGTAGCCTCACCCCTTCCTCGCAGCTGGAGACAGCCAGTCAGGCTCCAGCCACCTGCCTTTGTGAGCCAGTGTCTCCATGTCACTCCCCAAACTGCTCCGTGATAGACCGGACTCTATGTGCAAGAAAACACTAGCTAGATCATGCTGATCTCAACTGAATGAAACCCAAAAGATCTGTGCAGAAGAATGCATTTCTTTCAGTGTTTTCCGTATTTATGTGATCATGGATCATCATAGGCATGGCACAGGAATGAACATATCTACATAGAAAAAAAGGCAAAAGGGAATTAGTTTTAAGGAACATGGTCACAGTTATGTTTTATTTCAGTAACAGAAATCACACAATCATTCATTTGAAAACACTTGATATGTAGCTGAACAAATGTTTATTAACAGCAATTTGTTGAGAAAAAAAGCCTTAATATGAGGCAGGTAGGTCACCTCAGGAATATGTTTCTCTTCTGACAAGCTGTTGAGATTATTCACAAATTTTCCCTAACATTTCTTTCTTTTTTTTTTTCAGCAGAAGCAAATTTAAACAGGAAATCCAGAAAGTATCCATCTAAAGAAACTTCATTTTTTAGTAGTTCTTCAAAAAAATCGGTGCCGTCAGTGGTCCCTAACTGCCCACAGAAACTCATTGTCTAGGAGAGGCATTTTTTGTTCTGCTGAAGCAGAAATCACTGTGCCAAATATTTTCTTCGTCACATGCAGTAATCTTCTTAGCAGAAGCAATATCATTCTGCATGAGTAAGAGGAAATGTCTTTATCTAGTTTCATTGCCACTCAGCTTCCAGCATGGGTGATGGGCAGAACTCGCATTTGAAATTTGGATAATAGTTTCATTTGGCTGTTTACTTGATATTAATGAACTTCCAGTGCCTGTTTGCTTCCTCTAAACTGGCAATGTAGCAGATGAATGGACAAGCAAAGCAAAATTTTAATGAAAAGTCAATTTACGGTAGCACCTCAATCGCTGACAGATTCAATCTTTTATATGCTATTGCAAACTATAGTGCTCCTTTCACTGCTCATCCACTGCATAAGCACTCAAGGGAGGGTATAAGAACTAATATAGAACAGAGTAATAGATTTGGTATTCAAGACTTTGGAAAAATTATTCCTGTTTGGCAGTCAGTGAGAAGAGAGATAATGGAAAAATGAGAGGGAGGCTAACAGATTTCAAGATTCTGTTTTGAAGAAGAATGTTAAGCATTTTCACTGACATTGATCCAACTAATGTATGTGGTTTCAAATGTGTAAATGCACTTAGAGATTCTGAGGCTGTCTTTATAAGCCCTTCAAAATTAAAGAACTGCCACTGAAGTCTGGGGATTCGTACATAGAAAGCTTGCAGGACCAAACACTATGACAGATGCATTTTGACATAGCAATGAAAAATAAAACAGAGACGTAAAACCCAAATCACTAATTGGGATTTTTCCCTGGAATATGTAATTATAACTATATGTTCCTATGAGAAATTGGTTTTATTCACAGCTCTAGTGATTCAAAAAATCCGATGTAATAATTAAATCCAAAACAAACCCTTAAACAAAAAAGGAACCCGAGGTCCCATAAATATCAAAATCTATGGAATCACATCACTTATGGTTTGTATAATCAGGAACTGGCTTGTACAAATCTGATTCATCAAGAGAGATCATGGGGTATGCAGAATAGCTATGAGAAACCCACACGGGATGGAAAATGTTTTTTATCAGGACTGTGCTTCACCCTGTACAGGTGGGTAGCCTAGAAAAAGGTATACTTTTGCGCTCTCTCTTTCATTGGGTTGAATGGAGCTGCTCAGTAGGGAAAGCTGTGCACGCCAAGTACAGCTTGGCTCCCATTTCCCCCCGAGCAAGGGGATAATCCAAGGGCAGATCAGGAGTCTCACTGTGCAGCATCTTCCTCAGGGCATCTAGCAAAGCCAGTTTATGCCAAAGAAACCATTACATTAATTTTACATCAGTTAACATTTCAACTTAAATTCTTCAGCTACTTTAGCAGAAAAAAATATTTTTTTAGTGTCATATAAGATGGCACAGGATGGAGTGTTCAATAGATAATTTTATTTTTTTAATAATCACAACTTTTCAAATACAATATCTAACTTATAAAAACAGTAACACCTTACAGAGTAAAGAATATTATCTAAATTAAAAAATGAGTTTATAGGCACAGTATTATCTGCTATTTTTGGGATTTCTATAGGATTTCTGTCTTGGCTGGATTTCAAGAATCTGCCTATTGGTTGCATTCCTGGGCCTATCAGCCTTACAAATCAGAGTTAATAAAAGTCAATCAGTGATTGTTTAACTTGCCTGCTACTGCCTGAAGCAGAATTACAAAAGCTAAATGCGTGTTCAAAACTCCACCAGGAGTTTCTGTCATCTAAGAACTCCAAGCGTATGACCTCATGGAAACTCTAAGAAATAAATATCCCACAGCAGCTTGGAGAAACTTGCAGTTACTATGCATTCATATTGACAAAATAAGTAATCATGCATGAGGAATAGCAATGTTTTTACTTTCTGCCCTGAGAATGATTCAGTTAGAAATGAGAACTAATTGGTCAAATGACCATGAATATGAAGCAATTGACAATGAGAAACTAACATGCAATTAATTAGAAAATAGTAGGTTGATTGCCAAGTGAGAAGGTTTATAAGCAATATAGGGTTAAATTGTCCTGTGCATTAAGCGGGTTTATTGCAGTTGCAATTAGCAGTTCAATAATAAGCTTCCTCACATCTTCTGAATATCATGACTGGTTTGCAATTAATTGCTGAATAGTTTGATTTTTAAATTTCATCAGTGTTCATTCTCCTTCGTACTCAGCTATGGAATATTTTGTTTCATGAAGATGACTTTCAAGCACGCTAATTTGTTAATAGAAATTGTTTTTCTTTTACTAAATCACATCCAAGTTTTGCAGAGGCTGGAGAGAGTGTTGAAAATATTAAATGTGAGGAGAAACACTGTAAGTAATTGCTATAGATACCAATCTGCAATCACATTTCATTACTTTTGAAGTGAATTTGTAGTGTCATTCTTATAATAAATCAGTAGTGTATCTTCTTAATCTGTTGCTCCAATCCATAACTTTGACCTGAAAATTAGCAAAAATGTTTTACTCATACAGCAGGAATTGGAGTTAGCAAAGATATTGACTCACTTTTAGTTCAGTCAGGAATTTTAGTTCAACTCTTTCAGTAATAGTATTTTAACATGCTTGTTCTTTCAAAAATACTAACATTTCTACTTACAAATCTATATTCTAGAATCCTAAAGCCATAAAAATTTGGAAGACGGTATGTATCTTGCTTCCACAATCAGATATGTAATACTACATACAGTTTAACTCAAAGTCTAACAAAACTAGATGATTACCATTTACAGTAACCTTAGCAGCTCAAATGTGTGAGATCAGGCAAGAGTACAACACTCTCCCTATTTTTTTCACTGTCTGCAGCTTTGCAACACGAGGGGTTTACGTATCTAGCACTGGGATGTGGCACCATTGCAAATAGCCTGGGGAAAGTGGTAGTGGACTTGTCCAAGCAGGTGGAGCCTTGGCCAGCCCAAGCCAGCAACACGATCAGCAGGGGAGTAATTAGGCAAATTGTACAGCATAACCAGACTTCAAATTCTTAGGCCACATCACTACTTTTATTTTTCAAAGCTCTAAAGAAGATAGACATGAGAAGAGTTCAAACTTGAGAAGAGGCATGGATCTGAGTTTAAATTACAGTAGAGAAGTAGTGAGGAAGTCTATGTTGATTTTAATTAGCCTTGATTATCCCATTTAATCTGTGAAAAAATGAGGCTTTAATCTTTGAAAAATAAAATTTAAATACCAAAAATGCTGTGAAATTCTGTAAAACCAACAGTCCAATTTGGTTTTTAGCTTCTTGTAATCAGTTTCTCATTGATAGGCATAGTGAGTTCCATAGTTGATGGAACTAAATTTATTCATATATATATTTTAACTTCAGAATGCATAGTTCAATGCAAAAAAAAATTAGAATATGAATCAATACCCATACACTGTTTTATTCAGATTTATTTTGTTCAGAATATTTAGCTTGTTGTGAGAGCAGGATTTTTTCTAAATAATTCTTTACAATAAACATCTCAGTAAGTAAAGCTCATAAAAGGCTATCAATAAATTGCCATACACTAGATGAAAACATTTTCATTGGCTCTGGCACAAACCTAACTCCTCTGAAGGTTTCAGAGTCAATTCTGCTAGCTTTTCTCTTTCCTCTTGGTAATTCCTCAGGAATTTTGAGGGACGATCCCCCAAATAGGTGCTGATGGTTAATTTTCCCCTCAAGCTTTCAAAGGAAACTGTTGAAATGAAGAATGGAAAAAACCCAAAGTTCTCAGGCCACATGCAGTCATCTTGTTTTACATAGTTACCAGACTCTTAGCATTAGAAAATGTGGTACATTTCTTTTAAAGCATCCTTTGCACGGCAGTTGTGTGAAACAATGATCTGTTGAATTTACTTCACAGATCAAAGAGGGGGGAAATTAACCAACACAGTAAATTGATTATTTCATGGGTGACATAACCAAGGCAATGATTTATCTTAATAAAGAGCAACATCCCTCTAGTCCTTAACTGAATTCCAGCCAATGCAATAATACTCAGTTGTTAATGACTTTGATGTTGATGTGGAAAAGTGAATGACTGTATAATCACTGAAATGGGACCTCATCACAGTTGGAAATGTTTAAGCCAAATCATTTTGGACTGTGAAAAGAGCCCTGAGTGGTATAGATTGGCTGGGTCCCAGATTTTCAGCCTTAACTAAACAGGGCCTGAAAACTTTATCATACTGCTATGCCTCGGGCTGGTCTCTAACTCTGACAGCCCCAGAGAATTGGAGTTTAATGTATATGTCTGTGGACTCACTGTGGAAAAAAAATTTCAGGGCTTACAGCACCAATAATAAATACCTGTCTATCAACATCCAGCTAAAAGAGTAATTAGTTAAATCCATCTTTAGGAGGGGGAACACAGAAGAAAGGGAGCACAAGTCAAGTAGGAAAAATTGTACTGAAAGCTTATTTTTATATCCCACATTACTAAATATGGCTTAAGAGGCTGAAAAATAGCAGTAGTCATTTGTAGCAGCCTCCACCTCCCCCTTTAGCCTCCCCTACCAACCCTTACAATAACAAACCAAGCTAAAATTAGAGCTGCTTTATAGTATGTTAATTTGATTATCATTGTTTCGGCATTGATTGAAAAGGTCACATCAAAAGGAAGGATCCTCCGTACATCAGTTACAGCTTCCTTGATGCTGATGTTCAGCTCTCAGATCAGAGAAGGAAGCCAGGTCTTTTCTTTTCCGCTCAGGTTTCCTTCGAAACCCCTTGATTCCCAGTGCAGGAGCCCTAGCATTAACATCCCTCTGTCCACGCCTTGCTACTTCTCTTTCTTTTTAGAAAGGCAGGAAGAACATTTAGCATCCTCCCAACTGTACTCGGCCCCGCGCACGCTATAAGCAATCAAGAGCAGAGGCAGGAAGAAAGTAATGGCGCAGTTCGCGGCTCCGGCTTTTCTAACCTCAGCCGAGCGGCAGCTGCAGGTAGGGTTGGAGGAATTCCAAGCACTCTGCCTGTTCGAATACCACACAGCCCCCAGGCTCCAGAAACATGATACTCCGATGCTGATCATTAAAAAAAAAAAAAAAAAAAAAAAGCGGGGGGAGGAGGGGTGAAGCAGGGGAAGGTAAGGATTGTTAAACTGCTCATCCAGGCCTGCAGCTGGGGGTGACTCAGAGTGCAGGGTTGGAAAAATGCCCATGTGGCAAGATTAGAAACTCATTTGTGTAGTTTATGTGGCCTTGCCAGGAGCCTCCGTTTTTTTCCAAACCTCCTTCAGTTTATTAACTTTAAAAGCACTCCTTTCCTGTTGGGGATCTGGCATGGCTGCAGCCAGGCAGCTCCTTCTCCTTTTGCATTAACAACACTTAAAGGCTTGCTTTCCTGTTCGGAATTGACTCGTGTGAGATCATCGGTGGAATTTTCGAATGTGCTCACTCTTTCTTTTCCTTTTCATTTCATTCTTTGTCCCCGGGTTCAATTTAAATCCAACTGCTTTTAAACGAACTGTATTCAGCAAGCCAGCACTTTCAGGAATATATGTTATGAAAGCAGGAAAAGAAAAGGCCTTCTTGTCATCAAAACCATAATAATTATGTGTCAAATATAATTACTGCTCTGTAGGTAATACATCTAACACTAAGTGACAGAGTAAGCAGCCTGCAGAAGTAGAAAGTAACTGGTGGCCGGATCAAATCTGCTATAAAATTAACCATCATGCTTAAATATTCTGTCTGCTAAAGTTCTTCCAGAAGAGCAAAGGCAGGAAAAAAGGGGTTTTTCCTCATTTAAAATTGTTAATGTGCATAAGCCCCTCAGTTCTCTCCACCTCCATACAATGAATCACAAGTCTTAAAATAAGAAACACTGTGCTAGAAACGTGTGTGCATTACAAGGATCAAACTCTGGTGAAGGGGCTCGTCTAACAGGAAGGAATTAAGAGTGGGAGCTCTCTTAACCCATTATGTTTCCTTATTATTGCCTTCATACGTACACTTGAGACACTCGATAAGAAACAACTTTCCACATTTCCCTACCTCCTTCAAAATCCATAAATTAATGAGCAGCTGGGGAAGCTGACATATGCCTGTGAATTTGAAGGCTACCGAAATGCGACGTCATCTTCTGAAGCAGGCAAAAAGGGCTATGTCAGGAACCAGCATTCTAAATATGACAGCCTGTGTCAGAAACTTGACTGGTATAAAAAACACATGTCCTCTACTCCCTAACACTCTTCTAAGTAGACTTAACAAAGTCTTACATATTAAAAAAACTACTTTAAAACCTAATGTTGGTCCCATTCCTGAAAAAGCTCTGCAATATCTGTGTTTAGGAGTTATACTATGAGTACAATCAATTCATCTAATAGTTACCTAAAGGCATAAGTGTTTGTAGAATTGACCTCTTTTACTGTAGCTAACATTATATATGTGTGTGTCTTTACTAATTTGTGCAGGACTACATAATTGTAAAGTTAATAATAATAAGAATCCACTTAGTGACTGTAGATTCTAGCCCTCAGTTTCACAGGTTCCTACGTGATAATCAGGAAAAAAGTATTTCTGTACATTTTCATTTCAGTTTTCTAACATGCTTTGATTTTCTTACCATTCGCTTTGTCGTTATGTTTCGGAAATATGATAAGAAATGTTTACTAGCAGAAATATTTAATGAAATATTTATAAAATCAGAGATCTTTGAAGATGAAAATTTTGAAATTTTTTGAAGAAATTTTTTCATTGGAATTAATTTTTTCAATCTAAAATTTCTTTGAAATTTTGGAACTTGAAATACTTATCAAGTATCTACAGTGGTTTATTTATATAAAAAAAATCTTGTTTATCATTTATTGCATTGGAAGCCTGATTTTAAAGATCCCACTGATCTAATTAAGCAACAGTGTTCAGTCACAAATTTAAAATTATATATTTTAAAATCCTATGCTGAAGAGAGATGCTCCCAAATAAGATATTGATCAAGAAATATTTGCTTGATCAAGAAATTTTTTCAGAGGAAAAAATTTGGGGAAAAAAAACACTGACAAATCACCAGCTTTTAAAGGTTTAGTTTGAGATAGATAGTTCTTCTTTTTTCCCTAGGCCTATCTCCATTTTCCACATATCAGAAACAAAGCCCACAGAGGTTTTTTTTCTATTTTTGTGTGCTTTTAAATGTTCCAGTAAAAGCTATTAGTTAAACTCAAAGTTTTGCTTGAATATTAGGTCGGAGAAAATAGAGGCAACTCACAAACTTGATTTTGCCAACTGAATGCAACTGATGGTCATATACTATTCTGGTTTGTAATGCAACTTTGGAACACATTTCATTGACCACCAGACTTAATGCCTATGCATATGCAGACACATACTTGGCAGCATTTTCTATCAGTCTCAGAGCAAGAGTGTTTGTAAAAATTGATATTACTTAGAACAACTGGGTTATAGGAAAGTGTTTCCACTAATTTGCCTCTCTGTTCTCCTGTGTTCATTTCTAGAAGAGATCATAGAATCAGAGATCTCACAAGTGTCTGTCTCCTATAAAATGTCTAATTGGCACCTACTTTAAGTTATGGAAAGGAGGTGCTAGAAGAGCTCCACATACAAGTTATCAATGAGAAACTGTTTATACCATAACAAAAGAACAGTGGTGATTAACAGGTGTTATTTCCTCAAAAGAAAAATAGGATTAATATTTTCATGGATTTATGGATGAAATATTTTGGGCCTGCCTGGTGTATACATACCTTGGGTCTTCACAAAGGTGCTTCCTTTACATCAAAACTTTTCCCAGTCCCACTGGGTGTACTACGTAATACAAGCAGCGCTGTCTATTCACGTACAGGCTCAGAAGCGCTCTCTGTCTTTCTGCTGATAAATCAGGCTGATGAAATGAATGGCTCAGAACTGCCAGGTTTGGTTATGGTTTCTGAAAAATTAAGCCAACATGAAAATCATGTTTTCAAATTGTACAGTTCTCTGTAGACTGATACCAATTTATTAAACTCTACTCCTTGGGTCCCAGGTTCAAGCGTTACTTCTGCTCATCAGTCACCACTTGTTTCTTGAACTAAACAACACATCTGTAATTCTTGACTTGACTAGAATTAGGTCCCAAAAGCAAAAAAAAAAATATTTTGAATACTTCTGACTGGCTTCTAAATTGGAAACACCTGTAATAGTTATATCTTTTCCTGACATAAATTAGTGACAAGGAGTTCATATAAGAGGTGCAGACAGAAAAATAAAACAGTATAATAAGTATTTGAGGTAACAGAAAAAGGATCACCACAACTGGGTGGGTACATGAGACAAGAATATGTGACCCCAGCCTGTTGCCTTCCTATAACACCAAAATAGATGCTTGATACCCCTGTTGTATTAACCAGAAAATGACTGCCTGAAGCAAGATCAAATGTCTCATTAGCACTTATAATCGCTTCCATAAGATGAAAACAGATGAAAGGATAAAATTCAAACAGTAGAATGAAAAAAATGGATCCCTTTTGTTCTGTGGTGTGCCTTCTTCTTCAGATGGGGCCTCCCTCATAATTAACCCGAGTTCAAGAGACAAAGTCATTATAAACAGAGTTCCAGAAAACCTGATCCCACTTTCCATAGTGTTCATAAATACGGTGGAAGGTTCTTTGCATAACCATCAGTAATTATGCTAAATCATAAAATTTCTTCCTGAACAAATTTTAATAATAAATGTATTACTTCCCTCCAAACTTATGACAGCATCTTTTAGTCATTCTCTCACCTCCAGAAATGGTTTCTATCTCATTTTTTTCAATTAGAAAAAAAATTGCCTCAACCATCAGAAAAGAAATCCACCTTGATTCCAGCTCATCAGGGAAGTTTTCCCTTAATTTATCCTAAACTATGGGCTGTGCAAGCCTGTGGGATGGTTGTTGATGATGCATGAAGAATAATATTGATTCATGTTTCATTTGCATAAATTTGATACATAGGCAGAGCTACCCAGGCACTCAATACAGGGAGTAGGGGATAGCTGCACGCAGTTGCTTGGCTACATGTAATGACTTCTCCTGACGTGTTCAGGATCAGAATGTTAATAAGAATTTGCTTTAGGAAGTGATGCTAAAGAGCTGGCCGTTACTACTGTAACACTGTACAGACTGACAGATTTCATCTTTCAGAAAGGACAAAATGACTGATAGACTGAAGAGCACACTGGGTGACACTGGGTTATGTTAAGATTTTTTTTTCCATACTTGTGTTCTTCTCAACTACAGCATCCCTATTTAGTGAGGAGGTCAATTCTGTTCAATATAATGGCATTACTTACAAAGAAGTGTAACAGTGTGCTGTTATATGAGAAAGGAGTTATATACATCAAGAATCTCTTTCCTCCTCATTTGTTATGGTTTAGTAACACATAATATGTTAGACAAATGCAGGTAGTCTTTTACTTTATCAGTTCTTAGGTTCATATCTACAAATATAATCATTTGAATCTACTGACTTGAAATGTAAAAAGTACTGTGTATCTGGACATAACTTCAGAATAAGAAAGTTCAGCAACAGTTTCCTTGTAATTTTTCTGTTCCATTTCAAAAACAAACAAAGGAAAAAAATCCTGAAATATCTACAATAGAAGGAGGATCAGTTCTGAAGCCCATGTTGCCTCCATGAAGAAAAACAAACAAATAAGCAAACCCTTTGTAGTAGCTACAGCAGGAGTTGAATGTCTGACAGGGGAATGGAAACCCGGAATCAAATTCCTTCGTACTTATTTACTCAGTGTTATGAGTGATTTATGCACATAATGAACTTCCACAGGAACTGGATAGCATCTTACTGAAAAATTCTTTATGGTCCAGTGGGTAGATACTAACTTCTGGCTTCATACTAACAACTGAACATAAGTGGATATTATTAGAGGAAAGTTTACTTTCTGGCAGAGTTTAAAAAGTGACTTGTAAATGATAAAAGCGTGAGTGTTCTCTGTAAAGAAAATGTTACTGTACTATTTACTTGGCCACATTTATTTCAGTGACACCAGGCGAGCACTGTCTTCTGAAGTGGGCCAAATGAAATGTTAATGATATGTGGGGTGACATGTAACAGTATTTGTGAAAGTGACTGCATTCACTTCACTGAATATTCACAATGTAAATCCCAAAATTACACAACATCTTAACTAGCCGGTATCATTTAGCAGCAGCTGTGAAAAATCCCCCACACTGATGAAAGTGCTGCAGAAAACGTACAACAGGTTCTCTGGAAGGTTGATGCTTTGCTAGTTTCCCACTTGGATTTATTGCTTCTGATTGAGGGACAAATGTAATGCACGCTGTCAACAACTGGAAATTGTACTTCTGCCACATTTTGCATGCTGACTTAATAAAAGTTTCTGATTTCCATTTAAACAATGCGCTTGTCTTTCAAAAGGAAAGTATGTAGTCTTTTTATTCCTTCTTTATTGTACCTAGAATAGTAGAACAAAAGCTGGATATACAGTCGTGTTCATTCCTACCATCTGGGACTGGTGCACCTTGCTGGGTGCACTGCCCCTTGAGATAAGCAAGGTAGGGCTATTTTTCAGGCCATTTTGAGCAGCTTCAGTCCCTCAGCAAGTAGGAAATGAGAGAAGTTTGCCTTGCGCATGCTTTCCATCCAAGGACACTATTCTCCTACAATTGATTAAGTTAGTTTATAGCATGTTCCCTCTTTCTTTTATTTATTGTGTGATACTAAAAAATTCTGCAACAGATTTGTTCAATAGTGAATCAATTGCTTGGAGATTGTGCTTTCTGCTACTAAATTGTCGATCTAACAGTATGTAAATTTTGAGAAGTTCTACTGCTAATCTAATTTATGAGCATTAACAGCTCTTCCTTCCTTTTGCTCTGCACTTGGTGGAATTGCCAGTGACCAATATTACATCTCCCACTTCCCCAAACAATCCCTTTTTTCAGATTATTATACTCTTTATGGTGAATAATAATTGAAGTTATAACTATGACATTTAATATAACAACAGACAGCTTCACGAATTTTGATAAGTACGTGTCCTGTTACCTTAATGGGTACCAGGGAGGCTTCACTGCCACAAACAATTACTAGAAGACAGATTCAGCTTTTATGACTCCTGTGGTGCCAGGTCTCCAACTAAAACATGCAGTACAAATGGGAATATCTTGTCTTAGGTTTTAGACAAAGCAAAGTACAGGCTGGGGAGAAGGAGCACTTGTTCTGGCATATTAAGTCCCAGGGTCCCAATGTATAGATCTTGGAGAATTAATTCATTATAGCTAACAAGTTAATAAACTATGCTTGCATCAAGTTGGTTTAAAGTAGATATGAATATATATATATGTATAAGAAACAAATACATTTATTCAAATGCAGAAAATTAATCTGATTTTTAAAATTATGAAAATATTTTTGACACATAAGTAATACAGATACATACCCTGCATATGAGAAAAACATTTTTTCCCCAGAGAGGCCATGGTCTCATTTTTATGGAGTCAACATCTGAAAAAAACCACTGCTACCTTCACAGAACTAGCAAAAACAATACTGACACTGAAAAGTATGATAAAATATTACTACCGTACTCTGTTTTAGTACAACAGCAGTATATTACATATACATAAAATTAACTTAAACAGGAAGGCACCTTTTTCAGAAAATCAGGAAAACAAATTCAATTTTATAAATAGTATGATCACTAAGTCATTCAAAACAATGGACCTTCCTTTCAACTATAGAAAGTTTCTAGATGTGTCTTCTAATGTATCTTTGTAGTACCAGATAAAAGAAAAAAATAGAAAAGAAGAAATTCTTTTAATTGAACATATGCTACTCATGCTGCATCTTTTGTCTTGAAAATATACTATATATATATATAAAGATAAATTATAGTAAACGGATGCATGTTGACCAACAGTGAATGACTGACATTCATTATGTACATTGGTAAAATGCACTGGTACTGCTTTTTATGTGGTTACATAGATTTGTGCTCTGTCTGGAATTTGTCCCTTATACACTTTAGGAAACACTGAAAAACATGTGGCTACTGATCAGCAAGTTTAAATAACCTTGCCCTGCATGAGAACTGCAACTGGCCCCTCCAAAATAAAAACAAAATGAGGAAGGGATGCAGGGGTTCCCCTCCCTCTTTGCCAAATGAATACGTCTCTGTGTCCTGTCCGGGCTCGGAGAGAAGGAAGTTGGGTTCAGTTGTCAGAGTGCCAACGCACGACCCAGGAGAATAGAGCTCCGTTGCCTGTTCTTGCCCCGACGTCCTGTGTGAACTCGGGCAGCCCACAGTTCCCTCCCTGCCCCTGAAAAACGAGAATAGCACTGTCCTAAAGCCAGCTGTAACTCTGATAAATAAATACAAAGCTGCGAGTTCCCCGGACTGTATGGGGAGCAGGGAGGCGGGGACAGAGATACAGTCACTTCTGTTCTTCAGTTGCCTCGCAGAAGTATTGACTGCTGAATATATCTGCAATATCCAAATACATTTTCTCTTTCAAATTACCTTCGTCAAAGTAGTATTTCATTTGGCACTGTCCTTACTGGTACTTCTCCAGAGTTTGCAGGCAAAGGGCAACTGAACATGGATTAAATGCTCTAACAGAGCCAAGATCATAGCTTGTTTGCTTTTGCTTTTAAATATTGGTCTTCTTGTAATAACAAAAATCACAGATAAAACTACCTGATTCTAACAATTTCAGCACTTCTCCTCTCAGAAAACTGAGGCTAATGAAGTCTAAGATTTTGGTATTGTCACATCGCTGCCTAACATTGCTCATCTGTTTAACAGCTGTTATTAAACAGTAAATGTTACAGCTTTTATTACTTGAATAGGCACAGCCATGACTGTGTTAGGAGCTCTTAAAACAGAATCTTTTGTGGATCTGGGGATCTGAGGTATTTTAAAAATTCATAACAGGACTGTGAGGGTGGTGGTACTGCTTGTACATACCATAAACCTGATGGTATGTATTATACTGTTCCAGGTAGAACTGGTTTACTGAATTTATTAATTGATCCATCTTCTGGTTTTGTGATTCTGATTCTCCTTCCATGCATTCTCATTTTCATTTAATGGAAAAGTTAATACCTAACTTATTTAATTAGAACGTATTACTTGAATTAAACTTAGAAATATATCTTTTGTTCTCGAATCTTGATTAGCATAGTATGAGAAGTTGCAAAAAAGGACAAATAAACTTAACTAACAAATAATATATGAAATAAATTTACCTCGTCATGATGGAAAAATATTTTCCTTTAAATATTTGATTCTTCATTTACCCTGCTGTATGTCCAGGAAAAAAAAAAAAAAGGTGATGGAAAGTGGCCATTTCAGTGACCTTGTGTCCCTCCCTTAGAGGAAGACAGCTGACAGGTAGATATATGAACAGTTTGTTATTGCAGATTCCAGATCTTGTGATTATCTCTGACTCAACTTCTGGGGTTTTATCTGGAATTCCTGTGAAGGGTCAAACAGTATACTACTCCTTGTCTTTACCTTGTAGCAATCCCAGGTTAAAAATACACCTTACAATAACACATAACAGTTTCCAAAACTTCTGCTTGAGTCAAAAAAATGATGGCAAGATCCAGACGTAGGATAATCCAAAATATATATATCTCAAAATGTAGGCTTTGGTTTACCTGGACAGATGCCTTCATTATGAATTTATCTATACATTTTTTAGTTTTCAGCTTTAGTTGATGTAGTAGGTAAATAATTGCTACTCATTTTCTTAATGAATAAACTATCTCAATTATATACTTTTGAAGAATATTAAGTGATACTGTCAGGTGATACATTTTTAAAATATCTTGCTAGAATTGCCTTGGACCTATGTGATGAGGAAAGATAAGTATTTACATGTACATCTCGTTTATATTTTTAGAATATATGTCAATATTTATTCATTGTAAAATAAGCAAAGTATAATTTATGAATCAGTTTTGTTAATGTTTAAAAAATACTCTGAGATCCTCTGGAAAAAGTTTTTAGGAGAGACTGACACACATTGTCAAAGTTTGTTTATATGTCCTTGCTTTCCCTAAATCAATTCAAAATTCTCCTTATGTCATGTTCTTGGCTAATCATATTTACTACATTAGCCCTCTTCAAATCTTATTTATGCTCCTCAACAACTGCAAAAAATGTGAACTTTTAAACTTTGAGAGCCATGAATAAGTATGCCTTATTTCTGAACGCATCCTACTAACCTAGGATGAGGTCAGCTCTGGCCTTTCTTAGAGCAAAAAATAGCCCACTTTATTCCTCTTCCACATCATTCACTTCCTCCTGTACATAGCATAGATATTCTGGCAGAGAAGATTTGCTGATTTTTTGCTTCCTTCCCATTAATCTCTATCTTCCAACCCCCTGCTATAGCACAAGCACACCTATCATTCTCAGTGTAGTGTTGCAGAATTTCTCCTATTTCCTGTGGGAATATCTTTCTAGCAGACACAGAAACCAGGAGAGAATTGTGACTGCACTAAAAACATGAACAATGACAATATTATTGTAGGGCTGCAGGGAAGAATGGACTGCTATTTATTCTCACGTCTCAACTCAAGATTAGCCTCCTCTGTATTTAGCTGCAGGAAAACAGGACAAGATCATCTTCTCCTTCAAACTCAGCCTTTAAACTTCAAGCCAGAGCCGGAACCTAATTCTGGGTGGTTTGCCACGGCTCACTTCCACCCCTGTCCTGTAATTTGTTGCTTCTAAGTAGTACTGGCACAATGGGGTTTTCAGAAAGGTGCAGAAGTACCAAGAAGTGCAGCAAAATAAATTGATCTGAAAAATAATACTGTGCATTTTTTCCAGTTACAGTGGTGCACAACCTTTCTATCTAGGGTTGGATACAAGACACGAGAGGGTGAAGGGGTTTGCTGCCTAAATAAAGACACTTGGACGCAGCTGCTGAGTAGATATCTCTGCCATTTTAGATGCTCTGTGATGTCAATCTTGCCTCCAGTCATCACTCCAGAAGTAGTCAATATTTCCATAAGTCTTGCTTCGTATCTGCCATCTCCATGTGAATGTCTTTGGTACCTCAGAGCCTGTCAGTTGACACTAGATGTTCACCTGAGCAACTGAGGACCATACTTCAAAACTGCATGCGGTGGGCCTTTCAATTGAGTGGTCAGAACATGTTACAACCCTGTGTTACGGTGCAGGCAAAGTACAGCCACCATCAGACCCAGCATTTTTATGCTTTTCTGTTGGCATTTAATGAAGCTACTGACAGAGGACAAAAGAATAATGCCCTCACTGCAAAGCTTTAAACTGATACTCTTTGTCTTCTTAGGTTAGGAGCATAGTTTAGAGAAGATGGAATACAGGATAAAGAAGCAATGTCATGGAAATGGATACACAGAAGGCAAGGTCCTTGCACCCTGAACCAGCATTTGCCCTCACTGTTTCCTGTTTTCTCAGCTGCTAAAGTGAACAAATTTTTTTATCTCCTCCTCATTTTTTCATCATGCCTGTGCATTATAGTGTCTGTACAATAAATATATCTATACAGCTATGCAGCAAATTTGAAGGGCAGAAAAGGACTTAATGTATTTAATTTTTAGAAAAAGCCGTTATAACAATTCCTTAAAATCAAAGTTGTTTGTATTAGTAGTTCCATTAGTGTCCCATTAGTAGTTCTTTCCCTGCAAAAATAATAGATTATAATCCAAACTGTTTATGGAAAATGCATTCCTAGGTGACCTAGTTCACTGTAGTAAATATGGCTCTAGAATGCATAATTCTGGACCAGAAAATGTTTCCTTCTGACGCCATATTTCACTGAAGATGTCAAAGAGCTATAATGGCATGGATGTTGACATAGGATTAAAAACGAAAAAGAAAAATTAACCTATGAAACAAGTTATCTGACATTTAATGGTGAACCTGTAGTATGAAAGGTTAAAGTCAAGATCGTTGCTGATAATGGAAGACCACAATAAATTAATAAAAAAAATTACTAGCCTATGAGCTATGGCTTTAAGGCATATAGAAAAATAAAACTTTGACTTGAAAGGTTTAATCCCTAAACCCTTTACATCAAGCAAGGGGAGCTGCTAATTGTTGGACATCTCGAGTGTCCACTCAACAGACGAGCATGCTAGCATATCATGGCTCATTCAGAAATACCGATTCACTGCTCAAATAAAACGTACTGTTCAACATAAGGATGTTTGATTCTGTTTGCATGTTACTAACTTCTTTTAAGATTATTGTTTGATACATCCATGGAGAGAAACAATCCCACCTGTTAATGTAATCTTGTGATTTCCTGTACCAGTGATACAGTTTTGTATTCCATTCGCATTACATGTGCAATGGAACAACTGTTGCCCAAATTTCGTGCACAGTCACCTTGAATATATTGGCCAAAATAAAATGAGACGGTATCATGAATTAGTTTTTATGAGATATTATTTCGGATTTCTTTCAATTGCTTCACTAATAACCTAATGTGTAAATAATATTATTCTAATCACAAAAGGTGGACTTTATGAATTACAAAGGAAAAGTTGAACAATTATCAGGAAAACAAACAATTACAAAAAGACTGACTATAGGGAAGGAAATAAAACAGCATATAAATAATGATTATATAATATTTTCTCTTTGATAGCCCGAGTTACAGCCCTTCCGTTGCTCATAAAGTGTTCTCTCCAGTTTTGTTCCTTCATACAGAATATCTGAACAGTCTGTTTATGGAAGAAATAACTCAGCTGACATCGTAACTGCCAACTTCTTCTAAAAATGTGTATAAAGCACATATTTGCATAACTCTGCATGTTTTCAGGTGCAGAACATTACAGCTTCTGAATCAAAAAACCACCTAACTTTAGACCATCCTTATCCAAGACAATGCCTTCACTGAGGTTGAAATAGAAACAAAAGGTGATGATTTTATACACTGAAGCATGAAGCATACAATTATCCAAAAATATACTGTAACAAATACAAAAGCAAATAAAAAAAATAGGATATTTTCTTATTGTCATAACTTGCACTCTCATCATGTCAAAATGCCTCATTGAACTGAGGAGCCTGTTGCTACAGATAATATGCAGATGAGGTAAGAAGCAGGCATATCTCACGTCTGCTTAAGCAAAGCAGGCTATACAGAAATAGCTGCATGGAAGTATTAAGTAACTTACCAGCATGACAGTGAGAAAGTAAGCTTAACATGAGTTACATGAGTTACATGATGAGACTAATGCTGAAGTTTTAAGTCCTATACCTTAGACCTGGCTGGGTAGATGTTTTTGCTTTCCATTCCAGAATTTCCTCTGTTTTTATGTGTTCTTCTCATACAGCACACACCAGCATTGAAAACAGTGACTTCATTCTGGTCAACAAGAACATTTAAAGACTTGCTGTACGGGTAAAACAAATGTCTCACCAAAGGATGCATTTTTCATCATAAATGGATGGATCTGTTCATTCAGAGTTGCCACTAAGTCCCATGAGAATTGTGAACTCAATTTTGTCCAGATTTTCTAATGAAAGACTAACAGTAACCCGCACTCTTCTGCACAGATAAATTTGATGCTTCTCAGTAGTACCAGGGCAAATGAGTAAAAGACTCTGACTAGTGGAAGGTACCAAACACTCACTTCTGGAAAACAAGCTTATTCAGGGTAAGTCAAGATCTGACACCTTACAAATTATTTCTTAAATCTTATACAAACTACATTTGCATCCTTAACACAAAGACCGAAACTGAAGTTAAAAATTCTGATTGATTCATAGGACACCAAGAGATGCTTGACCAAACTCACATGAGAGCTATATTTTGCACACTAAATTTAACCAAGTGCAGAAAATCTGTAGTGGTTCCTTTCCAGTGATACAATGTGCATTGGGATTAATTTATTACTGTCACTCTTCTTTTGCTAACCTACTCCCAGGATATTATGCCCCTGTATGTTTTTAAACAGGTGAGGGAGGCTCTAGCTGCACAATGAAATTGTAGCTAACAAAATAATTCATAGATTACTTTGGAAAAAACAGATTTAAGTAGATTATATCCAACAAAGGAAGAGAGTTGACAAAATATGCTTTGTGCAAGCATCTATTAATCAAATAAATGCAAATATTTGGTTAGAAAACTGCCTGAGTTCAAGAAGAACCAACAGTATTATCAAACAACACAGGCTGAGCATTTGGTTTGACATCAAAATAATTAATCAGAAATAGTCAGTGTTGTCTTTATTTATATTCAGGACATCTTTCTTTTTTGAGAAGTCCCATTACTGTTTCTAGGACCACTCAGAGAGGCAGGTACAGCACAGAGGAAACAGGAAAAATTGAGTCTGCTCCCCACTATCTTTGCTGGTATTACCTTATGCTAGAAAATAAAAGCAACGGGATATTTTGCAAGCAGATGATGTCATAGTTGAAGGAAGGGCTAACGGTCATAAGACATACATCAGCTCTGCTGGCTCATATTGCACATGTATCCACAGTTTTAGTAATTCTAGGCTCCTTTATTATTTCTTTGTACTGTAATGTGTCAGGGTCAGGGTTCCCTATGCTGACAATTTCTAAAAGATAGTCTTAATATAAATACATGATGAATGACAAGAGGTGATAGAAATCCATATGCTACCCAAAGGGTAATGTAGTAGTGTTTCCTGAATAACCTCCATGTTCCATTATGTCAGAGATTAGATGGAACTAGAATTTAACCTGCCTGGCAGCAATCCCAAAGGAGGGACTCAGCAAAAATATGTTTGTTAGAAATAGGGAATTGTGCTTAGATATGTGCGTATAGTCAGTGAAAAAAAGCCCATATGGTATGTAATATATATACTTTAAAAAATATTCATTATTAAAGTGCCCTATAGTGATAATATATTTTCAGGAAACTTTTAAATGGTTACCTGTTTCCCACCAACCTCACCCTTGTTCACATTTCCTTCTTTAATTTTTCTTCTTTTTTGTTCCTGCTAGTTTCACAGCACCTCCCCTCTTCTCCATAGTCTATTTACTACTCTTTCTTTCCCATAATTTCTTCTTAAGTGCTTGCATTCGTGTTATACAAGTATTAGAGGTGAAAATGTGCTAGAAGTACTTGATGTCTCTGCTCAGACTCCAAATTCCACAATCCCATGACAGTTTTCAAATAGGAGGGAAATTATAAAAAAACTTATCTCTACAACTTTTAGAACATTGTGGGAAGTTAGATTCCTTTTTTGAAATTATTTTTTCCAGATATGGTACATACAAATTGAATTTTTTTTTTTTTTTGCAAAATACATCAAATCCAGATTTCAGTTTTGAATCAGAAATGGTTCCTGAGAAATATAAAAATGGCAGAACTTGGACAGCATAAGCTTTGTGAAATAAATAAATTTACTTTAAAAAAACTTGTAAAGAAATCATCCTCTATTTCTTACATTTTGTCTTTCTGAGAATGTCTTTACATCAAAATGTCTCCTATATTTGCAGAGAAGTTGAAACATGAACCACCTTCAAAAAATGAAACAATTAACTCTTCCCCCAGATGAAATCATAGAAAAACAGAAATTACTTTTCTGTGAACCAAATCTAGATACTTTTTTTAAACCTATGTCTTCACTACTGTCTTTATATTCTCACATACATCCCTAACAACTCTAGGTCTTTGTTCTTTCTGGCTTTTAGATATCATGAGCATTCAGGAAGATATTTGTGATGTACTGTTTGGCTTTGTGCCTTCTCTTCCTAAACAAGCAACTGCAGCATCTCTATATTCCTTGTTTTTTAAAAAAACTTATTAGTTTATTTATGAGTAACATCAAGAAGTAACAGTAGTTAAATAAAGGGACTGGTTGAAGTACAACCAGGTTTCTGTCCTATAAAAACATTCAGGACAGAAAAAATGGAGATGACACCTGAAGCACGAAGACCTGCCTTGAAGTCCTAACGTCTGGAGCACTCAAATAATTTTGAGATTATTCTACAGGTTGAATGAGTCTTCATATGGACTCCAGCTATAGATGATTCTATATAAGAAGACAAGGCTGGAACGGCAACTGCAGGGAGCAGAAGGTCCTTTGCTTCTCCAGACCATGCAAGAATTGGAGCACCACCTGTAGGGGAAACTCTGCCCACAGGATGGGTTTTTGAATGGCTTTTTCTTTCTCTGGCCATTGATTATTAATGTAAAACTACAGAAGCAAGCTAGCGAGAAGGTCCAGCAGAAGAAAGTAGAAGTAGCCAAAGCAGATAATTTTCTTTGGCTAAAAATATGGTTAGCTGTTTGGTCCAAAATTGTCCTTTCCCTACAGTAGTTTCACCTCAGCCTTTCTTGATATCCATATCAGTTACCCTTTTCTTCATTTTTCTGTCTTTCTGTCCTCTGGACAGAGGTGCAGGGGCAACTGGGAGGGGGAAGAAGGAAGTGTGCAGCCATAAGGCTCTTTCCCAGTGTCATCACTGCACTTATTCACAGAGCTGCATAGTGCTAACAAGGTCACCATTGCCAGATTAGACCTAATCCACCAGAAAACATATTAACCCCTCCCTCCTTGCTTTCAGCAAGAAATTATGGAACTAATGTAACATTTGCTGCCATCATGTTGTTCACACTACTGTTTTATGTTATGCCTCATCATTCACCCTGTTGATCCAGATTATAAACTCTCTAGAGCTAGGACCATCTGGTATTCTCTGTTTGTAAAGAGCCTAGCACAATAAGGTCTTGTTCTGGGTTGACACACACAATCATAACAAAAACAACCAATAATAAATAGATAGTTTTATCTCACCAGTTGATACCTTTTTTCTATTCCCAGTGGACACTTTGCTGTAATATCAATATTCAAAACAAAAAGGAAAATGAAAATACAAGGACATCCTTTACGTATGGAACAAACTCAGATTATCCTCAACCTACTCACCTTTTATCCTATCCACTCTCCTGTTTCATTTTGCCTTTAAGCAATAAATAACAGCTTTTATATGTGGGCTGGACTAAATCAGATGTGAACTTCTTTCCTCTGGTTTTACATACAAAGCCAGAGACTTAACTAAAATGCATAGATCTCACACTGAAAAATACAGTGATGAGAGTAATAGATTACAGCATAAGGTTAGATAATAATATTTTGCTAATTACTGTCAGCTTGGGGCTCATTTTTTCAGTGCAGTGGACAACAGCATGCTTTTAATCCCCGTAATAAGAATAATGGGATACGTCATTAACCCTATTTTACTCTTTCTTAATTTTTACAATACTAATAACAAAGATCGTTAACCTCTGTTCTGTTTAACATCTAATCAGCTGTTTCAGTTACATAAATATAATAGAAAACATCAAATATCACTTTGTTTAGCTAGATTTCCTCTCAGGAAGGGAAATTTTCCCTAATGTATTAATACCAGTTTACTCAACAAGTGTTGAAACATCAGTGGTAACATGCAAAAAGATTCATTGCAACATGCAGTCTTTAAACAAATCTGCTTAATCTTCATTATTTGATAAAGAGTTCCTTTAAAAATATAAGTTTTCTGTTAAAATGTATATTGAATATATTTGATAAATTTTCTTTTTGATCATTCTATTACCTTCTGGGCTTCAAACATAGCTTAGCTTAGGGTATTTATAGATGTGAAATTTTGGTTCAGTCCTGTATTTCACCCTTTCATTAGAAAGATAGGAGTAAAATCTACCTCTGTTAGTGAAGGTAAGCTGAGTTAAGAAGAAGAAGAAGAAAAAGAATATATTACTGCTGAGAAGAATCTATTTTTCATATATGTCCCAAGGAGCAATAACAGAGTCACAAAATCATAGGGGTTGGGAAGGATTATGTCCGTTGCCTCTGAGTACCACTGAAAAGAGCCTGGCCCAATCCTCTTGACAACACCTGCCCTTTAGGTATTTATAAGTATTGATAAGAATATTAGACATGGTGATTCAAAATATTATTTATAAAGCCTTGCTTGTATTATTGCATTGCATCATGTTGCAATGAGGTGGGTGCCCTGGTGATGGACGATGCAGAGAAGGGAGAGTGCAACCTGCTCTAGGTAAACCTGCTTTAGCAGGAGGATTGTTCTAGATGATCTCTAGAGGTCATTTTGAACCCCTGTGACTCTGTGACTGTGACTCTGTGAAACTGGTGGACCCCAAGTCTTTCCTTGTATTTATTTATGTATGAGTGTTGCAAGACAGATCATCTATTAGAGTGATATCATGTATAGATCGATAACCAGGTGATTAGAAGAGAGCATCTGTGAAACCCACACATTTATTACTTATTTAGAAATGATCCAAGAGAAACATGTAACCGTTCGTCATTTTAAGGCCAATAGAGGGTTCCCAGATGCTCAGATCTCTGGGAACATGCTGATGTTAAAATCCTATTTGATTTTTGATGAAAATCTGTTGGGTCCGGATGTGTTACCTGTCTGCTTTAAATTAAATATATTGATTTTTTCACACTCCTGTGGAACTCCTGTAATATTTATTCCATATTAAGCTCTACCAATTCTCTTCACCACAAATTGAGCACCCAGAAAGTTAAAAAGAGTTTTAAGACATCACAATTAGAGCAGAATAAAAACAAACATCAGAGATTACAAACACAATATTTTGAGCTACATTCTGCTGTATTTAAGAATGTTAAAGGCAGCACCTAAGTTAGAGTTAAGCAATGAATCATGACATAAAGATTGCTTATTTGTCTATATTTCTTGAATTTAAAGACTTGAAACTAATTTCAGTCTAACTTTTCAATACTTTCACTGCAACTTGTGTGTATATTCTAAATAATTTAAAGTAAGATTTGAGAGTAGGAAGGACAACATTTCAAATTATATAAACATAAGAAGGCACTGCGTAATTAGATCTCATCAAGATAACCGATTAATAAGGCTGTCACAAATGTTTAAACCGCTACAAATCTTATGAGAAAGGAGACAGAAGAAAGATATCCTCTCTGACTCAAAGACACTATTTAGTTCAAGCTGCCATTCAGAAATGTCATTCTGCTGACACTGAAGAAGAGATCTTTTCAAGGTGATACTGCTATGCCCTTACATTTTGTTAAAAATAACATATTATTCTACTGCAGCTCCTTGGTCCAAAATGTTTTTCCAAACAAGCATGAAAACTACATTCTTACCTTCACCAAACAATTGAAAATACACATGCTATTCTTCAAAATCAACATGAAAACTACATTTAGGTGGTTTTGAGAATATATTTATTTAGCAATGAGGAATCAGAACTTTCAGTGTATTTCTAAAACCTGAAAGACACTATATTTCCTGGGGATGGAATTCCCCCAACTGTAGATCACCACTTTTGCATGGAAAATGGATATTCCAACTTTCCTGCAGCTCTACCAATTGATTCCTAATTATTTTAAATAAACATTGTTATTGGGAAGGATAATTATTCTTCTGCTACTTTATCTACAATGTAACTTATCCCCATGTAAAGAGACAACCAACTTTCAATTCATCAAACACCTAGAAAATAATCATTAATTATTACTACTCTGAGTCAAAACTGAGCCATTTCCTAAATGGGAAAGGTTTTAAAGTTCTTGGATATCTTAATTTTAAGGGATTTTAAGGAATCTCATGCAAATCCCATGAGAAAACTTTATGTATAGCCATCCATTTTATGGTAACCATTCTCCACACTCCCACCAATCCACACAGCAACTACAGTAAAAAAAAAAAAAAAAATGAAGCTAAAAGACAGCTGTGGACCTTGTCTTCTCCTCCTTTCCATTCCTTAAATCAATAAGACCTGCAGTCTCCACCTTCAACTGGACAGATTTTCTTGTGGGTTTTGGCTTCATGAACAGCCTGTGAGAAAAGACTAAACAGCATTTATATTACACACTAAAATACATGTAAAGAAAATGTTCAATTCATATTTATTAGGGGAAATGCAGGAACAAGAGATCCTGCTGAATAAAATGAACAAAGATAAAGTAAACCTCAAATATTTTATTGTTAGAATCTAAATATTAACCAAGTATTATGGCTTTAGTTGTTGAGTTGGGATTTTTTTTGTTGTTGGTTGATGATTCAGCTGTAACACCATACTTTCTAATCCTTGCATTTTAAGAGAAGATTATGAACTTCTGATTGAAGAGTGGTTTGGATTGCTCTCTTTATATTGTATTTCAAAGAAAGAGGAAAAGGATTAAGAGCAGGTTGTGATTTAATACAACCCCAATCCCTATCGATCAGTGTTATTCACTATTAATGTGAAAACCAAAGGCAACAAAGTCTTTACAACTGATATCATTTAATTAATCTCTTTCTCTTGTAAAAACATCCGTTGCAAGAATTTTTCTGAAAAATAGAATTTATGAATAAAAGCAAATTCCAAGTGTTCCTTAGGCTCAGTGCTGTCAAAAAAAAAAGAGAATGAGATGTAAATGTTAAATATGCATAAAACAGAAAATACTTCCAATAAAAAAAAAAGAGAGAAAAAGAAAAAATATGACATAATCCATATTTTAGAAATGACCATGTAAACCATTAATTTTTTATTACCATGTAAACCACCAGATTTTTTAAGAAAGTGGATGCTCTAACCATGTGATTGATCCTCAATGCTGAGGATCACACTTTAAAAAAATTACTTTTACATTAAATTATGCAAGGTACCCCCAAAAAGGGGATAATTAAGCATGAAGGGAACCTATCTAAATAGTTCTCTGAACAAACCAGTACTTATTAGTTTATTTAATGAGTGGGGATACACATCTCTTCACTTGCAAGCAGTAACTAGTTTTGCTCTCATTCTGAGAAGTATCACTATTTGGAACAGTTCTCTCAAGGAAAGACAGACAGTAAAGTGGGTATGTCTGGACACTAAGTGCAATATGCTTTGTTGACACAATGCATTTAGACTATACTTTAACAGGAATCATAAGATGACATGAACGGCCAGTTTCTCAAGGGCCAGATCAAACCCAAATGCTTACATGATTCTCTCTGTAGAAGATACTGCACAAAAAACTTACTACTACGCAGCATTTCTTCTCTATCCTGTTCGCTCAATTATTTTGAAACAACGTGTTACAAACACAAAATTTATTTTATACTACCGGAGAAGTCCAGTTCGGCATTAAGTGTGCTTCTTTTCTTTATCTATATTGCTCCACTCAGTAAGTCATATTCTGTGTAAAGAATACTTGTTTCTGCCTCTACATTTCTATTCCTTTACCTGGACATGCCCTTTACACATACAACAAAGCTGAGATGCCTGAGGTGCAAATAGATTGCCTATCTAGCACAAAAAACTGTAGGCCTGGTTTCCGAAATAAGGACAAATGAAAGGCAAGCAACACCTCTGCATGACCTTCCTATTGTAGGGTAAAATACCAAATACTGAGAAGAAAACAATGTTCATCAATTATCACAGAAGATTCAGGAATGTTATGCAGCATCAACATTTTAGGTTTATTTAAATGGGTGTGTTTCGTAATTAACAGCAAATTTAGAAATACGCTATATTCATACTTATAAAGAAAAGAGTTTGTAAAAAAAAAGAAGCTATTGTAAGCAAAATTGGCTTCTTTAATAAATGATTGCATACTTGCTGAGGAGAGGAAAACTGAAAGCGAATGGACACAAGTGGGGGAGTCACAGTGGTAGAAGATGCAGCAAACAACATTATCAGCAACCGCTTAAATAACTTGTAGCAAACACAGGAGTACAGTTTAGGGTTTATTATAGTATTATTATTATGATTATGATTGTTATTGTCGTTCAGTAGAAGAATATAAGTGAAAGAAACAAATTGTATATTCTAAACCTGTGAAAATACTATAAACCTAGCTGCCTATTTCACGGGAGAAATAAAATGCTTCTTGGACTTTTTTTTTGTTCAGCTTGTGTAAGATCATAAGTACACAATCAGGTATTTTCAATGTGATACATTATTTTATTTGCCTACTCTCTTATTAAATTCTTAGCTTAGTTACTTGAGCGTTTGGCTTGAACAAACCACAACTGCTGAGGCTTAGTATTTTCTTCCTAGGTGATAAATTCTTTTCCATGTATTTCACTAAGGACAACCTCTCATGCATGCCTTAGAAAGGATCAATTTCCAGAGTTCAGTACAGAATTATTCGCTTTCATCAAAAGTCCACATAGATTTATGAATCTGCTTGCCTACAATCCAGTCTCTTTCTACTGTGTAATTTTTTAAATCTCTATATAGAAAACTGTTGTGACATTCATTCTTTTCATGGTAAATTATCTTTTTCATGCATAATACTAATCCTTCAGATCAACTTGTCTTCAATCCATGTCCTTTAAGAAAGGAAACAGTCCATAGTCAATAATCAAGTGAAGTCACAGTCAAGTGAAGACCTGCTATTTTTAATTGCACCAATGTGTACAGAGTAAAATAGGAAGTTCATTGTCTTTGTTGCCTATGGAAGTTTACTATATTTGTTACATCCTTAATTTGGTCTGTATGTGAGTTATCATAGAATATTTTTATTTTGGTATTTCCTATTTATTTCATCACAGTTGTATTCCTAGCTTGAGCAGACTGCAGATAGCAATGATGCATTTTTATAGTACTGAATTTTTATTGAAATTTTTAAACTGGGAAAATTGCAGTTGAGCTAGAAAATAAAACCTCTTCTTACGAAATTCCTCTGGACAAATTCAGCAACATCTCTATGAAAGTTATTTTGGGGGGTGGAGGGTGATTAAGCAGTACAGAAAACATACTTAAGGACTTAAAGACAGATTAGAGTAATTTTCTAAACTATTTTCTCATTTTTCTAATTGATTATTATTTTCAATTTTATAAACATTATTCTAATTTATAAAATAAGTGCAATTTATAAGAAACAGTGTGGTTTTGCTTCAAGTTCCCAATCACTAACTGTATTAACTCTGTACCATCCAACAATGTGGACAAAAATTGAGATCTACCTCATTATTGTATCCAGAAGTGTACAGAAATGGAAATGTTTCTAAATTAAAAAGACGTAGGGGTTAAAAATGAAAATGTGGCAAATGAAGGCATTTCTCTGTTCTTCGTAGGAAAGAAACCACAAGTGCCTCACAGTAAATAGTAGCAGATAGTAAATATTGTTTAATGGAAGAATTTTGAGATGCAAGTGTGTAACTCCAAGGACTACGAATGATGAAAGAATATTCTTAACGCTATTGCTGTGGATCATCTTCTCTGCCAGTCCTTAAATGTAATCCTTGATGACTGGCTCATATTACAGAAAAAGATATTTCATTACTTAGTGTTTCCCCCCTTACTCTTTTTTCATCATTTTGCTCCTGAAATAACAGATAAGCAATAGTCAATTAACAATAGCTCACAGAAAGTTCTTTCGAAGCCTGGACAAAGTCTATAAATAGATACAAATAACACAAATAACTCCTTGTTTAACATTGAATTGCTATAGATAATGACCTAAATAGCATATGTGTAAGTAATTTCAGTATTTCATACTTGTAGCTCTTTATAGATGCACCCTTTGGGCACAATCCACCACAGATTTGTACATATGCTCAAGTTTATGCATTCTGAGTAGTCCCAAGGCTTTTGTTTGTACTGTTTGGACAAGTGCCACATGATTGTTCTCTTTCATGCAAGAAAGAAGGAAAGAAGAGGCTCACTTAATCCTGGTCTATAGAGTCCATACTAGTTTGAAACCTCTGACATTCATAGTTACTGAAGTTATTATAAATTTTTTGGTTCTTTGAAGAAAATGAGAGAAACTGTTTTATGTCTAATTGTAGGAAAGATCAAAGAGATTTGATTTTGATGAATTTTCCAGGTCTTACTTGAACTAATTTAATTAACAGCAGTATTTACCTAGCAACTTTATAAGAACAAAGTTGATGTGATATTTCTTGTGGATTTTGAGTCAGTGTATGTACAAAAGTGCAAGATCAGCCCTTTCAATTTTACCTTGGCCTTTGACTGATAGAACCAAGTAGAACCAGGAAGTGCAGAAGAGCAAGAAAATAGGAAATATTTTTCGAAGCTTTTGACAAGTTCACTTCTCTCTTGGTTTGAGTTCTGGGCAATGGTTCAGATTAGCTCTTGTTTTACCCAAATCTGAAGGCCAAATCTCTGCTGGTTTTGTTCAACCTCTGCCCTCTCTTCCTGTCCCACAGTCCCCAATTCATATGCTATGTGTGAATCTATTTTGACAGCTGTATTTTCCCAACAGGAAAATACTTTACACGTATGTGGTAATCTCAGAGCCAGTACTTGCAACTCCCTCAATCACCTCAGTATTCCTCCCCTTCTATACAGTTATGCTTGTGCAGGCTAAATGTAGGAAAGTCTCTGACCCCTCAACTCTTCATTTTATTTCCCTTCGAATTATATACAGCACATACGCTCATCAGTGTAGAAACAAACCAAAGACAAACAGTGTATATAATTATTTTTGTATGTTGCTTAAACCTTTAATATATTGCCTTAGGTGCATCTTGGAGTCAGGCAAAGGAAGTTAAAAAAAATAGGCTTTTCCTTTTGGAAAACTCTTCCAAAGGTTTTAGACAGCTTTTGGTGTAAAATAAAAAGATGTTATTGCAAAAGTGGTGGGAAGTGAGCAGGGATTTTAATTTACTTTCATGTTGTTTCCCCACTAAGTTCAATCTAAGGTGAAACATCGTGTTGATGTCAAATTTTGCTTCAAGCAAAACAATAGAGGAGCTCTAAAATTAATGTAGGTGTCCAGTCAGAGGCCTTATACAGCCATTAACAGCAGTGCCAGCTTGAGATAATGCATTATAAGCATGAAAAATTCAACAGTAATTGCTGTGTTCTGATGTCTCTCCCTTTTTCTTACTTTGTTTTCTACAAAATCTGCTGCACATTCCCAAACTGGTCTTTCTGCTAGTTTACCCCACAGAAATGCACTAGATCTGGATCATTATGACTAATGAAATTGCTGAGAAGTGATTTTTTTTGTCAAAATATAATGCCACTCGAGAACTTTCACCACACATTAGGGTTGTGTAACAAGGGCTTATGGTTGCCTGAGGCATAACTTTGATTCAGCATCTCTCCATCTTTAGCCACCCAGTTTAATGCACTATTGTAAGATGAGATGAATACTGAAATTCAGTGCTATGGAGAGGCAAATGCCATTTTATAGCTTTATATTGTAAAATTGTTACATCTTTTGTTACCATCTATTGGCTTGGAAAAAAAACCCGAAAGGTCTCAGCCCATTTAGGACATAAAAACAAACTATAACAGTGTTAAGGCACAGAGCGCTGAGTTAAAATGAGCTCCTGTTCATGCTGTTCTCCAAGATCCACTGTAAATTTGCAACCCACATGTTATGGTTTAAGATTCAAACCTGTGGACACAATTATGGTTGACCAGTAGGCTTTTTATCTGACAAATGACTTTGCTGACTTAGAAATCAGATCTTATAGCCTCCAGAGGACAACATGCTCTTATCCATGAGCTTTCAGCTCTTGGATATTTCACATACAGTTTTCACAAAAGAAACACCTGAGGTGTATCAACGTTTCGTGTAATGAAATCTTTCATAAGAGCAAGAAAAATATAACTCTTTTATTCTGAACACAGGTGTACATAAAAGCACATTTAATTTCAAGTCAATAGGTTTGCTTCACATCAGCATTTACGGGATTAAAGACAGAAATAGTTTGGCTTCCATGAATGTATTGTTATCATTATTAATTCCTGCGGTCTCACAATAAGTTTTCAATAAATTTAAGATTAACTATTATTTTCTCACCTATAAATAAAATATAATCATCTTAAAAATCAATGAAGGGAAAGCCATCAGATCCATTAACCTAAGAATTCCTTCAGGCCAATAATATGAACTGCAGTGCATGGGATCATTCATTTTATTGAGCTATATCTCTTTGTATGGCAACCAGGAGGGAAAAAAATCAAATCTAAAATCAAAGACTGAGGGGAACCAGGGAGGTAGGGACAAAATATTCTTTTATGACTGGGGTTAATTTTTTTCACCTTAATTTTCACCTTAATTTGCAATCAGACACAATAAAAAAAACGTAGATATTGCCCCTGGAAAGAAGCAGCTTTATTACCATCCCAGCTATTTTCTGAACTTTTAATCACTTCTAAATCCTTTGTTTTTGAATCACCTGCATAACCTTGCAACATTATAAACACATTTACTTGTCTTTGCTGACTGTCAACCAATACCATCTGCTCTTTGGAGCTTTAAAAATAGTAACATATATATGGGTCAAAACTGTAGTCTCTAGATAACCGTGTAGCAGATCCAGGTGATTAATTTTTCCACAACCTTTATCGTACCCAGGAACAGACTTTTCTTATGTCCTTCCCTAGGGAACATTCCTCATAAAATGTGAAATTAACAAAAATGTAATCTTACAAAAAAACCACTATTTCATAGAAAACCCATGTCAACTAACAGAAGGGATTGTTAGTCAGCTGCCCTGTTTGAACTTGATCCAAAGGCATTTCTACTCTCTTTCATAAACAGAAGTGGTTCAAGCCATAAAACTGGGAAACTGGAACAAACCAACAGGGCTCTTTTTTCTGCAAAAGAAAAGAAAAATAGCATTAGCTTCTGCTTTCAGTATCTCTTGTCAGTGTTACCGCCCTTAAATACCGCTATTCCTGTCTGTAAACTGGGATTCTACTTGTACTCCCCCTCTGCTTCATCCTAAACCGTACGGGATGGTACTTCGATGAGCTAATTGACAAGATGATAATATCATATGCCATAGTGATCTATGTCAAACTGAGATTAAATGGAAAACACCAATGTTAAAAGGCTAGTAAAATTATACAAGCAAGCACTGATTTCAGCTTTGACTTGCTATGCATAAATTGGTACACTATGATAGTCCTTTATACAATTTTTAAAGCAAGCCAACCACAGAGAATGGATAACATTTGATTAATACTACTTAAAAAAAAATCCTTATTCTTATTTTCTGCTGTTCTTATCATTCCATGTGTCACAGAGGTCTTGTTTACAGCACACTATTCAAATTCTAATCTAAAGATAAAATTACTTGCTTTATTATTTGGTTACTATGATAATCTATAATTTTTTTTTCTCAATAGAGGAGAGGTAATAACCCCTTTTTACAAATAGAACTAAGCAACACAAAAAGCAATGTAAAAATATGCAATAATTTTCAGTGCTAGGACCTGATTCTTTCAAAGTACTCAATATGTGATAGAACCCTATAGGATCAAAGCACAGCTTCACGTACTGAATCTTTGACAGTCAGTTTCAAATGTTTCAAAATAAGCATCCAGAAATTGTGCATAACCATTAGCAAAAAAGGCCGCCACACACCAAAACTGCTAAAGGTCTGTTTTAAATGGTTTGTTAAACAGCCCATTGCTTGTACGTACTAAAGTTCAGGATTAAACTCTAAATCTCTATAGTAGCATCAAATTACCTTGACAACAGAAACTATGTTATTATTTATGAGCTATCCTGACTCATTAATTATATGCTTTTCTACTTATGAATAGGTGAATCAAGGGTCCTACAAACAATTGTATCCTTCGCTACATACCCTTAATTCTTTCCCAGAACAGATCTATTCTAGGCATTGAAGAGGAAAGACTTGGTGGAATAACCTATAATTAAAGATATGTAACAGGACTTAATTGACGCTTACCTGTACAATCTAATCTGTCATTTCTTAACTTCTGGGTGCATTAAATTGCACTCTTAGTTCTGTCATTTAACCCTTTCATATGTAATTTCCCACCTTTATTTTAAAAAAATGCAAGAGACAACAACAACAACAACAAGCAGAGTTGAAATCTTTAGAATTACCACACGTCAACTAACAGAGTAGTGGATGATAATGACAGGTTAACATCTCTCATACAAAACAGCAGTAAAAAGAAGTGGCTTTGAGAGATATTTGACAAAAGTAGAAAATGTTATGACTAAAGAACACTGAGTTCCATTCCCCAAGGAAAAACAAAGCCCCAGCACAGTGGCTCTACTCTGCTGATACATGTCACTTGAGAACTTTTCAGGCTCTGAATACACTCCATAAAATTATTTTTAAAATAATTTTACATAATGCATACAAACACAAACAAAAGCAAGTCTACAGCAAGAGAAATGTATAAATAGTAAAAACAAGGGTAACATGCTTTCCACCACACTATGAATGGACAAGTAAATGTTAGATTAGCAGAACGATAGTACTACTTTCTTGAGTATAGCCCTGAGATTTCCAGGGAAACATTATAGAGCTCTTTACAATAAACTGAGAGACGCTGAATGAATTCCTTCCTAATTAATGTGTGAGAATATGATTTTGGTTTGTTTCCTGGACACACTGGGAAAATATGAGGGAAATGGAGGTCCAGCAGTTTGCAAGTGGGTCTAATCTGAGTCCATACTACATCACATTTTATCTTAAATTTTGGTTTTTTTATTATTTTCTCTGACATATTGCCTCCTAAACCAGCAAATAATATACTACAAGAAATCAAACTATTTTTCAAACTATTTTTCAACTATTCAAAAAATGCTAGTTTGTTCTGTATCAGACAAAACAAAGCTCTCATTATTTAAGGACTTAAATAATCAGACTGGAAAAGTACTACTCTCATTTGTGTAGCTTAATTTTCTTCCTCTGCATCTGAAGGTGCCATGTGATAGAAGCATTTGCTCCACAACACCAATACACCAATGCAATGTCAACCTAGTTCATTCAAACCAATTACTGAAATTATTCCGTATTCATACTGACATGACTGAAAGCAGATGTGGCTCCTTGTTCCAAAGGATCACTTCCATTTCATCCTTTACTAATTAAATTCGTTGCTCATCTACTGTTTGGCTAACATGATCTTGGTCTCTGTCCCTTCTACAACTCTAGAAGGCTGTCAATATTAGTGTTATTGTTTGTATCTTATCCTTCACATTTTCCTCTTGCAATAACAGCTTCATCTTACTTGGTTTGTGCTTTAAATCTGATGAAGCTGCATTGTTGCACTGAGTTAACCTTTTCCTAAGGAGAGCATGAACATTTTAAAATGTTCAGGGTATTTATTTACCCAGAGAAACTCATCTGGTAACATACGATTTGTAGTGGTGTCCTGCTGTTTTACCCATTATCCCAGCAGAGTTGAGTGAAGCTGAAAGAGGTTGAGGGACTTCCCCAAAAATCACATAATAAACAGACCATCCAGATTAGACCTTCAAAATAAAGATCCTCTTGCCTTTGAATTTGTCTCTAACCACTGGACCATATGGTTTTCTTTCTCAGCAGTGCTTAAGTGAGTTGTTTCTGGCTTTTCTCTTTTTTTGTTCTCTTTCTCAGATGATTTTTTTTTTTTCCTAGAGAATGGGAAATAGTGAAAGGAAGCTGTGCTGAAATGTGCTCTTTGGACTTTAAATTATGTGTGCTGAACAGAATCAAAAGCATTCATGTAATAATGGCTTAAAGTAAAATAAACGCCCAGTCATTAAGCAGCATGAAGAAACAAAATCACTTTTTCTGGAATACTTAACAATTCCCAGTTGTTTGGAAACGTGTATATGATTATCTTATTTCACACAAATTCAGACGGTCTATATTTAAAATGTTGCAAGGCATTCTTCCTCACAAGAGGAGCATCCTGGTCCTTCAATTGGATTTCCACGATGAAAAAGGGCTGCTGACTAAGATTGGAAGGTGGGAACCAGTAGTAGATCTTAATCTGATTTTATTTTTCATTTTTTCAAATGCTTATAATTTTTGTTATCATATTAGTATTGTACATTCTAAACCAAGATTAATTTCTAAGCAAGGCAAAGGTAAGCTGGGAAATTGCCATACACATTTACAGTTATGTGCTAATAGACTGAAAGTTTCTTTTTTATTAAAATTAGAGCTAGTGGAAACAAACTTCTTTATTTTCTTAAGTCCTGCCCTGTGAACTCTATTTGGTTTTACTGACAAAAATTTTCAGATATTTACCAAAGTATTTTTAGTTTGGTTGTATTGGGAGCTGCATACAAAGAAGCTCTAAAAAACATACTAGTTATGAAAGTATAATTGATGTAACCCTCCGCCATTTGACAATAGTAAAGAAATGAAATGAAAGATCTCCATCAGTACTTATATTGAAGTATCAGTTTTCTACAAAATTGTTTTTATTACCCCTACAATTAAGAGGTAAGGTGCAGGGAAAGATGTGTAATACAAATGTTCCTTCTTCCTCTGCATGCCTGTACACATGTATTTGTGAGCATGCACGTGCATTTCGCCTGATGCCTGTAATAGAGTACAAGAGCTCATAGCTGATGAGAGACTTCATCTAACATCCTGTGTTTAAATGACAGCATCGAAGTCAGGATTATATGCCCATATAATAAAGGAAATTTAAAATGTCATCTGGTTGCTGTTGTAGTAGTTACGAGAGATTAAATTTGGATCGGACAGATAGAAAAAAAATAATGTTGTATCTGCAGAAGATAGGGGAAAATAAGAATTCCACTGAGTTAATCTGGAATCTTCCTCACAAACACATATACAGAAAGAGACTACATGAGTTTGAACATGCGTATATTTGGCCACTCTGAGCCCAACGGGAAAGACTGAAACTGCTCTGACGTCTGAACCAAAATGCGACATCTGAATTTATGACAAAGTAACCTTTTGAAAAAAATGAACAAATAAAAAGAACAGATAGGCTATATTTAAAAATACAACCAACCAACTGAAGAAAAATAGGATTTATACATCCAAATTGTAATCCCTATAAACAAAAAATACTTTTTACTTGTCATTTTGCAAATATTATTTTTCCATGGAAAATTCAAAAACCTCCCAGCAGGTATGTTTTCTAATGGACTGTAAATCTTTTTGTTTTGAGAAAGGCGTTATAAAGATATTAAATATTCTCATTTCCTGAGAAGTTTGGGCATCACTAAGACATGAGACATATACTTTTGTAACAGTGGACCTTAAAGTAAGGGAAGAAGAGAACATTGGATGCTTCATAGAAAGAGCTTCCTAGAAATTCAACTTCAGCCAAGATTAAGGGAGTGACATAAAATTACCAATCTGTCATTGGAGTCACTGTTGAAGCAAGTTTGAAAACTATTGTTGTACAGTTGTAAATAAAGCAAATACATGCTAACATGAAAAAAATTATTCTCTAACCATTGAGAAAATATCCTTCATGTAAATCAAAATAGAAAAATCAGAAAAAATAGAGAAGTCAGGAAAAAATCAGACAAGTACTATGCTTGAAGATCAGCGGAGGGTTGCTGTTCCTTCTTGTATACTTCAGGCTTCTTTGCCCACTTACATTATGCAGAACCCAAGGAAGGAGCTCACAGACTACTCCCTCCAGGTCTTTATGATGAACTGAATCACAACATAGTTTAGAAACAAAGTTCAATTCACTGAATTTATATTTTAATGAAAGCATTGGAGCTTAGTTCCCATAATTATTATTTTTTTACCTGAAACAAGTCAAAAATAATGAGCCATACACCAGAATAAGATCTGTTACATTTTTTTCACATGATTGGCTGATGTGAATATTTTTGTGTAGGCTGTTCAAAACTGCCTTTACTAGTACTGCTTATTATTACAATTTCTGTTAATTCAACCTATAACTCATAAAGTCATATCTAACTTGATGTTATGTCAGAGTTTCACTGAAATTTTTGTCTACTTTCACACCTTTCACTTTTTTCACATCACTTCCCAGGAAAGTGGTTGAGTCACCATCCCTGGAGGTATTTAAAATATGTGTAGATGTGGCACTTAGGGACATGGTTCAGTGGTGGACTTGTCAGTCCAATGTCAGGTTTACGGTTGGACTCGATGATTTTAAAGGTCATTTCTGACCTAAATGATACTATGATTCTAAAATCTTTAGTCTGTACATATAAAATTCAGTCTACTATCTCCTTGATTTTGATATCTGAAATATTAAATAACTAAAATAACATTCACACCATGATGTATTTATTATATAAGATATCAGTTTGAACTAAATATTTTTTTCTGTTTCTTTCTTCACAGGTCTTTCCATTAATCTCCTTACTACTCACCTTAGTATTATTTATTAAAGACTTCAAACACTGAAAGATTACAATTTGGAACACTATTGCAGGCAGATTTGCTTCTTCCTGCAGAATAATATATATTGCCAATAATCATTAAGCTAATATATATGGTAAATACCTTGGGGTCTATTCCACCAGTATGCCTCAACAACCAGAGACTCAATCAACTCACTTATTACATTTATTCCTGATCCTTCAGCATGTTTCCCTTCCATACAAAGACGTAACCTAAACTGTTCATTGTTATTATTTCTACATCACCATATGTGTAAAAAACACTTTGCAAAAAGATGAAACAGATGTTGATACAAAATGAAGTTAAAGTGGTGGATAAGATAGACAGGTATGTAAACAGATGAGAGGAGTGCTTGCAAACTTTGAAAACATGTAAATGCTTCAGATTGCAGATGATCCCCATGACTTGCTTGGTTACATACATACTGAGTTTAAAGCTTTTTGTTAGCTGGGGATTTTTTTGCTTAATTTTTTTCTTAGTTTTTTTAAATTAGCCAACAATATAGCATGTATGGAGCTAAATGAAATGATTCCTGCACTTGAAACTTCTTTTGATGCCTTCTTCAAGCATAAAAACCTCACATTGAATATTTAAAATATTACAAAAGCTATTTTATCAATACAGATCCAAGTATTTAGTCTTCAACACCAGAAATAATAAAAATACCTCCATTGATACAAGTAAAAAGACTTGGGAACAGGAAATATCACTGGAGTTTCCACATAAACTTCTATAAATCCATTCTTAACTCTCTGTTATTTGCAATAACAGTTGGGGAAATAGAAGGGGCACAATTTATGTTGTTGCTCAGTCACTTTCATTTTACAACACATTTGTCGTTTTCCTCAGATTTGTCAACATTCTGTAATGAGAAATACATGTGTTCTGACACGGAGTAGTGGGAAAGTTGTTTACTTTGGCAAAGAAACATTTAAAACTGCCTCAGGAGGTAATTCTATATCCATTTATATCAAAATCTATGCCATGATTAAAAAACCATAAAAAAATGAAGGTGAAACTAGTATTCAAAAATGGATATTGAAATAACTGCAAAAGTAATATTGAGTCTTTTAAGCTGAATATCTTCAGAAGTAAACACATGCTTCATCTTCTCCAAAGCTGTGTTTTTAAAAAATACAGTAATATAATCATGAGTACAACTTCTTCAAATTCCTTCCAAGGTACAAGTTTTCTCATCATCCTGTTTTGCTATTAAACACAGTTGCATTGGAGCAACAATGCAAAACTTTGCACAACACAGCTCATCAGTGGAAGATATGTTACCATTCCTTGGTCACCTACTCTTTCTTAATGTGCCCCTATGTGTTGCACAAATTTACCATGCCACTCATTTCTTTTCTTGGATATTTTCCATGTTCAAAAATTAATTCATATTTAAAACAATGAAAATTTCAAAAAGCTTACTTTTTAAAAATAACTCAAATAAGTAAAATTTATTTTTACTAAATTTATTTGTTTGTTTATTAAATATAGTAAGTGCAACACTATATCTGAAATCAAGTTTTGTCAGGGCTTGAAATAGAAAGCTAATCTTATAATCGTTTAAAATATAAAATTAAAATGCTTTCAGTCAAAACTAGTGTTAGCTCTTTTAGCTCGCTAGCTAGAAGTTTTAGGAAAAAACATCAGCAATACAAAGCAGTATCTTGGCTTTATTGCAAAATGTTACATAGCAGTAACTTCCCAAATGACTTGGGATATATTAGAAGACATTCAATAATCATTAATAGCATTTCTTCGGGAAGATGACACTAAAAAATTACATAAAAGCCACATCCAAACAGAACAGAAAGTAACATTCAGAGCCACACCCACCCGTGTGGCCATAAAACACCATGATGTCCTTCAGGACTGTTGCCCACAAATCTATGTTACACATTCTCTAGAAATATTAGTTGTAAAAGTAGCAGTAGAAGGAAGTGTGGAACTTTTAGATTGATTTTTTGCTGATATGGGCCAATCAAAAAACAACAAAGCCAAACAGTCTACAGCTTTTGTCTGGGTATCATAATGTACTAACCAAAAATTGCAGATCTTAGTTTTCTAACCATGCCAGTCCTGAAATTACTTTGATTTTCTTACTATTAACAATGTTTTAATATTAGCTGGAAGTGAAGAAGAATTATAATTAGGTACTCCGGTGTTTATCTTTTGGGGCAATCTAAATTATTTATTTCTGATATTAGATGTTTATGCTGATGGGATGTAAGATCTGCTCATATCAAAAATTGTAACAGATTGTACTCTTTTTCTATTTTCTTTGTAATTTTATGTTGGCACATCCAAGAAATATGACACAATAATTAATTAGCTTCCAGGATAAAAGGAGCACAAGCTTTCTACACTGAATGAACATGCAAAAATACAGTTATAATACCAGCAACAGAATTCTAGCAAAAAGTATAATAATGAAATAAACTTCAAAATTGTGTCATAAATGTATTTTAAATTATTACTTGCCAGCATAAAAAGAGAAAAATTTCATTACTTAAGCTGTTGCATTATTGTGCTGCTATGTATATTGACACAGTATAATTTTATCATTAACAATACTAAGCCAAATTTAATTTTATAACATCAATTCTTATTGGCAAGAGTCTCCGAATTCTACCACAGTACAAATGCTAGCATGTGACATGCATTCAATGAATACTCTATCATTAGTGTTCCTTTTCATCCGTTCTGTGTGCAAAACTTCATGGATGTTTATAAAACTATACTGACAAGGCATGATGGAAACAAGAAAATGTCAAATATTTGTTTCTGATGTGACACCCAGCTCTTCATGCCAGAAACAATTTTCTTCAGAGCTGCTGAAACAATGTATTACAGTCAAATAATGTCTTCGGTAAATGCTTAATAGCTACTGAAGCGTTTCTTTGTGATACACTTCTGGTTCACTTGTGGAAGAACTGCTATATTTATCATTTCAGGACTTGTCTAGCAGTACCCTGTAAAATAAAATGGCCATTTCCACAGGCCTGAAAGCAGAGAATAAGAAATTCGGTAATATGAAATAGTGGAACAAGCAGCCCTCAATGGATTATCTTTTCTTTGGTTGGTTGGTTTTTTTTTCTAACCCAATAAGGAATAACAACCTTTCAAAAATTATGGTACTCTCTTCAAAAACTTCAGTTGGGCAAATTGTGAATATCTTGAGCATTCCTTTAAGTTTGTATTTCTGAACTCTTGTAAACTTTTGGTGTCAGTAATATTTTGAGTAAATAAATTCTAGAGGACAATTACAGACTGCCTTCCCTCTCTTTTAAATAGAAAGACTATAACCTTAAATGCCTTGTTTACTGTTCCTACAATTCAGATTTTCACTGAGATCATTTAGAACAGGATTAGATCCAAAGTTTTAGATCTTGCTTACACCTTTCCACTGAACAGTTCTGCATCAGATTCTGGAGTCAGAGCAATGGTTACTAGTATGTAATAGGCTATGAAAATACTTGAAGGTGCTGTTCTGAAAGAGCTGTTCGTAACACACCAGTGAAAAAATGGACCTAATTCTCTATGTTCTCATGGCAGTTTGTGACAGTGAGGTGAGTTTCTTGATGCAAATAGTTTAGTCCCTGATTTGTCTTACTGTAAAGGAAGAAAAGAACAATCTGCCTGGAACATCCACCTGTTTAAAATTAGTTTGTCTTCCAATATCATGTGAAATCAGTAAATGCATGGGCAGGTGTGTGGGGGAGGAACATGGATGGGACACTAATGGAAAAATTGGAATGATCAAGAAGTATCTTCCTTTAATAAGACTGAATTGGTTCTCATTTCACTGGTACCCGTACTGGGACAGAAAAGTTACAGTGACAAAGGCAGTGTGAGTCTTGACCAACTCTAGTGATGACCATGAAGGATAACCCAGCTACGTTGTTAGCTTTCAGTGCAGGCTGTGTTGATACATCAGGGAAACAGTAGTGTATTTGAGGTTGAAAAATCTGGTTTTAAAAAGATCTGAGGGAAACATATATTTATTCTATTTTATGTAGAATCACACAATCATTTAGAGTGGAAAACACACTTAAGATCATCGAGTCCTACCATTAATGTATTAGAATGCATACATGTTTGTGCAAATCAGACACTACAAAAAAAAAAGCCAATCTGGAATGCTTCTGTTGTGGAAGAAAAGTTAGTGAACAATGACAGTGGAATAGTGTCTACTCAAAACACCTTTACGTAAAAAATTGCAGTGATAACAGCGTATATGTTATTGGATGTATCTGTTTCATACAAAGCTTTCTACCTGATTCAGTTTGCTAGCAATAGGTGACTTTGGTACAAACACAGGTAGTTTTTCTAAGATACACTGTCAGCTATCTCCTGCATGAATTCTGTAGGTAATTAATTTGGTATTAGAATTCTTCCAATGTAAATCTCGCACAACAACTATTTAAAACAGCCAAAAACCCAAACAAATGACAGTATATAGGTATTTAATTTAAAATTTCAATTGATGCAAGCAAAGATTCAATCTATTAGGGGTTTCCAGAAAAAAAAATAATAAAAGAGATTCTTCATTCTAGCAGTAGTATTGGCCTGAAGTTTTCCCATGTTTGTTTATAATTAGATGTTATTTGCAGGAAGGAAACAAAGAAGGCTAATGTATAGGTGTAATTTAGCATACTCTTATGACTTGCTCCCCTGTAATTCCCTGGGCTTGTTTATTGCATGTCTGCATTTGTTATTTCCTCTCCCTCTTCCTGCTGCTGCTGCTGAAGTTAACAGAACAGCCCAGTTTTCAGTCCCAGTAGTGAACCAATCTTTGCCATATGCCTCTGTTTAAACTTTAAAGTGAATAGACAATCTCTGCATGGCTTAATTAAGGGCCTCAGCATCCTGTTTTCTAGTGCTCTTTACTTTTTTGTGATCTATTTTTATTCTGCTAGATCAGCCATAGCCAAATTTTACAGAAAAAAACCCACAGAAACATCCCCTGAAGAAAACAAAAATGAATTTTGCTAGAAACATTCTTAGTTTTCTGTTTTCACGTGGCAATCATTCATCCTCTTCATTTAAATAGCTCTTCTGAACAGCTTTCCATGAAGCCTATCAGCATTAATGCATCACACAAAGGAGGCGTTGTGGAACCATGAAAGCAGAGGGGTGAAGGGGTGCATTGCACTATGTGATAAATTCCCTTTCCAGTCATACAATGCAACATGTGTCCAAACTCCATTGTTCTGTGTCAGCTCTACATGGGCTCACAAAAAGAGCAGTGAATGAACGGCACAGTGCCATGCAGTGCACCTGTTTGGACATTATAGCTCTGTACCATACTCCATCGAGGGCCGAATGGCTTTTAGATGTTAAGGCAAAGTTAGAGAATGTTTCCTTTGTGTTTATACAGGCACTCTGCAACCTATCCAGGCTCATAAAATAACAGGAGTAATCATAATATTATGCTTCTCTGGTACAACATCCTTGATTGCAGAATTTTAAACATTGTGTTTAAAGTGAAGTTCTTCATTCTGTTGCCTTACAACAATCACACCTGTTTCTATACCCTTTGCAATTGAAGTTTTCATCACCACTTGAGAACACGGATACTATTTGACCTTCCCTGAACCATCTTATTTACTTACTTCTGACCTGAAATCCATGATGATTTTCAACTCCACTAATCTAGTTTTCACACAGGTGTTTCTCATTGCATTTCCATTTAAGAATATCAGCAGTGCTTTAGTAACATTGACTTTGTTCAGCCAAACAGTTTGTGACAGCTCATGCACAGAATTTTTATCTCTTTACATAAAACCCCATCAGTGGTGCTTGCTCACAAGCACACCTGGAAAAGCATATGGTTTTGATCTTTAAGTATATTTAGGCAAGCCAAATGAAAGAAAAGGATAAGTTTGGATTTATGAGATATAGCTATGCACATCCAGACCACAAGAAGCTGTGTTTGGAACATTCAAAAAGTATTTAGTTTTTGAAATATTCTTAGTGATTATAAATAAGGAAAACAAAGCCTACCTATAATATTTTTTTTAAAAGAAGTATGAAAATAAGGTTCAACATTAAACTTTCTCCCCACTATGTTAATGAGCATTTTAGGAAAACTGATCCTAGACATTATTTCAAGTTCTTTTGTTGAAAAGTTTCTGGAACGATATATGATAGAGAGCCACCAACAGAAAGAAACAAACATGCAGACTTCAAAGCTCATAGCCGGATTGTTTTTTTCCACTATGTAATTTTAGAGTTTAACATAAATTGAGTTTTTCCACATTACTAAGAGTGGTGACTAGTTCAATCCAAGAAAGTGGAATCCAGGATATTTCAAAGCAAATGTAATAGGCAGTTTCCAGATTACTTCCAAGTCTTGCCAGGTTTTTTCATAACAATAAAAAGAGAGGACTCTTTCCCTTTGAAAATTCCTTTTTTAGAGTTCTTTGTCCTTAACCAGAAGTTATTGTTATGATTTTCAGAATGATGAGCCAGCTGTCACCAATAAACCATATAAAGTGAATGGACGGATTAGGAAACTATGTCTAAAATTAAGTAGCATTTGTTTCAGATAACAGTAATTAGCAGAAGCTAGGCCTATGCAAACCACTTCGAATTTTAGAGATTTCCAGCTCAAAGCACAGATTTAAAGCTATTCTTACAATTTTTGTGCTACTTCAAATCAACAACCAAAGCCTATTCACCACTTCAAATTCAAATTTTCCTGAAAATATTTCAGATTATGAAGGTTAATGAGACTTTAAAGTACAAGAGAGTTATACTTGAAGCCAACAGCTGGTAAGTCTGAAGTTCATTGAGAAAACTATAATTCTTCTGTTCTTGAATGTGAACCCTAACTCTAATTCTGCCTGAAACCATGCAGCATGTTTAAAGATAATGAGATGGTACTGTACTGTTTTTGCATGGCGATTGACAGCTTCTAAAACCGTGATGTAGGCAGCATTTTGGTACCTGAAATTATGTCATCTGTCTGCAATTAGCACCAGTCTCTCATTCTTCCCCTGCTCTTGAAAGGACTTTAGTATGAAATGGAAATCAGATTGTAATTTGGTGGTCTTATCTCCAGTAAAGTCAAATCACACAAAAAATAACTTGCACTGCTACAATGTTTTGGGGTTTATTTTGTCCAAACATTTCAAAGTGCTTTTCAAGCCCTATTGAGCTACAAGACTTGATAAAGCATCCCCACTCCACCAAAGGAGGAATGAAGGCTGTAGATAAGTAGGTACACTAGACTCTTACAGTAAGTCAGAGATATAGGATAAAACAGAATCTAGAAATTTCCATATATCAGTCCTCTTATTTTCAGAGTAAACCCTTTCTGCCTTTTTCTCTTCTGTCATATCTTGCTGTTTCATGTCACAAGTACTGAAGACCATTGCACGAGAGCCCCTGTTTTAGAGAGACAGATACCAAATACTAATTTATATTACTGGCAGAACTTACTAAAATAGCTCTTCCTACTAATACAAAAAAAAAAAAATCCAGTAAATTTTAAAAGCAATTTCCTGTACATGAAAGGAAAGTTTAGCTGATATTGTCGTTTATTGATGGTATGTAGGCTGTTTGAAGATCCAGCCTAGTGAAAGGTATGCTGCCTTCAGAGTGAAAAAGGCTACTGATGGCAGAAAGCTACCATTTTGGAAACTATTTTCTCAAGTTTCTAAAGTTTCAAGAGCTCTATCTTCTAACTACAAAAGCCACCTTAAAGAAACACAACAGAATGTTTCTTCTACTTTACAAACACCAAACCTCAGTAAAAGAAAATAAAAATTAAAGTTTATAGAGTTCTACCACAAAAATACAAGTGGAGAAAACAAATACAGGAAATCAGTTTGGATTAGTCAGAATTTACAACTACTGTGGGACTGATTTCTAGCATGCCAAATACTTCCACAGTTGACTTCAATGAAAAGATGAAGATAGCCCCTGAGAAAATGTGATCCAAAGAGTACACTACTTCCATACAAAACGTTAGGAATCATTTTTATTGCTTTAAAAATACATGTCTCAGCCAGGTATTTAATTTTTGAGGCAATATCATATAGCATATTAAAGTCAGAGAAAACCAAAAGATTAAATATCTCTTTAACAAAATCCCTAGGGTTTTTCATACTGATGTTGTGCTATACAGGTAAGACTGAACAGGAACAGTGGAAGATCAATTTTTCATCACAACACATATCCACCCAGTGATGGCTAATGTGTTCTTTTCCCTTGGTTTAAAAAAAGCAATTGTATTCATTAGCAGCTTTTCACTTAGTACGGTTTGTGTGTGTTACACTCAAACAGTCAACTGTCATATTAAATGATGGGAGCTGACAGTTTGGAATTTTCAAGGTTTGGCTCCTTTTGAATGTACTCAATGAACAAGAGCTGTCTATTTTTGGTTGAACTGAGCCCAACAAAAAGCCCCTGCAAGTATTTAAGATTTTATTCTACTTTTTCAAGCTTAATATGCACAGTGAATATTCAGTCCTTTTCAGCTAGATACTCAGTTAATTCTATGACTAAGAAAGATTTCATTAGGTAGGCTTCAGGCAACAGTGAACTACAAATGGAATTCCTTCCTTATTTTCTGAAACTCACAGTTTATGATCCATATCCAATGATGAATGGTCTATAAACTCACTTATGGTCTTTAATTGCATAAACTTTACGTTATAGTCTTATATTAACTTGCGAACATTTTTTGCTACAAGGTGTAGAAAAAAGGGTAAAAACATACGTTCCCCCAGCTCTTACACAAATAGAATATGTAAGTCTTCAGTGTAACTTGTTCAGTATTTATGTTCTTTGTTAAAATTTGTACTTTTCTATAAATGCAGAGAAATAAGGTTTTATTTTTTAAATTTAAAAAAAAGTCCAGTAATCACTGCTCAATTGCCTAAGATCATGCTGCCTAGCTAGCACTCTCTATGTCCCATCTCAAAGTGAATTGTTCTTAACCTTGTGAAACTCTTTTATTTCACAGCTGTTGCTTATATTGGTGTATTAATAAATGGCTTCCTACACCCTAAGTGCTGTATGGATGCTTCTTGAGCAGAGCACTCCACCGGATTCTGCTGACATTTTGATTTGTTTTAGAAAGCACTAAATAAATAAGCAATAAAAGTTGACATAATGCATTTGATCAGTATTATAAAGAAAAAGCCTTGTGTATATTGTCTGTACTTATCCACCATGAAGATAAAACACAAACATCTAGAATTAATTTTTTAGTGGTAATTTATATGAAAACAAACAAAACAAAACAAACAAACAAAAAAAATCAACAACAACAAAAAAAAACCAAAAACAAAGAAAAAGAGTTTTCAGCCTGGGCTATTATTAAGACTACAGGCTCTGTCTTGTAAAGTGACTTGTTTATAGCCCCTAAATTACTGTCCATTAGTGTGGCAACTAGTTGGATCAAGTGCTATACATTGCAGACATCTCCTACAGTAAGGAATACTGATTGTCCTGCTTCAATGCTCGATTCAACCACTAAGCAAGGAGGGATTAGGAAAAACTGAAAATACTTTATTTCAAAAAAGATGTTCCTGAAGTGGCTACATTTGGTGCTGATGATTCTTTGTAACTGGATATTGTACAAATTGAAAACCTGTTGAGATAATTTTTTATTCTTATGTTTTTAAATTTATTAGACAAAGACTGAATTCCATTTCAGCCCTAGTTTCTTAAACTATTAAACACACTGAGTAGCCAAGACTAAAAGAAATGCATTGTATTACATTGTAGAAACAAATATATACAATTCCATTGAATTAACTTGTAATTAAGAATATTATTTAAAATTACATGTACTTAATGCAATTAAAATTATTTGTAATTAGGTTCCTCATATATATTGTCATTTTTCCTAATTCTAGAAAACCTTGTTCACAACACTAAGTTCTGTGTAAAACTAATTCAGGAGTGCTTGCTAATTTTGTAGATTAATCAAGAAATTTGTATTTTCAGCCTGTTCTTCTCCACCAAAGCTAAAATTATTTTTTTAAATGAAATAAAAGTAGAGAATGAATATATTACACCATATCTTTTAGTTTATTAAATAAGTCCTACTCAACATTTTTATTGGGAAATTTACCCATTTTATTGGGTAAATATATGTAAACATTTATTATTGTACCACATTTTTGTTTTCTTCATTTGGTCCAATCTAAACAGAAGCGATTTTCATGTAAATCCTCTGTAGAATACATGAGAATTCCACTATACCTAAGCAGTGGAAACAGTTTATTCCTAATTATATCATAACTGTTATAATAAAGATGAGCTTTGTTGTGTGATCCCATTTTTTTCAGTATAAATAAAACATACAGCAATTCATAATAGATGGTGTATGAGGATTTTGTTATTTTGAAAAGTTTCTATTTTGGTGGTTGTGAAATAATGTAGGAGTATGTACCCAGGACACAGATGACTCCCTCATCAAGTAAGGATTTTAAAGTTTATTAATGATGATCAGAAGTCCTTAAAATCAAAGAAAAGTTCTACATTGTAACATTTTCAGGGATCACCAGCTCCAAGGCAAAGGGTCACTTGCCCCTCTAAGGTAGGATGAATTCTGTCTCCATGTTTCCAATTGGCCTTGAATAATAGACAGAAAACCTAGGACTGAAAAATATTTGGCTTAAGAATCCATAATGCTTATGGCTGATTTTTTTCTGCTCCATATGCTATCCTACAATAATTGTTGAATAGTTTAAAGTTTTGTAGGTAAGTAATGGTATTAAGAAATGAATTGTGTGAATTTTCATTATGTTATTTGTTTTCTCTACTGTATTAAAAAACAACATAAACCACAGATACTCAGATTATATGGAAGCATCTCATACTGAGCAATGGCTGCTAGGAATTTTTTCTTTCATGTTTTGTAGTTTTGCCTATTCTGAGAGGGAACTTATTTATAGAATTCTATTCTATACCTTACCTAATTATGGAGTTCACATCAAATATATTCTAGACTCAAGTAATTCCAAGTTTTACAGTGATTTTGCAAAAGAAGATGTTATGTAAACTTTTACAAACCCCCAAAATATTTTTAATTTTGGTCACATATGCTTCTAGCATACTGTGCTTTTATGGGTATTAAGCCAGCCAAATAAATAATCTCCATCTCACAAAGACCTTTTCACTATCATCTATCATAATATTATTAAGCATGACAATAAAATATGTTTGTGTGGAGTATTACTTGAAGTAAACATGCCTCAGTATTGCACAGAAAGCCATTGTGTTATACTAACGATTTAACTCCCATGTTGCATCAGAAAACTTTAAAGTTTTGGTTAGCTCCAATATAATGTTAATCTTTTCTGTGTGATAATTAATTGTTCTTTGCAACTATGACTTAATCTACACCTAGAGGATCACACACTCTCTTATAAGGACTGCTTATTGATTCTCTTATTAAATTTCTGAAAGTAAAAGTGTTTTTAAAGAACTCTATACATCAATGTATGCATTTTAACCATTGCTGATTTCTATTTTCAGTATTTAGTAAAATAGATGGAGGTGGCTTGCTTGCTAAATGTTTTAGTTAATCATTTTCTGTAATTAAATGATCTCCAATGATTCAGGAAATGAAGATGTGTAATAAACTTAAGGAAATTGAACAGTCAATAACTGGAATAGATGACAGTAGTTAACTACTCTATGGGGAGTTTAAAATTCCCATGCACTATCTAATAGTATGCCTCTCCAGCATCTGTCTTCTAATACAGTGAGCATCTACAATGTGTTGAGCATGAATAGGCCCACAAAAGCAACTGTGTTTTGGGTTTCTCTTGTCCATACTAGGCAAAAGCAGATTTAGGATGCAATTATAACTGTAGCATTTCTTTCCTGCTATTATCAGATCTTGCATACATTATTTATATACATAGGTCATGTGGGGCTTTAGTAGGAATATTCCCATCCTAAATTATTCACCATTGACATCCCTCCCTCAGAAAAGAGGAGAACTACTGAAGTGCTGTCCTGCAGGATTTCCCGTAGACCATGTATAGTATGGAAGGAATTGGAAGATGATGAAAGAATAACATCAATGGAACACAAGGCAAGTACTCCAGGTCTCCCAGGCATTTCCACAAAATATCATCAACCAAGCAAATGTAAATGGTCAGAAGGAGCTTTAGTCGAGGAGCTATTTAGGAATAGAGCATCATACAATTTCTTATACAGAAAGACTTCCTTGTCTGTATGCAGACATTCTTCCTTGTTCAGACTTCAGCCTGGGACTGAACCCATTTTTTCATGATTTCTACTTTGGAAAATAACAATACAAATTTGAACAGGCACTTGTGTTCACATATTCTTTATACTAGTGACTCGGTGTTTGCACAGTTGTTTGACATCATTGAAACAAACCATTTCATTCCTAATATAATGTATTTGCAATGGGACTTTCCACTCTAACTTTGCAGTATTAAGCAAGGCTTATGAAAGCCATCTCATTTTGATTTCTCTACATTTAAAAATTCTAATATTCTCCAGACAATATAGCCTTTACAAATTCTTTCTGCTTTGATACCTACCTTTTAAAGAAGATAAAAAGAAAACAGATTAAATTCTAATTTTTAACTATTTCCAAAATTTCCATTTATGCAAGTAATATTTACTATACAAAGCTGAAAGAAATGTGAACAAACTAAAGAAATGCATTCAAGGTAACAAAGAGTAGAGCAGGGATATGAACTTCACTGCTATCTTTTCCATAGCTAAATTCTCTCAATTAAGTAATCTTTTGAATAAGTAAAACATTCATTTAATGATTATACATGCCTAAAAGACATAGCTACACCACCTCAAGGATTTCAGAGTTCTTGAATGATACAGAAACCTTCCTAGATTTCAGAAGATGCCCTACACTGAATATCATTCAGTTCTGCCAGCTTATAGGCTCACAGGAGGCACAACATGAACCAAATAGCCAGTTGTAAAGCTGCCAGAGTAGTATCTTCCACGGCAAAGTGCCAATTCATTAAATAACATTCATTCTTAAGATCTAGATAGCATGTCTCAAGACCTCCTAAAAGAATAACAAAATAGATGGCTTGTTTTGTAGGACAATTTCTTGTGGAAACATGGAAATGTAAGAAATGTGGATACACAAGAAATTTCAGTGTTTCAAAACCTAGTTAGATCTAGTTAGACACTGAAACATATCTTGAAACACTGAAATTTTTTACAGTTCCACATTTCAAGTACCCTTACTAGGTAGAAGAATAACCAAGAGTCATAACTCCCTCCTAATACTGTCTTTCCCCCTTTTCCATCAAATCAGATTCAGAGAATACATTCTGTGTATGTGCTGCTTCTGAAGAAAGGCTATTACTCTGTGGTGAGCTAATGCATGGGTGTTTCATCTGGCCTTATAAACAATAAGTTACTCTCAATAGTTATACATTTTTTTCACAAATATACTTCTGATAACTTTTTGGTACCATTTTTGTTAAGCAGTGTAGTGTAACTGCTAACACAATCATACAGGCTACAGCCTCTTTGGCTTCTACAGTTAGACCTGAAAGGTTCTGGGAGTAATTTCGGTTCATTTTGGATATCCTGTTAAGGGATTAGAAATGTATAAACTCCCCAGTTGCCTTGCTGCTTTTATGTGTTCTTCATAAAAGGTTTCAAAACTAGAAGAATGGTATATTTGTTATTTCTGGCTCCGTTAAACACAATAGTAGTTAACATTAGCTATTTAACTCTTCTAAAGCACGCAAAGCACAATATGCTTATGATGTACGGCACTTTAAACATATGCTTACGGTTATACAATGCCACCTAATCACCTGCATGAGAGCACTGGCACAGAAAGCCAAGATTATATGGCTATGCTTCCAAATCACCCCTAAGTTGTTTAAAGTTGTCTACTCCTCTAGCAAATATTGTGATTTGAAAACCCTTCAAGTATTAACACGGTGTAAAGAACCATTTTCAAGAAAAGGAGATGGATTCTCAGTGAACACCTTGTGCCTAGAACAGGTTGTAAATACAAACTAAAGTTATTTTGCAAAAAATACAAAAAGTAAGTAAAAGTGAGTGTCCAACGGGCACATTCACTTTGCAATTTTATTCCTATATGAAAAGCTGCAATTAATTACAAACCAGTTTTTGTGCAGTTTTTGCTTTCCTTAAATGTGGAGTGAATTCTCCCCATAAACTAATGAAATGAAGTGAAGCCAAATAGAGACCAGCTGGCTGAATTGCTAAGTAATTTTATCCACATGATTGACTTTATGATCCTTTCACTACAGTAACTAGTCTTTATTCTCACAATCAGCATCAACTATAATTCCAAGAGGGAAAGATGATTAAAAATCTAGAGAATAGAGAGGAGAGGTTTGTTTGATGTTGTACAGTGCATTCTTGCACACACTTCTTCTGTATAATAGGTGCTGAATTACAGGTCTTTATAGCCTCAAAGTAGCACAGTGAATAGCTGCCTCAAAGACATAATAAGCAACCAATGCCTTAATAATCATTATAGATACTCCATTAACAGCATCTAACTGTGTGGCTTTTAACCAATACAAATTGTTTTTTGACAGCTTGTAACCTTTCCAAACAGTTTCCTTTGGGCATTACACCACATTCAGATCTAATTTTAACTTTTGCTTCGTCTATAATTTATTACTTTCTTTGGAGACACATAATGTATTTCAGTGGAATGGATAAATTCAAATAAAAGATAAAGAAAAAAATCAATTGCTGGTTTAATCTATGAAATCCTTGTTCTCTGGGACATAACTAAAATCTGATGAAACATAACAGGGGAAAAAAAGGCTAAATGGTCTAGAATTCCTGAGGGTATCTGTTTTACAACAAGCAATATATTTTTCTCAAATTATTTAAAATAGGGCATAACCAACTGAAAGAAGAATAAAAGTAAAAACATATACAAATAAAATATAAATCCTTTAAGGCTGTTCCACATACTTTACATAACATAATAAATAACATGTTATAAAAGAGTTTAATGATGTATTGCAATAGGATAAAGAGCTAAGAAAGATGTACAGTAGTATCTTTTTTCCAAAGAGAGCCCATAATTACAAATCAGTAAAGATACGTGACTTATTAAGAGCTAGAGGGCAAGCATGTTTTTCAGAAACTGGCGGAAACCTGTGAAATTAATGTGGGGAATGATGTAACAGTATTAGGTGATCCGTATTGGCTGTCATGGCCATTATCTCACTTCTGGGGAAACCATTTCCAGGAATAACGTGCAGTAAATCAACATGTAGTAGTAATCAGCATAGGAATGCCGTAAATCTGGCAATGAAATTTATCATTTCTTGCAAGACATTAAACTATTTTTCAGCAGATTCTAGTACTTTTCCCAAATTTTTCAAGTCTATGTAACAGGTAAACATGTGTGTCCAATAGATGGAAAAGCGATTTGCAACAATGTAAGCATTCACTGCTCACAAAGGTTCCTGTGCTTCACAGATGTTACTTAGTCACACCAAAATTAACCATCAACGTTGAAAGAGGTACAAATCAGATGGGCACAAAAATCTTACACTTGGAATCAACTGAAAAATTTATTTCCCATCTCCTGAATCTTAAAAAGGGTCACTAAATTTAGCACAGTTTTCATAAATGACAGGGAAGGGAGAGTAAATCTTTAAATAAAATGTGGAAATATTCCTCTCAGTATGAATCTAATTCAACATGCTACAGTCAGTGAAAGTACATCAGCATAAAATTAGAATAAGGCAGTTATGAATCAAGGAGATTCATGCCTAACTCGGATCTTACAACTGAGTTATACCACAGCTTGTATATCTGTGTAGCTGAAGAAATAATGGTATATTTCTTGGTTACATACAAGATAATCAATAAGCAGATTTTCAGAATAAATGTTGATAGGAGAAAGAGGTGTCAATAGATGATATTATTAGAAAGGGCTAATGAGAGTGTGAGATATAAAGACCTACAAAAATGATAACTATGAGAAAATCTTAGGTATCCTGTCATCTGAGAAGCATTCAGTGTTTTGTGAATGCTCCAGTCCTTTTTGTTGGATTTTGGGGTTGGTTTTTTTTGTGTTGTGGGTTGGTTTTTTGTTTTTTTTTAATTTGTTATGAAGAGTATTACTTGCAAATTAAGGTATTGAAAGTAGAAAAATCATAGTCAGATTATTCTGACACTTTCTTAAAGACTCCAACCATTTATTTTTTTTGCTTAATTAATAGGTATTTAATATGCCAACATGCCCACAACACAGCTACTGCAAGTATCATGGGCCAAACAGTAAACTGAATTATCCATAATTGAATCAGTCAGTGTCAACCTGATGAAAACAATACAAACATCCTTGTCAGGCATCTTAAACCTTGGAGAGGGGACAGGAATCCATAAAGTCTGACATATTTCATTACATTACTTCTGTCTTCATCTGGTTTGGGTACCATTAGCTGGTTTTCGTCAGTAAAGAAGGGCCAATCTGTTGACAGTTATACAGTCAGATGTTATGAAGACAGTCAAAACTATGTTATCCGTATATTCTGGAAACATTAATAAAAACATCTTGTTTTTCCCAATTATGCTGCAAGTGCATGCTTTTAAATTTGTCATACATTTTGGTATGTACCAAAAATTATTTAAACACATTTTCTATTCCTACTACCCCCTTCAGGAGGTGAGGCCATACGGAGTGGCCAAGCACAGTTAAATACAAATGTATGTAGACATACACATATGTAAATAAGGATATGGAAAGGTGTAAGGGGTTGGGACGGGATGACAGGATAACAGGAAAATTCAAATTGGAAGGTGTATCAGTCCAACCTCATGCTCAAAGCAAGGACCAACTGTGAGATACAACAGTGTTATTCAGGGCTTTATCCAGATCATTGAGAAAATTCTCAAGAAAGGAGACAACATAAACACCACGTGAAATCTGCTGCTGCTTGACTGTCCTTGTAACAAAAAAGTTTCTCTTTATATCCAGTTTCAACATTTCTTGTTTCAACTTATGCCTGTTGTCTCACCACATACCACTGAAAAGCCTGGTTCCTTGTCTTGATAACATTCCCATAGGTGATGTCACACTGCTGTTCGGCCCCCTGAAGCCATCTCTTCTCCCAGTTGAAGAAGTCCAGTTTCCTGAGCCGCTTCTCACAGGAGAGGTGCTCCCAGTCATCAAGGTGGCCCTCTGCTGAATTTGCTCCAGTTTGCCAATATCCTTCCAGTACTGGGGAGTGAAGGGCTGTCCAGAACTGAACTCAGGATCTAGATATGGTCCAATGAGCTCTCTGAGTAGAGATGTATAATCACTTCTATCAGTCTCTTGGTGCTGCTCTTTTGAATACAGGCTTGGGTGCCGCCTTTGTTCCCAGAGCATGCTATTATTTCATGTGCAGCTCACTGCTCACCCCCTGCTAAGGACCCCAGGTCCTCTCCCATGGAGCTGCTCCCCCCTCAGTCAGTCTGATTGAGTACAACAATATTGTGAGGGACAGAATCAAAAGCCTTGATAAATTCAAGGTTAATGACATTCAATTCTCTCCCCTCATCCAGAAATCCAGTCATTTGGTCATAAAGCCAGTCATATTCATCAGACATAATTTACCCTTTGTAAAGGCATGCTGTTAGTTACCTTCTCCTTCATGTGTCCAGAAACATTCACCAGGAGATTCCATGATTTTGTTTAGGATCAATGTGAGTTTGACTGGTCTGTAGCTCCTCAAGCTAGCCTTTTGGTCTTCTTCGAAGATGGCTGCAACATTTTTTCCAGTTGTCAGGCACCTCCCTAGTCAACCAGAAACTACCTAGATTTCCACAACTTTTCAAAGGTGATAGAGAGTGGCCTTGGAAGGACATCAGACAGTTCTCTTGATGCCCTTAGATGCAGCCTCTCAGGTCCCATGGACTTGTAAGGATCATGTTCTCCTAAGTAATTCCTGAGTCAATACACCACTAGCAGTTCATCTCCTCCTGAACCCCTTCTAGTAAACATAGATGTCTGGGAGGCCTTCATCATAAAGACTGAAGCAAAGAAGACACTGAATAATTCAGACTTTTCTGTGTTTGTAGTCACTGGATAACATGCCCCATTCAGCCAAAGGCCCACATTTTCCTTTTGCTACTTTCTTTTTAGCCTTAGCAGTGCGTGTTGTTTCTTATCAACTGACAGCATCAGCAGGGCCTCGGCATTTCTTACGTCTACTTAAAAACCATTTTAGCCAGTAAGCTCCAGCATGCAAAAAAAGAGAAGAAAAATAATAGGGCATTCTGTTATATCTACATAAATCCCTTGTTCCACCCCAGGTAGAACTTAATTTTGGTTAACACAAACTAGATTGCAAGATGACCAGAGCTGCAAAACAATAAACAATTTCTGCTTTGATAAAATCAGCAATTCCTGAATATTACAAAGAGAAGCTACTGTTACAAATGCAGAACAACTTGTGAGCAAATTTTAGCTCTGATCAAAACTCAATCTGGATGCCAGTACAGTGATGAATGGCATGATTTTGCCATTGCTTCTGTGCTATATATGATTTTCTGTTGGCACACTATGTACTAATTAAAGTGGCTGTACTATACTCAGAAACTAAATTATGTTAAAAATTAATTAAGAGACCAACTTTATATATTTTATCATATATTTGTGTACATGTACATATAAATATTGCAGCCTGGCTTCTCAAATGATGAAAAACAACAGTCTTCCACTAAAGTCTTAAGGCCTACATCAGTAAAATGCCTGGCCCCATTTTACCTAAATATGCAATATTTACATATTTGTACGAATTTATTTTCTAATCACCACAATTTCAGAATATTTATTGACAGCAGAAAGACAGCTAACTACGTCAACACATTCAGACTTCAGTTTTTAAGTATCAAATACCTGCACCTACAATTTGGATCTAAATAATGTTTCAAAATTCCAGATTCCAGGTGGAACAGCATGTACTCAGCAATTGAAAAGCAGGATCTATGGCTATTATATACCAGCATTATATTATTTAAAAACATGTATTTCAGGGCCCTTCTAAAATTAGATCAGTGTAATTCTTTTGTAATTTATTTCTGTCAACTTCTTTCCTGATTTGATATCCTTTCCAATGGATTGTGATGTGCTTAAGTTGAAATGATTTAAAAAAACAGGCCCAAATTAATTTTACTACTCCTCTTCTAGCAGTTTTCTGCTAGTTTTTCAGACAAAAGAAAAAGAATTAAACACAGGCCAAAAATAGTCACATACAGATTACCTTGACTTTTCTCTACACATAGTTTGAATTAAGAAAAATAAAATTAGATGACTGCTAGGTCACCTAAAGGATAGTAAATTAAACAGGGAATAAACAAAGTCTTTCACAATAAAGAAAATGATGGAACACAGATATTCTCAGCATAACAAGGTATGGAATCTGGCTTCAGTACTTCACCACAACAGTCTAAATTAAGAACAGCAGAGAACAAGTTAGAATCACACATGGTTAGGAAAAAAGGTTTTGTTTATAAACCATAAAAAGAGGTATGCTATCAGTTGGAAAGTTACAGTATTCTGAATTCAGTTTAAACAAAGTTTTGCTCATAAAGCTTTTCCTTTCTCTGTATGTTAGCAAAGTATCTGTCTTTTAAAATCAGTTTATTGTCACTTTAACCTACAGAAATTTTCCCTACACACACACAGAGCAACTAGAACAAAATATTAGGGGCCTTTACAACTGAAAAAGTGGTACTACAGTTCTATACTAGACCAGAAGATGTGCACCCCAAGCCTTGATTGCATTTTGAAATCTTCGGTTTCTTTGAAATTAGATCAAACCAAATATATTTAGCATGTTAAAACAAGCAAACAAAAACAAAAACTCCAAGAAAAAAAAAAACAACAAAAAGAAAAAACCAAACAACCAACAATTAAATATTTTTTTTAATCAGCGTTTGCTCTAACTCCCATAGAAGACTACTACAGCACAGCCACACATTTCAGTTTTTTGTTTGAGCACTTGTACATAATTACAGTTACTAAGTATTGATTTTTAATTAATTAAAATACTCCCTACAGACATCCAACATTCTGAATTTGGCTAGTAAAATCGGTTCTCTGCTGCATTATTCAATTCCTAACTTCTCTAAGCCAAAAACATTGGCTCTTTCTTAATATTTCTAAATTATAACAAATAAAATATTAATTTTGGAGTTTATTGGGACTTAACTGGCCTCAAGTAAATATTGACAAGAATTAAAAAAGAAAGAAGAGCAGAAAAAACTGCAGCAAGAAGGTAAATTTAATAGTTTACAGGTAGTAGGTGGACTTCAGCACATTTATCTTCATTTGACTTAAGCACTTAGCCTATCTGATTTCTAAAAGCAGTTCTAAGGAGAATGGTCAATTTAAGACAGCCCAATTCCACATAGTATTTTATTATTTTCCAAAATTTGTAGGTCCCTTCAAACTGAAATGATTCTACTCTGTTCTATTCTACTCTATTCAATTCCATTCCATTCATTAAGTAGCACCTCTACAGAGCTAAATTCTGAGAACTGAATTAACTCCTTGTGTACTTTGTCAATCTGACACGATATCTCTTCATAGAGCTAAAGATGCACTTTCTGAAAGGACAGTCATAACACCTTATGGCACTTAGTGGGACCAATATCTGCTGACTGGCTGAGGGTCCTGAATCACAGTTTTCATTGACTGGCAGCATTGGTGCAATCTGAGACCTTAACCACAAGTATAAGATTTGGTCTTCACTGATCTCAGTACTACTGAGATCCTATAGTCTCAGCCACGCAGAGGCAGATGCTTTTGGCTGCCAAATCATACTGAGTCTAATGGAAGCCGGAGTCCAGCTAGCACTAAGCTGAGAACCAAACTTGACTTTTGCAGCTTCAAGTTCAGTGTTGAGTTGGTGTAGTTTAAGGTGAAGATCTTTCTGTTTTCACTGTATTGTCAAATTCACATGTATCCTTTGTTGATTTTCAAGCTAAACATCTTTACCATCTGCAATATAAGCATTCTTAGTTTGACTGTGAAAACAAGTGTATGAATGTGCCTAACAACTACAGCTCAAGGAGCACTGCAAGGAGATCCAAAATTATTTACTGGAGAGAGTTGTCTCTAGTGTACCTGTACTGCTCTGTTACACTGAACAGTTTAAGTACCATTTGATTTCACCGCAAATAAGAACCAGACTGTTATCTAGCAAAGTGGCTACACAGATGTACAAGACCTAACATCTCAGAATACAAAAGAAAAAGAACATTCAGTGCTAAACTAGATGAAGTTAATATCCAACCAGCAGCCTTAAATTGAAAAAGTACACAATAATACTTGACTTGAAGACTAAGAAACTAAATATCAATTCCCTTCTTTTATCTCCTCAAGGTCTTCTATTGTACTACCTGAAACTACAACCTGCCTGGCTGCCTGCAATTATATATCAGATGCTACTTGAATGCAGTAAGCATCGCATTCCCATAATGATTGATGACAGATGTCCAATCAGGTTCTTGTTACTGGGGTCTGGAGCAGGGTGGGATCAGCAAAGCAGCTGCCAAAGGCCATAGGCAAAACTGAAGGAAAGAACAATGCAAATTCACAATTAGGGAGTCTCTGGGGTGTGGGAGAAGGATGATTTGGGCCTCTGCAGATTGTTGCAAACCTGCTTTTGTTTAAGAGAAAAAAAGCTTTATGCACTTTCAAGTTCCTGACCAATTTTTTGTCCCTTAACTATTCTTTAGAACCCCTAGGCCACTGTATCAGCTGCCATATGTCTCTTGTATTAGACAGCCTGGACCTTTTCCATCAGCTGCAAGAAACTTTCAACACATCTGGTATAGGCTTTTCTCATCAGCTGCTATGAGCCTCTGTGCATAATGACTATCAATTCCTTCCGTTGGCTGCTACGCTCTTTGTGGACCCTAGTGAATCTCTCTTAGCAACTACAGCAGCCTTTCACAATATGTAATTAAATTAACATTTCTAGCCAGCATAAAATCTCTGACAAAGAAGAAGTCTCAGTTAGTCCTTCCTCATTTTTAACTTGCTTCCTGCTCTTGTCCTTCCCTTCTGTGTTGCTATAAGAGAAACTGATTTGACTGAAAAAGAAAAGAAGAAATCATCAGATAACTCAGTTTCTAAACTGGTTGATTTTACACTGTCATGCTGAAGAGACAGCATGAAGAGAAAGTGTGCTCCTGGAACAAGTGTCTAAGGATAGGGTCAGGGTGCTTTTTCTTTTGGCAACCGTGGCAGTTTATTCCAGCTCAAAACTTTAGCTGAACCATCACCTTAGGCTGTGATTCCACAACAGTTTACATCAACCTGAAATGTCACCTCCCTTGCTCTGTCTCTGGAAATGAACTAGCAGAAAACTGTCCTTATGGAGAAAACACAAGCAAGAAACATTTGCTGATCTTCTTTGCCAGAGCAAGTTCATCGCAAGATCAGGTGAGCATTAGTGTCAACACAAGAGATGAAGGGACAGGGTTGTTTCACAATCCCAGGGCCAAGGTGGGCAGGGCCACAAAAGCGCTGACACAGCTTGGCTTCAGCTGCAATAGAACTGCTGCTTGTAATTTTTGCTGGAAATTTTATACTGTTACTTCATTGAAGATCTGGTCTGCTTTAGATTCTCTCACCCCCTAAACTTCTAAAGAGATGTCAGGGGCATCACCCCAAGGCCCTTGGTGAGGTCTACAATACCTGTTGCAGTTGGATGGCAATGAAATTTGGGTATACCAATATAAACTGAAAATAATTTTGAGAAAAATATGAACAAGGTCCATTTTACAAATGAAAAAGCATTTTCATTCCTGAATAAAAAACTGTAAACATAACTATGTTAAATATCTATTTAGAGAACAATTCAAGATGGAATATATTTTACTCTATCAACAAGCAAAGATTACATAGGGTGGCCTTTGGTGTTGTGACTAAAGCAATATGTTATGAGAAGAAATATAACTATGATTGAGGAAAAAATGGCAGTGACTAAAAATCAGAAATATTCCATTTATTATAGGAGAATAATAGCTGAAAGATGAGTAAAGTTTAAATATTCAAAACATACTTTTAAAAGTAAACATATACTTAAAAATAAACTACTTAAGATTTTACACATCTGTCAAGTCACACTGCTTTTTTTTTTTTGTACCTGAGCTATAACAGAAATATGATTCTATTAACAATTAATTGTGAGATTTTAACTACCACTTACCTTTGGCTAACGTACAGTAAAAAGAAAATGGCTACCTTGGGTAGTTCTCTAATGATGGTGAGGGAATAATTATTCTGCTTCTACTGTCATGGTTCAAATCCCAGAGCTCAGGTAAAGATTAAAATGAATTTAGGCTACATTGTAGTTAAAGTTAAAATAATATACCCAGTAATTAAGATAACAAACCACTGCAGAATTACATGTAGAATGTATTCCTTTTGTTTAAGCTTTTAGCAGCATGTAGAAAAAAGCTGGCATTTAAGACATCTGTAAAACAATTCCAACATGCATCTGTTTTGATATAGCAGATTTATTTACATAAAATATAGTTCTTTATTCATTAGAAAAAATATATACATAATCAACATCTGAAGGTTTTCATGCAAACCAAAATATTTATAATGAGAGATTACATAATAAAAAAGACAAGGGCAGATTATTAGAAGACTTCGGATGTTTACAGATCCCTATCTACATAAGGTGTTACTCATTAATGACCTTACCTGATAAAGAGCAGTTCAGAACACTAAGCAAGAAAGACTGTTATCAAATAGGAAGAAAGGGGGGGGGGGGAGTGAAGTGCCATACTCTATGAAAAACAAGTATTGATGTCAAACTTGTCTAAGAGAACATAAAGGGAAGGTAGACCAAAATCTTGAGAAAAATATTTTAGTTACTCAAAAGCTAAACTCCCTAGAAATGAAAACCAAAATGGTAGAAAATTACCTATCACTAAGGTCTTAGGTCCCCACTGGAGTGCAAAAGATTGACCTTGACTTTTAATGCATTTATTCTTATGTTAAAAAGAAAACGGAACAGAAAAGATTGACATTAAGGTAACTACTAGAAAGTGACTGAATACAGGAGAAAGAATAGAGGAATGTGTAGAACACTAACTTCATTAAGAGCAGTAATTATGATTCCCTTAGGTAAATGTAGGTTTGAATGCACATGCATGTAAGCCAAAAGGCCTGGTAAGAGTAAAGACTGACTCAACAGTGCATAAAGGCCTAATATTGCAATGATTGTAAATTACAGTAAGAAATCATGTAAAAAGTTGGTGGTTTTATCCCAAATGCTTAATAATCAGATCACATCTGCTAAACAACCAACCTGAAGAAACAGTTGATCAACTTCATTTTAACATTAACAGCTTTCCTCAGAAAAGTGGAAATGACCCAATGTTCAAAGCAAAATGTAGGAACTTACTTGTGGAAGAAAAAGATCAAAAGCAGTAAGATGTTCGAAGTTAACAGAAGATCTAAAAGAATTAAGGTCCAAGACTGAATGTCCATGGAGGGATAAAAAAAAATCAATAATTTTGCAGTTAGAGCCTTGTTTTAACAAAATATTCAAAGAAGTTTAGCTAAAAAAAACCGTCCCCAAACCATCTAGGTTGTGATCTGCCTGCCAGTATTCTGGTTTAGTAAGTAGAAAAACTTCCACAGTAGGATTAATATCTTATTGAGCATACTACAGGAGGACAGTAATTTCAGAAATAATTGCCTGCTACTCTTTGTTGACTACTAAGTTTGCCGATTAGTCTGCTTTATTTGCCTCTCTATATTATGACTCTTTTCCACATTCAAATTCATTTGCAAGAGTAACTTAACAGTAAAACAACTTTCACATATTAATCATGTCCATGCTACCAAGTTAAAAGAAATTGCATATAATTTCATCATCCAGCATAGACTTTGCTCCTGTATTTTATTTTGAAACTACATCCATTTTGTTACTTCATTTTAAGGAACTTCACTATTTGGAAAACTTAAAACTTTGAGGTCTTTGCAGGATTTAAGGTTGAGAAATAGCAATATTATATTATTTCTTTAAGTCAAGAGTTTTATGGAAAGAAAAGTTCCACATCATCATATTACAGCCTTTTTTACCACTTGTCCAAATTATTTTAATTTACAAACCTGAAGATTTTTTTACTGTTTTGTTGATACAGTTTATCTGAATTACATAAATGGTCAATTGTTATTTCAAAAAGATATTTTTAAGAACACAATTTATCTCACTTAAGATAATACCTGTTGTAAAACACAGGCATTAAAGTACATATATAATATTAAACAATTGAGGTAACAATTGAGGATAACATACTGGTTATAAGCATCTAGCAATGCTTTCCATCAAACAGTACCAAGCACCTGACACCTGAACATCCAGATTCCTTTATGCATAAAATGTACATGAGAAATTTTGTAAATAATGTATCCAAAATATTTATCTTCTCAGTGTTTCTTGGACTTTGTGACAACATATTATATTTACCCTGCCCAGCTCATAAGTTGGCAGACAAGTCCCATCAGACTACTTTTGCTATAAAATCTGCTTTCACCTGTTAAATCTGAATCTACACAATGGCAATGCTGTTTTGTTCCTTCATTTAATAACTTAAATATTTCAATTGATGGTTTGTAATCTCACAAATTCTATTTCATAAGATAAAAATAAATTAAAATAAAATTATTCTTCAGATATTAGTTTCTCTCTAAAATACTTCTTAATGCTTTTTTAAAAGGGAACTTGTAGACAAACATATTGCTCACCTCTCTCATGAAAGTTAGTATAGAAAAATGTGGTGGCCCTCATATAGTTTACTTTTTATAATATCCTATTTTATTTCACAATCCCGAATCAAGTTCTAGCAGAATAGTAGGGATTTTTCAGTAACAGAAGTAATGTCAAAACATCTAATCATGTACATACCATTTTGCTGATTATAAATATAACAAATAAATAGTCTTGCACGTATTATTCAGAAGATGCAATATGTTTACCTTCACTGCACAAAGGTCAAACAAAAAAAGTAAAGCATCTTTTTTTGTCACTTTATTTTAATAAACTCATTAGTATTTAACTGGAGTGCTGAGAAAAATATGTTGATTTTCCCTGAAGCTGTTTGACATGTTACTGTGTCGCTTTAACCCATGTTTCTGAAATTCCATCCTGAAGTTAGGAGAAAAACCTCTGATTGCATGTTATGGAAATATCTAGAAAACTCAAGCAAACTACATTTGCTCTAGCTTTCACTCAGTTTTTGCCATATCTGATACACATCTGGATTACCAAGCAAAAAAACCCACATAAATAGAGTCCTGGTGAGATGACAGTTGGACTTAAGCTCTGCCAACCAATCATTAAATTGACGCAAATGACGGGTTTTCACAAAGATGCCAGCCTTTGTTTTTAAAACATGTGACTGAGACCAAAATGGACAGAACATTTTATCTAAGAGCAATTAATGTGAGCAGTAAGAGAACACTCAAGAAGTCCCTTAATAATACCTCCAGAGATCTCCAAATTCAGCAAAATCCTTGCTACCCTAGCATCAATTATTCATTTTCAGTTTAGTCAGGAGATGTTTTGAATCCAGCAAGTATATTTGTTCTTGTTTTTCTTTACAGAGTCACAAAACAAAATTGCTCCAACTACTATCTTCCATTTGGAGCAAACACAGTATTTCAAAGACATTGGGAAGAGATTCTAAGCTCTTACATAGTTGCTCATTAGATACAGTTCGTATGCCTGATGTTAGAGATTTGATTCTAATTCTCTTCTCTGTAAGGGAGATGGGGATCGTGTCCCCATCACCTCACATCCCCAGGACTGACGCAGACCTCTATAGGGCTATTAGGGGATTCTAGGGGATACAGTGTTCTCAGTTATTCATACTCACTCCATCCTGTTTTCATAGAAAGGCAAATAAAGGAGTCTCACTCACGGAGGGAGTACATAAGTGCCAGATCTCTTATTTGCTGTTTTAATTATGTATATGTCTATATAAACTGCCTCAAGCAGTGAAACATGGGGAGACTGAGCTATTGACAATTTTTTTTTGGAACAGGATTCTGGGAAAAGATGAGAAAGATTTGAGACCTCATTTGCAGCATACATTTCTAGTTCTCCTCTTTCTTAAAGACAATGCTGACATCCCTTCATTTTTTATTGCAGTTGTACATATTCCTAAGGAATGCTTACACACAAAGTTATCTCTAATTGGTAAATTCTGGTGTCTTCCTGGGAGGTGAGATAAAATTCCACAATATAAAATGGAGTCTCCAAGTTTCACATTTTAGTTGAGTGACACAGCACCAACTACTTAGCCTCAGTTGCTAAAAGGAAAAAGGTAAACATTCCCTAAAAAAATTACTCAATAAATTGAAACTAAGTTGACTGAGTAGCTTTGGTGTTTCACAAGAAACAACTTTTTAGCAATTTTCAGCAGATCTATCATTCATTACAATATTCTTGCCCAGATAGAATATTCAGCAGAACTGTATTCTCAAGTCTGCACTTACTTCTTAGTATCTTGATCATCAATAATTAGATGAAGAAGTGACAGTTTTACATGATCTATTGCATATCCAACTACAAGCTTTTATGCAGTTTATACATAAATCCTTCCAAATCTAGCTGTTAACATTAAAGTCTTGTTTAATCACTCTTTATCTTTGTTCTAGCCGTAGTACAATATCATGCCCATTATTTTAAGATACTGTTTAATGAGTTATCTTCTGAGTTCTATTTCAAACTTTTTCATGTAGTTAATATACTGTGTCAAGTGGTTAGCAGCAGCTGTAGGTAGCATGCTCTGCTTCTATATATTATGCCCTGGATTTGAAAGCTAAATAAAACCACGTCCTTTTCTTCAGAAGATAGTTTTATTTAGAAACTAGTCTGTACTCATAAATGTGTACTGAGCGAAATACAGTGTTGATTTCATTTTCTTCATATGTCAGCCTCCGACCTCGGATCTAGTCCCTGCTCCTTGCTGTTTAAGGCTCTTGCTTGGCAGTAGCAGCCTGAAGCTGGCTTGAGTCTTACCATTTCCACCTTCCAGTGGCACATCCTTAGGGATTTGTTGGAAGCAGCATTTCCTGTCAGCTGAGTCCTTTGGCCTGTGTAGTCCTAACTATGATGGATATACCCCAATATTAACAGCATTTGCTTGTCCACCATTAAATCAAAGCCTTCCTCCTGGCAGCTTCAAGAGGAGCAAAGAACCAGTTGAGTACAGATCTTAAAGTAGTCCCTGGTATCCACAGTTGATATTTTCAGGAGAAGATTGGGACAACGAGAAGATTGGTGAACTTGTCACAGTTTGAAATCACAGAAGGATGAAAATTAGAACTGTTTTCTAAAGCATTAGCTTTTGACCAACAATAAATTCACTTGAAGAAGAATATATTATAGTGTAGTTAATCCTTTAAGTGCTTTATATTTACTGATATAATTTACTCAAAGAGTTTTATGATATTAGGTTATATACAGAAAAAAGCATGAGAATACAAAGAAGTACTAAGGTCATTTTACACAAAATGGTTTATCTAGTGAAAAAAATACACTAGATATTAAGATCTTGCAGAAAACATTCTGTGAAAATATGGGGGAATGGATGGGGGAATGGGGGGAAAATCACCAAATAAATCATTTATACCTAAAAACAATTTTTGATCTGAATTCCCATTGACAATTTTTCTTCATATTCCAGGGCAATTTGGGGGGAAATTATTAGGGATTACGAGACACAAACCGCCTAATATTTTCTTTTAACCAGTTTTCATCTTAGATATACTTATTTCTCTATGAACTTTAAAATAAAGGAATCATTATCAGAAACAGACATCAATATTGGATGTATTAGAGAAACTTGTTTAAGAAGATTCAAGTTTAACAAATTAATGGAAATCAATACAAATTCAGTTTTCAACCAAAAATGAGACCTACATGGACAATTATGAAATGAAGTAAAATTAGTTCCTTGTCTTGGGGAACTGCTGGTAATTGGGATCAAAACTTGACTTCTTGTCATCCTACAAGCAACTTTTCTATAAACTCTGTATTAAAATGCACTAATAAATCAGCAACAGTTTACAAACCAGCACCATCAATGGAATAAATAAGGTCATTAGTTAATGAATGGACAAGATGATCTGACTTAAAGTTTGACTTTATCACCTACAAGTGACACTCGATACATATACTGTAAATATGCAAACATACTGTTCATTATTTTTGCTTCTATACTATATTGAGCACCATACTATGGTAACTATGTGTTAATGATGATGTTATCACTTGATAATCTCACACTTTTAATGAGACTTTGTGCTCATTAATGTTGCCTGTAGAAATTTTTCAGTGAAAAGAGTATCTCACAACAGTTCAATACAACAAAGCACATTTTCCCAAGGATTTCCCAATTAAAACATGACACCAGCTTTTTATTAATGTGTTCAATAGAGAGCTCAATAAAAAAAAAGAAACCCAAACTATGATACCACTTGTAATTTAAAATAAACATTCTACAACCAATATAAAATAAATTTCACCCCGATAGGAAAACTTGGTTCTGAGACTTAACAAAGACTTTTCTGCATGAGCACTATTATGTTTGAATGGTAATCTTACACAGCTAGTGTTTTCTTAATGTCCTGGGGAGCCTGATCATTGTAAATTACCTGTGACATCTCATTAATCCTCTTTTTCCTCACAAACGCATAATTAATGGTAACATTGACAATAATACACAAATTAGCTAAGTGACGCTTTATGGTGTTGGTTTTGATTAACGTCAGGAACCCAAAAATGACATTAATGTAATGCAGATCCCAAAAGGCAACCCGCACTTTGACCTCAGACATACATTTTGTTTGCACCATCACAAAGATTAATCCTTCCCTGGATGAAGACAAGACAAAACTCTGGCCACTGGCATTGCGTGCTGGGCTGTCGCTGAAAAACAAACTGCCTCAATTGCATTTGTTTAAGAAGGAAATCTTAATGCATAGAAAACAACGGCTTAGTGTCATTTCCTATTGTCTTGTTAGGACAAAGATAAATGAGCTACTGTCATGATTTATATCAACTGCTTCTCTGCTAACTTCTATTATTTGCTTATTTATGGAGTAGTGTTTAATTAAAAGCATACCTAGATACAGAGCTGCACAATAAAGTTATTAAAAATGATTTCTCCCTTAATACATGCTTATTTAGGGTATCAACTTGTATTGAAACTGTCCACATGTTGTGGTAGACACAATATTGATGTTATAGGTACAAACAGGTAGAGCAAGAATACTAAAATGAAGCAATATCTTTATCCTAGCTTGAACTAATAGGATAAAAGGTACAATTTGTTCCAATAAATCAAAAAATACCAACAGTTTTCAGAATGTATTTTCATTTTTTTCAGAATATATCTTTACACATACGTATACATATCTACAACTGGTGGCATTTGGCTCAAAACACTTAAAAGCTCCATTCCACAATTTAAAAGCACTGTTTGCAGCTACATCACTGCCTTAGAAACTAAGGTTAATTATGCTTATATACCATATACTCTTTCCAATAATTTCATAAAATTAACTCATTTAACAAAATGCAGTAAACCAAAGAGCAAGCCACAATTACTTTTAAGGTATAGCAGCCTAGTTTTCTGCTAAGAAAGGACATTCACTCATTGCTTCTCTCTCATTAAACTTTTTGCTGAAAAAGCTTATCTGTAAAAAGCAATGAGTGATTTTGTTAGAGCTAACATTTTTATATGCACTAGATTTTGTTATTCAAAAAATCATAAGCAGGCTTCCCTAAAAAGTGTGGAGCAGTATTTAGATTTCCCATTGCAATAAAATACAAGACTGTCTTCAGTTAATGAGATAATTTTTCTTTAATGTCTCTACTTTTGTACTGGTTCATTAATATAGACAGATGAATAGGTGTGGGTTTATCATGAACATGACAGAAAGGAGGAAGGAAAAATTATACAATACTATAAATCATTAAAAGATTTTAACACCACAAATACAAACAGAAATTAGTAGTTTGAAACTGAATAATAAAAGATGTACCAGGTAGATAAAAACCTTTCAACACCTTTAATGTTTTGGTTATAACAATATGCACATAATATAAATAACATATAGATTGTCAACCTTTTAGCTTTCAAATGTCTTATCAGCTGATCTTAACTCTGATTAATTTCAAAAGGCAACGGATACTTGAAATAACTTGTGTAGCTTGTCAACATTATTTTCAGTTGCTCATCAGTGTAAATTTTAAAGCATTTTTATGCAAAGCTTACTAAACTTTCTCTAACTCACAAGTACATTTTAACGTGCTGTGGAATTTAAGGGGCAAAAGGGAATCCCATAGAGGCGATATATTTACTCTAACTAACCAAGACATAAATCCAGATTACTGCAATAAATTATTTTTATTATTTGAACAGAGTAAGTACAGTATCACATTTGAAAGACATTTGAGTTTAATTCATATCTTGAAATTGACAAAGATAAACAATCACAGCTACACTAACTGAAATGCACTAATGTATACAGGGTACACAAGCTAGATCCAGGAGCAGAGACAAATCTGTTCTTTATATCATCATTGTGGCATAAGGTCATTCAAAATGTAATTGTACTTCTTTGTAAAACATAAAAAATTGTCTGGATGGAGCTGCAAATTTTAAATGGCTTTGTCTGTGTAGTAATCCTTTATCAGCTTGTATGAACCTAGTAATTCTTTGTTTCATACACAATTTGCTGGCAGACTACAGTAACCATTTGCTACTTTTACTTCACTGACTTAATATTCAGCCAGATACAACAAAAACCTCCTAAATATATGTCTGGAAAGAAACCAGCCCACTTTTAACCCTTCGAAGTTATCTCAATTTCCTCTTCACGATAGATACGATTAATACTACCCTATTAGCCTGACCGTGTCATTTTATTCTTTCAGTTCCATGCCAGCCTTGTAGAAAGCAATCTGTCAGGAGATACATTTATAGAAATGATTTGTTTCAATGTTTAAGTGCTACACATTGACTTTTAATGCTTAAAAATGGTTACAGCAAACTGATTTTTAAAAGCCTATAGAATTGCGTGCACATGTGTGCATATGAAAGTAAGTTAGTCTGTAAGGGAACATCATTTTCTCACAATTCACCTAACACTAGTACTCTAGCAGTTTCAAGAAATCTTATTCTAAAACATAATCTTATCAGAGTTGTCTATATAAAATACCTGTTTGTTGTCATGTCTTGAAATTTAAAATCTACTTGAATTCTACAGCTGAGTGATATCTGTGGCTAAGGCATTTCACATGTTCCACAGTTTTACACTAACCTGATTAATACAACAGGTCCAGAAGGCAAAAAATAGCAATGTTGGTTTAGGTTTCCTTTAAAATTTAACATCATCAAAATATTCCCATAAATAAGAAAGAACACATAAATTGGTTAAATACGGATTCTGTTTTATCTCCTCAATATTCTGGAGTTCATATGAATATTTACAAAAAATAAATACAAAAGCTATATGCTACACACACACACACACAGAGGCATTGTTCCTCAGCTGGATTTAACATGTATGTTTATAACTCTGTATTTCATCACAGAGCACAACATTGTATTTTCAGAAAAGATAATCAGTACCACATCAGCATCTTATATAACCTTTTATATATAGCTAATTCACAGAAGAATGACTTTCAGAAAACATAATATTCTACATTTCAAGAACTTAATACTTATTTTACTTTAATAAAAAAATATTTCTTACAGTGATTGAAGAAAATAATTATCATTTTGGACATCAGCATTTATTTGTTGTCCTGTGAAATTCTGTAAGCGACAAGCTGCCTAGTTTCTTAACCTAGTTGTGAGTTGAGCAATTATTTATATAAAGATTCTTTACACATTCATCTGCAGGTGTTTCAACTTGTTTTTTAAGTAGTATAAAAAGGAAAAAAATTAACATAAAATCCAAACCACATGATTTTGGGTTTTTTCCCCATTTTTGGGAGGAGAAGTAACAACCCTACTGAGACTCTACTTTATGAGGTCTTTAATGAGATTTCTGACTATATTTTTTTACCAAGAATGTCAAATAAGCTTCAAAAGCAAATGTAAAATGTAATGCAAGTGACACATACTAAAAATAACCCTATAAATCTGTTCATTCTGTTTAGATAGTCTCCTGAGTTGTAAAAAGTGAGACTGCTCAGGTTTATTAGATGTTTTGGAGAAAACTAATTTTGGGGAAGTAGGCCACTGATAGCGTTATACTGTTCTAGTGATTTACAGTGAAGCCATCTATTTTGTAATCTTCTGTAGTATCTTAGTAATAGTTAGGCAAACTTGTACCAGGCCTTTTTCAGGAAATTCTTTAGACAGCCATCAACATATACCCTCTGAATAAAAAGGATGTAAGTATAAAAAAGATTTTATCTTTTATACTAAGGCTATGAACAAGCTATGTTTTGCTAAAACAAAGCTACACAACATTTCAAAGAAAAATTTACATTCCATTTTAGCCTATCAAAGCAGTTTCAGTGTTTCCCACAACACAGCAGTTATATCTTAATACAAATCTGCCTAGCGAAGGATTATTTTGAAAAAATGTAAAGAACACAAAAATCTGTGAGAAAACAAGCTGTAGAAGTTCTACATTTCAATTTAAGATATTACTGTTTGGAGAAAAATAAAATCAAAGAAGCAATTTTGAAAGCTGCACCACATCATATGAAAAAGTACAAATACAGGGGAACAGATTTTAAGCTTTCTTCTATAATCTGGAAGCTTTAAAATCTCTTCTTTCCACATCTGAAAAATTGTATTAAGCAGAATGTTAACATTGGTTACATTTTTGTGTGTTGGTACCCAAAGCAACAGCACTCTAGGGCTTTGTTTTGGGATATCTTCATCGAACCTAAGGAACAGATCTACACAGAATTGCAATATGACTACTGAAGACAGACAAGGCTCAAAAGCTAGCACCAATCCTTCTAGTCTTTTTAAGAATATAAATTATAAAAATTGTCACACCATGTTCTTTCTTATTTTCAAACCAAGGCATACAGCATATATTGAACCATTTAAAGAAAATATGATGGCTGAAGAGTTTCTACCTTAGCTCCAGTTCAAGATAAAAGTGTAAAACAGCAGTTCTAGTGTGATAGTTATTAAAACCATAATACTCTAATAGACAGTGCCAAGAAGTTATTAATGCAATATATATATATCTTTGGTTCCTAAAATGCTGAGTTAATGGGCCAAATTTCACTATACCTTGTACTTGCAGTGCTGTCACTTTTTATAGCTATCAACTAAAAATAGTATGGTAGATACTAAACAGGCATTCTTGTACTGACCTCTATTTTGTTAATCTTACAGAACGTTTAAAGAAAAACACAGCGTAAAGGAGACCTCATTTTTTTATTTCTGAATTCATGTGTGTGCATCTACAGTTTTGAGGGGGGGAAAAATAGCTTTTTGCACCTTCAAAAATTCATTGGTTACACTAAATGAATGTTCAATTATCTTATTCAGATTTTTCAAACCTGGGGAAGATCCTAACTCCTATGTTAAATGTGACTCATCAGTATAAAATTAGATGTAAAAAACTGTACTATCCAGTCTTTTTTCATATATATATATATAAATTCAGATAAAGAAATATTTTAGTATTTAGTGTAAAATGAAATCTCTGATCGGCAGGAGAGAACTAGTCACTGAAGCCCAAGACAGCAGAGTCTGTAGTAGTCTGCTTCTGGTTGCATACGAAATGAAAAAACAAAAAACCAAACCAAACAGCATATCCAAATCAAAAACTAGACGAACCTGAGATAAGGTGTTGATTTACTGAATGTGAAGAAAGGAGATACACACATATGGACCCACAAGAAAGAAAAGGCAATTATGCATTTAAGAAAGTAAAAGTGTGTATCTCTATATAGAACATATGGAAAATGTAAGAAGTCCATTTTCAATATCTATCAGTTGACATAGCTACTACTATGGTACTTCACTGTAACATATTAATATTTGATGTAAAAGTGACACTGTGGGGTATAGTAAAATTGCTAACAATCTAACGGAAATGCAATATGAGTTTAAAGGGAAGAAAATAAAAGGAATAGCTGGAATGCATGCTCTAAGACTACTGATAATAATTCTCTAACCTGTCACAAATTACATTTTAGCTACTGTAGGGTATGTATAGGCTCGTCACAACTAATAACATTTTTCTTTCATCAGGTTTGTGTTAACATTCTGCAAATCTGAAATGTTTACTGTAATGAAGTAATATATTATATAGATAGCATATGCTTGCTGGCTTTGTTTATATAATTTTAAAATATCTGAAAGGACCGCTTGGGCTAAAGAGCAATGTTATTGCTTCCACAGTCAGTTGATGGGTTGTTTAATAGTATTTTAAATGTTTGTTAATGAAAGTCTCAAGGAAAGAGAAAAGCACAGAAGCAATACAGAATGGCAGTATCACAATAGTTACAAAGATTAAAATGCCACTAGGGGACAGTAGAAAGACACAAAATGAGGTTCTGTTGAAGAAACCAGAACAAAAGACCTTTCTTTGTCAAAAAAAAAAATCACAAATACGCATTTCTAAATAAAAATCATTTCACATGTGAGGGTTTTAAATTTCTACATTAAATAGCAAGGTTGAGACTGGGAGACACTTGCACGAGTCTATTTTTAGGTCCCTTATATTTATATCCGTGTATTTTAAAATATGCAGCACTTTCCCTTTAATAAGAATAAATTCAAGTGTGAAATAATTTATTTGCAGCACTTTTACAGTACTGTGAAGTTCTTAAAATCCAAAAGGTATTCACCATTATACATTAATGCAAACATACAAATTGACCTTTTTAATACCTAATAGTTTACTTGGCAATAAAAATTATCAGATACTGTATGATATTATGATATTTATTAAGTAATGCAATTAAATGTCTAGAATTTAAGGACTACTATACTTCAGAAAATGGTTAGGAAAGATCTGCTTTGTTATGGCCTGCTATCAACGTGTGGACACACTCATCTGGTGACATCAAAAGTAGTATTCACTCAAGAGCGGGGCAATGCTCTTGAAAAGTTCATACTAGATTCATATGTTGAATCCCTGCAAAATATAAAAAAGTACAGCACTACTTTATCTGGCAAAGACTATCAAAATCCTGTAGCTAGTAATTATATATTCTTTATCTTCATTCAGATCATCAGCCATGGACTCCAAATAATATCTCACAGCCTAGAAAGTTTGGTTCAGATATCTGTAGTTACAGAACTTCCACAGCTAATATGAAAGCATTCAGAGCTAATAAAATCAGAGGACTCTGCTTGCAGGAGTACAGGAAGTAAATGTATATTTCAGAAGTACTTCAATTTTTTTTCATTTCCAAAGCAATGCATTTTGGCCTAGAAATTATCTAGGTATTGGAAGCATCTAATCCTCAGCCATGTAATTCACAATACATAGGAGATTATCTGGAAGGTATGTAGCACATTATGAATTATTTTTTTGTTTCTCTTGCACACAAAAACACACAAAGACGTTGCAACTGCTGAAAGATTGTTCCCATTCCAGAGTCCTAAAAGGCAGATTCAAAACGGCTCTGTCTCTTCACAGCCTTATAATTGCAGTCATCTCATAGCAGTGTCATGAGCTTGAGTACGTAACAGACCTTGGACAATAAGTGTTTGAGTGAAAATAGTAAGCCTAAGAAGTGTTGTTTTATAATAAGGGATGGGACTGTTTTCAAATGGAAAATTTAACTGACATACCTTTATGTGCATGTAAGAGAGAGTGGGGAAGTCTAATGAAGCAATGTATGTGGAGCAAACACATAGAACAGGTAGACAAACAAACATCCTGTGCTTGAAAAAACAACTCTTGTACTGTAACACAGAAGGAAAGAAAAGAGAGAGAATGGGGGGAGGAGGAGGAGGAGATGGAAGAGAGGAGGGAAGGGAGAGAGGGGGGAAGAGAGAAATGGGGGGAGACAGGGAGAGCAGTAGGGAGGGAGAGAGGAGGAGAGAAAGAGAAAAGAGAATCATCTAAATTAATTCCAAATGTCTATAATAATTTGTATCAGACACCCTATGCACCGAAAAGACAAATTTTCAACATATGCTAAAACTGATAGGCCAATGGTGTAGGCAATGGACAGTCTAAAACTACAAGCCCATGCCTCAGACAGGACTGCAAAATTTTTAAAATTACATTACATTTCAATAACTGGTTTAATGGAAATGTTTCTCAAGGTAAGTGTCACATAACTGAAAACCAAGATACTACCTTAAGCTGTGATACTTCAAGAACAGTAATGTTTCATATGAGATGGGATGCATTTCTTTTGAGAATTTGGAAAAATGTTTCAAATTATCTGGGTGACAGATGTTTTAAAATTAAGCAAGGGTGGAAGGATACACTTCTATGAATGCAATAGGGGGTACTACCTTTTCAGTCATTATGATGTCCTTGGAAACCAGCTAAGATGTTTACTCTCAGGAAAAAAAAAATTATTTGGAGGTCAAAAGGACTTCTAGGAAATGACCCAGGCAAAACACTTCAGCCAACAGTGGACTTCTTCAAGAACTTCCTTAAACCCTCTGAACTGTGGTACTATACAAACATACTCTTAAATGCTTTGCTGACCAGCATAGACTTATGGTGCATCTTAAAATTGTAATTAAACACATTAAAGCATTTTACTAAATCAAACCTCAAATCCTAAAATGTAAAATGTGCTCAGAAGCAACTGACATCAGTCACTAAATAGATAAAACACAGTAGTTAGAATAAAGCCTGAAACTAAACAGCAAACATCTCTGAAGTTCTTACAGTTTTAGGGACACTTCACAGAAGCAGTACAAAAGTTCAAAATATTCACATCTTTTACTTGGGGAAAGGGGGAAATCACTAATTCAGGGTTAGTAAATATTTTTCTTGGTTTATTTTAAAAAAAATCAGATTCACAAAGGTTTCAGACAGGCTGATGCTTGGATCCTTCTATAACAATACCTTTGTGCCTTTACTACATGTTTTCAGCATTTTTTTTCACTATATCGGGCTTCATCTCTCTAATTAGTAGATGATTTGTGCTCACTTTTCCCTTAGTGACTTTTTCAAACACTCTACCCAGAGAGAGTACTTCTTCCAATTGTCTCTCAAACAACTGTATTTTGCTGCAATACTTCCTTCCTCCTATTCTCAAAACTCATCCTCACACTGTTGTGTCCCTCCCCTACCTTCCTACCTCAAGATTTTCACTGAACTAATTGCTGTTTTTACTTTCAATGTCACGTGGCTCTCTGATTTAATTTCTTTCATTGCTCTCACCTCTTGTTTTTCTGTGTTTGCCTAATCACAGAAAACCACATAACAACATAACGACTCCTGATTTGGTATTCCCCTATAGGTCAAATTTGGGTTTTCCTAAATCAGGATGCACATTTGTAACAACTTAGAATTCAGTGCTTTGATATGTTCCAGGTATATATCTTCCATGTCAGATAATTCTCTGAAAAGGATTATTCCTTTACACATTCATTTAACTGTAGGCTGTAGCTGTTTTTAAATGAGCTCTGAAATGTCAATACAGTTTGTGAAAAATAAAGGTCTATCCCTGTAAGAAGCACTTTGAGTGAGATGCTGTTGTGTGTCTTAGTATACAAAAAAAAATGAATGGATTTACACACAACTATCAGAATGACATGGTTTCCAAAAATATTTTGAAAACCGTGGGAATATCAGATATTAAATAAAAACTAACATTCAGTGTCCCGTAACAATTTAAGCAACCTAGGATACACTTCTCTTTATCTTTTTTTAAAATCTCTGTTAGTGTTTTATTTAATGGAAAATATCTTTTTTGAGAGAATAACTTGTTTCTCTCTACTAAAGAAAGACAAAAAGAAAGTAATCTGGAAAGAATAGTGTAAACAGGCTAAAACTTAAATCTACTGATCTCCCATTTAATTCTAGGTACACACAAAACAATGTATAGTTCTGATATAGCACCTGATTGATATTTCCAGGGTGTGAAAACCTCCACCATGAGATTAGGCTGATATTGCATATTCAAACACATACAATGATATATTTGTCATTGCTATTGACCTTTATCTCTCCAGTTTCCTGACAACCTTCTACAGTTATTGACATTACAAATACCAGCGACAACGTGCAGGGCAAAGTATAACCTTTCATTTACCTTCATGTCCCTCAAATGACTCACGTAGGTAGTTTCAACAAAAGCCGCAAACAATGATACTGTTGATTTTTTTTTTCTTAACTTGCTAAAATGTTTTCCATTTTCCTCTTGTTCTCTGAAAATCATGCCAATAACTCACTACAAAGGAAACGATTTCAAATGAATACAGGTAATTAGAAGTGTCAAGAAATCAGCAGAGAGTAGGGTGTCTGCCATCATTTCTGTGGAAAGAGTGCCAGATTCCCTTTCAAAAAGGTCTTTGTCATTTTTTAATAGAAGGTAATTAATGTAGACTACAGTAAAGTGTACAGGATCCCAGTCACTTGTCTTTCTTTCCTTAGAAATGGGACCATAAAGATGTTTTGATTTCCAGAAACAATCTTCTGAGGTTATTTAAAAATGAATTTTAATTACAAGCATAGTCTTTTTAGTCTTTTAATTAGTTGAAAAGCAAGAAGAGGAAAAATTTGGAAAGGGCAGATTTATACAGGTGAAAAGAAAAAAAAAAGTTTTATTTTAAAAAGTCCAGAGATAAGTAGTTTGTCTCAAAGGTGACAGGATGGTTTCACATAACTGACAGTATCCACTGAAGAGAACACTAAAACCAGATCTGAACATGGAAATCTATCCACTAATAGCTCAACATTCAACTATCTGAATACAGAAAGGTGAAACGGCAATGCTTTTGTAATGAAAATTACAGATACTCAGTTTGTGAAATGGTACACATTAGTGGTAACAAAAATAATTATTTTGCTATTTTGGTAACCATACCTCTGACAAATAAACCCAAATCATCTTAGATAGACCTGTACAAAATTTAAGATTTCAAAGAAAATTGTGCACTTTATGGAAAACTATTTATTATGAGATCTAGAAAAAACAGGGTTTATGTTTTTTAAAAAATGTGTACAGTAAACCAGAAAGTCAATTCATTAAGTCATTAGTGCACTGAGATCAGTAACTTTCATTCACGAGGAGTTAATGCCTCACAATGAAACAAACCAACCAACCAACCCTAATGAAAAATACCAATACACCTAATCAGTTGGTTAAGCCAAGTATGCCACTAGTATTAATAACTACAGACATTTTTTGCAGTCATACAATTACCCAGAATTTTTCTGATTATAATTACAATATTTCCCCTATTTCCCTTCATGTTTCATATGATCTCTCTGCCCTCCCTGATGCTTTATGACACAGAGAAATAACCATTGAATTAAGAGATGAAAATGTTTCCTGTCTTTCCTGTTTCATTATGCTGGACAGCAAGAGGGCCTCAAAATGTATTTTTTTATATATATAATTTTATATTTAGAGATTATATATGCATACTTCATTATATACAGTGAGGTATACCAATACAGAAATTTTATTTTAAACAAAAGACCAAGTTTCATCAATGTGGTTAAGCATCTTGAAACACAGATATCAAAACTTTTTTGATAATGGAAAAAAGGTCTCAGAAATATGGAAGACTGATAACAAAGCACAGTGTATCTAAGAAAGTTCATCACAAATTTTAACTTTGCATTTCCATCTGTATGTTCAGTAATAGAAGAAATTTATAATAACATTTACCAACACTATTTATTTGTGTTACAAGGAGGTCATCAGTTTGGATTTTAAGGCAACATAGACATCTAAAAGGAAGAAGCTGACAACCTTCTGATTTATGTAAATCAAGCCTAACACATTTCAAAGTCTGCATGTCACTGCCAACAGGAATTAAAAAGTAGTAACAAACATAAACAGCGCTTTGCTTTGTGGTTCGGAAAATAGTTGATAGATCTTAGGGCAGAAATCCCAAAGTCTTCAGTTCACGTCTTTTCTACTGGATCTGCAAGCTGACATTTCCTATTGCACATGTAGATTCACAGCTGCAGGCGCTCTCGCATTGGGGATTGCTTCTGCTGTGTGCTAAAAATGGAAAGACTCACAAATTCTAGTGGGCATTATACTATTTTCTAAAGTGACAAAATCCAGAAAAGGTGCTACAAGAAATCATAAAGGTTCATTGCCTACTCTACAGCTCTGAAGAATAAGAGCTGGAGAACCACTGCTCTTCATCAAGCTTAATCTGTGTTTCTAACTACCTTGAGCAGGAGTGGGAAAGGTTGGAAAGAGTAGACTCATATATGTATTTTAACATTAAGAAGCAGTTCAAACCTTTGATCTTGAGACAAATCTGGCAAATCAGCAAAAGCATGATTTCAGACCAATGTGTTGTAGACCACTGTACTTGAGTTTTAAATTTACTAAACCAAAATGCTGCTAGAAAATGAGGTAAAATACATAGTTGTAAACCTATAAATAAAAAAGGGGCTTTGTCCTAGGAAGCCATGAAATTAAGTAGAATAGTCAGACAATACTTTTGAAAATTTACAATTATTGAACTCCTGTTTTTTTGTCAAAATATGTAAAAATTTGAAGTTAGTTTATTACTGGACTAAAATTGATAGCATGGTAAAATTATCATAGAAAATATAGTAAAAACCAACATCTATTGTAGCAACATCACATGACTTCTTAAAAGAGCATCAAAGTGAGCAGGTAACCTAGGCAGTTCTTTATTAAAGTCATAGCTTTGTGATGAGCCACTAGTATAAAGTAATCCTAACCACAGCATAGCTGTCAAAGGTGTTAACTGATGTAAATTTAGAGCACTCCTCTAACACTTGTAAGACCAGGTGCATGTTTGGGTCACTATTTTGCAATAACCTAAATGTGTGAACTAACACTAAATAATTGCTTATCCTGAGCAACTGTTTCAAGCTCTCTGTGCTTCAACTATCCTACTATGTGTAAGACAGCAGCTCCCCAAATGTAATATATTTGTAGTAGTATGAAGACATTTCAAAATTGCACATAGCTGGACACAAGAGCTGGAAGCTGTAACTTCAGGGAACAGGAACAACTGCTGGCAATATATCAGGTGAAAGTGGTATCTAGCCAAAAATTCAGGGTTAAGCTTCTGAAATCTTGGGTGAACATTTCACTACTGTAATGTGTCTGCTGGAATAATTAAAAGTCAAATAGCTCACAGAGAAGCAAAAAAAGCAACCCCCTACCCATGTCACTAGCTGGGAAGTTCAACTTCTTGCACCTGGGAGATGGGTAACACAGATTCAAAACCCAGACTAAACAGACAGCAGAATAACACAAAACCCTGGCCAACAGGCAACTGATTATTTAAAGACCTTTGTGAGTTTTGTAGAAAATTCTGGCCTGTCATAAATTACCTTACAGTGGATATGCTTAAGAAAAAAGTTTCTGCTGAATCCCATTTCTGTTCCAGTTGGTTAGTTTGTTTTACAAAAATACATTTATTCCAAGAGAAAAAAAAACAAAAACAAAAAACAAACCACAACACAAAAAAAGCAACCATGAAAGTCAAAACTAGCTCCATTTCTATTATTCTACTCATCTCTGAGTATAATGAAAAGTGTAACTGGAACTGGGCTGAAATTTATACAGAAACAATAGGCTCTACAGCTTCTGACATTCACTCATATTCTTGTCCACTCCTTCTAGCTGAGGATACACATATTTTTTAATTGGGAACTTTTTAATACAAGAAAACAATTTCACTTTGAAAATAAGTATATATGATGAGTCAAGAATTTCATAATTATGACAAAATGAATTAATTTTGGTTTTCATTACCTTGCTGAGCAAAATATTTCAAACCAATGCCATATAAATACTATATACATATACTTATTTATCTAATATGTTGAATAATATACTAAGATTTATACTTCCAGTAAGGGGTTTTTTCCTGTTAACAGATTTAATGAATTACTAGCAAAATGGTTGTGTCTTGCCATCTACTAGCATACAGAAAGAAGCATGACAGAGCTAGAATTGTGTATTGAGCATGTGACTTTTGCTTTCAATTACAGTGCTCTACCAGATCAACAGAAAGGGAAAGGTCTGTATTTTATGATAAAAAGTAAGCACAGTTACCATTTAACTGAGATAATTTCCCTGCCAAGCTATTTTAAAGAGCCTCATTCATGTGCAAAAATCAGTGAGTTTTGTAATGATAAATCTATTTCTTCCACAAAAAAAATGCTTTTTTTCATGAAATCTGTATCAATATTTTGCAGCCCAAGCATACTAAAACAACATTAATGTTTTCAACCTACATGACACACACACAAAAAAAAAAGTAGTTGGTTACAAAGATGTGAGTGTCTTTTGAACTGTTTACACTCATGCATCCCAGCGGGACTGTTACTTGTTGAAGGATGACATATAAATGAAACAGGAAGCTGTTTTAAATTGGTATTGGATGTTGCCTCAAAACTTTCCCTAATTTGTTTGTTACAGAAGTATAGATTTCAATTCAGCACAGTAGGAAATACTGTCTGTCTCTTCCTGCATGTATGGGTGCAAATGCATGTAGACATCCAAATACCATGTTGGTAGAACAAAAATTCCACTACTAACAACAATAAGCAAATATAGCTTAGTATTATTTTCTACATTTGGCTTTGTGCAAGGTGCAGGAGCATTTGGAATATCAGTATGGTTGAAAAACATCCTGGAACCTATTGCTTTTCCATTTTTATCCAGGCAATTTTTTGAAGACAAGAGAAGGAAGCAATCCTTGTGGTGGCCAGCAGGTTCTATAGATTCACCTGGTTTAGGTAAATGTGGAATGATTCAAGCATTTTTAACTATTCAGTGAAGACATCTCTTTTTTGATTATTTACATTAAATTATGTAGGTATTCTTCACTTTAATAACAAGAAATAACATCCAATAATAAGATGATTAAGAGCATCTAATAATATATAGCATTGAATAATAAGATTAATATTTAATAACAGAATAAAATATAAACCTATGTTTAAATAACAAAAAAAAAATCTAACACAAGTTAATGTCTTAAAATGAATTTGGAAAAGGACTTAATGAAACAGTGCTAGCAATTTTAGCTGTTGAGATACCAAACTAATTCAATGTGAATATAAAACTACATCAAAAGAAACTCTCCACCTAGATCAGCAAGAAAACGGGCCTCTGCTACAAAATTGTACGCAATTACAATCATTATCTTGTCAGTTAAAAAAAATACAGGTACAAAGTATTACCACTTAGTATCACTGAAAATTTTTAATTTTCCTAGAGGTTCTATTTATTTCAAATCTAGTAAGTTGCAACCATGCCTTCCTACAACTTTCACATCTCCTCAAAGCCACTAAAGTGCAAATGTCTGGGAAGAGAAATAAAATTCTTAGGTAGGTAAAACTAGAGATAGGAGCACTGAGTTTAGAATTAGCAGCAGAACAAGAATTAGAACAGTACTGGGACATCTGAATCAGTGTGGAACCCATGAAGATTTTACCAACGGTCTCAGCTTCTTCACGTGTAATAAAGAATTATCTCTCCCATTTACCTCAAACTGTGATAGAATTAATCACATGATTAAAGGAGATCTGTGAACTGCTTTGTCCATGTAAGTCCTGAGGATCTTTAAACAGGAAACTGGGAGGTTGGACTTCTTTAAGGTTTGCATTTTTGTTTTTGCAAATTCATACCTAAAAAAACATTTGTAGGTTTTAAATTAGGATCAACTCAAGCCCAGACACTTTAATATACCATTTTAACATGACATACCTAGAAATGCCCCAAATTAAACCAAACTTCTCAATGGTATTCCAATTTGATTACATTTTACTCAGGATCTACCCTTAAAGTTTTGCTAAGATTAAAAAAAGGACAGGCTTCTTTTCAGTTGGATAACTGAAATACAGTGGATACAGTCCAAAGCAATAGAATTAGCAAAAGTAAATTGGTTGTTAAGTAATTTCTGTTGTTAAGTAACAGAAAAGTGAGCTCAAGTTTCAGCTCTATTTTGGCCTCACACCTAAATTCTCAGCTTACCCACATCCAAATACAGCTTTGTTGATTGCAAATAGACAGGCCAGATATACTTGTCTCTTATCCCACACCCTCTTACAATAAAAAAAGTTCCATTTAATGGAACAACTGACACTAAATACATGCAGAACTAGAAAAGGGCCATGTACAGAGAAGCAGGGAGTGTAAGATTTTCATTATGAAGAAATACAACAGAAAACAGTCTTAGGAAATTCCATTATTCTTCTAGAATTCTACAGTTTATAACAATCTGGTCTAATGGATCAGCAGGATGAAGTTCTCCAAACTTTACGTAAAAACAAATAAGCTTATAATTTGAAGAGTAGAAAAGGGAAACTGCGTCCTACAGAATTCACTGGTTCAGGTAAGGAGACTGTTGTGGCTTAACATTTGTGCAACAAAGCCAATACATAATTTTCTCGACATTCTTTCATAATTGTCAAATAAGAAATTCTCAATCATGCAACCTTTCTGCCACTTAAAATCTAAGCAACAGTGATACTTTTTGCATTAACATAATTGCTATGCAGTGTACTAAATGTGACTCATTTTAATGCTATATCGATACGTCTGACCTCATAATAAATATTATGGTCCCTGGTCTTTAAATGTTGAACAGTGGTGTTTGGGTCAATGGCATATTAATCGGAGTCAACTACTTTCATGAATTGTTTATTAATTACCTTTGCTGTTTCGCACATTATACTGGTTCTCAAAGAAATAACAATAGTACCTTTTTCCACAAGAGAGAAGAATAACATGCAATTGCTGAGCCAAAGCAGAGGTAAATCCATATTGTTTCAATTGCATGAATGCTGGTAGAAGCCTTCTTAAATGTTACTTAATATTTGGATTAACATACTGCTCTGTTTTGAATTATCTCCCCCAAAAGATATTTTGGCTAAGATACAATGCCAAGAATGTTTTGTAGTGTGGTGAGAGAGCTGTAGAGCTGACACAAAAATAAGCAAATTGAGCTCAACTTCTTTCACTTCAGAACTTTTCAATGGGAGAAGAGCTCTCTATAGTAGCTAGTCCTCTGTGCATATCTTCAAAACTTGCATTACTGAAAGATAAACTCCTACTTTCAAGTATGCACCCTAAAGCATAGTAGCACTTGCTGACACTGAACATTACCTGATAATCATAACTATGTATCATACAAACAGAAAAAAATTACAGACTGTTCTCCCATATGAGAAAGGCCACACTCTCTACTTCACTGCAGATCTAAAGCAGTATAATTCTCTCGGTAGAGTGAGGTTACGGCGGACCAAAATTCTACAGACTGAAGACTCAGAATTACAAATCTAAAACTAAAAGGTTATCAAGGAAAACTAGTTTAAATACTCAGGACTTCTAAGTTTAGTCTTCTTAAGGAAACAACACAAAGAATGTGTTAAAATTAACTATTTGGGAGTCAGGAAGCATCAAAATTAAAGCTAGCCAGGAAACATTAAATATGGTGTGGTGTATTTCATAGAATCATAGAATCATTCAGATTGGAAAAGACCTTTAAGATCAAGTTCTAAGATAAACCTAACACTGTCATTTCCAACAGTAAACTATGTCCCTAAGTGCCATGTCTACATATCACCTCCAGGGATGGTGACTCAACCACTTCCCTGGGCAGCCTGTTCCAATGATGGACAACCCTTTCAGTGAAGAAATTTTTCCTAATATACAATCTAAACCTCCCCTGGTGCAACCTGAGGCCATTTCCTCTTGTCCTGTCGCTTGTTACTTGGGTCAAGAGACCCACACCCTCTACACCCACTACAGCTTCTTTTCAGGTAGTTGTAGAGGGTGATAAAGTCTCCCCTCACCCTCCTTTTCCCCAGGTTAAACAGTTCCCTCAGCTGCTCCTCATAAGACTTGTTCTCCAGACCCCTCACCAGCTTCATTGCCCTTCCCTGGACACGCTCCAGCACCTCAATGTCTTTCCTGTAGTGAGGGGCCCAGAACAGGACACAGAACTCGAGGTGGGGCCTCACCAGTGCCCAGTACAGGGGGACAATCACTTCCCTAGTCCTGCTGGCCGCACCGTTCCTGACACAGGCCAGGATGCTGTTGGCCTTCTTAGCCACCTGGGCACACTGCTGGCTCATGTTCAGTTGACAGTTGACCAACACCCCCAGGTCCTGTTCTGTCAGGCAGCTCTCCAGCCACTCTGCCCCAAGCCTGCAGTGCTGCATGAGGTTGGTGTGACCCAAGTGGAGGGCCCAGCACTTGGCCTTGTTGAACCTCATACCATTGCCCTCAGCCTGTCCAGGTCCCTCTGTAGAGTCTTCCAACCCTCAGGCACACCAACCCTCCCTCCCAACTTGGTGTTATTTGCAAACTTACTAAGGATGCACTTGGTCCCCTCATTCAGATCACTGATAAAGATATTAAACAGAACTGGCCCCAATACTGAACCCTGGGGATTTAACACCATTCACCACAACTCTTTGGGCCCAGCCATCCAGCCAGTTTCCATTTACTTTATTCTACTGTCCTAACATGCTTTTTTAATTTGCTAAAATCCACAGTAGAACACATGCTTCATCTTAAGCTATTTTCTCAAACTGCTACAAGCAAATTGTTTTTAATGCCTTCATAACCCTCTTCATCATTACCAATAGACGGTACTTTTTCTTTTTTTTCCTCAAAGGCAGAAATATTAATATGTTTAATCCAAATTCAGCTGTTTTTTCACTGTTTACTCACAGTTCAGGAGACAAGACAGTTAATGACAAATCTGTTTCAGATTTAGGTAGCCTAACTGAATGCCTGAAAATTTTCATTGTCAGTGTTTGTTGTTATATTTACCACATAACGTTTTATATTGAAACTGTGTTCTTGTCACATTTCAGTGGAATATACCTGTTGGCCTCCCACCATTACCACAATGCTTCCATCAGCACTTCATATTTCAACATGGTAATCAGACAAACATGGCTATTCATCAATGCTCATTCAGTACTGTAGTAAACTATTAATTATTTTAGAGGAATATTATGTTACAGTATTAAAAGTATGATTATGATATTGTCTGGTATGCAGTGATAGAAATATAAGCATTTTATCATTATCAATCCATTTAAGAAGAGTCAAGGTTGCCCCTGCAATTGGTATTTTAAATTCCTTCTTTTTATTATTTAACTCTGCAATTTTAAAATGGATGAAAAAGCTTTAATTTAATATATATTTTTAGAAATAAAAGAAACATAGCTCGTAGGATGTGCACAACAGGTAGCTACTTGGCTAAACAGCCTCAGAATGCCCTATCACATTCTTCCTCAGACTTGGTTAAGTGCATTTTTCCTGTACTGAAAAATTATAATTAAAAGATCCACTGATACTGCTGAAGCAGGAATCCCTTCCTGGTTATCTGGGAGAATTGCAATTTCTCAAGGGTTTCTGATGATCCCCAGTTTACTCATCATTTCATTTTACTACACAACTAAGTTAACACCATAGTAACATAGAATAACATGATCAGGTGTGCATAAACAACATATTTAACACAATAATGACCTCCAGAGAATATGAGTAAGTTTAGTATATATATTTATGGCATAATTTTTAGGCAAAACAGTTAGTGGATAATTTACAATTAAATATGTTTACAGGAAGATTTTGGTGTCAAGAAAAGGGTCAAGATTAATTTTGGACAATAAGTGGCACCATAACTTATATAGCAAACAGCTTTCTATGGGAACTACTTTGAAAATAATGTAAGGGCCTGGGACAGAAACACTCATCTAACAGGACTCAAATTAATTTTGACTCATTCTTCTAATATTGCAAGTTAACGCAATATTTATGTTCAGACTTTCACCAAAACAGTTCACTTTGGCAGGTACTTCCAGGCAAGTGTAAGTTTAAGAACATGTAAACTAGCCCAAACCAGGCCATTTAAAAACTCTTTTGAAAAATAACTACAGCAGTCACTACCATTTTGTGAGAATTTATTATTCTACTAAAATATAAGAAATATTTTACAGTTGTTGAGTTATACTTCCATTCAATCAGATTACATGTATTCAATGATTTTTAGAAAAAATTACAGACAAAGGGAATGTAGAATGAAAACGCATATTCTAACTATGACTACTATAATGTTTTTCAGAAACTAATTTGGAAGTATCTTACTGTATCCCGACTTTTTTTTTTTTTAAGCCAGGAAACAAGACACATCAGACAGAGTGAAGAAAGAAAATCTATTCCACTAGCAACACGCTATCCAATCACAGCACATCTGCCTTTCTTCTGTGATGACAAGGATGCACAGATGTTTTTTAATATCCATAAACCAATATGCTAACTATAAAAACAAAGGAACACATACAATATACTGCCAGTTATTCTATTAATCTAAGATAGAAACAAAGATGAAAACAGAATGAATCAGTTTCTTCAAACAAACTTCTTTCTACTTATAAATCAGAGTACTAAAGAGAAATAAATACATATGTATCCTAGTGATCTAACACCCATCCCATGCTAGCCCCATCTTGTGTCACTGCCTAAGTCATGCAAATTACACCAGAACTGCCAGTTGACTAAGATTAATGACACTGCGCCAGCTTCTTTGTTTCTCTCTGCGGCCGTTTAGTGTGAAATACTATCCAAAAACATTATCTATCCTCTATTAATCCCACAAATTTGTTCACACCATGCACATTGTTTAGGGCAATTTACAACAGGAACATACTGAGCACAATTGCATTTAATTACTTGGGTTCTAATTACATTCATTAAAGGCTAATAAAATAAATGAAACAGCTTTAAAAGCTTCTGCAAAACACATGGGTCTTGTCTCCCTCGTGAAGCATACTGTAGAGGTTTGATGTGAAACATAGATTTCAACATATATGTCTGCCTATTATGTATCTGTAATGTGCACAAAGACATTAAATGCATATTTATTTATTTTTATTTATATATAAACCATATGCACATCAATTCTGAATGATCCTGAATACTGCTGATATTTACTTATATTACTAGTCATGAAGATGCCAGGCACCCCAAACTACTTTTTAATGTGGTATGTTGAGATGGAGGAATATCAGTTTTAACATTCCAATCCAGTTCTTTTAACTGTTTCCACCTGTACTACAGAGTTATTCTCTCGTTTTCTCTCATCTTATATCTGCATTATAGAAGATAAAAACTGACATCAGAAAGAGAGAAAGACAGCAAAAAAGAGAAGAAGAAAAGAGCAGGGAAAACCACATTACTTTATTTGGTATATATTCTTAAAACCATTTTGTTAAGGCTCATTTCTGACATTCATCTGAGGATCTGAATTTTTTCTTAGTAGCTATTTACATTAAAAAACACATTCTGCACACTAGGCAGTCTAAATAAATCCCCCATGGTGGTTAAAAATGCAGCTTGTTAATAACACAATTTTCTAATTCTTACATTTCTATGCTATTTCCATTGTGCTTAGAATGCAGTTTATGGCAAAAGACAGAGCCTGGAACATGCTGTTGACAACTGTGCCAGAGAGAATTCAGCACTGGATATTTAGAAAAAAGTGCTTATGGTGAGCTCCTCTCATTATAACTACTCATTGTTCTTGGATTTACAAGAAGAAGATCTTAGTAATTAGTGAAAGAAACAAAGTTCTAGCTAATTATCCTACAAATCTTATACTATATACGTGTGTGGTTTTAGCTGAAGATCCAATTTGGTGGACTTGGAAATTTAAAACTCATAAGTATTGTGCATTACAAATATAATGGTAGTCAAACATGTCTGCCAACAGTTAAAAAGTACATAAACTTACACACAATTTTGTTTCATGAAGAAATGAAAATGCAAAAAAAATCAGCCTTGAGGATTAACCTCCAAGTATTGTAGAATTTTAATCATTGTTTTTAAGTACAATGAAACATTCAAAGATTTTGTGCATATTCTATGAAGTAAATCAGGTCCACCCAATGTATCTTCCTCTTATAATTTAATGAACATTCTCTGGCTGACAATTTGTTACTTTAAAAATACTTTAACAATTTCTGGGTTTTTAGTTAATTACTGACAAAATAATTATATTTTACCTTAAAATAAAATACGAAATAATTTTTCTCTTTGGAATATGTTATACAAGAAGCATGCTGTGCTGGTACAGCACTTCAGGCAGTTTAACTGAGAGTAATAAAATTACCATGGCTATGTATATCATTTTAGAAAGTTCTCCTTAAAATTATACAACTTTGCCACATACATTTCTCAAACTGTTTCTTATTATGAACACAGGATCAATTTCTTTTGCAAACTATTAAAAGGTCAGACATTTTAAAAAAATCATATGAATCCGTCATTCAGATATATAAACCCCTCATTCGTGAATCAACATTTGCTTTGGAGAAGGGAGGAGGGGCACCCATCCTGCACAACAAAGCAGCAGCTCAATACAGCTGCCATCTGGCTTCCTCCTGCAGTTCACTTCCCATAGCAAACAAGATCCATAGTTTAAGGAGTGTTGGGGAAGGGAGAGAGGCTGCAGTTTTAACCTTACAGCTTTATGATGGGGCATTTTTCCACTCTATAAAAACCCCTCTTAATATAGGAGAAGAGAAGGCTCAGGAAATTGTTAGTAGGATAGAAAGCCTTTCACTTCTGTGTTTCTGGTTCAGATCCACATCAACTCAGTGGTAACCAAATATAACTACCACCTAAAGGACTTTTTAATGAAATGACTTAGCTGATCTCAGTACAATACCTGGTGAGCAAGCATCCTTGTCACTAAAAGCAACACCAAATATGATAAACTGTTTCCTTCTCACTGCACAGTTGCTTCTTACCAGTAGTAGCTGAGAACATTTCAAACGTTAAAGATAAACCAAGCTATTTTAACTACAAGAGAAGAAAGACTACTAAAAGCATGACAGTCTGCAAGGGGTCTACCATGTGATATGCTGTTTCTGCTTAAGTTCATAAAAGCTCAAATTTGTTAACTTTCAGGTTATGTTCTAACACCTATTGCCCTTAATTTTTCTTGGGTACTAGTGAATGGAAATCTGAGCAGAAAAGAATCTAACAGTTTAGCTTTGCATTTATACTGGAGCAGCTAAGGACTCAAACTGACAGGCAAGAATTCTCTATTTTTCTTGTTACCTAAGTAATAGTGTGGATTCACCATTTTGCTACATTTACAAAATAGTAATAGACCCAAAGATTCAGGCTGTGTATGTACTCTGATGGTTCTATTGAATAAAGATGACTATAAGATGAATATATGCTGAAGCAATGATGAAGGCGCTGGTTTAAGCAGTAATATAAAACCTAGCAGTTTACTTGTTGCAAACAGTAAGGACCCAAGTCATTTCCCATGAAATTATCATTAATATCAATGGGAGCCCTAAAAGATTTCATTGAAATCAATGGAGTTTTCCCATTCTTTCAGCAGGATCTGGCTTTATACACGTCAATATTGAGGTACTCAGCTTAGTATACAGAGAGTGCACAGCACGATGAAATGAAAGACAATTTTTTTCCATATCTAATAGAAGCATTCAGTTTATAGCCAAAGAAAAATAAACTTAAAAATCAAAGATTCATATTGCTGGAAAGGTCAAATGCTGTTCTAATACCATACAACTGAATGGATAATATCCATTAAGACCGATCAGTGAAAAACACCAACAAAATGTATAAATACAACCCAAAAGCTAATGACCTCAATCCCTAGCAGCCCCTTGACCCTTATTACTACAGCTGCTGGTGTAGGAAAGGATTAAAGGGGGCTAGAAATCATTGGGTTAACATACAAGGGCTCAGAAATTTGACCTTGGTTACTTACAACATATATCCCCTACTAAAAATGAGTATATGAGGAGAATTAGAAACAGAGCTAGCAAAGGTCAGCTTGAGTGCAGATAAACTAAGAAAAAGGAGGCTTGAAAGGCAAAAAGGTTTTATTTCTGCCACAGCGCTTTATTGTAACCAAGATGGTCTAAGAACAGAAGCAGGATTAGAGCAGCTGGCATTGTTGAACATGCTAGATAAACTTTTGGGCACACAAACCCTTCTTCATGTCTTAAATAGCAGCTTTCAAAGCTAAATAAAAGAACAACTACTCGCCATTAGAAATGTACCACCGGGTCCATATGTCATAAGATGTATGAATAACATCCTCATCACCATGTCCAGAAAATGGGACTTCCTGACTAATTGCAATCATAAATTCAATAATCATGACTCTTTTGTCAAACTCCTCTGAAATACTCCTATACTAAGATCCTTTCCTAGGTATTAAGGTCAACATCAAAGATGGTAATCTACAAAATAAAATGCAGAGAAAACCACACACTAACAAACTTAACTCCATAAATGTGCAACAATCTGAAACATACACACACAAATCAGGCATCCTCAGATGCCATCCCATTCATTCTGAAGAAAAATCTTGTGATGCCATCCTAAAAGCCATCAAATAAGACTTTTAGTCAAAAAGTACACCTCTATAAAAAGACCATGTTCATTTGAAAGAGATACCTGAGCACTACAGAGGGAAGTACAGCTGTCAGATAACACTGCACTCAGTACTTAGAGAAAATCATTAACCAATTATAAACAATGCTAGAATTAGATGCCACTTTGAAGATGTCTGCCAAGAACCACCTTGGACTTCTAACAGTCTCTAGCCTCAGAAAACTCACCATCAGAAACATCCTAGGTACAGCCCAAAGACACTGAATGGATGAATACCATATTTGAGCAAGAAACGTAAAATCTGACAACAAATCTCTACTATTACTGTAGTGAATAATCTCTCAACAGAATCACCACTATCTTTCAATTCTACAACTATGCCTGCAGGAATATAATACAGTTTATCCCAGTAACTTGCCATCAAAACAGCTATGATCTATGTAAAACTTAGAAAAACCTATATACTGCAGAGAGCTGACACAGTCTAGAAAGGAAAAAAATACCCATCTGTGAACATCTCCCACTAGTCACTGTGTTTCTGATCTCTCGTTCTTTCCTCTCTGATTGCTCATACACTGTGTTCTTATGCTTAGGTAAAACCTACAAACATCTTTGAAATTTTCATAAGCAAAACTCATAGCTCTACTGGATGCCATAGAACGGTTTTATAGCACATTTTAATCTCCTTTCCTTCTCTCCCAGATGAATCCATGTTTCACATGCAACAAACAATGTCTTTTTTCCCTAGTGTAAGTATCATTGTCTTTCTCTCTTGTTCCCCCTCTCGCCCCATATCATCCCACGTCTTCCACAAGTACCAACTGCGTTTCTTTTGAAGATGGTTGAATTGATATGTCTGCTATCTCTGAGCAACTGTTCTCAACTTTTATTTTGCTGTTGTTTCTACTTTGCACATGGAAGAGAGGCTTGTGTGCCCGCAAGCCTAACTTTTCCAAATATTCCAACTAGTCTAATAAAAGATACTACTCCTATCTATAGACCTCTTCCTGTATTTCTTCAAAGTCACGCCTGTTGACAACCAAACTAAAAATGTAACACAATTAAAAGGCAAATTATGGCATGATAAAATTTTGGGTTCAATCTACTTTCAGAATTCTGAAACTTAAGGAGCAATTTTATATATTTTAAAAGTTTTTTAAATCATAATCAGTAAGATTTTAAATGGTATTCCTGTAGCTCTGAATCTGAATAACTAACAACTTTTTTCTAAAAAAAAAAAAAAGGTTGTTTTTGCCAAACGTATATTCAATGAACAGAAATGAAGAAAAAATTACTCTCTGAAGAGGACTCCAGGATTCACATACAACAGAGAACTCTGGATTGGGACAAGCATGGCTGAACACCTGCCTTCCAATGGGAAGTAGTGAATTAAATCCTTGTTTTGCTTTGCTTGTGCATGTGGCTTTTGCTTTACTTAGTATATTGTTTTTCTATCAACCCATGAGTTTTTCTCACTTTTACTCTTCTGATTCTCTCCCTCACACCACCGCAGGGAGAGTGAGAGGGCAGCTGTGTGGTACTTAGTTGCTGGCTGGGGTTAAACCATACCACCACATCATATACATTCTTACATAAATTTATGAAACTTTGTAGTGAAAACTATCTAGGTTTTTTGTCTCTGTTGCATCTATTTATAAGGCAGCTTCAGTATCTCATTCATTTTACAGGAAGAAACATAGTTTTTCAGTTCATATTTAATAATGGCTCAGTTTATGGAAATTTGTTCTTTTGACAACTGTCATTTACTTTATACAGGTCTTTCCCCTGCCTTATGGTTTATTGCCCATTCTTGTTTTCATAGGTAACTATTGTACCACCTCCCAGTCTTTGTTTTACTAGACTAAGGAAGCTAAGCTCTTAAATTTCCTTGAGGCTTTACCTTACACTGTTCAACTCATCTTTATGGAATACAATTAACCAGAAATGCACCACCATATTCCAGGTGATATTCACATACCAAGTTATGGTACAATGGAATTAACACTTACCTGTCTTTACTATAAATACATCAGATACACAAGAATCTCCAGCTCTTCATGTGTTTACAGTCAAAAAAGTGTAGTGTATAGCAGAAATTCTGTAAGGTATTTTTTGCATGAAAGCCTGCCTCTTGTCTGTTCTAATACCTACCGCTTTGGTTTTAGCAAATATTTTTTGTGCCAGTGTAATTAAAGAAAATATTAAATAAGATAGCCCCCTGAAACATTATTCAAAGAACATTACTCCTCCATCTAATATTTTCCTTTTCAATAACATCTACAATCTCATTAGCCATTTTTTAATCTTAACTGATAAATGCCTTCATTGATTCTATGATTCATTACATTACAAACTAAGTTTCAGAACAACATCATAGCCCATAAATTTAGTGACAATATGCTAAAAAAAATGTTAGCCATCACAAATGTGTAACTGGATTCTGACACTAACATTTGTTCTCCACTCTGTATCTGGGAAGTTAATCTCCGATGGTTACACAAGTCCTAGTAGGGTTTCTCTCTCTAATAATATTTCAGGAATCTGAATGTATCTAATATATCCAAATATATACTAGACCCCTGGGTGCTCTTCCAGTAGGATCTGTTTAACAGCTCTTCCAGAAGTGAAGCAGCATTTGCATCTCTAAAAGACAAAGGTAGGTACATTTCGGTTTTTAAAGCATAGCATAGTGATAATACAATGCTTTTCAAAAATTTAACCAAAAGATCTACATCTTCTTGGCTTTGGAAGACAAAAAGTAGGTATTCCTCTGAACTAGAATACATTTGCAGGAAAACAAATGCATACTGTGGTAAATGTTGCCTTAGTATTAATATGTACTAATGCACAATCCATTGTAAAGGACAGAAAAACACACACAATACAGTTCTAAATAGCCTGCAAGTAGGGTAAAGAGCAATATACTTTCTCTTTTCCACAAAGGAAAACAGAGCAGAATCTTCAAGAGCAAATATAATCAAATTTTCTAATTCCAGTAAGAATCTAACTTGGTAAAAAGCCTAAAAGATTTATAGCTACAAATATGTTTGTGGAGAAATAAATAATAACAAAAGTAGGAATAAAATATTATACTGCCATATCAGTAACACAACGTACACTGAAAGTCAGAAAACTTGAAAGCTTAAGTATCAAGTTTAAAAGCCCTACCAGGTAGCTTTTGGATCATTGGCTTTTTGGATCAAATCCCATAGACGTTTTTGGACCAATTCCCATGGGCTTTTAGAATAAAGTCAGAGCCTCCACACTTAATCATGTAGAACAATGGCACAGGTCTTATTTTTTCAGTTTGTATGAATTCCACAGTGAGGGCACAAAAATGAAGAGCTAACTAGCTGTTATTGGATGAATCGGTATTGAAATATACTAAAATGCATGATTACCCAATTTTCTGTTGATTAAACAAAAAGCTTTAAGGAAAGAAAGAAGTACACAGACATTTCTTCCATGGCCTATTTTTGTTTCTATTGATGCACAGAGAAAAAGTGTGACAATAGGTGAAAAATTATATATTTTCTCCCCATCCAGGAGATGGAGCCAGGAAAGTTCCCTGCCATTCCCCAGCTGTTTCATTATTTAATAGTTTTGTAGCTTTGTACCAATTTCAAGCACGTTGAAAGTTTAACCCTTTGTATCTTATGTGGCACTAAAATGCACTCAATAAGAATTTGTTTTAGAGTCAATACAATAACACAATTTCTAAAAGACAGCTGCATCCACACCCCAAAACGGTACTGGAATAACCCTCCCCACTACTGACTTGTAAATCTTTTATTTAATGGAGCATAATACGCTGCTTGTCCTTAATGGACTAGAAAATACATTAATACATTAATAGTATATACATTTCACAGTGCTGAAGTTATAAAATATAGCAATTCTGTACTTAGTAATGGTGAATACTCTATTTATAAGCAGAATGCAAACACATTACTTTGAAGCTGATTTACAGATACCCCTATCTGTTAAAATGTGGCTCGGCTGCAAATCCGCTAATCTAAACCAGACTATATCATACCTGTGATGTCCGACAAGCACTAATTGATAAGATTTCCCAATTATAAACTTCACTTCATTCTTATGAATGCAGTAAATGAAGAAGTGAAAGTGGATGAGATCTCATTTTGGATAAGAATCTAGTCCTTGTTAAAATGTTATTGCTTCAGAGCTGGTTATATATCATCATTGATATAACAATAACAGATGTCTTATTTGTGCATTCCTTTTCTGCCCGCCTTTCAGCTATGATTTTACAACTTGTAAAGGATTAGAAAAAATTGCTAAAGGATTTACAAGAGACTCCTGCAGTATTATTTAGAAGACAAGTGTAATATTGTTTTTACAAACTCATCAACTAACATAACTCTCATTTGAAGGACTATATTCTATTTTACTTTCCTAGTCTGTGAAATTATTGATTCGGGTCTAAGTTTATCAGTAGAGATTACTACATGTGATAATGGTGATAGACAAGTGGTAGTGCTAACCGTGAGAATGCTGCCTAAGAACACTTCCACTTGCAAGCAAATGCACGTAAGCTACAGCATTACATTCTCCCAAGGTTTGTATGAATCATGGTTTGATTAGTGATTCTATAAATAGTTAAAATTAGTAGGGACTGATTTGAAGCAGTTCCCTTTTCATTGTCCTGTCCTTCACTTAAATAAACAGGAAGATTGTAATTACTGCTTAAAACACTCTTAACCAATGTTCTTTTCTGTGGCATTTCACTGTCAAGAACAATGATTGGAATGGGATTAAACAACCAACCAAAAATATGCTAAAATTTTTTATTTGTGGTTTTTTGGTTAAAAAATGTGTGGATTTTTTCCCAGTGTGCTAGCATTTTTCCCCTCCTAATTTTTTTCAGTTTTGAAATACAAACGCCATTAGACTACCTTGAACAGTTACACCGCTGTATATGGAAACTGTGGTAAAAAAGAACTCATTTTTGCGCTTTTTTTTTTCCATAAAACCTTAAACTAATTTAAGTTTTGGCAAGGACAATAATGTTAGGACTCAGGGCAGTGTTGGCTCTTCAAAGGTAATCATAGAAAAGCTTTATGGCACCTAAAATACACATCATACACACCTGTAAATAAATACAATAAATATTCCAATTAATTATCAGCCTGAATTATTGCTAGAACTAGGTAATAGGTCTTCAGTTCCTGAAATAAGCAGTCTGAAAAAGCTAAACAAAATCCTGAATTGAAAAAATGAATCACAAATTTTACAAATAGTCATTCCAGGAATTTTAACCTTTGCCACAAATACTTACCACTATCTTACTTGGAAACTTTGCTCTTCTGAGGACTGCATAATCTATTTACATTTTCAGTGGCAGTTTACAAAATCGAATTTCACCCAAAAGCTTTGAGAAGATGTTCTCTGGTTATTTTTGACCAAAGCTATATGAATTCCATTCCTGTGCAGTTACTAACTCACGATTATGTCTATGCAGATGGGTACAGAAATCACACACTCACATTCTGAGGTAGTCAGAGGAAGCCACATATCCAAGCTTGCTGGGTAAGCACTGCAAAGCAAAAGAGACGGCTGATTACCATACTACCACACTAACACAGCAATATCATTTCTGGACCTGAGCTGGACTCACATTGACCAGCTCAAAGCACAGAAAGAGCAGCTCACATGCATTCATATCAGTCTGTATAGATGTGCAATTTAGATATATGTTGTAAATGAATGTAGTACAGAAAAATTAAAATGTATTCCGAACTTTTTGAGTCATGGAAAGCATCTCAGCAATCAGCTATGTTGAAAAGTACAAAGTGCAGGTACAGCATCAGTTATATCCATTCCACTAACGTATGACTACTAACTGTGTCATGCAGAAGACTTGGGCTATAAGCTGTCCTGTATAAAGAAAGTTCAATTCAGTTTATTACATAGGCTTAATTTTTAATTTTTTACTCTTTCTCGTGTTTAATTAAGTTCCTCCTTTTGCTAAAGAGCATCTGGTGTTTTCAAGCAGCACTGTGGTGAAATAATGGGATATTTATTAGCATTAAACATTTCAAATATTTTCACTTTCTAAAAAAATATTTAAAATAATATGAATGGCAAGCAATAACTAGACATATAACTCGAATAACATTTCAATTGCTTAATGATATTACAGGTTTTTGTTGGTACCTTGTTGAGGTTAGTACCCTTTCATTTTCACCAACAATCCAAAAAGCTTTGTAACATCCATCTACATGTAAATGACAATTTCATGCTACAGTACTTACGTATTTATTCCTAAAACCTCATAGAATAAATCTTTCATGAATATACTATTTAATATATATTTCCAGCTTGTACTATTTTCTACTCTACAACAGTCGAAGTTCCTTACTCTGCTCTCTGGAAACATGCATAACCCTTGTACATACAAGACATGCTTAAAGAAGGCCTTTGAAAAATGTCAGTAACACATTTAGTGTTTAGATCCTAAATGAACTTCACCTGTTTAACTTCTCAAAGAACAGTTTGACTGTGACCTGAGTGGCAACACTGACTTTAAATAGATACATCTAGCATAAAACCTAGCAAAATAAGGAAATCAAGCTATAGCAAAACTAAGTGATAAAACTAAAGCTAAACAAGTTCCAATCAGGCTACTTAAAATTGACAGCAAAAGTAATTAACCACAGAGAATTTAATCAGATTATGTATTTCTGGATGATTTTAAATCAACATTTAAAGATCTTTTTGGTTACAATTTTGTTTTAAAAAGATGTACTCTAATTCAATCACAGGTGCTGACTCATAAGCAAAAATTAATTAATAAAATACCTACAATATATGTTATGCAGGATAAGTGGCTAAATGACCATTGTGCCTGTCCTTCTGGCCTCAAATCAGAAAGAACATATAAATTTATTAGCAAACTAGCTTATATTTCAAACTCATTTTGAATGCGAATGCTTAAACAGAAAAGCCAAAGTTAGGCTACATCTAACACAAATACTATCAAGTATATTGTTTACAATATTAGAACACTAAATATGGAAGCAGTAAACTCATTTTTAAAAATATTTTTTTTCTCAAATGGCATACTCTAGCAATCTACTGTACTGCTTTGACCAGTCTCATCAACTTGCTGTGAAAGACCCTAAGAATAGTAAAGCCACACAACATGGCAGTAGTCTCCATTTTAACTTACCCTTAGGGACTACTTAACCTCTCGTTTTACTTTTTCCAGACCAAAGCAATGGTAAGGGTAACCAAGAGATGATATATGTCATAACTATGTAAAGGTCAACCAGGTTTAAACATGTTGGGTTCTACTCATAAATATTTGACTAATAGCAGTGTATTTTTCATCTTTAAACCCGAAGATTGGCACCTCAGTAGGCAGCAAATTATTCTGACTGAACATATAAAATGGTTCCCGAGTTAAATTTCTCCAGATATATGCTTGAATGCCAATGTCAAATATCAAGAAGTGGTAATAATTCGTCTCTTACTATTTCTTACATTATAAAGGTAGCTGACCATGTCAGTATCAGTTGTACAATGTGCTGGATTCTGAACTTGCCTGCATCACTTTGACTCCAATTAAATGATTTTGAATTCATGGTAGAAGTTATGGGGCAGAAAGGGCAAACTAGTTTTACCACAGGGGAATAGGTGGCCTAGATCAAGATGGCCTAAGTTTAGGCAACCTAAGCTGCCCTTTTGGATATCTTTGAAGCAACTACTTTTAGGGTTACTGTACATGTTTGAATAATGCAAATACACTCAAAACTTTTCTTCCCTGACAAGGGGAAAAAAAAAAAAAAAAGAGAGCACTATTAATTGAGGAAATTTTTTTCTTTTTATCATTGAAATGAAAATTGATTTGATGTACAAAGAAGTCATTAAGGGCTACTACTCTGTGGAATTCCATACTTTTATATTTCATTTATTTAGTGGCTCAAATAATTCCTCTCTATCGTCTTCTCTCTTGAATCTCGAACTGAAAAACACCAGATCTGAACATGTGGCCATATGGTTCCAGACAGAATGTCATCAAATAAATCACTAATATTTTCCTCACTAAAAAAGAGGGAAGTGGGGGGAATGCAGACAACAATTTCATACATTTACATGTTTTCCAGGCTGTTGGATTAGGCAGGGTTTTTTTCCCCCAAATTGGTATGGCTTGAGTTAGATTTAAAATCAGTTCCCAGAGGAGGCTGATAAATGGATTAAAGTGGAACATAAATTCCCTGTGTCACCCAGTCCCTTAAACCTTGATGTCAGTAACATGCCTAATCATTCCATTATTATAAATGTCAAATATGTTTTACATGTGTTAGAAAGAGTGAATGGGTATCGGAAGGAATGGAAGACTCGAGGAACTGTAATGCTATTATAAACTTCCATGCAAAAATATCTAAAATATTACAGTGTTCACCCATTAGTATTTTGGATTGCTATTTTCTTATAATTTGCACATTACTGAATCTCCTGGTATGACAGATAGATGAGTTTATCATCGCACTACAAATGCTTTTCTTTCCCTTAGTGGCACTACTTCCATCAACTAGCATAACTAACTGAAGAGTGTGTACAGGCAGAATACAAACTCACAGTGTGGATTTCTTTCAGTAGCTAATTTGAGAAATTAACTACAGGAAACTTGCTTAGAATACATGAGAACTTTTATTCTACTCAGCAAAATGGCATGCCTCAGCTGAAGAAATGTTTGCACTAGACTTTAAGAACGATGATGCAAAGTATAGAAAGCAAAAGAATGTCAAATCTCTCAGAAAAAAATGACTTACAAGAAAGGACTGGAAGAACTGGGCTTGTGTACATTACCAAACAAAAACGGGAGAAGTGGATCAGCTTTGCAATTATCCTGAAACACGTAACATGCCAGTGATTTATCATTCTCCCCTTTCTTCAAGGTATACAGAGGAAAGTAAGCAGTTTCATGTGCAATCCATAGGCTTGGAATTAAAGAGTAGAAACAAGCTTTACAAGTTAAAGTGAAGCAAAATACTGGAACACATTACCAATGGAGACTATGAAAACTTCATTACGGAAGTCTACAATAACAACTTAGAAATATTTCAGTATGAGACAGTGCAGTTATATTTGATACTATCAAGTATCTGATCTGGTTGACGACATCAGCTCTTGAGGTTAGCTGTGTTCTCCAGTTCTATGATTCTGGGGTAACATCATTCAAAGAATACTGCAATTCTTTAATAGTAAAATGCTTGACATATAATGAGAGGTAAGAATCCTTAGGCAATAAAGCATTAAGCATTTTACAGGAAAAACAGGGAAAGAAACCTCAGCTACTCAATATAACTCCCTAAGTATAAGGTGACAATAGAAATTTCACTACTGTGGGGAAAATGCCATCCTTAATCTACTTCTGTGTCCCTCCTCAAAGCTTATCTGATCTAAACCAACCCAAAGTTCCCTTAAAAACATTATATGCTTGAGTTCCAGAGTACACATAGTAGGTCCTAATTTTCAGGTTGGCTAATCATACACAGCTCCTGTTGGAAGTCAAACAGTATTGGTGAGTCCCTGCAAACTATATAAGCAAACCTTTGCTGGTTTATTTTCTTTGTTTGGGAGTAAAAGGAGGTGGTGTCAGAAAAAAGACCCACGCTACCAAAATAGCACACAATTCTACAAATTTAAGTTTCTGTTGCCAGCTGTTAGGCACTGGATAAATCAATGGGTCAGGGAGCTAACACTAATTTTTTATCTCTTTCTCAATTCATGCTTAGGCAGAATTTGTTCCTCTTTCAGAGATTTTGTTGGAAAGCAATAAAGCAAAATACTGGAGCTAGTTTTAGCCTTGTAAAGTATTTACCTTTCTATTTGAAATACTTCTGGCTATCAGAAAAGAGAAACAGACAAGCTACTTAGCCGCTCTGAGGTACTGTTTTCAACAAGTTAATAAAATTAACATAGGCAATTCAGCAGAGCTCTGCTGTCTCACAATAATGCTTGGGAGATACATTGCAAAGTTATAAAATTTTGCTAATTAGCAAAAAAAAAAATCTGAAAACAACACAACCTATCACAAAGTGTACTTTTTATTTCACTACAATAGTTGTATTTTAAGTGGGTTAGTTTTGTTTTCATTTATTTACACATTGTAACATTAGTGTCACAATGTCTAGCACTAAGAAACTTGGAAACTATACTACCCATTTTGTTGTAAAACCTCAATTCAGTCCTGTCTACTTGTTTTACAAAATAGGTCCTAATTTCTAATTTTCCCTCCTTTGCCCTGCTTACATAGAAAATAGCCCATCTCTTCAGCACTTCTTTTTAACCTTTCAATTCAAAATTTGGCCTCACTTGTTCTTTACTGCATGCTGTCCATGTCATACAAAGAACTGTCTTACTAATTTCAATACACAATCTCTAATGAAACTTATTACCACAGTAGCTTATTGCATAAGCAGTAACATAAAGATATATATTAGCAAATGTATTTCCAAAACATCTTCTCCTCTGTCATGTGTATTTTTGTATACTTTTGTGTATGTGTGTCTATATATTTTTTCATTCATATATATGTGTATGAGAGAAACTAAGTTTGAAAGATTTAGGCCAAAACTGTTCACTTATTTGGGCTCTCCAGTGTCACACAGCTAGGACCTGATTTTTCAGAGTAGCATGCTTAGCACTCTGTACGCTTACAGTACAACTTCCATTAAATTCAGTTCCTTTGATAGTGCTTAGCATTTAGTGCAATGATGCTCTCAATTGTAAATTCTTAGCAGAACATATGCAGGATAATCATATTGCTTAATGGTTGGCACCTAATTTAGATGTCTAATTTGTGAGGTTAATCCCCCAAGGCTCTGCTACCGACAACAAAAAGAGGTAGCCCTGCTGTCTCTGGTTATACATCCCCGTTTCCTCTCATGTGCTGGCACTTCTTAGATTTTTAAGGCTGTTTAGTGAGTTGGATTCACAAAATGATTTAGCTAAAAAGAATACTTTTAAGGCTTGGGTTTGTTTTTTTTTGCATGTTAAGTTTTCAGCCAGCTCAACTGATCTGTCTGACCATGTATGCACACAAAGAGCAGTAGCAATAATACAAGTCCACAGCTATTACTTTGAAACTGGCCAGAGCAGATTGGGATGATCTCTTTAGCCAGCAGCTTATGGCACCTATGTAATTAAATTAGATGGCTGGCACAGAATAATGTGTATGCTGAGTCCAAAAAAGCCTCATAGAAAGAAAATTTCATCAAATGACCTCAAAGTCATAAGACATAAAAAGTCCATAACAGAGGCAAGGAGAAAATGTGTATTTCCTGGGCAGCAGTCAAATTACCTTTACACTTAATTTTTTTTTCTGTTGTTCCTGCTCCATTCACCAATACATATTCCAAATTCAGCAACAAATGAGGTTGAGGTCCTACAGAAAACAATCTAATTCATCACACTACTACAGAGTTTTCTCTGTACAGTGAATGAAGCTGAAATCCCTTGGTGAAAAAGCAATATACAGTACTTAATAATATTTTAACACATATAGACAAAAAGGGCAGATTAAATAATTGAATTTGAAACCAGAAAGATTATTTTTATATAGGTTTCTGTATTTGACTACTGAGAACTTAAAAAGGCAAACTCAAACTCCAGAAATTTCATCATGTCAAACAACAGTGGAGTCAAGTGGCAGGTTAAGAACACTTAACTTAGGGCATGTTACTATCTCAGTTATCAAAATTGATTTTTAAATATCTCATCATTTTCAAAAATCTTTTACAGCTTGTTACAGAAAACATGCAGTTTAGAACCATAAAAGCAGCCCAAGTCCATTAAAATTGATAGACTTTCAATTGACCACAGATCAGGCCCCATGCATTCAAAGCAGTATTTTCAAAACACTGCACAAATGGACACTTCCTGGGTTGGGTTTGGTTTTTTGTGTTTTTTTTTTTTTTTTTTTTTAATTACTTCAACAAGCAAGCAAGTATTTCAAAGAAAGATATATTGGGTATACTAACAGTATAGAAAACTAGACTAATTTGCCTCAATGACTTCTGTGATTATGAGGAACAAATCTGAAGTCACAGAAAGAAAACAAGGCCTGCTTGCCTTTTTTAATTGGTATTCTGCTATGTATAATCATTCGATTGCTGTCATGTTCTTCACACTGTTGAGGTATCAAGCAATCCCATGAACACTTTTAGGGAAAAACCAGCAACTTACGGTGACTTATCGTCTCGTGAATTGGCAAAACGGTTAATGTTTAACAGTGATGTATAGACCAACTGTTCTTTTTTTTATTTCTTTGTTTAATACATACTGAAGATATGGTTTGTTTCACAATGCAATCACTTTCAGAAAGTACCTTAAAACCTATGGATATAAATTAGATCATAAATTGAGGGTTCTTCTTGTTTATGAGGTAACAACTGTATCCTGTGGAGGTGTTTATTAGACCTGTTACAGATACAGTTGCTACCAAGTTAAGTGGAAGCATGCTTGAGTTTTTCTTATGATTCAAAAATGTCACATAAGGAGAGCTGAATTTCATAACAAAAAAATCACACAAAATATATCAGAAGGCTGAAAAACACTTGTAGAAATGTACACCAAACTAAATGAAGTGGGAATATTGCAAGCATTAGAAAACTGGAGCAAACACTCCAATGAGTTGGAAATGAGATTCTAGTCATACTGTGGTTCCCAACACTAGCATCTACAATCAATACATTGGATAATATATATGACTGCTAGCAGTCTTTGCATTAATTTTGTTACAGAAAGCAACATGGACCAGAGACTGTGTCTATCAAGAAATGGGGTGGTAAAGTAAAAAGATAGCTGTAAGGTCATAAAAATCAAATCAAAATTTGCACCTTGTGCCTGAATTGATTCCTAATACCATACTATAATTACCTATTCTCAAAACACAGTGGTTTTAAGCTCTGTGGAGAATAATGAATAGCATTTTAATTCTGAACTTGGCTGTAAATCACACCATATCTTCTTAAAGTGATGGGAGACATCTACTAATATCACAGTTAGTTAAACTAGCAAATAACACAAAATAAGAAACAGATCAAGGGTCCATTACCTACTGTTCTACACCAACAGTGGCCAAAGGAATGACTGTCATTACTGGAAGTTCTCTGTCAGGTGTTTTGCTCTGTGTCCCTGTCTTTATCTTCTCCCTGTAGTTTATGTGTACTCTTCCTTTTCCCCCCTCATTTGTCATTTCTAGTTGTTTGGTTTTCCCATAGCTTCTTTTTCTTTAGTCCTCTGTCCTTCTTGGAAAGAAACTTAGTTTATACAGGAGATGGACTGGAACCCAATCGCAAAGCAAAAATCATGAGCAGCTGGATACCAAGGAAACAATTTAAGAACAAAGCAACACAGTTACTTATTGAAAACATTTCCTCAGCATCCAACCGTTGGCAGCTGAGTCTCCCTGAGCCAAAGTTAAATTTAAGGTTTTCGTGCATTTCTTTCTTTTGTATTTCATCCAGTTGCTTACTGAATTCATGCAAAAGTCCACCATCTACAACATCTTAAAATATAGATGTCCACAGCTAAATTACACATGGCCTGACATTTGTGTTATATAGTAAAACTCCAGATGTATTTTTACTATCCCAGTTTGATTGGTGGGAAAAAAGTACACAATGAACTCTTTCTGCAAGGAACATCCTTCTTTTTTCTCATGGGATTTTTGATAATTTCTTTGGAATAGTTCTGTAGTAACTAATTTAGGCAAAGAGTGGCTTATACTTTGCATATTTTTCATTTCACCATGCAAAATGCTTCTTTGTGATGAAAAGCAACAGTTCCTTATGACAGCATATTAGCTCCTCTTGGTTTCAGTAAACCTTTATGCTAGAAAGCTATTTCCTTTTTGTTTTTAAATAATTTTGAAATCTACAAAACCTTGTTCCAGTATGAGAGTCTACAAAATATATCCTAAACATACACACTACGTACGTGAGATGTTTGTAGCTCGGTCCATAGACTGGTTACTTCATACTGCAGTTCTAACCTCTTTTACTTCCGTGCATTGTAGACTGAAGTGTCATTTGCTGTACAAAAAAAAATAATCAAGAACATGTATTATTGAACAAGGGAAATGAACAGTATGTTTTTTAAAAAGTTTCACTTGAAATTATTCCTCAATAAAGACAGTGAGGTGCTGTTTCTTTGTTGTTTTGTTTTGTGCTGTTTTGGGTTTTTTATAAGCAGCACTACTGATCAGAGCAGCAGTAGTGGTAGTGAAGGAACATTTAATTATTATTATTTTTTAAATCTGGTTCAAAAGAAAAAGTCGTAATTCTTATCTTCGGCAAAACTGAGTAAAATGACCCTTTTTGTGGCCCACAAAAATTATATCCTTATGGGCCTTCAAAGTGGATATCAGACTAAAAGGAACACCCTTTTCCTTCCCAAACACACATATGTCCTAGTATTAAGGATACTACTTGATAGACCTAAGGGAAATAAAGTATCTTTACATTAAATAATACTCTCCTTCAAAAGAATGCTCTTTTTTCAATTTCACATATTTTTTGATCTCTCAGTAAGGAATGGAATCTGTGATTTGGCTTAGTATTTTCTTTTACTGTGAGGTAACTAATGAGTTTCAAACATTTATATTTAGGCCGTGGTACCAGAAGTAGCTTTTCCCAGGAAGGCTCCTGGTTCCAAACAGAACTCACTAAAATCCATATAGGATCAAGTGACAGGGAGTTCACTGGGCATTTTCAATCAATTAGAAACCAGTCTCACAAAGAAATGACCGACCCTGCTGACATACCCATGCTATTCATTTTTCCTTGAAGTTCCAGATTTTGTACTCTTGCAAGAAACTTTGTCAAGTTTCTGGCTAAGATACAGATCTGAAAATGCCATCCTAAAGCATGCGAGAGAGAAAGCAAGTAAACAGAGCCTAAAAATTAAAAAAAAAAAAAAAAAAATTAAGTTCCTGAGATTTAAAGCAAATTTCATGGATGAAGTCCCTGAAATCTCAAGGTTAGGACTCCAGTAGCCTCTACATAGTGCACAAATGCGATTCAAGTGAAATAAAGGGGAATATTTGTATTTCTGTCAAATGCATGGTTAATTCTCTTCACAACCTCTGGTTTTTCACGTTTTTTAAGAAATGGCATCTTCTCTAAATTTTCCAAATTATTCATTAAGTTATTAAAAATGCCCAGCATGGAGACTAAGGCTTGCAACAAAATGGTCTTTAAATGATATTTAATAATATGATTTCCTTACAACGTAAGACCTAACAAACCTAACGACTCTAACAAATACTGGAGTAGATCCACAAACTTGGATGGTGTCCTTACACAGCCTAGTGGGAGCCGTTCCTGCGGACATGCGCGAGGCTGCAGGCCGGCAGCGCTTTGGCCCTGTCAGGGCCCCAGGCCTCCTACTTGTTTTTTCTTTCAACCGAAAGAAACTGTCATTTCAAAGTGACTTTTGGAAAGGGCCCTGAAAATCATACTTTAAGGCCATAATACAGCGGGGGTCACACACCCTATCGTCCTATCGCAGCCCCTACCACGCTCAGCAGAAGCCCGACACACGCCGGTCTCCTCAGACGGGGGGCACCCGGGCCGGCGGCCTCTTCCTTCCGCCCTCCCCGATGTAAAGGCAGGAGGCGGCTCGCAGGGCTTCCCCCTCTAACCCCGGGCGAGGCAAGAGACCGCCTCTGTACGAAACCCGAAGGTTACGAGGGCAACGACGCCCCCAGGCAAGCGCCATTTCCCTGTGCGGCGCAGCAGCTGTGCGCCGTGCACCCCGCTCCCGCCTGCGCGGCTGCGCAGAGCTGAGCGCCGCGGGATGGCGGCTCTCCCCGCCCTGGCCTGGCCGTGGGGCGGAGCTGAGGGAAAGCGGTAGCCGCGGCCGTCCCTGCCTGCCTCCCGTAGCGGCCTTGCAGCAAAGGGTGCCCCGCGGTTGCCGCGACACGCATCCCCCGCCCCTGTCCTTCTGCCTCTCGCCGGGCCCCGGAGCGGCAGCCCCGCTGCCCTCCCTCCTCACGCCGCCGCGTAGGCCCAGCGCCACGGGGTGAGGCGGTGTGAGGCATGAAGCTGAGCAAAGCCCAGTACGATGAAATAGCCCAGTTCCTGGGGCATGTGCAGCCCACCCGGCAGAGCCTGAGGAAGCTGAAGGAGAAGTTCCCTAGGTAAGTGCTTCCCGCCTGCCGCAGAGCGGGCGGCTCGGGCCCCGGGCGGCGGCCGGAGAGGTCGCTGTGGGCGGGCGGGGGGCCGCTGGGCGGCTCTCCGCCGGCTCCAGCCGGTGCTCCCCAGTTCCAGGCCCCACACGGTACAAAAATCACTTGGACACGCACACGGGCATCGATGGTGACCTTCCGCTGGGAGGTGGGTGCCGTTCCATCCCTGTGACCCGAGAAGTTGGCACAACATAAAGAGCGCGTCTTCCCCTCACACATCCAAATAAAAGCTCTCTGATCCCTTCATGAGGCTCTTAAACACCAAGTAGATCTTTGTACGTGAATGAAGCCTTGAAGCTCAGGCTGTTCATCGGTGGCTGAGACCAAGGGTGGAATCCGACCTATGATACCACAGCCCCCGTGGCTGAGGGAGATGGGGCTTTCTGGACACAATAACTTTTTACTTGATACTGCTCTCCAGTTAAAGGTTGGAACTTATATCTGAGTATTCGTTTGCTTCCTTGCCTGAGGTGCATTCAGAAGTGTCAAAGACATTTGCAAATGACTACAGGCTGGCATGGAAGGGTGTACATGACAGAATGTGCTTCATGCACTGATCTTTGTTGCCAGATTGCTTACTATCACCAACGAGAGTTGTAAAGGACATGTTGCAAGGTTTTTCTCTTTTTTTCAGGTTTTGGGGAAGGATTATTAGTGCTGAATTGGGCGGGAAAGGAGAGGTGCTGTCTCTGAAATGCACCAGAAAACTGCAGGGTTTTAAGTGCTGTATGTAATTTGGTGAGAGAGAAATAAGTAAAACAGAAAATCGTTCCTATGCTTCCTGAGAAAGCATTGCTAGTCTTACCACAAGCACAGCTGAGAAAACTGTCTGAAGCTGTGTGTAACTTACAGTAAGTAGATGAAGAGCCAACATTAATTTAGGCGCTTTTTTTCTTTTCAGAAAAGTTTGTAATGTATTTAAAAATCAAGCTGAGAGAATAGCCCTGCTACAGACAAGCAATGTGGTTGGTTCAGTGAATAAACTGAGTTGGGTGGTAGGAAGCTAAGTTCACCTTGCACGGTACTTCAACTTGGGAGACTACTTACTGCAAAAGCATATGTCGTAAGGAGCTTAAAATTGGCTTTATCACTTTGGTGCTAATGAAATTAGAAGAGAGTGCTAGCGTGTATATACGCGTTCATGCACAAACACATGGACACATTCTCTTTTTTTTGTATCCTTATAAAGCTGTTCTGAAAGAAGGTTAGAATTTGGGTTGGTTTGCTTGGTCAGTCACTGTGTGTAGGAGCCTGCTTTCAAGACAGATCCATAGGCATGTGAGTGTCTGCAACAGGAAAAATAAGTTTGTCAGAAAACTAAGAGGCCTTTCTGCTGGTACATTTTACTTCTCAATCCACTGCTTTGATGCTGCAAAAGATCCATTGACTCCTCAGTTTTAGAACTCGATGACTCCTGAAAAACTATCTGCTAGTTACCATGTAAAGTTACCTCAGGAAAAAAAATACATTTTTTCTAAAGCAGCTGGCTCAGGTGTGGCTAATACTGAAAAGCAGAGATGAGTGATACTAGTTGTTTCCATGATTTGCTGGTTTAACATACTGTCTTGTTATCCGCATTATGAGATGAGAATGTCCTCTTCTGAATTTGACTTGTAGGCCTCTCCTGATTTTTTTTTGGTCGATTCTGGGAGAAGGCTAAAATCTATTTGAATTATGAATGAATCGATACTTTTTAAAAAAAGATGTCTGTCTGAAGTATATTTTGAAGACTTCTGCAGGTCTCCTTTCTGTGAATGGCTCAGCAAGCAATGTTTGTTTGTTGTCTTTTTGTTTATTTCTCATAGTAGAGCAGATGCAGAAGACCCTCAGAGAAAAAGTTTTAAGTAGCAAACGTGTTAGGCTAATGATTTTGAGATGCAGCTAAATAAAAAACAACACTGCATTCCAAGGCCACTGCTTGTCTTAGCAGCAAGGGAGATGCATTGAAATAGATACAAGTTATAACGTGAAAAACAGGCAGTCTCTGTAACTGTTACCTTGTAAAAGAGGCCAGCTGCAGAGATTTGTAAACTTGTGTGCCATCTTAAGTGCTAAAGGGAAGGCTTTTTCAGTGTTGTCTTTTATAGCTGTGGAGTAAGTTTCTTATAATCTAGAACCTGTGTCATTATCTTTTAGGATGAGAAGGGTCTGATTGGACTTTTTGGATGCTTTTTTTTTTTTAATGAAAAACAAAATCAAGCAAACAAACCCCCTCACCCCAACTTTCTAATTCAGTCTTTTTAAGAGAGTATTTCAGAATCTATCATGGCACTTGCAATGTGGTAAAGGTGTCCATAACCCTTTTGTCATTATTATGACAAACAGTTGCAACAGTTGCTAATTCAATCTGGAAAGTGCTAACATCCATAACAGCTTCTTTCACCTTGCACTTTCAGTCTTTCCCTGGGCAGGATCAGTATTCCACTGGTAATACAATACATAAATTGACAATTTTCAAGTATTTCTGATTTCTTCTGCCTCATAGATCTTGAGAATCTCTGCATTTCTGCATTAATCTGCTCAGTTTTGTTTTTTTCTAATGTGTTTTTACCTGTTGATTCCTCCCTTGTTTGTTGTATTTCTTGAGGACTCACAGTTTATGCTTCTTATTTGTATAAAGTATCTTTCACACTTTGTTTTGGGCCTGCTCTTGTTCTAGAGTTTCTCCTTAAAAGTAATTTGTAATTTCCATAAAACTATTGCCACCTGTATAGGTATGCTATATGGTGCTTGACAACATGACCCATGAATCTAAATAATTTTATAACAGGGTAGTTTGTCTTTACTATTATTGAACTACTTCAGCAGGTGAGATATAGGAGTGCTGTATTCTTCCATAGCACAATTAGTGCAGTCTGTATTGTTTCTCTTTCTTACTTAAAGTTGATAAACAAACTTAGTGTCTCTAGCCCAACTTCCCTTTCAGTACCTTCATTTTTATTCCTGTTAAAGAAGCATTCTTTTTTTGAGCCTATTTGATTGCAAACTGTGTTTATAGAGAGTTTCGAAGTGCTAGGATTTAAAAGTATTAGAATTTACAGCAGCTGCTCTGTGCAGGTCTTCACTTTTCTTCCGTGCATCTGTTCAAAGAAGTACTGTCTTGTTTGTGTCTCTTCTGTGAAAGCTTCCTTCCCAGTGATCAGGAATAGCTTTTCTTACAGCAGAAAGGTAAGGGAAGCTGGCATAAATGTGAGAGAAAAATCTGATGCACTGGTTCCTATTGATATACTTGATATTTGAGTTGTAATGTTTGTAACTTCCTGATTGATTATTGGAATGCACACAATCTTTGTTCTTGGAACGTACGAAGTGATGCACATTCCTCTACGTTCATGGCCTGTCTTCTTCATTACTTAATAGCACTTCAGGTGTTGCCCACATTTTCACTAATTATGTTGCTCTTTCTCCCAATTACTGATAGTTTTATTCATAGAATCATAGAATGGTTTGGGTTGGAAGGGACCTTAGAGATCATCTAGTTCCAACCCCCCTGCCATTGGCAGGGACACCTCCCACTAGAGCAGGATGCTCAAAGCCCCATCCAGCCTGGCCTTGGCTGGGTGGCCCGCCTGGCCACTATTAAATGACACCAGACCTGGAAAACATCCCAACAAGATTTTTCATTTAAAAAGAACACATATCTGCGTGGTAATGTCTCACGATGTAAAAATGTAAATTGGAAAATATAATCTGTTTATTATTTGCCCATTTTTACCACTTTCTCAGTGATGGTTCATGCTGAAACAAAGGCCCTAAAGAAATTTAAATTTATGGCATCAATATTATTTCTTTGACTCACTGCTTAAGACTGAGTTAACATTTTTTTTTCTTCCTCTTTTCCAGTGTTATTGTTGCCTTTCTTTGTGGTTTTTAGAGTTCGGGGTAGATAAACCTCTGATTTTCCTCTTGCAACCAGTTTTATTTACAAGGAAATATATTCCTTTTTCATCAATAATTTCATTCTGCTTTTGTGCTCTTGCTTAGATTATTAAGCAGTACTGATAAGCCCAAGATGGTTGTGGTAGGCAACGGGAAGGTAGAACTGCTCCTGTCCTTCATGTCCCTCTTTTTTTAACTTTTTTTTTTTTTCTTTCCATTTCTGTTTTCTGGTACCTGCTTCTAATGGAGGCTGGAGATTGAGTCAATGTGTGTCCTCTGCTTTAGTGCTCCCTGGAGCTGCTGTTACCCAGGAAGGAGGAGCAGCAAAGCTCAGGAGCAGAGGGCAGCTGGCTGTCCTTGGGGCTTTCAGAGCTAAGGACTCAAGCACAGGTATATTAGACAGGGAAATCTTATTTATGAGCAGGCAACCTACTGGTTGTGTGTGACACTTCAGCTGCACTCTCTTCTGCCTGGAAAGGCTCTCATCATGGCAAAACTGAAATAATTCTTTTAACTTCGGCTCTCCCTGCTCTTATGAATAGTTGGTGAATTATTTTGGAAAGCAGAGAAACTAGGCTGGTTTTCTTTACTCTGCAAACACTGATCTAGCAAACCTCATTTAGACAGTTGCCTTTGTGCCCATAAGTACTAGAAACTTCTTTCTTTTACAAAAAAAAAAAAAAAAAGAAAGTATAAAGGCACATTTTGAGCTCCCTCTGCTTTTCTATATTCTCAGTACTTAACAATGAAATAAATTCATGCTCTACCTATATAAAGCATCTCATTGACTTCAGTAGACCAGCACATGAGAGAAAAGGAAGTGGACATTAGTAGGAGATGCAGAGACTTGGCGGGAGATGATAAACGACTGTTGGTATATTTCCACCCTGTATTATTTTGAAGTGGCAAATACTTTGCACTAGTTTACTGTGTTTAAATGTTCTGGAGTATATAGCTAGAGCAGCTACAAAAACAGTTGAATTTTTAAAGCTTTGTGTGGTTTTTTTCTCCTTTTATGTTAGACTTCAGAGTAAACAAAGCTTTACACTACTATTTGCTTTTGTCTATTATATGTAGCCAAAGCCTAATGTAATTTAAAATGTGTTATGTACTTGAAGCTGAATTTAACTTCACAGGTAGACAGATTGATAACAAAAGATGAGAAAGAGGTCCTGGCTCATTGTTTGAAACAAAAAATAACAATATACAAATTTTCAGAAATGACCTACAATAAAATCCAGTGTATTCACAATAATCTTAAAATGAAATAAAAATTTACTATACAAGGAAATTACGTGAGCTCTGAACTGATACTGTTCCCTTTGGAAAGATGTTCTTGCTATTTGAACCCTTGGTAGGAAATTTCCTGTAAAGGTATTACCGCTTTGATAGGCTAAATGCCAATTTCTTTTCACTTAAATGCCAATGAACAAGCCTTAAAGAACTTGTAACTGGCTGGATTTGGTATGTCTTGCTAAAAAACTGTTTGCTTATACTATAACCCTAAATAAGAAGGATACTAATCCTCCCCTTTCATGCAAAGTATTGTGTCACAGAAATTAATGAAATCAGCATATAACTCTGAAGAACTTTGTCTCCTCTGTTATTCGTTAGATACTTATCTAAAATCTAGGTATTGATAGCAGTGGAAGCTTTCAGGATAGAATGGAAAATACAGTTTTGCTCAGTTCTGAGTCCCTCCAATACCAACAGACAGGCTTTAAACAGAAAATTCTTACATTGGCATGCATCAATTCTAGGTCTTCAGGACATGGCTGCCTTGCAGATTTGTGTGGAAAGAAATTGAAAGGGGGTTTTTGAATCATTTGCATGTTGTCTTTTAACTAAAAAGTAGATGACACTTATAAGCATACGTCAACATGAAAGTTAATTTTGAGGGAAGTTCATAGTAGTTTTCTGTTACAATTTTTATAAGTGTAATCATCCTCTTCTTTACAAGCATTCCCACATATGTTGTCCATGCTAGCAAAATGCAGAGTTATTTTATAGGTTAGTCTTGAAATTTTGCTTGAAATATACCACCAAAATTAAGGTTGTGCTTTCTGAATTCTTGAGTACTGGTAAGACTCTTCCTTCTCTCTTAACCTTTTCCCCTTCCAATATGATGTGCTACCATATGTGAGTACAGTTCATTTTATTAAAAAAATAATCACACAGAACAGGACTTATTACACTTGTGAAATTCATTTTGGCTGAGTAAAGGGAAAGCCTTTTTGGTCTTGAGGAATTTATAGAAACCACTTAGAAGCCAGTCCTATGTCCTTTGAAGATTTGATGGTGAAATACAATGATTGGAAGGGGCCTTTTAAAGCAGATGTGGAAATTAGTTGCCTATAATTTGAAAATGCATTCTGAGTCTCTTGTAGCTATGTGTTAAGCTTTTATTTAATACAGAAGTAAAGAAAGAAAGCGATAAAAAGAAAAAAGAAATTAGAAAATTAAAAGAGAAAAGAGAAAGACAGACAAGAGGGGAAAGTGAAAAAATGCAAGACATTTAAAAAAAAAGGAGAGAACAATATAAAAAAGGAGAAAAAAGAGAGAAAAGGAAAATAAAACAGGAAAATAGAGAAGGAAGAAAGATGAAAAGGAAGGAAAAAGAGAGAAAGGCAAAGAAGGGGAAGAAGAAAGAGAAAGAAACAGAAAGAAAATCCTTTTATATGTCAAAGCTGGGGGAGTTGTCTTGGTGTACATTACTGCATTGCTTCATAAAGTTTAATTTGGTCGTACTTTTTGCCACTTCACAAATTCCATGGTTGTGATAATCACCAGTAGGATAAGAATGTAAGTCTTGTTACACTGTTTTTTCTAAGTATTTCATTCTAAAGCAAGCTTGGTGTCATCAGACAGACCAACAGATGTCTGTAGATTTAAGGGCTAGATTACGGTGGTTGTTAAGGAAGGATGAAGTGGAAGTTTTAACACTGACCATATGTGCATTTTAATTGACTTGTGGATTTTAGGATACCAATATATTCATGTTGCTTGTACTTAAGACCAATGATGATAAACATGATAATTCTTAATTGTATTTCAGAAACAGTTCCGTAGTGCATCATTCTTCTGAAGCCTGCAAACAAGTCTAGGCTAGAGTTTTATGAGCAAGGAGGATTTGCTACATCAGAGGAGAAAATATTTTATTCATGTGTTATTTTTTGGACAGTCATATTCTGGGCTATATTACAATGGCACGATAAATTGCTGAATACACTGTCTGCTGAATATGACCTCACCATGAAAAATTTGATGCATTAGAGTAGGAAAGGTTGGAATATATCAACCTTAGCTGACAAGGGACTTTGAATTTTGACCTAACACAGATGACCTTTGTGTGCAATAAAAGTGAGTTTAATCTCCAGGTCAAGGTTGAGGTGAATGGTAGGGCAATGTGGATTGGTTTGTGCTGGCTGTGGCTGGATCACACCTAGCAAGCAAAGAAATCCAAGGTCTTTGTATTTCAAAGTTAACCAAATGCTTATTTACCTTGTTTCCTCATAGCTACTACACCACCTTCAAAAACTGTGTTCTACTGTAGGAAGCTAACTCTTCAGCAGCTGTAGACTAATTTGTTTGAAGCTCAGTGTTTCAGAATAAGAAGTGTGAGGTACATATATTCGGCTCCTATAGATCATTAAATAGGTAAGCTAAATAAAATTTCTCCTCTAGCATGTAGAAGAAAAACTGTCAAGTATATTGCCTTGCTATGAAAAGGGTGAAATTTAGAAGCTTTATTTCTTTGACAGCTAACCTGTCTTTGGAACATCCGAACTTTGTTCCTAAGTGGCTTATGCTTTTAGGAGGAACACAATTAAGAGAGCTCTGATATGTTTCACTAGACAAATACAAAGAAAATGGGTCCTTTTGAGCACTCCCTTGCTGTAAAAGGTATTCGATCAAAGAAGCTAAGTTACAAAATGTTTTTGGGGTTGTCTAGGTTACATAATAAAGACGTATAGATGAATTTAAATAAAAGATTGTTGTGTTTTATAGTAGTCACAAACAAAATCTGTCTTTTTAACTGGCTGGTGTTCCGGGAGTGCTATTTTACTAACACACTAACAGTACATGCTCTGAATACTTTACACAGATAAGAGTGGTAGCGGTGGTGCTGTTGGAAGGAGGGGGAAGGAGGGAGTTCTCTTTAAATCAGCCAGGAAAAAAAAAGAGTTTGAGACTAATGGAAAGAACCTCTACTCCTTTAATAGAGCCTGCAAAATATATTCTCCAGGACTGATCAGCTCTGAAGGCTCTAGAGGTTTGATGATTGGAATGGCAGGAAATCACGCTTTCAGGACATAACGAATTGACTAGGCCATCCATCATTTGTTAGCATGCGCTGAAACACTGGGTTTGTGTGCAGAGGTCTGTGATTTAGTAAATACTTGGGAGATGAATAGAGCTTACACACAAGGGAAGATATTGCTGTCCTTCAGCAGCCTTAGACACAGATCCCTGCTGAGAAGGCCGTCTGACAGCAGCTCATCAGTAACTGGCCTGTCACAGTCAGTGATGCCCACCAGCCATCCCCAGTATATTAAATGCATTTTTAATATCTGCTTCAGTAGATTTAATGAAGAAAATTTAGTTTCCATACTCTGATCACTGCTTCCTCAAGTGTTTTAAAGCATGGAGTGAAGCACTTCCAGGAAAGGAACTGTGCTGATACCTGGAGGAGTTGATGGAAAATGAAAGTGAAACAGAACGCAAACAGGAGCGTTATTATCCAAACAGTTTCCTTAGAGCAAAACAAAAGTGTTTGGAAAAAGCAGTGATCTTCTTAGAAGTGATTGCCCCTCCTGCAGAGGGGCGTTATGCAGCAGGCTGTACAGCAGCAGAGATGCAGGGCTGGCAAAGGTGTAGGTGCAGTGGTTCTGTTCAGCATGGCTGGGCTTGCCAAAAGGCACTGTTGCATTTCCTACATTTTTAGATGTCAGTACTTGAATCAGATCATCGTTCTGTTCCAGCTTTCAGAGTCCTGAGAAGAGAGTGGCTATGAATGGAAGAAATAGAATAGGTCATGTTTTTAATAACTAACATTGATTTTGTGTTGGTTTTGGCATTTTTGCGAGGGGTGCAACTGGTGAAAATAATTGTAGCGTTCCATGGTGTTATTTAAACTGATGTAGGAAACAATAAGACGCAGTAGAAAACAGAACTTCTGCTACTTTTAGAACTTAGCAGGTTCATTCAGTACTGACATTCTGCTTGTAAGGATGGAATGGAATTATTGTTTTAACTTCGTAGCAAATGATTAGGTCTTTTGCTGTCCATATATATAGATAAACTTCATAGTTTGAATTTCCTGGGAACTTTCAGGGAAAACTTCTGTTTACATGAAGGCAAATATGTTGGTTTTCATTTTTTAATGAGATTCAGCTCTTATGATATTTAGTTCAAGACAGCAAGACAAACAACTCGATTTTGTTGCAAACATCTATTTGAAACATTCACTTCTTGAGCTTTTTTCCCCTCAGGAATCCATTCTGTGTTCACAGAAGAGAAAGCAAGTGCAGAATGAGACGTATAAATTTGATTCTTGTATGTGTCAAAACAGTAATGTATTAAATGCATATTATTATAAAAATTTAAGACATGTCCTAAACACTTACATTTTTATAACACATGACAATATTAAATAATACATTTTCTTGTTAGCATCTGTTTGCTGTCATTGTTGGCAGGACCTATGATTTATTACTTAAATTAATGACTACAACCATTTTGGTCCTGATATATGCCCCTAAGCTTATCACATCACTTAATAAAATAACATATATGCTTCTATGAGAGTCATTTTTTAATTGTTTATTCCTTTAAGTTCCTGGTGAAAATACCATATCTCTTTGCAATGTGAAAGTCTCAGAAGCTTGTATTATACTTCAAACTGAGTAAAATAATGGTAAGGATTAATTACTCTAAGAATATGGAATACAGTAACCGATCCTACTAAAATTGTCTTCTAAGACAAGCCCAGTAGAGTATTGATACCAAAAAACCCAACAGCATTGGAAAAGGAGTGGAAAAATACTGCTCTATTTTCTTCAGATCCGGTGATGATTAAAAGCCTTGTTCATTTGTTTGTTTGACTAATTGGTACAATACAAGTAGATTTCAGACTCTCATTGGCATGCTAAAATTTCACGCTCCATCATTAGTTTTCAGCTTATATTTCATGGAGTCCTTGTTGTCCATGGACTTCAAATGGACAATTCAAAGTACATGTACTTCTTGTCAGCAGGCTTAAATTTGCCAAAGAGGAATCTGCCCCCGTTGTGGGAAACACATTTTGGTTTGTGAACCCCTTAGTTTGAAGTTCTGTTTTGTCAGTAACTAAAGCATTTTTTATCTCCTGCGGTTTCTTATCATACATGTTCTTTTAAAATTCTAGTGTTTGTAATGTTTTGAATGAAATAGAGATGTGAATTGGATACGTTCTCCCTTCCAGTGCACACTTCAGGACATCCAGTAGCCTGATTGATAATGACAGTCTCATTGCTTTACGCTTGAGAATTCTTGAACTTCAGTTCCCTGCTTTATCCTTCTCATCTGAATGAGATATTTAAGCAAGTTTTACTGTCCAGCCAAACTGGAAAATGGCTTTGGGTCACAATGTGGTGCTGAAAAGAACTTTATTGTTTGTGTGAATGTCCTCTGTTTGTATATCTGTATCTAGGTCCTTCCTGCAAGGTCTTGGGAGCGTTAGATAGTATGGATTCCCAGATACCTCCAGAAGCTTCAACACTGGATAAAAATGTCCTAAGATAGCACTCATTATTCTTCCACAGAAAGCAGAATGTTGTCAAATATTTCTTTGAGTAAGAACCATGTGGTAGCAAAGGTAGTCTCTTGTGTAATGCAGCCTCTCTGAAACCTTTACAAAGGCAACACAAAAGCTACGACCAAAATAGAGGTAATACTCACTTCTGTGACTGAATTCATGTAAAGGGTCTTTCGGAGTTCCTCTTTGTTATTGAGAACCCAGACAGCAGTAAGGACAATGTGTATCTCTGGTTCCATTTGTGGTTGGCTAGGAGATGGCAGAACTTCTCAGTCCGCTATCAATATTGGTAACATCCAGTTCTTTATTGCACTTTGTGGAATGCAGATGTGTATTATGAGGCTACACTGGTAGCCAGGGAGTGTGTAGGTTCCTACAAATGAAAAGGCTACTGAACGTAGCCATTTCCAGCATTAATATAAAATGCATGTTGTCAAGACAGCTGTCCTTCAGTTTTCAGTGCAGCTGAGCAATGTGTCTTCCTAGACAAGTGTATTATCTTGGATACACAGAATATAAAAAGATCAAAATAACTCGTAAGCTAGGTTTCTGGTTCTTACAGAGCTTAAAAAAAAAAATTGGCTTTGACCAGTTGGCAAGTACTCCAGTAGGCCAAGCAAGTTCTGTTCCAAGTACGTGGATGTTGTGATGTCATAACAATGAGTTACCTGACATAGAAATATGTTTTCCTTTATTCTGTTATTAGAAACAGGAGAATTTAATTATTGACCAAAAAGAGAAGTCGGACTACGTTTTTTATCTCATTTGTATTGTATTCCTTTGACATCAGTGGTCTGAGAGAGAAAAAGGAAAATGGTCCTGTATGGAATAAATACATGGGTTCAGCCTGAATATTTTCCTAGTCATATCTATTGGTTTGATATGTCCTCTAACTGCAGAGAGTTTTTTTCCAAACAAATCCCATTGGTTACCCAACTGTTATCTACAAGCTTCCTGCTTACGCTTTTTGTGTTAATTTGCTGTTTAATCACAGACCTCACCAGGGACAGGTGATCATTCTCATATATGATTATTTTTGTGATTTTGAGGTTTCTGGATAGAGAATTTTGTCCATTTATCTGGACGTAGGTGCTTGCCATTTGGACATTTTAAATCTCAATAATTTAAAAATCTCATTCAAATGCTTCAGCTACTGTGTAGTGATTAATATATTTCTGTGTAGACAGGTTTGGGGTGGTCAACATGTATCACATGCTAATTGTTTGCTTTAGGTTTGTTTTTTTTAGTTCTTAGCTCTCTAGTCTCTTCATCAAGGAGATATATCTATTTCTATCAATGGAACTTTGCATTAGTGAATCAGGATGTTTACTGAAATAACCAGTTAAAATTATTAAAATATGCAGTGGAAAGCAATGTGCTTATTTTAATGTGCTGCTGAATATTAAATGCAAGTAAAATGGTGTATAGACATGGAGCCATTTGTTATATTTTAGTGTATGAAGGAATAGCTGTGCAAACCTTAACCTCATAATTTTGCAAGTTCCACTTTGTCATGTAGCTGTAAAAGGTAATCAAAATAAATCATGGAAGATGAAGAAATATTTTCTAAGGCTTTCTGTATGGTTTCAGAAGTGGTGCTTGATCCATGAAATTTTAGTAAGCATATTAAATAATACAATATGATGTGCAACGTGTCAGGTCTGATGAATTATTTTGTATAGGACATTTATACAACATATGGTGAGCTGCTATGTGAACAGCTTAATGACTAAATTATGTTAATCTTTCTTGCCATATTTACTTTTCATTTAAAAAAACGGCGGTTTCAAATTTTTATTTTACTTTTTTGATCACTAGTAGATATAAGAAAGGTGTAGGTCATCTCCAAGAAGCCGTGACAGTGATCCAAGGTTCCTCAGCTGTGTGGTGTACATAACACAGATGTTGGGAGAGTCATCTGTCAGCTATGCCTCTCCTATGGAGTTAAAGTTCTAGGGGGAAAAGAATTCGACACAGTGCTGTCACTGTTACATTTTCACAATAGAAGAGCATGCAAATATTCAACCTCCTGCTTAGCAGTAGTGCCCTGTCTAATGTCTGTGCTGGTTAGAATAAAAAAATAGTGGGTGCATCTAGGGCTCATAGATCTGACAAAGGTCATGCTATGCTGGGCATTTGAATTGGAAATTGTCTGGACTTAGATTTTATAAAGCTCCCACTGTTGTCGGGGAAAATTTCAGCAGGGTTTTGTCCCTGGAGAGGCCTCGTAGGCCCTTTTCTGTCCTATGAATGAATTTAGATGTGAGGGTTTCTTCTGCCTTAAAACTGTTAAGTTCATTTTGCATACATCCCCAGAGAGAAAAACTGGCAGATGCTTTTGTCTTGGAAGTGTTTAAAAGAAAACTGCAGAACAGGAACAAGGGAGAGAAGGGGCCCTGTGTGGAGTCCCAGAACATTTTGGAAATGGCCAATATGCAGTTTTCATCAGTACTAAGGCGGGGCGCAATATGGTGCCTGTAGCACACTAGGGAATATGAATGTTGATTAAGCATACTCCCAGGCTTTGAAATCCTGAAAGCAGTGTCAGAATAATGGATGTTGAGCAAATGTCAAGCATTTGTTAATTTCTCTGTTATTTGGAGTTTATCTACCATGATCAATCAAATAAACTAGTGCTTCTCTGTTGTGGCATGTGTCATTGATATGGTGATTAGGTGGCTAGAGAGGCCTTCTGCCTTTTTTTTTTTTTTAATCCAGGTAACAGATTACAGATGAACAGCCATAACTTTAACTTAAAGATCTGATTGCAGTTGGTTTAGTGGAAAGTGGTGCATTAACAAAATACTTTGGGGTACAGACAGAAAAAAGTGTTTGCATATCTGCTGTGCTAAAAATTACATTCATGCCATTTTTTTCCATTTTTGGCCTTAAAGGTTTACTGTTGTGGGGAAGGAAAAATTGCCTTTAAGAAGAAAATTTCACTTATTCTTAAAAGGAAAAGTTTGAAAACAAAGGATATCCACCCAAATGAGTATTAATTTATGGCTTAGACCCCTTCTTCCCTCTAAATCTTTTGGTTTCTATAAACTAGGTCTTGACATCCCTTCTTTTTCAATTGGAAAACATGTTCAGATGCCCTTTAGTTAAAAGTGAAGGGGGTGACTCTGACTTTTGTAAGAGTGTAGACTTTTGGATAAGAAAGTTACTAACAGGCAGAAATGTAAACAACCCAGAAGATATTTCTCCCCCATCTTCTCCATTCCCAGTTTTTCTGATATCCTGTTCTGCTAATTTGCCAGTCTTAGAGGTTAGGTAACATAAAAAGTCCTGGAATTTAAATTTGAAGAACCAATTAAAAATGATCTGGAGGAGGAAAAGATTCTGTGGCCTTTGCTGCTTTACTAGAATATATGAAGACTTTGAAATGGAAGAGGATAAGGTTGGGATATTTTGCGTAAGGCCATTTTGAAAGCTGCCTGAAAGATGTTAACAGTCAAATTTCACTGAATTCCAGTGAAGTTTAGTTATCCTGTCTCATGGATTTTTTTTTTTTTTTTGCAAAGTCTAGGCCTTATGTGCTTAATGTAAAGATGGCAATGTATATTTTTATTATGTTTTTGACAACTCCCAGAAATTTTAGAAGTGTCAGTGAGTCATGTTGTATGACTTGATGCATGTTGAGGTCATCTTCAGTTTATTTTAACATACAACAAGTGTTTAATGTTGAACTAGTTTTCTTTCTTCTTTGTCTTCCAATTTTATATACCAAGGCTTCCAGGCCTGTCTACCAAGACTGGTCAAATTTTGCTGCTTAATGAAGGTGGTACTACATTTTGAACCTATTGACTGTTTACATCAGAGATTATTCTGTTCAGTTACTGCATAGAATAAGAGTCTTCCTGGAAACCCAACCTTTTCTGTGGCACTGCAGGAAGCAAGGCATATAGTCGTTGTATGGATTTTCAGAGCAGTGCAAAGAACACGAAAGAATAAATCCTCTGGAAAGAAGAGGGAGGGAAAGGAAAATCTTGTTAGTAGTGCTGGAAAAGAAGGTTAGAGACATTTTGGGATAGAATAATGTAATACTGTGATTACCTCTTGTCAGATGTTCCCTCCATATTGCCTGCCCATTGTAGGTGGACAGCTTTTTTAAAAAGAATGCTGGAAGACCACTAGTAAAAAGCAACAGCTGGATTTCCTTCTTAGTGCGTTTATGCCATCTTTGCAATGGGAAGTAGTAGATTAAATTAGTTTATTCTCTATACGGCACAGCAAGCTATAGCCCTGGGGCGGAAAGTAGACTTTGTAAATATCTATGTATATGGTACAATAACTTACAGATACAAGGCAAAGTACTGTACTCTTGGGTAGGTAGATGGACAAGAATAATTATTGGTTTTGCCTTTTGTTTTGGAATTATGAGTAGCTTTAAAATCATAAACTTTTAAATGATAAACACTGTTTAGTGCTTAAGACTAAAAATCTCAAGGGGACTAGCTATAAATGGATTAGTTTCTTGCCTTACATCTGTATCGTTCTCAAAATTGGAATTTACTTAAAACTACTCTTCTGTATCGTCCATGTTTGATTGAGCCGAAATTCTTTAAATTATATCCTATATGGGAAATATTAATAAGATTCTGACTTGTTTAAGGAATTAACAGTTTTGATTGAATTACTGGAAGCTTTTTTGACTAAAGGTGTGCACTTTTTACCCTGGAGATAGCTATGCAACAGTGTGTGTGCCTGACATGTGATGCATGCAAATGCTAAATACAGTAGCAGCATGAGGCAAGTGTCATTAACAGTAATTTATGTAATGAAAGCCACCTGGCTGTCTTCGTAATTAATTGCTTGTAAATAATAAATTTAAATATAATTTATAGTTTTCTAAATTTGATTATATATTTTTAGGAGCAAATTGTTTAAGAGTGTTTGGGGATTTATTTAGTTTCAAATTGGCACAGATATGCTTTTTACATACAGGCTAATTTTTTAATGTAAAATGAACAGTCTAATGAGCTTCAAATTGCCATTCACTCATAAAAATAGTTTTTCAAAATGAAATTTAAACATCTAGTTTATACAGGATGATATAAGTTTGAAGAAAAAAGTGGAATGATTTTCCCCTTTCCCCAAAATTAGGAAATTTAAGATTGGAGTCTAAAAGGCTTCTCTTGACAAGGTATTCTATAATCCAATTCTTTTCCTGGGGGGGAAGAGAAAAGTAGCATGATAGTGTTAGCCAAACAAAATGAGGAAGATAAAGGCAAAATGAATACATCAAATATTTATTTCCAGTAATGTTTTGTTCAATGTATGGGTCTTGGCCCCATCAAGAGGGCAGATAGGAAAGGTGAGGGATAAATCCCTGGTTTAATTTGTGGGTTCTTTGCCTTAACTGCTTGTTGAGGTCCATTGCTGTTGTAGCCTAGGAGCATCTTTCTTTGTACAACTGTCATCAGATAACTACAACTTTTGTGTATTTCTGTCTAATAGTTCAGCTTTGTGGTACAATGGTTCAATATTGTGGTACTAAGAAAAAGAGTCCAAACTTGCAAACATATTTTCTGTGTAATCTTAACTGAGGTTAAATTGAAATAAAGTGTGGATGATGTACAGTTAAGTACAAACAAGGAGTTTACAGAGATTTTTGTTTTTTTCTCTCAGTCTCTGGTATGCTGCTCTATGTCTCTGCTTTGGGATGTGTTTACTGATTCTTTCCTGTGTATTTAGAAACCTTTCTTCTTGCTAAGTAACTTGTAGTAGTTGAGGACAGGGACATAAAAAATCATCTGCTTATGTTAGTCACAAGCTTTAGCTTTCTTATTTAATTTTCTGAGAAAATTTATTGATAGACTTAAAAGGAGAATTTTAGACAGTACCAGGAGATGGAGATGAGGAGGACTAAGTACTGTGATTATCAAGACTTGTGTGGGAGGCATACCCTATTTGATTCCTATCAGTTTCTTTTGATTAGTGGACTCCCTGACTAAATGATCAAAGGGTACCAGAGAAGTTCTGGTGTGTCTAAGGTGAAAAGATTCAATAGTCATTGAAATCTGAAGTCAGAATATTTGAGAATTTCAATTTCGTGTTTCAGTACTGACATTGTATTTTTTTAAACTTGTGTTGTGAACCTGTTTTCGTTCTGTATTGCATCTGAAAATATTTTTCATCTTGAAAATTGAACCTTACAAAATTTTTTTATGTTTTTATGGAAGAATTTTTACTTGAAACATTAGTGAAAGAGTATTTATTTACAAAGGTCTCTGTGTGGGTTTGGCATTTAAGTAGGTTTCAAACATTCATGCAACAAGCACTGTGCTGTTTTACTCTGGAAAGAAAAAAATATCAGAACAATATCTCAGGTAAATTACTATCTATTTTCTGTACTTGCTTACTGAGATAATAAGACCACAAAGTATTTTCTTTTCATTTGGAAATACTACTCTTCTCTTCCTGTGTTTTCAGAGTTCTGTTTTTAACCATAATATCTGTCAATGTTTATTCGCTGTTAAAGCATAATGTTGTTCTTCTCATCATAAGCATAGGTCTATGAATGGAAAAATTGTGTGTCTTTATTCCGATTTCTCACTTCATTTGGGGGGCTGGATCAGAAATACTTTGTAATCATATGAATACAGCATATTTTGAGTTACACTTGTATTATGCTGTTGGAAGTTTAATGTGGTGTGGGTGAAAGAAGGTGGAATTTATCTCTGCAAAGAGCTAGTATTCTTTTTTGATCATTGCCTGTATTGATAATTTGTATTTACCTCTACATTTTATTTTTTTTGGTGCCTGATGCAGATTGTTCATAGTCTGCAGTTGTTTTAAAAATATATTAGCCATTACAACAGACACCAAAAAATGAAGTGTCTACAGGAAGAATTGGTGCCCTGTTCTTAAAGGAACATCTAAGTCTTTCTAAATGAAAAATCATTCAAACAGTATCTAATACTGGCAATTTTCCTCTGTCTGCTGCTAGAACTTATTGGCCAACTAGGTCAGACATTATTAAAGTTCAAGTGGCCCAGTGGGAAAAGTAATGGCCTTATGCTACTATGAATTTTAAATGCTGCCATTTCTATGTATTGCACCATCATCTGTTCTCGCACATCACTAAATTGTATAGAAGTTGTGGGACCAGCCAGTGTCAAGGTCACAGAAGTGATGACTCTTCTCCAGTAGCCTTCATGGAGCTTTGTCATACGGTTATTCTCATAACCCTGGCTATAGGCAGCCCAGTTGTATGCACATGCCTGCATTTAACCTTTTTATTATCATTGGATAGTGTTAAGCCTGCAACGCAGGATGTCTTTTTCCTCAAACTCTTTACTTCTGGCTTTTATTTTTGTTCCAACCAAAGGTATGAAGTCGACTTTGATGCAAAGACAATTTTTAGAAAGTCATTCGTATTTAGACATTTTGAGTTGAGCCGTTGTACAGTTCATTGAACAGGATATCAGAGAATTTCAAAACTGATTAATGCTACGGTTCTGCAGATACACTTGAATTTTATCTAGATTTTAAATGTGATGGTCCTAAATCTGAAATGAGCATATCAGCAGGTACTTCTTGTCACATATATATTTTTTATTGAATTTTTATAGTATTAATATATTTGTAATGGGAGTATTTCCCCAGCATAAATAAATAAATAAATGAAGCAAGCCCCAATTGGCTTTGTAGTTCCCAAAGTAGTAGCTACTGACGATGTTTCATTGTACAGAAGGCTTCTTATACAGAGATAATAAAACTGGTTTTGTATCCCAGACTTGAACTCGTGTAACTGGAAAGCTGTAACATCAGAAGATAGCCACTTTACAGAAGTTACCTTGTAGTAACTAAGACTTAGGTACTTTTATGTCTCGTAATTACTCCAATTCAAACTCATATATTGATTTAAACACACATATTGACACGCGCACACACACATATATATAGACACATATATTGATTTAGCTTAAATTAGTAATTCACTGACTTCCGATAAATCAATGTTAAATTTGTGAATGATAAAGTACAAATGTGTACAGAAACAATAATCTTCTGGGGAATTTTCATTCACAGAGTGACCACAAGCATATTAAAACTTTAGGAAATATTTTAATATCAAGAGCTGCAGTGAAGAGAGGTTAAAGCCATAACTGTTCTAGCGGTCAGTGAGCCTCCCTCACTTCGAGTTCTTCAGTGCTTGGATGCATATAAGCCTAGTGGTTCTCAAGCTTTGATAGGCCTTTGTTTTTCCTGAGCCTTCCTGAATCTTCGTGTAGAATGATTTAGGCTGCTAAGACGCCTTTTTCCCATCCGGACAATCCTGACTCTTGCTGTCTTCCAGAACATTTCACAAAGGGACATGATTAGCAGTACATACTGATACTGGAGATTGTGGAAGGAAAGAAACAATTTCTTTCACTACCTGAATTCCAGAAGTAGCTAGGTGCAATGTTGTATGTACTTCCAAGAGAAGGTTTGACACTGCTGCTTTGGAATTTCACACGTAACACCTGAATTTTGGAAACACAGCTCCTCCTCCACATTCAGTTTTTTACCAATATATTTATCATCGTAACAAGGTGGAATGTTCCATTTTATGAAAGGGAAGCAATGAGGCACTGTTCTGTGTAGATTTCATATGTTAAAAAAAATAAATCAAGGCTATTCTATATATTTATAATATATATTTGTTTCATGATGGCCTTTGCTTTCCTGCTGCTTGTCTCCACTTGCGTGAATAGTCACTAGATGAAATACTTCAGTTAATATTTACTCTTGATTTTTTTTTTTTTTACAGATCTCTCTAGATACTCTTCCTTTGTTTCATGGTAAAATACATGAAATATAAAGCTGAATTTTTAGTCTTTCTATTTTAGGCAAAAAGTGTGGAGTTAAAGGTGGGGAAAAGAAAATTCATTTTAAAATGAATAGCTGAAGCAAGTAGAAACTTGGTTTTGTATCTAGAATTATATTTTTTTCAGTAATCTCAGAAAATAAAGTAGAAAAGTGTGAGTTTTATGTTATCCCCAAAGAATTAATTATTTGCAAGGGCTGATAATACAGTATTTGCAGAAGTTTTCACATTTGGATTTTTTCCTGGTGAGGCTGTAGTAAGTAGCAAATATTAAGTTGGACACCACCCCAAATCTTGGCCAGATCTGCAAGCCTGCTTTGTTGAGAAGATCTGATCCAATGAAATTGTTTTCAGCCTTACTAGCTCCTTCTCGGACAGAGTTTTATATCAACTCTAGTTATGAAGTACTGATCTGTGTCAGCATATTATCCCTTATTAGTTTATATATGAATTCTCATTGCAAAATAAAACATTTCTGAAATACTCCCCAGGGAGGATAGCATTCCTCCTCTACAAAATTCTGGGATTCATTAGTAGAGAATGTTGTAAATCTTATTCTTACATATGAAATGACCAAAAGGCATGTTCTTTTTCCAGCACCAGACCTGCAGTTGTCTTTTTAGCTTGACTGAACTCTGAGTCCTTAGAGATAATTTCTCTTACCCCTTGTTCTCGTCTGACTTGAGCATCGCTTTCTAAATGTGAATGGGCTTTGGTATCTGTAGTACTGCTTTTTTTTTAATGATAAGCAAATTTTTATTTCTTTATTTCATTTGGAACCTAGAAATGACATTTCATTTATTTAAAATAAGTGTTATTTTCTTTTTAAAAAAAACTGGCATTTTGTAGCAGATTTTAGATTTCACAGTTTTCTGCCTAAATCTAGTTATATATTGACAAGAGCACAAAGTGCATCAGGCATTCAGACATCAACACAGAGTAACAAAAGGTAAATTGATTCATTATGGATGCTTGTGTATAAGAAAAAGACTATATTTGAGGAGCGAAGTTGGTTGCTTTGAACAGAGCTCTGGAAGTTAGATTCATTACCATCTGGAATTGCAGAAGGAAATATTTCCATGGAAGAGGCTGCTACAGAACTTAGAGGAAAGTTTACTTGTCTTCCTGGAAAATAGATTTAGTTCTACAAGATGGAGAACAAGTTAATTTATTAATTTTTTAAACTAGGCAGTACTTGGAATTATGAGTTTGGGGTTTTTTGCTTGTTTGTTTCAGAAAATTAGCAAATCTGTACCTTGGTTGTACAGTTCGTGCTCAACAAGAACTTATTGGACATAAACATATCTATATCCCTATCTCCAGTAAGCCATGAGGATTACTATAAAGTTTATTCCGTAAGAGGCAGTAATGCAGCCTGAAACGTTATTTTGAATAAATGATAGTGTTATGTTTGTTTTCCTGTATATCTCAGCTATATTCATTTACCTGCTCATTTGCTGCTTTGAAATCCTGTATGGAAGCATCAGAGGATGAATGGAGCCCTAGGAATGTGGCGGCCCCTGTAGAAGTAATGATGACTTAGATGTCAGTACCCGTGCTGTCACTATCAGCAGTTGTGACTGTGATGTCTTGCAATGCAAATGCCCGTTCATGACTTCTCTTCCCTCTCCAAGCACACAGTACTGTCTTTTTCAGCGCTTTCCAAAACCATTGGTGTTTCAGTTTTCTGTCAAAGGCATCTTGCAATAGATGCTCCAGCTGTGTTTTGAGGAGCTGCTTTATTTTGCCAGTAAATTGTGGCAGTTGAATTGTGGCAAGGAAATGCTGAGTGGCAGATAAGTGATTTTAGTGTTTAAGAAGGGGGAACTATGTTAACCAGAAGAAATGTGGAAGCAGCCATGTGAAGATAGAAATCCACTTCTCCTGGGGAAGGAGAAAGATCTTCTGGTAGTAAGGCTTGAAATTCCTGGCATGGTACTACTGAAATAATTCTTTTTGTTGCAGTCATAATGTTTTTATACTGCTCTCCATTATATATCCAACTTATTCAGTTATTGGACTGAATTTTTTAATGATTGTGATAAGTCCTAAATGATCTGAACAGCTGGAAGCATGGGAGAGGACTGTTGGACTAAACTGAAGTAGTGTGAAAAGAGGTATAATGGCCTTAATTTTTTCATATTACAGTGGGTATAATGGGATAACAGTACCGTAATCGTAATGAGAGTAGCCTAAAAATACACAAATTTGCGTGGCAGTGGAAGAGAACTCAAACCAGCCATTCAGTTAAATGTTCTCCTAATTCGTTTTGTTTTTTTCCACATCTTTTCTCCAAGTTGAGTTCTACCATTACGGCCATGTAAATCTGCCAGATAATAGTTACGTGGAGAGCCATTAGGGGGCCATATGTATCCAACTTATTTATAGCCTGCAAGATGTTTTTTAATAAATCTACTTTGAATATCTTAGCTTTGCATATGTACATAGTCTGTTCAAGTATATAATCTTCATTTCTTTCCTTTGTTTACCTTCTAATGATTACGTGTACATTTGAAGGTTCCCATGATTGGATGATGCATCTTTTTGGGAGGTATTGTGGTACATATCTACTGGCCTTTGTGTCAAATTATGCATATTTAAGAATATTGACATTCTTGACTATATGGTAATTAATTTTTTTGTAATCCATGAATTTCATAAATCTGGATATAAATCAGTTTGTGTTGCAATCATTTTTCTTTGGTCTTAACATTCAGTCAATAAGTACTCAGGGTGAACATTCTCATGTAAAATACCGGAGATCAAGGCTCAACTTACTGCTGTCACACAGATGTTGCACTGGGCAGACAAGCCCAAAATACAGTGGTATGGGAAAGATGCTGGAAGCACTGTTATGGATAAGACAAACTAGCGAGCTTGTTATATAGCACTGAGTTAGTCTAGTCACTTTGTACCTAATGCTGGTTGGTTTAGAGGTAACTTTTCATATTGTGCTGCATAGACGTACCATCTGTTTAAACCTAAATAAACTATTTATTGCCTCATTCTGTGCCTCAGTTTTCCCTTTTGAAAAATGGGAATAAGACTTCCGTATGTTAAATTAACATTTCTGAGGTGTGAAAATTGCAAGGAGAAACGCCCTTTAAGCATGGAGAGAACATTTACATTTAATGTCCATATGATGTGATACAGGTGTTAAATTCACTTACAAGAAATCTGGCAGAAGAGCAAGACATTCCTGAATCTTTGAACTACCTATGCTATGCCTTAGTAGGTAAGTTCACGAAAGGAAAAATGTTAATTATTCATAGCGCTTTGCTGTACCATAAAACTGGATTTATTGAGACTATAATTTGTTCAAGTTGCATGTAGTAGGAAAATATATCAGGAGTAATTAATTGTATTCAGGATGTGATGAGGTAGATATATCCACAGAGGACAATTGAAAACAGTAGCAATGTGGTATTGATTGCCTTTCAGAGGGGAAAAAAAATCTTGTCCCATTTCTAAATGTTAACAATTCAGAAAGAAAAATTCCCACTTGGGAAGAATGCTTTCCAGGTTGCTTCATTGCCAGGTGTTTGACATTGAGTGGAGCCTTAGATGAATGAAGCTTATGGCAGCTTTTGGAAATGACCGACTCCAGGGAATCTCGGCTTCCTGCTGTGAAAGTTTCTATTTTCAAAGCACATGGGTTTCAGTGGGAATGTTCCAGTGGTCCCATATGCTACTTCTGACAGAGGGGGAAGTTTTTAACCTGAATATGAGACAGCTACTGAAGAGGTTCCCTTGCTGCTAACAAAATGAATTTCAATATGTTGCCAATGAACAAGCAGCATGTTCCCAACTGCTGGTGGAATTTAACTCCATCAATTATTAATGGAAATTTTGCTTTGTTTTCTGTTTTGCCTGTTCCCTTTTAACTCAGCTACCTGCTCCTGATAGGACTTTGTGTGTTCTGAAGCTGAAAAGGGAATCGCCCAAACAATATGATCGTTTGCTTTGAAACTCTTGCTATATTTTCCTCCCCTCCCTCGTATGCTCTCTCCTTGACCTAGCAGCAGGAAGCCTTTGTCTGAGGTGTTCATCTGGAACAACTTTTCCACACTTGTTTTCATGTTCTGTTAGATTACAGGGCAGCAGGCCTACCTTTGAAGCTCCCTTCTCTTTTGTTTCTTTGCAGTGCACTCCAGTAATTAACTTTGTCCTTCTTTTATTTGTTCCAGTCAATCGCAGTCCACTCTGCTGAGCATCTTCTCCCAGGAGTACCAGGTTAGAAGTTTTCTCCTTTGTGAGGGTTGACAGGTGCCTAATTGAATGATGAATGTCCCTTTATTTCTTTGTAATTGAACTGCCAGCTTTCTGATTGGTTTGGAGGATGTTCCCTTTTCCACATCAAGCACCGCCTGAGTCTCAGTGGATGGCTGCCAAGCCTACCCATCCATCTGTCTAATAACATCTAGCCTTTGCTTATTTGGTGGACCTGTAATAAATTATGCTAAACCATTATTATTCTGACAATAATAATTTCCCTGTGTTGCGTGGTTCCATGTGCTAAATGTTTGCTGACTTGCACTGTCAGTGCTGCTTTCCATTGCTGACAGAGATGATGATAAATGACCATTGCCGGAGTGGCAGAAGGCAAGAGAGGCAGAAAATGGAGTCATTTATCATGAGATGACAGGTGTCAGTCAAGTGGCAAGTCTCTATGGAATTACTTTTTGTAGTTTTTCAAATAAGTTGTTTTTAAGCAATGTTCTTCCTGGTTAAAAATGCCAATTGAATTGTAAAACTAGAGTGCACCAGACTTAGATGGAATTGAATTGAGGGAAAATTAATACGAAGGTTGAAAGAGAGAACAAGTTTTTCTTTGCCCTCTGTAGCCTTCAGTAAACTTATTTAGATTCAATTATTGTGACCTTACTGGCTTTTACATATATGGTACATTGCAGTACAGTCTGAAGACGTTCAATTCAATAGGTAGATTGAATGTCATTTCTGTACAGAATCAAAAAACATAGTTCAGTTTATATATCAAAGTGTAGCCAAGGAACATGTGTTTGGGTTAGTCATGATTTCTGTGTTTTGATCTATGACACATTTGTAAGACTCTTTGTTTGGTTTTTTTTTGTTGTTTTTCTAGAAACAAATCAAAAGAACACATGCCAAACATCACACTGCTGAAGCTATTGAAACTTACTACCAAAGGTATGACCTCCCCACCCTGGTTAAGAATATAATCAAAACTACTAATTGTTATGGCAATTATGAGTAAATTAGCTTATTATCTTATGAAGCTAATTTTCTATAAAAATAAACTAAAAATTTGGGATGAGTACATAATGGTTCACTTAAAAATGTTTTTCAGTGAAAATGCAGAAATTTTTCAGCTTTTGTTCAGTCTCATTACGAAAGGGTTTATTCCTTGGCTCTAAGTCAGGATAAGCAAATATTTTTACAGTGTATGTGATAGCATTTTATATTGCCTATAGTTTGTAATTACAGGATTTCTGTGTCAAGACTAACATTGATGATAACTTCCTTACAGCGAGGGAACTTGTTCTGTTACAGTTGCTTGTACTTTTAAAACAACGTTTTTGTTAACGTTACAAGAAGTTACATATTAAATTCATGTATTGCCAGTTAAAGCACTAATTTTTAGATAACTCCTGTTTTATCATCAGAAGTGTCAGAAGTAGCTGTTAAGGGAGGATGAAAACCTTTATGTCATTTTACAGTATTTTACAATTGTTTGCATCTTAAGCTAATAAATTGTATTTGCTACACCTTATAGTTTGTCTGTTACTTCACCAGGCTTTACTAAAAGTGTTGCAATGACATAATTGGGGCATACTGATAACTAATAAAGATATGCAAGTAAAATACTACTTTGTAGAGTGACATATCTGAGGAGCTTGCATGGCAAGTGAGTTCATACTTGTGATTATAGATGTCTGATATTTATGCTTAATATTAATCTATATGAATCAGGAAAATAAACAAAAAGCCTTCATTTGTAAACAATTAACTCTGCTTCTGCAGCGTTTAAAACCTATTCACAGCCTGATTGTATCAGACACTGGTTTAATATCTCTAGTGTGAGTTGTGCTGTTTTGGGGGGTTGATTTTCCTTTTTTAGTAGTTGTATTGTTCTGTAAAAAGTTGTGCTGAATCACATTGCACTTTTCCTAGTGTTGATTCTTGTCTAGGAAGAATATTGGCCTCGAGTTTTGTTGAGTTAATAACCTTGCGTATGCAATACTATTTTTAATTACTTTACGCTAGCCCAGTTTCAGTGAAGTGCCCTATGTTAATTGTGACTACTGTGTCAGTAATCCTTTTCTTAGAACATACAAAAATCATTTAAAACACTTTTATGATGTGTTACTAGTTCCAACAACTTAAACCTGAAACATGGGACCAAATTCTGCTTTATGCAAAGTAGTAGTTCTATTGGTGTCAGTAAGGCTGTAGGTATGATTAAGTTTGGCTCACATCAGGTAGGAGGATTTGGTCTCCTGTTCCCTCCTGTACTGTCTGAAGTATGATAGCAGTGCATAACTAATGCATTATGTATGAAGCTATATGGTGGTGGTAGGGAAAATCATTCTTTCTGCTATTTCTAGGTATTTCATATTGCAAATGTATTAACATGGCCGAATAAAATGCACGTTTTAACATCAGAGATGTTCTAGTTAATAGTTAGAAAACTCATCTCAATCCTGTTTTAGCAGATTTACTGTGTAGTATGTTTCATAAGCTACAGGAGCAGACTACTTGAGTCAGAAATGCTTCAAGCATAAACATGACAAACATGTCTTCTCCTCTGCTCTTTTGTAGCATCTGTCTTACTGCTGTAAACCCCAGCCTGTGTGGTATGCTCCTTCCCATTCCCACCGACATACAAGCAGATAATTGTGCTCCCATTGCTTTCCAACATCAGAACTACCAATTTTTGAAGGTAGTCATTTCCAATTGTCCCTGTTGGGAGCAAATAGAAGTACAGTTGAATGGAATAGTTCCTGCTGCTCTGCTGAGACTTACTAGTCTTAAATTTAGGCAAACACAAAGGCAAATTACAAGAAGGATCAGCAAGCTTTTCAGACCCATATTGCCATCAGCGTGTGGGACCTGTATGTCCGTAATGGAATTGCCAGTAGCATTAGAAATAACCTGACAGAAAATTACTCCATTGTCAGCTGCAGCTTTGCTGTTCGGTCAACTAGACGCCTGTTTTAGAACATTAATCTCATGTAAGTCTTCCTGGTTGGGTATTTTGTTTATCATCTCTCCTTTTTTATTTCTGTTATAAATTTTCAATGTTTAAATATACCCGAGGCATCTTGGTTTGTGTTTGTTTTTTTTTTAATGTAGAATTCAAATAGGTTACAGCAAAAAGCTTTTAGCTTTTATCATTTCCTTTACTCATTGAACCTCAGAATAACTTGCAAGCAAAAAGCCCTCTAATCCTCTGTGAAGACGTTTGTGTAAAGGTGTTATACCCATTCCACAGAAAGGTAAAATGACAAAGAATTTTAATGTCTGTAACTAATAAGCAGAAGAGTGACCTCTGATGGATAGATAACAATAGAGAAAGGTTGTGGCCTTCTAATGATGTCAGTAATGATGTGCTATACGAATACAGAGAGGATAAATGAGCAGGTTCAAATGTGGGTAACTATTGTTCTTTTCCACATGGCTACAAAGCACAAAGTGGCTTGCAATAATATAGCTTATTCCCATCAACTCCTGAGAACAGGTTTTAGGCATTATTGAAATGTAAACATCAAACAGTGGAAGTAACAGAAGTGACGAAGGCAATATTGTGTGAGGCAATGGTCAGAGACATCAGTGTGTATCCATACGGTCTAATACCCTTAACTGGAAACATTAAGCCTTTGCCATTGATAGGATAATGACTTTTGATCACCTTTTATTGGATCCTAAAAATGTCTTCTTTTAATTTCTCATCAGAATATTAATTTAGTTGTTAGAGTCGAATTTCACTAACGTAAGCCTTTAGTATTTAAACTACTGGTCAGGTGATAAAATTTGGATTAAAGTTGAGAATTTATGGTTTTGTCCATAGTAGTGAATTGAATAAGATGTAAATACATCTTCAGAGTTGATAGTCATGTGGAAACCAAAATCTTCACTGTGAATAATTGAGGTTTATTTGTATGTGATGCATCTTTAACTAGTACAGATATAACTTATTTGTATGTCATTAAACCAAATTTTTTTTCATGTCTTGATTTATTGTGATTTTAACTAGTGACTTAACTGAAATTGATATATCTTGCAGATAAATATGAGACAGTCCTGGAGAGTTAGTGATTGTTTAAAATACTTATGTCTTAAAAGATTTCCCATTGTATACTCTGTACTGGGTTACTTTGCCCAAATAAAAGAGATTCACAAGGGTTACTAACATGTATAAGATGGCCTTTTCTTGTCACTACAGAATTACCTGGCTTTGTCTTGTCTAGGTACCTGAACGGGGTGATGAAAAATGCAGCTGCCCCTGTATTACTGGAGCTGGCCAATGAGGTAATCATCTTTACTTTTTCTTTAATCTTCCAGTGTAAAACCTAAGGGGCATATCTATAGTGACTTTAGTGAGAAATGTAATTAACCTAAAAAAAATGGTTTCAAGGCACATTAGACATTTAAAATGGTTCCCCAGTCTGTTAGTACTTACAATAATTAGACAAAAAGCCCCATTTATTAATAAATCAGTTAATGTAATTAGTCTCCTAACTTCAAGGCAAACATGTAAGAAACTCTGAATTTGTATTTTGCTGGAAATTTCAGACAGACCTTAGGTCTTTAATGCACAAACTTACTAAAAATTCCCACATTAATTAAATGGAGTTACATCCATTTTACTTATATTTGATTCCTTGTTCTTAATAACCAAACCCATCTAAGATTATTTTTTTTTAAATAATAAGAAGGGTTAAAACAGTTCATTTTCCAGACTGTTTATTTCTGTTCATACAGATTAGAGGATAGCTAATGAAAACTGCTTAATATAA